>JASDDO010000031.1:76758731-77358731 GCA_030015575.1 Agapanthus africanus
ATGCTTCATTAAGAAGATATGACCGTACCTTGAGAAGTCATCCGTAAAAGTAATGAAGTAAGAATGTCCGCTTCGGGCATGTGTAGACATTGGACCGCACACGTCACTGTGTACGAGTCCCAAGAGCTCGCTCGCTCTTTCTCCATGTCCAGTAAACGGAGTCTTTGTCATCTTTCCCTTGAGACAGGATTGACAAGTGGCATACGACTGATATTCGAACGCATTCAAATACCCTTCTGTATGTAACTTGGTCAACCTTCTCTCATTGATGTGACCCAATCTACAATGCCATAAGAAAGTCTGGTTTATTTCTGGAGACTTTCTTTTGTGTGTATTCTGGACATTGAAAATCTGTGGTTGGTTCAATACGTATATACCATTACTCAAAGTACCTGACCCAATCAAAACTTGATTAAGGCGAATGTTTACAACATTACTTACAAACGCAAATTCATAACCTTCTTTAGAAACTAAAGATACAGAAATGATATTACAAGTTGCGTTGGGTACAAAAAAGCAATTACGCAAAACCAAAACATGTCCATCTGACATTCCCAGGTGATAGTCCCCCACGGCTTTAGCATCCATGCTAGCTCCGTTCGCAACTCTGAGGGTCATGTCACCTGCTTTCAAAACACTACGGTTTCTCAACGCCTGCAAAGAATTACAGATATGAGATCCTGATCCGGTATCCAATACCCAGGAAGTAGAGTTTATAGAAAGACAGTTTTCAATAACATACACACCTGAAGCTGAAGCTGCAACCTGCTTCAATTCCTGTGTTCTGGCCTTCCAGGCCCTGCAATCATTCTTCCAGTGTCCTTTCTTATGACAAAAGAAGCATTCTTCCTTATCCACAAGCTTCCCAGCTATCTTTGTTGCTTTTCCTTTTCCCTTCGTATCCACTTTACTAACACCGCCCCTTGGTTTGGCGGGGGCTTTCTTCTTCTTTCCCTTGGCTTTCGCCTTGGACCTAGAAGAAGATGTTCCTCCTACAAACAAAGTGGATGTTTCCCTACCTTTCTGTAGGGTGCCCTCTGCGCTCCTCAGCAGGTTGAGGAGCTCTGAAAGTTCAACCTCCTTTTCTTGTAGGTTGAAGTTCATTATAAACTGGGCGTAAGTGGAAGGAAGGGACTGGAGAACTATATCTGTATATAGCACACTCTCCAATGTGATCCCTAGGTCAGCGAGCTCCTCAATGTAGCCGATCATCTTTAGCACGTGCTCGGCTACTGATGATCCGACGGCCATTCTTGTCGAAAACAACTTTTTCGACGCTTCGTATCTTGCGATACGTGATTGCTCCCCATACAGTTCTTTTGTATGAAGCAATATGGACTCCATGTCCATATTCTCATGCCTCCTCTGATGTTCGTTGTCCATCGAGGCAAGCAGGAGGCACTTGGCCTTCGCGCTATCAATCTCCCAAGTCTTGCGGATTTCCTTATCCGCGACGCTGGAAGTTGGACCAGGGACAGGGGGAGCTTTGGTGGTAAGAAGATACCCCAGCTTGTCATAAGTGATTGCTATCTTGACATTCCTGAGCCAATCTTTGTAGTTTGGCCCTGTCAGCTTGTTTTTATCTAGGAGTAACTTAAGTCCAGTCATGTTGATTGGTCGCTGCAATTAGGAGAGAGAAGAAGAAACACTCAGCATGATGCTCTTGCAAGTTTAGAGTGGTTTTTAATTTGTCTAAACAGGATGGCTCCCACTGTTTCTCGAATCCCTCCTCAAACCATAAAGGAAGAATTAGTCAGGATCAATCCCACCGTACAATACTTGCTTAACCGTTCAGCCAGGCTGGTGTCGGTACTTCGAGGGAGGTTTTCCAACGCTTTCGCGAAGTTCCTTAATTAAAGAACCTCTTTTCCCTGGGGGCGTAGCCCCGCTAACACCTTTCTAGGCACCTACTAGGTTTATAGCATTGATCGTTAAGTGAGAAATTTCCCGAGGAGTAGCATATACTCACAGTAGGATCGGGATCCAAATATCATCGCGTGACGAAACTGAAGGAATCCTACCAGAATCATCACACTCCAAATGGTATGCAAATCTAGCAAGTTTCAGTACTTATGAAACTCCCGATGTGGATTTTTGCCCCATGCTCTTATGACCTTGGCGTGATGTCAAAATGTCATAAGTCACATGTCAAGTTCGTCCCATCATTATCCAGGTTAATTTGAATCCACCCGTACATACCCTTGACGTAGGCTAAAATGGCAGTACGACTGTTTCAAACCAACGCATTCTATCTATGCAACAGATAAATATCCGGCAGCTACCAATCACTATGCCTTGGCGTGAGGTCAAAATACATAGCTTGAATACTACCGAATATTTAACTGAAATGATGGAGGGCTACGGATGGTTTTGGCAAAACCGTGAACGTAGTGAACTTGATTTGGTCGATGGAACGAGATAGCTTTTAAAAGGAGTGGCTCAAACTCCGCATTTAAAAGTTGGTTTTGAAAAGAACCGAGTGGTTTTTCGAAAGTGTTCCAACGACTTTAACTTGGTTTATTATCTTGCATTAGTTCTTTTAATGCGTGATATTCTTGCATTAGTACTTTTAATGCGTCCCATCATTTAATCCTACCATTGCAGAAAACAACCAAAATATGACGTACGCTTATGCCATTCGCATTCGCCACTGGGCCCCGTCATCACTCGTTAGGTTACTTAACTAACGACAGAGCGGGGGCTGGGCTAGTGCGGCTGTAAAACATAAGCAACGCCTAAATAGAAAGCAATGATAGACATTACAGATCACAGATGAATACATTGGATATACTAGCAATCCGCAATCCTTTCGAGCCTGAAACGAAAAGCGGATAACACGGTCGCGGTGAATAGCCAATACCCCACCCAAGACCCCTACGGGTGCGGCAAACTACCCGCCAAGTACCCGGTAGTTTGTGCACCCCTCCATGGGTCTATCCTAGGAGCAAAAACAGTAAAAAGAATTATACAATGACGGCTACAACCCCGACCCGGTTGTGCGGCCAAACAAATAATAATTATTACATCAATTTACATTTACAATGAATGAAAGAAAAACAAAAGCTCATCTCACATCCAACCCCGGCTATTCACCCGCGACAGTCCAACATATTCATATACACATTCCAGCACATTACAGATCATGTATAACCCCGACTAATCGACTTATAGCGATTAGCCGACGTTCAATACATGCAAACATCACAGATATAACCAATATAGCCAAAGTGCAGTGAAGTTCGGAAAAATACGGAATTATAGGACCCCAAAAGGAAATTTCTTTTCTGGAAAATCTGGGCACATATAATATATCTCAAAAATCCCAAAACCAACACCTAAAGACACTGCACGAAAAACGACGCGCAGAAGACGACAAAGCGCGGGGGTTCCGCGGCACGAGCCTACCTCGTGCCGCGGATGCGCGGCGCTTTGAGCTCAACACTGGATCGTTTTTCATGGGTGTTCTTAGAAAAGCCTGAGATGATTTTACAAATATAAATTTTTATATTTTGAGCCCAAAAAATTTCAACAGAAACTCAGGTTTTTGAAAATACGGTTTTTGGGTTTTTTACGGTTCCGAACTTCGTTACACTTCACTACCTAGCTAGTTTAAGTTTAGTTAGGCTCTGATACCACTGTAAGTCCATATTGCGACCCCCGGTACTTACGGGGAAGCGGAAACGGTATAAAAACAAATTTTTATCGCAAGAGGCAACATGGACTAAACTAGGTCGGGATCGTGTCTAAACTAAACTAGCAAATACACTAAAAGGAGTTAGCTACTATGGAAGATGGTTATACCTAAACTTGAACTCCTTCTTCTTCAAACCTTGTAGAGGTTGATGGTTCTCTTTACGTCGCCTTCTCCCGTCGAAGATGGATCCACCTCGAAGGTTCGACTTTGGGCTCTTCCTCGATCTTTGAGTGAACTAGGGTTTCCGGTTTGCTAAACCTTCATCCTAGAATGAGTAGAGAGAGATTAGGGTTTGCTTTTCTTTCTAAAGAGAATGATTCTCAACACATGAGAAGGTTTCTCTTTTCAAGAGGAAGAAGAAGATGAAAATGAGGAGAGAGAGAGGTTATGATAGAATGAGCTCAATTATTTCTTTCTTGCAACCATATTGCAAAAGAAATGAATTATCTAAATGATAATAATTGAAATAAGAATAGTTGATGGTAATTTTGGAATGACCACTATCATGCTTCTTTAAATGAAGTGTAAGCATGAATCAAGGAAGACTTTCAAGGCATGAAAGTGGTCAATGGTCAACAAGTCAACCAAGGTCAACAAGTCAACAAAAAACAACCATAACATAATTCTCATTTAATTACTATTATTAATAGATAATATATAAATCCATTAGGGTTTGGAAAATGATAACTGTCAACTGTGCATACGCACCCGATCCGAAACCCTAATGAAAAACCTCATTCTCCGCCTCAAGCAACTGTGCATACACACCTGCATTCTCGTTCCGAGGAACAAGAATACCAAGATATAAAAGCAACCCCCAAAACATATACCAGTATCTGGCTCAAACCAGAGCCTGCCAGTATAATCCGTCCGGACTCCAAAAGTGCATAAGTGCGCGGATGAGAACGAACCCTGTCGCAAAACCATGCGACCTCTACTCTGTTTTGCCCAGAGGCGAATACCCTCTGTGTGGGACTCTAAAGACTCGGCACTACGCTGGCAGTGGGTTTAACCACAGACCGCAAGCGGCACTAGCTGTGCGTAACGGTCCCCAGGTAGATGCCGACAAGAAGGCTGACGAGGTGAAACCCCATCTGTACTCCTACTGAGTCTGAATGTGACATTCTCCGTACAGTCCGGTCTGTTCGTCTGATACATCACATGGCGGGCCTAGGGGGCGGTAAACGTCAGTCCCCCAATAGCGGTACAAGTCGTGCCGGAGCGAAGCCCAAAACACCCTGAGATAACACTGGAAACCTACCAGTATATCTCGTTTGCCCTGGCCAGGGACTACTCGTGTAATGGCTCTCCTAGACACAGCGCGATGTCAACCCCCAATACCGGGAGAGACGAATCCTGTCTAACCGTCACTGCCTCCAAGTGCTTCGGGACTGCACCCAACCACCACCTGTTTGCACGACTCCTTTGAGCCGTGGTAGGGTAGTGATCAAAGTGCAGTGGGAACACACTCGAGGCGAAGTGCCAGTGTCAAGTCAGCGGACTAAGCTGTACTCATGTCACCTGGGAACTGACGACTGACGATAGGTATAATACCAACCTGTCAGTTCCCGACGAGTCCTGTCCAGTGTACTCGTAACCCAACGAGCACCCGTATACTATCTCCAGTACGACGTACTGATGGCTGTGGGACAGACCATCTCCCACACTGGGATGAGAAGCGCATACGCTAGTCTACTCCGGAGTATCGATGCCCTGTCTCGATAGTCCTGCGACTAGGGACCTGTATAAGGATGTGCTTATAGATTACCCAGCCCCCACTAGTGTGACTGCCATCACAACGCTGGTAATCAAGCAAAGATCCTAAGGGCTCCACTAATGCGTATAAGTGATATAGTAAAATAAACACAAGTACACATTGAAGTAGAGACAAACCAAGTAGCATACTACTATTTTGAGCAAGATTGTATATACAAGGTGAATATCCCAAGCATCCATTAAGTAATATACAAACTAGTATGATACAGTAATGGCCTCTAGGGCATATACACTAACAGATCCCGCTCCAACTTATAATTGTTATAAGACAGAGCAGGAAATTGGGGATTACCAGAATTCCCGTGCCGCCCAAACGAAGAAAGTGCATGCTGATGCATCTTCTTCGGGTGTGTTCATTACATAGAATTGTTTCTCAATATCCTTTACGTCCTGGGTATATGATACCGGATCAGGATCCCGCAAATGCAATTTGTTACATGGGCTACAGATAGGTAGAGAACTGAGAACGGGTGATAAGTTTCATGAGATAGAAATTGTGCACGTATTGCAGCCAAGTGTTAGTGCATATGCCCTAGAGGCCATTACTGTATCATACTAGTTTGTATATTACTTGATGGAAGCTTTGGATATTCACAGTTGTATATACAATCTTGCTCGAAATGGTAGTATGCTACTTGGTTTGTCTCTACTTCAATATGTGCATGTGTTTCTTTTAGCATATCACTGATATACATATTAGTAGAGCCCTTAGGATCTTTGCTTGATTACCAGCGTTGTGATGGCGCTCGCACTCGTGGGAGCTGGGTAATCTATAAGCACATCCTTATACAGGTCCCTGGTCGTTGGACTATCGAGACAGGGCATCGATACTCCGGTGCAGACTAGCATATGCGCTTCTCATCCCAGTGTGGGAGACGGTCTGTCCCACAGCCGTCAGTATGTCGTACTTGAGATAGTATACGGGTGCTCGTTAGGTTACGAGTACACTGGACAGGGCTCGTCGGGAACTGTTGGTTGGTAGTATACCTATCGTCAGTTATCAGTTCCCAGGTGACATGAGTACAGCTTAGTCCGCTGACTTGACACTGTCGCTTCGCCTCGAGTGTGTTCCCACTGCACTTTGATTACTACCCTACCATGGCTCAAAGGATTCGTGCAAACAGGTAGTTTTTGGGTGCAGTCCCGAAACACTTGAAGGCAGTGATGGTTAGACAGGATTCGTCTCTCCCGGTATTGGGGGTTGACATCGCGCTGTGTCCAGGAGAGCCATTACACGAGTAGTCCCTGGCCAGAGCAAGCGAGATATACTGGTAGGTTTCCAGTGTTATTTCAGGGTGTTCTGGGCTTCATTCCGACACGACTTGTACCGCTATTAGGGGACTGACGTTCACCGCCCCCTAGGTCCGCCATGCGATGTATCAAACGAACAGACCGGACTGTACGGAGACTGTCACATACAGGCTCAGTAGGAGTTCATATGGGGTTCACCTCGTCAGTCTTCTTATCGACATCTACCTGGGGACCGTTACGTACAGCTAGTGCCGCTTGCGGTCTGTGGTTAAACCCACTGCCAGCGTAGTGTCGAGTCTTTAGAGTCCCATACAGAGAGCTATTCGCCTTTAGGCAAAATGAGTAGAGGTCGCATGGTTTTGCGACAGGGTTCGTTCATATCCACGCACTTGTGCACGTTTGCTGTCCGGACAGTTTATACTAGCGGGCTTTGGTTTAAGCCGGATCTTAGTATATGATTTGGGATTGGTTTTTCTCATTGTATTCGTGTTCCTCGGATCACGAATGCGGGTGCATATGCACAGTTGTTTGAGATAGAGGGAGAGGACCTTGATTAGGGTTAATGGCTATTGTCATTTTATTAACCTTAATGCTTATGTGTGTGTTATAGTTAATTGATAATTAGTTTAATAATTGTGCATGGTTATGGTTGTTGACCATTTGACTTCCTTGACTTGTTGACCTAGGTTGACACTTTGACCATCATCATTTCTTTTGGAAGATGCTTTTTGATCCTTGCAAATTGAAATGATAATGGTCATGTCATGATTAACCATGACGATTATCTAGCTAATTATTTAATTAAAATAATATACACATATTAGTGAGAATGGCTCACATATTTCTCATTCTATCATTTCATTTCTCTCTCTTGTTCCTCCTCTCCCTCAAGCTCTCCCCTCTCATGTGTTGAGAAACACTTGAGCTTGAGAAAAACCCTCTCTTGATCATCTCTACTCTCATCTAGGGTTGAAGGAGTAGCACTTGTTGAACCCTAGTTACTTCTAGCTTGGAGTTGAAGCCAAAGGTTGAGGCTTTCGGGTGGATCTTTCTTTGAAGGGAGAAGACGACAAGGTGACCTCCTTCCACTACTCCAAGGAGCAAGGAGAGAAGGACATAAAGACCAAAGGTATAACCTTTCTAGCACTTAGCTAGTTTCTAGTTAGCTTTAGCAAGTTTTTGTTTAGCAAAGATCTTACATAGTGTAGTCCATGTTGCCTAAGCTCATAAAAATCCGATTTTTATTCCGTTTTCTGCCTCCCCGAAAGTACCGGGGTGGGCAACGTGAACTTACAGTGGTATCAGAGCCTAACTAAACATAAACTAGCTAGATAGTGAAGTGTAACGAAGTTCGAAACCGAAAAATCCAAAAACCGAGTTTTCAAAAAACCCTAGTTTCTGTTAAAAAATTTTCTGGTCAAAACAAAATTTGTTATACTCCAAAAATCGTCTCAGGGTTTTTTTAATGAAAACCACCAAACCCGGTCCAGTGATTCGTCTGAACCACCGCGGTTCCGCGGCAATAGCAAGCTATTGCCGCGGAACCGCCGCCGTTTGGACTCTTCACTGAGTCGAGTTTGGTGCAGTTTTCTTATGGCTTGGTTTTAGGATTTTTAAGATATGTTATATGTGCCCAGATTTTCCAGAATAGAACTTTATTTTTGGGGGCCTATAAATCCGTATTTTTTTTTTCTGAACTTCACTACACTTTGACTATAACGGTTATATCTGTGATGTTTGTATGTATTGAACGTCGGCTAATCGCTATATGTCGATTAGTCGGGGTTATACATATCTGTGATCTGTGATTGATACTGGTTTGTGTATATGAATGGGTTGGATTGTCGCGGGTGAATAGCCGGGGTGGATGTGAGATGAGTGTTGCTTTTCTTTCATTCATTTGTAATATGTAAATTGATGTAATATTATTATTTGTATGGCCGCACAACCGGGTCGGGGTTGTAGCCGTCATTGTATAATTCTTTTTACTGTTTTTGCTCCTAGGATAGACCCATGGAGGGGGTGCACAAACTACCGGGTATCTCGAAGTGCCGAGTGGCCTACTCACGGTGGTGAGGGAGGTTGCTTCGCTTCGGGTACTTGGCGGGTAGTTTGCCGCACCCGTAGGGGTCTTGGGTGGGGTATTTGGCTATTCACCACGACCGTGTAATCCGCTTTTCGTTGCAGGCTCGAACGGATTGCGGATTCCTAGTATATCCAATGTATTCATCTGTGATCTGTAATGTCTATCATTGCTATATATTTATATATAATAACTATTTAGGTGTTGCTTATGTTTTACAGCCGCGCTAGCCCAGCCCCCGCTCTGTCGTTAGTTAAGTAACCTAACGGGTGATGACGGGGCCCCGTGGCGAATGCGAATGGCATAAGCGTACGTCATATTTTGGTTGTTTTCTGCAATGGTAGGATTAAATGATGGGACGCATTAAAAGAACTAATGCAAGAAAATAAACCAAGTAAAAGTCGATTGGAACACTTTGAAAACCACTCGGTTCTTTTCAAAACTAAACTTTTAAACGCGGAGCTTGAACCACTCCTTTTGAAAGCTATCTCGTTCCATCGATTATATCAAGTTCACTACGTTCACGATTTCGCCAAAACCATCCGTAGCCCTCCGTCATTCCACATGAATGGTCAAAAAGTATTCAAGCTATGTATTTTGGCCAAAGTCAAGGCATAGTGATTGGTAGCTATTGGGTATTCATGTGCAGCATAGATAGATGCGTTGGTTTGGGACAGTCGTGCTGCCATTTTGGCCAAAGTCAAGGGTAGGTAGGGGTGGGTCCAAATTAACCAGGAGAATGACGGGTAGAACTTGACATGTGACTTATGATATTTTGGCCAAAGTCAAGGTCATAAGAGCATGGGGCAAAAATCCACATCGGGAGTTTCATAAGTACTGAAACTTGCTAGCGTTGCATACCATTTGGAGTGTGATGATTCTGGTAGGATTCCTTCGGTTTTATCACGCGATGATATTTGGATCCCGATCCTACTGTGAGTATATGCTACTCCTCGGGAAAACTCTCACTTAACGATCAATGTTATAAACTTAGTAGGTGTCTAGAAAGGTGTTAGCGGGGCTACGCCCACAGGGAAAAGAGGTTACTTAATTAAGGAACTTCGCGAAAGCGTTGGAAAACCTCCCTCGAAGTATCGACACTGGCCTGGCTGAACGGTTAAGCAAGTATTGTACGGTGAGATTGATCCTGAATAATCCTTTCTTTACGGTTTGAGAAGGGATTCGAGAGACAGTGGGAGCCATCCAGTTTAGACAAACTAAAAACCACTCTAAACTTGCAAGAGCATCATGCTAAAGTGTTTCTTTTCTCTCTCCTAATTGCACCGACCATTCAAGATGACCGGACTTAAGTTGTTACTAGATAAAAATATACTGACAGGGCCAAACTACAAAGATTGGCTCAGGAATGTCAAGATGGCAATCACTTATGACAAGTTGGGGTATGTACTTACCACCAAAGCTCTCCCTGTCCCAGGTCCCACCTCCAGCGTCGCGGCTGTAGAAATCCGTAAGACATGGGAGATAGATTGAGCGAGGGCCAGGTGCCTCGTACTTGCCTCGATGGACAATGAATATCAGAGGAGGCACGAGAATATGGACCTAGAGTCCATATTTCTCCATACAAAAGAACTGTATGGAGAGCAGTCTCGTATCGCAAGATACGAAGTGTCGAAGAAGCTTTTTTCGGCAAGGCTGGCCGTCGGATCATCGGTAGCGGAACACGTGCTTAAGATGATTGGCTACATTGAGGAGCTCGCGGACCTTGGGACCACGTTGGAGAATGAACTCTATACTGATTTGATTCTCCAGTCCCTTCCTTCCACTTACCCCTAGTTCATTCTTAACTTCAACATGCAAGGAAAGGAGGTTGAACTTTCCGAACTTCTGAACATGTTGAGGACTGCTGAAGGCACCCTACAGAAGGGTAGTGAGACATCCACTTTGTTTGTAGGAGGATCTTCCTCTTCTAGGTCCAGAGCGAAAGCCAAGGGCAAGAAGAAGAAAGCCCCCGCCAAACCAAGAGGCGGTGTCGGTAAAGTGGATACGAAGGGAAAGGGTAAAGCAACAAAGATAGCGGGGAAGCTAGTGGGGAAGGAAGAATGCTTCTATTGTCAAAAAAGTGGTCACTGAAAATAGGATTGCAAGGCTTGGAAAGCCAGAACACAGGATTTGAAGCGAGTTGCGGCTTCAGCTTCAGGTGTGTATGTTATTGAAAACTGTCTATCAATAAACTCTACATCCTGGGTATTGGATACCGGATCAGGATCTCATATCTGTAATTCTTTGCAGGCGTTGAGAAAGCGTAGAGTTTTGAAGGCAGGTGACATGACCCTCAGAGTTGCAAACGGTGGTAGCATGGATGCTGAAGCCGTGGGGGACTATCACCTGGGATTGTCGGATGGACATTTTTTGGTTTTGCGTAGTTGTTATTATGTACCAAATGCAACCTGTAATATCATTTCTGTATCTTTATTGTCTAAAGAAGGTTATGAATTTGCATTTGTAAGTAATGTAGTGAACATTCACCTTAATCAAGTTTTGATTGGGTCAGGTACATTGAACAACGGTATATACGTACCGAACCAACCACAGATTTTCAAAGTCCAGAATACACACAAAAGAAAGTCTCCAGAAATAAATAAAACTTTCTTATGGCATTGTAGACTGGGTCATGATTGGAATGATTTTAGCGTGCTTGCGCTTTCTAAAAGATAGATCAAAAATATTTGTAACCGTAATCAAGAACGGCGTCGCTTTGCAGCTAGCCGGTGAGTACGGGTCGGTCCACAGGGATGTTGTGAATTTCCTAATCGCGCTAACGAGTTAATTCCGAAGGGTGTTCGGATTGATTATTAAATCTAAAAATTGAAGTTGTATGATACTAGGATTAGAAACTTGCTAGGATTAGGTTTAGGGAAAATTTGGTAAACAAAGATCTACATCTCTTTCCATTGCCTTTAATTAAAGATATCATATTAGTGTTATGGTAAATCTTAACAAAGGGGATTAGGATGATTGGGAAGATTGATTCTTCCTCTAGATCCTTGTCCTTCCTTTCTTAATCTTTACCCTAACCTCCATGGAAAACCTTAAAATCCGGGCCTTTATGCTACGGTATCACCGCTACCTCGAGGGTAGAGTGCCGTAGGGAGCGGAATAAGAAGGTATGCATGGAGTTCTAATGTTCATAAAAGTTTGGCAACGAAAAGAGATGAGAGATCTTCATCTCTCAAATCCTTCCCTATTCCTAACCCTAACAAGCGAGGAAACTACTCGCTCATTGAGGGGATGAAAAAAGACATGATTTTATTAAAGAGAGAAAACATCGATTGCAAGTTTATAAAAGCTAAACTAAATTAAACTAAGGCGAGAAAATAATTTACCTAGAGCAGATATGAAAAACTACAACTACTGCAAGGAAAATAACCTACTTACTGATGCATCTCTCCAATCATCAACGCAGGTTTGTCAGATCTGAATTCATGAATTGAAAAGAAACACCGATGCTCTCCAAAAGAATTCTAAAATTTATTAATGAAGGAAGGCATAGGGAGGCATAAGAAATTACAATGAGTAGAGTTCCTATTTATAGAGAATAGGAAACTCTAGGTTACAATTGATTTGCATGTCTACATTTACCAAAATATCCTTAGGAAGACCTAGTCAAAGTAGACTTCAAACTTTGGTAAAATTTTATGTCTCTTTAAAAGAAAGTATTGGGCCTTGAATCTTTGGGCTTCCTTATTATTTGGTTCTTTATTAAAATAGCTTCTATGTTTCTTCCAGATCTCCAGTGAATAATTGCGGTGGGCTTTTAACCGTTCGCTTTGTAATCTTGGACCTTGCATTGCCTTGTACTTTGTGAATTTTATCTTTGATATAGGCTTGATCAAGAGTCTTCTATTTGTTGGTCAAAGTCCACTTTTTCATCGTCTTTACATCGTTTTCACTGTTTTCTGTCTAAGAACCTGTAACCTGTAACATGTAGCAGACATGCGTCAAAAGCACTTGTTTTCATTGTAAAATGCATAAGAATGGGGAATAGAAAATGCAATATTATGGTATGAACAAATACCCCCAAACTTATCTTTTGCTCGTCCTCGAGCAAACTTATTATTTATTCACTACAAAAACCTAACCGCACTTTCGCAGGGAAACGCGATTGAACTGATCTCGTGCAACAAGCCGTTAAACCTCTAGGTGTCCCTAGTAGGAGGAGTGTTGTCTCCTGAGGGTTTTCAGCGGATACTACCCACAAAATCCTATCAACTCGGCCCATTGACTTTTGTTCTCCAATTAGGTTTTCTAACTAAGAATTCTATTATCGTCGACCCGCAAATTATCCACCCATATTCTTCACACTTCCTTATTATTTAACTTAAGATTATATATGTTATGTAGACCTACTTAGCTTTCAGCATCTCTTAAGTTTTCCTTCTAGGGTTTCCATCTCCACTTAGGAATTTTTATCAACTCTATTAAAGATAAAAGTTCTATTCTTCATTCCTTTTTCCCATCTAAACTCCAATCACATACCCCTACGTGTGTGTATAAGTCACCCCTACACTTGGAAATTCAAATCAAGCAATCGTACTCTCGTCCTTTGTCCAAAGCACTTCTTAGTAGGTGAATTTAAATGAAATTTGCTTACACATCCTTCATGCGACCATTAATACTTCTTGAGGTACCAACGACCGATTACAAAATGCGTTTGCACTTTAAGCATACTTCCTAGTCTTTGCAACACCCAAGGCTTTAGCAGTGACTCCCAAACCAGTTGGTCTAAGGCACTAGGTGATGAAGCACCCTCGCTAAGTATTTTTCTATTTTTGCAGCCTTAAGTAATCACAAAAACCAGTGTCCATTTTTTTTTGTTCATTCACACTTTTTCATACTAAGGACTTTAGACAAGAGCATTTCAAGGTCTCTTCTACTATTCTAAGTTTCAAGGTGCGTGATTGTGCAAATTGTAGGGTATACATTTTCAGAATCTAGACTTAAGCTAGGAACTATTTTTCAAACTTATACTCTAATAAGAGCATCAATACTCTTCCCTTGTTTCGACTTAGCCCAAGAAGTGAACCCAAAATTTGCCTATTTCTAAATAAACTACAAGGCATATACTTTCTACCGTTAAACTTTATGGAAGGTTATTTTTAGGGTTTTTAATTCACTAAGTCTAAGATCTAGTTGTTCCTAACCAGTTAACCTATCTGTCAAACTCAAGTCAATTAGCCAAAATTGAATACAGCAATTTTTATAATTTTTGAAATTTTTCAAATTTTTATGGGTTTTCAAATAAGCATGCAAATGCAAAAATATGTACAAATGAATGCAAAGGAAAAAGACGTACCGAGCATACCCCCAAACTTGAACTTGACAGTGTCCTCACTGTCATGCTAAACCAAGAGGGTCAAAATACCGGCCCTCCCCTGTTTATTTATTTATAATTTTTATTTTGAAATTTTTTTGTTATGTTTTATAGAAAAAGAAAACAAAAAATATATATACATATATACAAAGGTTCCCCCCAAACTTAAGCTTGGCCTTACACAAGCCAAAAGTTAGCACCAACCATTCAAAAATCTTATCGTGGTAATGGTCAAGTTGGTGAAAGAATGGGGTGTAGAAGAAAGAAATGAGAAACACACGAGACCGTGTGGGAAGAAGAATGGTAGAATATGGTCTCGGTGGGGGAGAAGAATGGCGAAAAGAAGAAGGAAGTGGAGTACGATCTTGAGGGTGTAAATTGTGTGAATAAATTAGCGCAATATGTGATGACCGATATGTTATAAGCGATTGCGCTAACCTATCAACCAGTCGGGAAATGGGGTCAAATCCCTCAAGATTCGTAAGAAAACATGGGTATGCCGAACTTGGTATAGGAGATGAAAGCGTAACGATCATTTGTTCGGTCGGAACAATGGGAAAGACGAAAGGGAGTGAATTAGGGATAGTATCTTTCTCACCGTAGTAAACTGTTTCAAACTTGAAAAATTCCATTAATGGTTCGAAACGACTGTAAGCAACCGAGTCTGATGGCTCATCTGAAAATGTAAAGGACTCAAACTCGGGCGGTGAGTCATTAGCATTGTCCGAAAAAGTGAAACACTCGTAGGTGTTATCGTCTGTGAGAATTGTGTCAGATTCAAAGGAAAAGGTTTCAAGCTCACAGTCTTCAAGCAAGGTCGGAATGATGGGAAGGAGGGAGGGTGATATAACAGTCAAAGGTTCAGGAGGATGAATTGGAAAATCAGACACATCAAATAAAAATGATTCAACCTCAATATTATCCTCAAGACTCTCCTCAATACTATCCTCAATATTTAACTCATCCATGCCATTATCATCAAAATCTAGACGCATATGAGATTCGGGAGAAACATTTAATAACTCGGGATGATGATTTGAACATAAAATCTCAATTAAATCGACAGGTTCATCATCCGAAATCTTCCCGGCGTCTATATCCTCAATCAAGTGAAAATCAATTTTCTTAGACACCTCATCAAAAGCATGGATATCTATCGATTTAGGTTCTAGAGTGGAGGTGTAAAGATCGACAGGATTAGGTGCGGTTTCACTCGAAAGGGGTTCCTTACAATCTGGCAAATCAAACACTACAAAATCACACAACTCATTTTTATTTTCAACAGGTGAACTATTTAGGGTAATCGATGGCAAACAGGAGTTGTGGGTTTCAATTGGGTAAGGGTAGGTTTGATTTGTAAATCCTCTCTCATTCTCATTCTGTCCAACCGCCTCCTTATACATTAAAAAATTTTGAGCTAGCGGGAAACTAGCTACCGGTTCACTAGATTGCATAAGGGTGTCCACGGACGCTTCCACATTCCTCATCATTTTATTTGTTGCAGCAATATATGCCTCCAACGACTCTTCCAAACTAGACTTAGGTGGTGAGGGGGTTTTAGTAAAAGATTCAAAATTGGTTGGATATGTGAAACTCCCTAATGGCTGTGAAGAAACAGTGTCTAGTAAAGGTGGGAAGGTTGGGTATGACTGGTAGGAAGTGGGTGGTTGGGTAGGGGTAGGGTCAACATATGGATAAAAAGGTGAATAATCGTGCGGATCCCTAGAACTAGATGAGTGGAGAGGGGTGAAAGATCGACTGCGAGATTGAGCAATATGCTCAGCAATGGACATCGGCCTAGGAGTGACAGAAGGACTTAAAGAAGTGGTGTCAACATATGTAGATGGTAAAAGTTGACTTGGTTGACACAAAGTGGGTTGAAAAGTCAAACTATTTCTCCTAGACTCCTCTATGTGATCTTTCAAAGATTTTTTAGGCATGGAAGGATCGTCTTTAAATTGACCGAACAAATTGCCGAACGACGCAAAATTAGGTTCGGGATACCAAAGTTCGGCTAATGATTTTTTATGTAGGGTACCCATGTTAGAAGAAAGGATGAAAGAAAGAATGTTTGTGGTGCAAGGATTTATTTGGGGCTAAAGTTTGCAAGTTCTCTAATAAAAATTTTCCTTTTTTCTTTTTCTTTGTTTGAAAATTTGTTGCGAAAAGATTTTAGAGAAAAGATATGCAACAACAAAATGTTACTTGCAATTGGTTATTATTTGAAGCATATCACAAGAATCTTTATTTGGAAAGAATTAACAGCAAAATATTTCTTGCAATAAATTTAGTTCAAGCGGGGCCCACAAATCCTGCACAAGATCGTTATTTGGAAAGGAATATATTTTTAAGGCGCACAAAATTCTGCAGGAATATTTCAGAAACGATATAGCTAGATCTGCATAGAAAGACCAGAGAAGCTTACAGAGCAATTTTCACCTGACGACGTCACTGTGGAGCCGCCCTTCCGCGGCAAATCCTCGTTCCCACCGCGGTTCCGCGCTCCTTTTGATGGCACAGATCCCCAAAAATTTTTTGGTGCAACGAATCGTCAATACGGCCGCGTTTCCACGGCCTAAGGTGGGTATTGGCCGCGGAAGCGCGGCGGGTTGGGGAGTTTGGGGCTTCAAAATTTTTCTGCCTCTCTGTTTTGCAAATCCCCCTCTGTTTCGATATTTTGTTTCCTGTTTTGCTTTCGGGAAATCTCCAGATCCGAATTTGTATATCCTGCAAAAATTCAACCACAAAGTATCCCTTCCAAAAATAACAAATGATATATTTTTATAATTTTTTGATTTTTTTGATTTTTTATGATTTTATGATTAACCCGAAATTACGAAAAGAAAATTCTACGCCATCCCCGGCAACGGCGCCATTTGATTGGAATGATTTTAGCGTGCTTGCGCTTTCTAAAAGATAGATCAAAAATATTTGTAACCGCAATCAAGAACGGCGTCGCTTTGCAGCTAGCCGGTGAGTACGGGTCGGTCCACAGGGATGTTGTGAATTTCCTAATCGCGCTAACGAGTTAATTCCGAAGGGTGTTCGGATTGATTATTAAATCTAAAAATTGAAGTTGTATGATACTAGGATTAGAAACTTGCTAGGATTAGGTTTAGGGAAAATTTGGTAAACAAAGATCTACATCTCTTTCCATTGCCTTTAATTAAAGATATCATATTAGTGTTATGGTAAATCTTAACAAAGGGGATTAGGATGATTGGGAAGATTGATTCTTCCTCTAGATCCTTGTCCTTCCTTTCTTAATCTTTACCCTAACCTTCATGGAAAACCTTAAAATCCGGGCCTTTATACTACGGTATCACCGCTACCTCGAGGGTAGAGTGCCGTAGGGAGCGGAATAAGAAGGTATGCATGGAGTTCTAATGTTCATAAAAGTTTGGCAACGAAAAGAGATGAGAGATCTTCATCTCTCAAATCCTTCCCTATTCCTAACCCTAACAAGCGAGGAAACTACTCGCTCATTGAGGGGATGAAAAAAGACATGATTTTATTAAAGAGAGAAAACATCGATTGCAAGTTTATAAAAGCTAAACTAAATTAAACTAAGGCGAGAAAATAATTTACCTAGAGCAGATATGAAAAACTACAACTATTGCAAGGAAAATAACCTACTTACTGATGCATCTCTCCAATCATCAACGCAGGTTTGTCAGATCTGAATTCATGAATTGAAAAGAAACACCGATGCTCTCCAAAAGAATTCTAAAATTTATTAATGAAGGGAGGCATAAGAAATTACAATGAGTAGAGTTCCTATTTATAGAGAATAGGAAACCCTAGGTTACAATTGATTTGCATATCTACATTTACCAAAATATCCTTAGGAAGACCTAGTCAAAGTAGACTTCAAACTTTGGTAAAATTTTATGTCTCTTTAAAAGAAAGTATTGGGCCTTGGATCTTTGGGCTTCCTTATTATTTGGTTCTTTATTAAAATAGCTTCTATGTTTCTTCCAGATCTCCAGTGAATAATTGTGGTGGGCTTTTAACCGTTCGCATTGTAATCTTGGACCTTGCATTGCCTTGTACTTTGTGAATTTTATCTTTGATATAGGCTTGATCAAGAGTCTTCTATTTGTTGGTCAAAGTCCACTTTTTCATCGTCTTTACATCGTTTTCACTGTTTTCTGTCTAAGAACCTGTAACCTGTAACATGTAGCAGATATGCGTCAAAAGCACCTGTTTTCATTGTAAAATGCATAAGAATGGGGAATAGAAAATGCAATATTATGGTATGAACAGGTCACATCAATGAGAGAAGGTTGACTAAGTTACATGCAGAAGGATATTTGGACCCGTTCGAATATCAATCGTATGCAACTTGTCAATCCTGTCTC
The DNA here is from genome assembly GCA_030015575.1 of Agapanthus africanus. Taxonomy (NCBI): domain Eukaryota; kingdom Viridiplantae; phylum Streptophyta; class Magnoliopsida; order Asparagales; family Amaryllidaceae; genus Agapanthus; species Agapanthus africanus. The sequence continues at coordinate 76,777,229 of JASDDO010000031.1, forward strand.
AAAGGAAAAATGACAAAGACCCCGTTCACTGGACACGGAGAAAGAGCGAGCGAGCTCTTGGGACTCGTACACAGCGACGTGTGCGGTCCAATGTCTACACATGCACGAAGCGGTTATTCTTACTTCATTACTTTTACGGATGACTTTTCAAGGTACGGTTATGTCTTCTTAATGAAACATAAATCCGAGGCTTTTGAAAAATTCCAGGAATATAAGAATGAAGTAGAAAAACAAACAGGCAAAAGTATAAAGACACTGAGATCTGATCGAGGTGGTGAATACTTGAGTGCCGAGTTCCTGGGTTACTTAAAAGAGAATGGAATTCTCTCTCAGCTTACTCCTCCATACACTCCACAACATAACGGTGTATCGGAGAGATGGAACCGAACCCTATTGGATATGGTACGGTCCATGATGAGTAACGCTGAGTTACCGCGATCGTTCTGGGGATATGCTCTAGAATCAGCTGCATACCATTTGAACCGAGTTCCAACTAAGACTGTGCCTACTACACCATATCAGATGTGGTGTGGAAAGAGACCCTATCTTAATCACATTAAGACATGGGGATGTCCAGCTTTTGTAAAAAAGCAGCATGCGGACAAGCTCGAGGCACGCTCAGTACAGTGTAAGTTTGTGGGATATCCAAAGAGCTCCAAGGGATATAACTTCTATTGCGAAGAGGAACAAAAAGTCCTTGTTTCTCGCCATGCCCACTTTCTGGAACACCAGTTCATAGAAAAAGAATTAAGTGGGAGCGCAATAGAGCTGGAAGAAATTCCAGAACCACGAGCTATTACTGAAAGCTTGGTTGAACTAGAGGGTTCAAAAGATCAGGACATTCCCACGCCACTCCGCAGGAGTAGTAGGCAGTCTCATCCGCCCGAGAGATACTACGGTTTTCTCATTGACGGGGATAAAGAGGACTGCATCATAGATTGTGATGAGCCTACTAGCTTCCAGCAAGCCATTAAGAGCGTCAACTCGGTAAAATGGCTGGATGCAACGCGGACCGAGATGGAGTCCATGTACACCAACAAAGTATGGACGTTGGACATTGCTCCAGATAGGGTAAAACCCGTAGGATGCAAGTGGATCTTCAAAAGGAAGATTGGTGTAGATGGACAGGTTGAGACCTATAAAGCTAGACTGGTAGCAAAGGGTTTTCGTCAGCGACCTGGTTTGGACTATGACGAAACCTTTTCTCCAGTAGCTATGCTGAAATCCATTCGGATCCTTCTTGCCATTGCTGCCTTCCACGATTATGAGATTTGGCAGATGGACGTAAAGACAGCTTTTCTAAATGGACATTTAGAGGAGTGTGTCTATATGGATCAGCCTGAGGGTTTCATTCAGAGTGGGAGCAGCGGAAAGGTGTGCAAGTTGCTCAAGTCCATTTATGGACTAAAGCAGGCATCGCGGAGTTGGAACATCTGTTTTGACGAGACAGGCAAGGAATTTGGCTTTATCAAAAATCCAGATGAACCATGCATCTATTGTAGATTTGTAGCGAGAACTGTAGTATTGCTCGTTTTATACGTGGATGACATTCTCTTAATAGGAAATGACATTCATATGCTACAATCTGTCAAGGGGTTCTTGTCACACAGGTTCTCCATGAAAGACCTGGGTGATGCCGCATACATTCTGGGTATCCGGATCTACCGTGATAGATCCAAGAGGATATTAGGACTTTCGCAGTCCAGGTACATCGACACTATACTGAAGAGATTCAGTATGGAAGATTCCAAGCGCTGTAATCTACCGGCTTGTCACGGGATCACCCTCTCCAAAGAGATGTCTCCCAAGACTGATTTGGAGAGGGATCGCATGTCTATTATACCCTACGCTTCTCCGGTAGGCTCCATAATGTATGCGATATTGTGTACCAGATCGGATGTGGCTTATGCACTGAGTGTGGTAAGCAGGTATCAGTCAAACCCTGGGGAGAAACATTGGATAGCAGTAAAGAACATTCTCAAGTACCTGAGAAGGACTAAGGAGATGTTCTTGGTGTATGGCGGAAAAGACCTCCAGATCGAGGCCTTTGCTGACTCCAGCTTCCAGAGTGACAAGGATGATTCCAAGTCCGTGTCGGGTTTTGTCTTTACCCTTAATGGAGGGGCGGTGTGTTGGAAGAGCTCCAAACAGGAAACCGTTGCTGACTCGACTATGGAAGCGGAATACATCGCTGCATATGATGCCGCAAAAGAAGCTGTCTGGATGAGGAAGTTCTTAAGAGAACTTCAGGTAGTTCCGTCCATTGTTGACCCAATACCTCTGTATTGCGATAACAACGGGGCTATAGCTTTAGCGAAGGAACCCAGGTCCCATCAGAAATCCAGACACATCTTAAGGAGGTATCACCTTATCAGGGAGATCCTGGATCGCCAGGAGATCGAGGTCCGGAGGGTTGCTTCAGAAGATAACACAGCAGATCCATTTGTAAGTCCACGTTGCGACCCCCGGTTCTTACGGGGAGGCGGAAACGGTATAAAAATCAAATTTTTAGCGCAAGGGGCAACATGGACTAAACAAAGTCGGGATCTTTTCCTAAACTAAAACTAGCAAACTTGCTAAAGAGAATTAGCTACTCGGATGAAGATGGTTATACCTAAACTTGAACTCCTTCTTCTTCAAACTTTTGTAAAGGTTGATGGTTCTCTTCTTGTCGCCTTCTTCCGTCGAAGATGGATCCACCTCGAGGGTTCAACCTTTGGGCTCTTTCTCGAACTTGGAGTGAACTAGAATCTCCGGCTTGCTAAACCCTTGATCCTAGAGTGAGTAGAGAGTGCCTAAGGGGTGCTTTTCTTTTTAAAGAGAGGGATTCTCAACACATGAGAAGGGTTCTCTTTTGCTAGAGGAAGAAGAAGATGAAGTGAGGAGAGAGAATGGTTATGAAAGAATGAGCTCTCTTTTTCCTTTTTGCAACCATATCAAAAGAAAAAGAATTATCTAATTAGTAATAATAATTGAAATGAGAATAGTTGATGGTTGTTTTGGAATGACCACTATCATACTTCATTAAATGAATGTTGGCAAGAATCAAGGAGCATCCTTGCTAAATAATGATGATGGTCAAACATTCAACCATGGTCAACAAGTCAACCATGGTCAACAAGTCAAAAAAACCAACCATAACATAATTCCATTTAATTACTATTATTAATAGATATCTCACATATTCATTAGGGTTTGGAAAAAAGACGACTGTCAACTGTGCATGCGCACCCGTTCCGAAACCCTAATGAAAAACCTCTTCTTCCGACTCAAACAACTGTGCATACACACCTGCATTCTTGTTCTGATGAACATGAATACTGAGAGATAAAAGTAACCCGAAAACATATACCAGTATCCGGCTCAAACCAGAGCCCGCTGGCAATATCCGTCCGGACTCCAAACGTGCACAAGTGCGCGGATGAGAACGAACCCGGTCGCAAAACCATGCGACCTCTACTCTGTTTTGCCTAGAGGCGAATACCCTCTGTGTGGGACTCTAAAGACTCGACACTACGCTGGCAGTGGGTTTAACCACAGACCGCAAGCGGCACTAGCTGTGCGTAACGGTCCCCAGGTAGATGCCGACAAGAAGGCTGACGAGGTGAACCCCATCTGAACTCCTACTGAGTCTGAATGTGACAGTCTCCGTACAGTCCGGTCTGTTCGTCTGATACATCGCATGTCGGGCCTAGGGTGCGGTAAAACGTCAGTCCCCCAATAGAGGTACAAGTCGTGTCGGAGTGAAGCCCAAAACACCCTGAGATAACACTGGAAACCTACCAGTATATCTCGCTTGCCCTGGCCAGGGACTACTCGTGTAATGGCTCTCCTAGACACAGCGCGATGTCAACCCCCAATACCGGGAGAGACGAATCCTGTCTAACCGGCACTGCCTCCAAGTGCTTCGGGACTGCACCCAACCACTACCTGTTTGCACAACTCCTTTGAGCCGTGGTAGGGTAGTGATCAAAGTGCAGTGGGAACACACTCGAGGCGAAGTGCCAGCGTCAAGTCAGCGGACTAAGCTGTACTCATGTCACCTGGGAACTGATGACTGACGATAGGTATAATACCAACCTGTCAGTTCCCGACGAGTCCTGTCCAGTGTACTCGTAACCCAACGAGCACCCGTATACTATCTCCAGCACGACGTACTGATGGCTGTGGGACGGACCATCTCCCACACTGGGATGAGAAGCGCATACGCTAGTCTACTCCGGAGTATCGATGCCCTGTCTCGATAGTCCTGCGACTAGGGACCTGTATAAGGATGTGCTTATAGATTACCCAGCCCCCACTAGTGTGACTGCCATCACAACGCTAGTAATCAAGCAAAGATCCTAAGGGCTCCACTAATGCGTATAAGTGATATACTGAAATAAACACAAGTACACATTGAAGTAGAAACAAACCAAGTAGCATACTACTATATTGAGCAAGATTGTTTATACAAGGTGAATATCCCAAGCTTCCATTAAGTAATATACAAACTAGTATGATACAGTAATGGCCTCTAGGGCATATACACTAACAATCTCCCACTTGCACTAAGGCCATGTACTGGCGTATCGAAGACCTATCATCTCGATCAGCCGCTCGAACTGAGTCTGGGGTAGGGCCTTGGTGAATGGATCTGCAGTGTTCTCTTCTGAAGCAACCCTCCGAACCTCGATCTCCTTGCGATCCACGATCTCCCTGATCAGGTGATACCGCCTCAAGATGTGCCTGGATCTCTGATGGGACCTGGGTTCCTTCGCTAAAGCTATAGCCCCGTTGTTGTCGCAATACAGAGGTATTGGGTCAACAATGGACGGAACAACCTGAAGTTCTTTTAAGAACTTCCTCATCCAGACAACTTCTTTTGCGGCATCAGATGCATCAATGTATTCTGCTTCCATAGTCGAGTCTGCAACGGTTTCCTGTTTGGAGCTCTTCCAACACACCGCCCCTCCATTGAGGGTAAAGACAAAACCCGACACGGACTTGGAATCATCCTTGTCACTCTGGAAGCTGGAGTCAGCAAAGGCCTCGATCTGGAGGTCTTTTCCGCCATACACCAAGAACATCTCCTTAGTCCTTCTCAGGTACTTGAGAATGTTCTTTACCGCTATCCAGTGTTTCTCCCCAGGGTTTGACTGATACCGGCTTACCACGCTCAGTGCATAAGCTACATCCGGTCTGGTACACAACATCGCATACATTATAGAGCCTACCGCAGAAGGGTAGGGTATAATAGACATGCGATCCCTCTCCAAATCAGTCTTAGGAGACATCTCTTTAGAGAGGGTGATCCCGTGACAAGCCGGTAGGTTACCGCGCTTGGAATCTTCCATACTGAATCATTTCACTATGGTGTCGATGTACCAAGACTGAGAAAGTCCTAATATCCTCTTGGATCTATCACGATGGATCCGGATCCCCAGGATGTATGAGGCATCACCCAGGTCTTTCATGGAGAACCTGTGTGACAAGAACCCCTTGACAGATTGTAGCATAGGAATGTCATTTCCTATTAAGAGAATGTCATCCACGTATAAAATGAGGAATACTACAGTTCTCACTACAAATCTACTATAGATGCATGGTTCATCTGGATTTTTGATAAAGCCAAATTCCTTGACCGTCTCATCAAAACAGATGTTCCAACTCCGCGATGCCTGCTTTAGTCCATAGATGGACTTAAGCAACTTGCACACCTTTCCGTTGCTCCCACTCTGAATGAAACCCTCTGGCTGATCCATATAGACACACTCCTCTAAATTTCCATTAAGAAAAGCGGTCTTTACGTCCATCTGCCAAATCTCATAATCGTGGAAGGCAGCAATGGCAAGAAGGATCCGAATGGATTTCAGCATAGCCACTGGAGAAAAGGTTTCGTCATAGTCCAAGCCAGGTCTTTGACGGAAACCTTTTGCTACAAGTCTAGCTTTATAGGTCTCAACCTGTCCATCTACACCAATCTTCCTTTTGAAGATCCACTTGCATCCTACGGGTTTTACCCCGTCTGGAGCAATGTCCAACGTCCATACTTTGTTGGTGTACATGGACTCCATTTCGGTCCGCATTGCATCCAGCCATTTTACCGAGTCAACGCTCTGAATGGCCTGCTGGAAGCTAGTAGGCTCATCATAATCTATGATGCAATCCTCTCTATCCCCGTCTATGAGAAAACCGTAGTATCTCTCGGGCGGATGAGACTGCCTACTACTCCTGCGGAGCGGCATAGGAATGTCCTGTTCTTTTGAACTTACTGGCTCTTCCAAGCTCTCAGTAATAGCTTGTGGTTCTGGAATTTCTTCTAGTTCTATTGCGTTCCCACTTATCTGGGTTTCCAAAAACTCAGTTTCCAAGAAGCGGGCATGTTGAGAAACAAGAACTTTTTGTTCCTCTGCGGAATAGAACAGATACCCCCTGGAGTTCTTTGGGTATCCCACAAACTTACACTGTACTGAACGTGCCTCGAGCTTGTCCACATGCTGCTTTTTTACAAAAGCCGGACATCCCCATATCTTAAGGTACTTAAGACAGGGTTTCTTCCCACTCCACATCTGATATGGAGTGGTAGGCACAGTCTTGGTGGGAGCCTTGTTCAAGAGATATGCAGCTGCTTCTAGTGCATAGCCCCAGAAAGATCGCGGTAACTCAGCCTTACTCATCATGGAACGAACCATATCCAATAGGGTTCGATTCCTCCTTTCCGATACACCGTTATGTTGCGGAGTGTATGGAGGAGTACGCTGAGAGAGAATTCCATTCTCTTTTAAATAGTCCAGGAACTCGGCACTCAAGTATTCTCCACCTCGATCCGATCTTAGAATCTTAATACTTTTGCCTGTTTGTTTTTCAACTTCATTCTTGTAATCCCGAAATTTCTCAAAGGCCTCGGATTTGTGCTTCATTAAGAAGACATGTCCATACCTAGAGAAATCGTCTGTGAAAGTAATGAAGTATGAATAACTGCTTCGCGCATGTGTAGACATTGGACCACACACATCACTGTGTATGAGTCCCAAGAGCTCGCTCGCTCTTTCTCCGTGTCCAGTGAACGGAGTCTTTGTCATCTTTCCCATGAGACAAGATTCACAAGTGGCATAAGACTGATACTCGAACGGATCCAAGTATCCTTCTTTATGTTACTTAGTCAACCGTGTCTCATTGATGTGACCCAGTCTACAATGCCATAAGAAAGCCTGATTGATATCTGGAGACTTTCTTTTGTGTGTATTCTGGACATTGAAAATCTGTGGTTGGTTCAATACGTATATACCATTGCTCAGTGTACCTGACCCAATCAGAACTTGATTAAGGTGAATGTTTACAACATTACTTACAAACGCAAATTCATAACCTTCTTTAGAAACCAAAGATACAGAAATGATATTACAAGTTGCGTTGGGTACAAAAAAGCAATTACGCAAAACCAAAACATGCCCATCTGACATTCCCAGGTGATAGTCCCCCACGGCTTTAGCATCCATGCTAGCTCCGTTCGCAACTCTGAGGGTCATGTCACCTGCCTTCAAAAACCTACGGTTTCTCAACGCCTGCAAAGAATTATAGATATGAGATCCTGATCCGGTATCCAATACCCAGGAAGTAGAGTTTATAGAAAGACAGTTTTCAATAACATACACACCTAAAGCTGAAGCCGCAACCTGCTTCAGTTCCTGTGTCCTGGCCTTCCAAGCCCTGCAATCATTCTTCCAGTGTCCACTTTTGTGACAATAGAAGCATTCCTCTTTACCCACAAGCTTCCCCGCATTCTTTGTTGCCATTTCTTTTCCCTTCGTACCCACTTTACTAACACCGCCCCTTGGTTTGGCGGGGGCTTTCTTCCTGTTTCCCTTGGCTTTCGCCTTGGACCTAGAGGAAGAAGATCCTCCTACAAACAAAGCGGGTGTTTCCCTACCTTTCTGTAGGGTGCCCTCTGCGCTCCTCAGCGTGTTTAGGAGTTCTGAAAGTTCAACTTCCTTTTCTTGCAAGTTGAAATTCAGTATGAACTGGGCGTAAGTGGATGGAAGGGACTGGAGAATTAAATCCGTATAGAGTTCACTGTCCAACGTGGTCCCAAGTTCCGCGAGCTCCTCAGTGTAGCCAATCATCTTAAGCACGTGGTCCGCTACCGATGATCCGACGGCCAACTTTGTCGAAAACAACTTCTTCGACACTTCGTATCTTGCGATACGAGACTGCTCTCCATACAGTTCTTTTGTATGGAGAAATATGGACTCCAAATCCATATTCTCGTGCCTCCTCTGATGTTCGTTGTCCATCGAGGCAAGTACGAGGCCTGGCCTTCGCGCTCTCAATCTCCCAAGTCTTACGGATTTCCTTATCCGCGACGCTGGAGGTGGGACCTGGGACGGGGGGAGCTTTGGTGGTAAGAAGATACCCCAGCTTGTCGTAAGTGATTGCCAACTTGACATTCCTGAGCCAATCTTTGTAGTTTGGCCCTGTCAATATGTTTTTATCTAGAGGTAACTTAAGTCCAGTCATTTCGATTTGGTCGCTGCAGGGGGGAGAGAAGAAACACTTTAGCACGATGCTCTTGCAAGTTTAGAATGGTTTTTAATTTGTCTAAACAGGATGGCTCCCACTGTCTCTCGAATCCCTCCTCAAACCATAAAGGAAGAATTAGTCAGGATCAATCCCACCGCACAATACTTGCTTAACTGTTCAGCCAGGCCAGTGTCGGTACTTCGAGGGAGGTTTTCCAACGCTTTCGTGAAGTTCCTTAATTAAATAACCTCTTTTCCCTAGGGGCGTAGCCCCGCTAACACCTTTCTAGGCATCTACTAGGTTTATAGCATTGATCGTTTAGTGAGAAATTTCCCGAGGAGTAGCATATACTCACAGTAGGATCGGGATCCAAATATCATCGCGTGACGAAAATGAAGGAATCCTACCATAATCATCACACTCCAAATGGTATGCAAATCTAGCAAATTTCAGTACTTATGAAACTCCCGATGTGGATTTTTGCCCCATGCTCTTATGACCTTGACGAAGGTCAACAAATCATAAGTCACATGTCAAGTTCTGCCCGTCATTATCTAGGTTAATTTGAACCCACCTGTATATACCCTTGACGAAGGTCAACAAGGTAATACGACTGTCCCAAACCAACGCATCTATCTATGCTACATATGAACACCCAACAGCTACCAATCTCTATGTCTTGACGAAGGTCAACAAACATAGCTTGAATACTATTGAATATACATACGAAACGACGGAGGGCTACGAATGGTTTTGGCGAAACCGTGAACGTAGTGAACTTGATATAATCGATGGAACGAGATAGCTTTTAGAAGGAGTGGCTCAAGCTCCGCATTTAAAAGTTAGTTTTGAAAAGAACCGAGTAGTTTTTCGAAAGTGTTCCAACGACTTTAGCTTGGTTTATTATCTTGCATTAGTTCTTTTAATGCGTGATATTCTTGCATTAGTTCTTTTAATGCGTCCCATCATTTAATCCTACCATTGCAGAAAACAACCAAAATATGACGTACGCTTATGCCATATGCATTCGCCACGGGGCCCCGTCATCACCCGTTAGGTTACTTAACTAACGACAGAGCGGGGGCTGGGCTAGCGCGGCTGTAAAACATAAGCAACGCCTAAATAGAAAGCAATGATAGACATTACAGATCACAGATGAATACATTGGATATACTAGCAATCCGCAATCCTTTCGAGCCTGCAACGAAAAGCGGATTACACGGTCGCGGTGAATAGCCAAATACCCCACCCAAGACCCCTACGGGTGCGGCAAACTACCCGCCAAGTACTCGGCAGTTTGTGCACCCCCTCCATGGGTCTATCCTAGGAGCAAAAACAGTAAAAAGAATTATACAATGACGGCTACAACCCCGACCCGGTTGTGCGGCCAAACAAATAATATTATTACATCAATTTACATTTACAATGAATGAAAGAAAAACAAAAGCTCATCTCACATCCACCCCGGCTTTTCACCCGCGACAGTCCAACACATTCATATACATATTCCAATATCAAACACAGATCATGTATAACCCCGACCAATCGATTTATAGCGATTAGCCGACGTTCAATACATGCAAGCATCACAGATATAACCATCATAGTCAAAGTGCAGTGAAGTTCGGAAAAATACGGAATTATAGGACCCCAAAAGTAAATTTCTGTTCTGGAAAATCTGGGCACATATAATATATCTTAAAAATCCCAAAACCAACACAGAGACACACTGCACGAAAAACGATGACGAGAGGACAACAAACGGCGGCGGTTCCGCGGCACATGCCTACCTCATGCCGCGGAACCGCGGCTGTTTGAATGAATCAGTGTATCGTTTTTCTTGGGTGTTCACACAAAACCCTGAGCCGAATTTAGGTGTATAACAAATCTCGTTTTGACCAGAAAATTTTTTAACAGAAACTAGGGTTTTGTAAAAGTTTGGTTTTTGGATTTTTCGGTTCCGAACTTCGTTACACTTTACTACCAAGCTAGTTTAAGTTTAGTTAGGCTCTGATACCACTGTAAGTCCACGTTGCGACCCCCGGTTCTTACGGGGAGGCGGAAACGGTATAAAAATCAAATTTTTAGCGCAAGGGGCAACATGGACTAAACAAAGTCGGGATCTTTTCCTAAACTAAAACTAGCAAACTTGCTAAAGTGAATTAGCTACTCGGATGAAGATGGTTATACCTAAACTTGAACTCCTTCTTCTTCAAACTTTTGTAGAGGTTGATGGTTCTCTTCTTGTCGCCTTCTTCCGTCGAAGATGGATCCACCTCGAGGGTTCAACCTTTGGGCTCTTTCTCGAACTTGGAGTGAACTAGAATCTCCGGCTTGCTAAACCCTTGATCCTAGAATGAGTAGAGAGTGTCTAAGGGGTGCTTTTCTTTTTAAAGAGAGGGATTCTCAACACATGAGAAGGGTTCTCTTTTGCTAGAGGAAGAAGAAGATGAAGTGAGGAGAGAGAATGGTTATGAAAGAATGAGCTCTCTTTTTCCTTTTTGCAACCATATCAAAAGAAAAAGAATTATCTAATTAGTAATAATAATTGAAATGAGAATAGTTGATGGTTGTTTTGGAATGACCACTATCATACTTCATTAAATGAATGTTGGCAAGAATCAAGGAGCATCCTTGCTAAATAATGATGATGGTCAAACATTCAACCATGGTCAACAAGTCAACCATGGTCAACAAGTCAACAAAACCAACCATAACATAATTCCATTTAATTATTATTATTAATAGATATCTCACATATTCATTAGGGTTTGGAAAAAAGACGACTGTCAACTGTGCATGCGCACCCGTTCCGAAACCCTAATGAAAAACCTCTTCTTCCGCCTCAAACAACTGTGCATACACACCTGCATTCTTGTTCTGATGAACATGAATACTGAGAGATAAAAGTAACCCCAAAACATATACCAGTATCCGGCTCAAACCAGAGCCCGCTGGCAATATCCGTCCGGACTCCAAACGTGCACAAGTGCGCGGATGAGAACGAACCCGGTCGCAAAACCATGCGACCTCTACTCTGTTTTGCCCAGAGGCGAATACCCTCTGTGTGGGACTCTAAAGACTCGACACTACGCTGGCAGTGGGTTTAACCACAGACCGCAAGCGGCACTAGCTGTGCGTAACGGTCCCCAGGTAGATGCCGACAAGAAGGCTGACGAGGTGAACCCCATCTGAACTCCTACTGAGTCTGAATGTGACAGTCTCCGTACAGTCCGGTCTATTCGTCTGATACATCGCATGTCGGGCCTAGGGGGCGGTAAAACGTCAGTCCCCCAATAGCGGTACAAGTCGTGTCGGAGTGAAGCCCAAAACACCCTGAGATAACACTGGAAACCTACCAGTATATCTCGCTTGCCCTGGCCAGGGACTACTCGTGTAATGGTTCTCCTAGACACAGCGCGATGTCAACCCCCAATACCGGGAGAGACGAATCCTGTCTAACCGGCACTGCCTCCAAGTGCTTCGGGACTGCACCCAACCACTACCTGTTTGCACGACTCCTTTGAGCCGTGGTAGGGTAGTGATCAAAGTGCAGTGGGAACACACTCGAGGCGAAGTGCCAGTGTCAAGTCAGCGGACTAAGCTGTACTCATGTCACCTGGGAACTGATGACTGACGATAGGTATAATACCAACCTGTCAGTTCCCGACGAGTCCTGTCCAGTGTACTCGTAACCCAACGAGCACCCGTATACTATCTCCAGCACGACGTACTGATGGCTGTGGGACAGACCATCTCCCACACTGGGATGAGAAGCGCATACGCTAGTCTACTCCGGAGTATCGATGCCCTGTCTCGATAGTCCTGCGACTAGGGACCTGTATAAGGATGTGCTTATAGATTACCCAGCCCCCACTAGTGTGACTGCCATCACAACGCTGGTAATCCAGCAAAGATCCTAAGGGCTCCACTAATGCGTATAAGTGATATACTGAAATAAACACAAGTACACATTGAAGTGGAAACAAACCAAGTAGCATACTACTATATTGAGCAAGATTGTATATACAACTGTGAATATCCCAAGCTTCCATTAAGTAATATACAAACTAGTATGATACAGTAATGGCCTCTAGGGCATATACACTAACACCATTCACCAAGGCCTTGCCCCAGACTCAGTTCGAGCGGCTGATCGAGATGATAGGTCTTCGATACGCCAGTACATGGCCTTAGTGCAAGTGGGAGATTGTTAGTGCATATGCCCTAGAGGCCATTACTGTATTATACTAGTTTGTATATTACTTGATGGAAGCTTTGGATATTCACAGTTGTATATACAATCTTGCTCGAAATGGTAGTATGCTACTTGGTTTGTCTCTACTTCAATATATGCATGTGTTTCTTTTAGCATATCGCTGATATACATATTAGTAAAGCCCTTAGGATCTTTGCTTGATTACCAGCGTTGTGATGGCGCTCGCACTCGTAGGAGCTGGGTAATCTATAAGAATATCCTTATACAGGTCCCTGGTCGTTGGACTATCGAGACAGGGCATTGATACTCCGGAGCAGACTAGCGTATGCGCTTCTCATCCCAGTGTGGGAGACGGTCTGTCCCACAGCCGTCAGTACGTCGTACTTGAGATAGTATACGGGTGCTCGTTAGGTTACGAGTACACTGGACAAGACTCATCGGGAACTGTTGGTTGGTAGTATACCTATCGTCAGTTATCAGTTCCCAGGTGACATGAGTACAGCTTAGTCCGCTGACTTGACACTGTCTCTTCGCCTCTAGTATGTTCCCACTGCACTTTGATTACTACCCTACCACGGCTCAAAGGAGTCGTGCAAACAGGTAGTTTTTGGGTGCAGTCCCGAAACACTTGGAGGCAGTGACGGTTAGACAGGATTCGTCTCTCCCGGTATTGGGGGTTGGCATCGCGCTGTGTCCAGGAGAGCCATTACTCAAGTAGTCCCTGGCCAGGGAAAGCGAGATATACTGGTAGGTTTCCAGTGTTATCTCAGGGTGTTCTGGGCTTCACTCCGACACGACTTGTACCGATATTAGGGGACTGACGTTCACCGCCCCCCTAGGCCCGCCATGCGATGTATCAGACGAACAGACCGGACTGTACGGAGATTGTCACATACAGGCTCAGTAGGAGTTCAGATGGGGTTCACCTCGTCAGTCTTCTTATCGACATCTACCTGAGGACCGTTACGTACAGCTAGTGCCGCTTGCGGTCTGTGGTTAAACCCACTGCCAGCGTAGTGTCGAGTCTTTAGAGTCCCACACAGAGAGCTATTCGCCTTTAGGCAAAATGAGTAGATGTCGCATGGTTTTGCAACAGGGTTCGTTCACATCCGCGCACTTGTGCACGTTTGCTGTCCGGACAGTTTATACTAGCGGGCTTTGGTTTAAGCCGGATCCTAGTATATGATTTGGGATTGGTTTTTCTCATTGTATTCGTGTTCCTCGGATTACGAATGCGGGTGCGTATGCACAGTTGTTTGAGACAGAGGGAGAGGACCTTGATTAGGGTTAATGGCTATTGTCATTTTATTAACCCTAATGCTTATGTGTGTGTTATAGTTAATTGATAATTAGTTTAATAATTGTGCATGGTTATGGTTGTTGACCATTTGACTTCCTTGACTTGTTGACCTAGGTTGACACTTTGGCCATCATCATTTCTTTTGGAAGATGCTTTTTAATCCTTGCAAATTGAAATGATAATGGTCATGTCATGATTAACCATGACAATTATCTAGCTAATTATTTAATTAAAATAATATACACATATTAGTGAGAATGGCTCACATATTTCTCATTTTATCATTTCATTTATCTCTCTTGTTCTTCCTCTCCCTCAAGATCTCCCCTCTCATGTGTTGAGAAACACTTGAGCTTGAGAAAAACCCTTTCTTGATCATCTCTACTCTCATCTAGGGTTGAAGGACTAGCACTTCTTGAACCCTAGTTACTTCTAGCTTGGAGTTGAAGCCAAAGGTTGAGGCTTTCGGGTGGATCTTTCTTTGACGGGAGAAGACGACAAGGTGACCTCCTTCCACTACTCCAAGGAGCAAGGAGAGAAGGACATAAAGACCAAAGGTATAACCTTTCTAGCACTTAGCTAGTTTCTAGTTAGCTTTAGCAAGTTTTTGTTTAGCAAAGATCTTTCATAGTGTAGTCCATGTTGCCTAAGCTCATAAAAATCCGATTTTTATTCCGTTTTCCGCCTCCCCGCAAGTACCGGGGTGGGCAACGTGGACTTACACCAAGTCTGTTGGTAACTATCACTCTGTATTAACAAATACATTGATTCTGAACGAATGTTATTAGATACCGAAGATGATGTACAACATCATTTCAGTCTCTTTATTAGTAATGTAGGATATAATTTTGTATTGTTGGATAATGTTTTGAACGTTTCCTATATCAAGAGTTGATCGGTTCAGGCACGTTATCTAAAAGCATTGACGCTCTAAATCAAATACAGTTCTTAATATACAGAACACACACAAGAGGAAAAGTTCAGAAATGAACAAATCCTTCTTGAGGTATTGTAGACTAGGTCATATCAATACGACCCGACTAGCTAAGTTACATTTAGATGCATATTTAAATTAGTTTGAATTTACATCTTGTGAAACTGCCAGTCATGTCACAAAGATAAGATGACCACAGCTCTGTTTATTGGAAATAGAGAAAGAGTTAGTGAACTCTTAGGATTGATACATGATGATGTATGAGGTCCCCTGTCTACACATGCCAAGTCCGGTTCTTTATACTTCATTACATTCACTGTTTATCTCTGAAGATTCGGACAAATGTTACTGTTGAAACACAAGTCTGAACCTTTAGAGAAATTCAATGAATATGAGTTAGAAGTAGAGAACCAAAATGTGTATAAGTATTATGTCCTTTGATGTGATCAGGGAGGAGAATTGTAACGCCTTGAATTCGTTTAGGATATTTTCGCGATAATTAAGAATTTTGCGTGTTTTTCATAAAAACCCGAATATCGGATTTTTCCTTCTTGACTAGTGATAATCGTGTTGTGAAGTGTTTATATATATATATATATATATATATATATATATATAATAGGTTTTACTAATTATATTTTAGTCGTGTTACCCTAATTGGAAATTTTTGCATTAGTGTACACATGCACACTTATCATATTTTGTGACTTGGTTAAAAAGTGTAACATGTTAACCATTTTATTTCTCTTGCATGGTTCATTATCCCCACCCTTTTACCAAGTCAAAACCCCTTTTTATAATTCAAATTTAAATGGAAAATGGAGGTATGGGGGTTAGGTAAGGAAATTGACTTTTGTTGACCATTTCCTTCTCTCCTCTCTCTCTCTTCTCCTCATTTTCAGAATTCCTGCAGAAATACAAGCAAAAAACACAACATTTTTCTTCATTTCCCTTCTCTTTTCACTTCCCATTTGATTCATGCTCACACCCTACACAAAAACCTCATTTTTCCTTCACACAAACCTTGGTTTAGTAGCTCTTTTGAGGTGTTTATAGCAAATCTGTACACTTGAGGCTAGAGCTGGGACTTTTTGGTGTTCTTAGGGTCTTTTGAAGGTATTAACTCATGTTTAGCACCCTTTCTCCATAACTTGTAGTATCTTTAGCAAAATATCACTTTTTGTGCAATTTTAGTGCTATGGAAGGGATTTAGTGAAGATATGTTAAAATTAGCATTTTTATGGTTTGATTAGCTTGGTGATAAGTTGTTAGGGTGGTTTTAAACTGGGGTTTGCTTCAGGTTTCACAATAATACCCTAAAGCATCTTTTTAGTGCTAAATTGGACATTTTTACTTGAAATTGGGCTCTGTTGAATCTGCTGCTACCCGAGTTGCTTCAGATTAAATCTGCAATTACTGTAGCATGTACATGAGGTATAGAGTGCACACACAAAACCTGAGAGCCCACCTCCCTACCCTGGCCGCCGGAAAATGTATTCTGGCCGCAAATTGCGGCCAGATGGGTGAATTGGGGGTTGGGGCTTGGACAACAGGAGTCTGCTACTATTTTATGAACATCGGTATATATATTTTTGTAATATCATTTCTGTATCAAAATATGGAGTCAAATACCCTATTTCTCGTATTTTTAAACCTTCGCGACACGCGTGATAAGTGTGTGGGTTTAGGGTTTCTGCGTATCACGACGCGTCGGGGTAGCTTCAGGCGTGTAATCACACGTTTTAGTGTATCGCGCACACGCGCGCTTGGTTCGGACGTGAGTTACTAGTTTGGCTTTAATGTCGTGTTTGTGTGACTTCGAGCTTATGTGTGATATATTGTGTAATTCTAGGTTCGCAAGCGAGTACGACGGACGCCGCGAAAAGGGGAAGCAAGTCATCAGCTATACCTAGCGCGAGACTACGGTGAGTAGATTTAACATCAACGGGGAAATCGCCCGTATGGCGTTAAGCGTCAGAGCATGTTAGGATATTTAGTCATAGATGTTCATATGGACTGGCAGTATACCTTTTTATTGCATATAGCAATGATAGCATAGAACAATGCACTGTCACTAACGGTTCAAGCTGCACGAGCACTATTTGTATGTTACACTCACACCGTTAGTGATTTCCATGACACTCGCACTATAGGATTGCTGCGCATTATACATATCGTTTGATTGCTGCATCATTGATGATTATCATGACTTGACACATATATATTGATATTTTCATACTTGCGCACATGCACACTTTATACTCATACCAGTGCACACATATATTGATATATTCATACTTGCATGGATTTACGCATTGTGTTTTGGATTCATATGATTTCTGGATTTAGGAACCGAGGTAACTCTTTTAGGAAAATACGCATTATTTAAAAACCCGGTTTCTATTGATATGATATTTCAGTGCGTCCACCATGCATTTTCTCGGTTCTGAGACGTGTGATATGTGAACCCGAATCGAGGAGTTGGATGAGGCCGATTGCAGGTACATGGTGGGCCCGGTATGGTACCCCGGGGCGAGAACGGATTCGCTGTGTAGTAGACGGTGAGCCTGGCAGAGGGACTACTACCTACCGGTGATTTGTTGGACCTGGCGGTTATCCGGAGGATACTGACCAGAGTCGATAGATGGATGCGGGTGACCCGTACTGCCGGGGCCGAGGGCCGATACCGCAGACGGAGCCCATGGGCTGACCCGGACCGACGGATGCCCGATATAAGAGGATTTGCGTGTCAATGCTAGACATGAGTATTTCTTGATATTTTGAGTGCCGATGATGGGCATTCACGAATTTATGAAATTTACAGGATTTGAGGACCAAAGAGGATGACGGCGCCTCAGTAGTATTGGGATTTGGGTGCATTGATGGGTACCGATTATACTTTCCACGATGACATTCCGTGTAGATTTTATATTTCCCACGCTCAGCATTTAGTATTTGATATCTCATCCTATATCTATTGTACCTGATATAGTACACATGCTTGCACGATCATTGCATACCCCGCTCATTCTATATAGGGTTGTTAGAATGCATTGCCATACCTGATTATCATATATCTTGCTCATCACATGGAGATGTTATTAGATCGCACTTGTTGCATGATTTTGAGCATCCAGTTCATCATATAGATGTTATCTGTTGGCATAGGTTAGAGTATCGCAGCACGTGCATACTCGCGATTACCTTTATATGTTATCTACTATTCACGAGTTGGCAACTCACCCCCGTTGTGCCATAGTGTTTGCAGGTTGCCCTTCGGAGTAGTCGCTGCAGGCTGCTTTCTTGCATCTTTTGACACAGATACCCCTACAGTTGGCATACTAGCTCTTTTGCGGATAGGTGGGTTTTGTGTGGTATCTGTTTATCTTTCAGTTATGTACATTGTTGTATCTAGTACTCTCCATCTACCACTTATGTATTGACTTAGAGACCAGTTGTGAGGACGATGTATATTATATTTTACTCTGGTGTCGAGCTCGTTGTGAGCCGACTTTACTTATGCAGTTTTATCTGTCTGTGATGTTTTCCATTTATTGCTCTTTTCTTCGCTATGGCGTCGTATATTGTTATTGTAGTGATTGTCTCCTTAGGGTTTTCTTATCAGTTTAACAAATGTTTCTATTAGATGTTCTAACACTCTATATACTTTTACAGGTTTGATTTCTGGGTTTTCGGCTTACTTAGTCGCGTTACGCCTGTAGACGTTATGTAGTTAACTGCCGGTCACGGGCCAAACTTTGGGTCGTGACAAAAATGGTATCAGAGCGTAGGTTTTACCTTCGGAGTGTAGAATGACCCTGGTATGATGGAGTAGGTAGCTGCGGTAGAGTGGCGTAGCGTGCGTATATTCCGCGGCATACTCACGACACGGTACTCCGCCTAAGCGACCTTAGGACTTATTGATTGAAATTCCTGTAGGATTCCTAGGCACTATCACAAGGGTCTACAATGTATCAACCATGCCCAATTAAAAAATTAGACGTGCCGAACAACCCTAACCAAGATCGTATACTAGAGATTATGCGAAAACTATAAGCAAGTAAACAATTTTACTTCTAAGAGTTTGGGATTACAACCTTTGTAGATCCGGTCCTTCACTTCTAAAGATCCGTGTTGACGTCCCTTCGCTGCGATCATCATGATCATGGACTCTAGCGATGGTTTCCTCGGAGAAATGAATGGGCTAGGTCGTTGACTTCGAGGCCGAAGATGATTTACGCCGAGGAGACTCAAACTCAAGCTCCATCTTCACTAGGTCAAGAACTTTGTGAAGAGAACACCCTAAACTAAATGGCAAGTAGTAGAGGATGATGAAATAGGAAGTAGGTTCACTTTGGATTTTGATTTCTCACTTTGTTTCTTCACTTGATAAAAAACCTAGTAAGCTTTTCTTCTTCTTGAAGAAGAAGAAGAAGAAGAAAAAAGAATAAGAATAATATGAATTATATAAAAAGAATAATCAAGTGAAGTCTATTATAATGTAACCATGGGTGAGTAAACCTTTGTAGAGACTAAACCATAGTTTGAGTTAATGGTTTGGTTAATAAAAATCTTATGCAAAATAAAATGAGTGGACATTGTCAAAGATGCTTAAAAGCTTCATGAAGCTTCAAGACAAGACAAAGAAAGCCACCATTTTGTTTTACCAAAATAAATAAAAACCCAAACCATTATCTTAAATATGGTGTAAGGCATACACACACCCAAGTTTGCATGTATCATCAATCATGATACAAACTAGTGCACAAACATATATCACATATACAACTTGTACACATAAAGTGAGAAAGTCAATCTTAAATGAACAAATACTAGTTAATGTAAAGTAATATATCAAATATATAATTATACATTAAATCATTAAATCAACACTTGATTTAATGATCCGGTCATATCGCATATAACCGACTAATATCTAGTGTATCAATATATCGAATCGACA
Source organism: Agapanthus africanus (assembly GCA_030015575.1). Lineage (NCBI taxonomy): Eukaryota > Viridiplantae > Streptophyta > Magnoliopsida > Asparagales > Amaryllidaceae > Agapanthus > Agapanthus africanus. Next base: position 76,797,147 of record JASDDO010000031.1, read on the forward strand.
CTTGATTCGGTAACCCGGCTATATCTCATATAACCGACTGATGATACAAATCGCGAGAATAGAATACAGTATCACATACTGGTATTATTCTCGGTCCCGCACATATCTCATTTGCGCTCCTATTTCGTTTCGTTTGAGCCAGGAACCCTCTGTGTAGGACTCTAAACACTCGTCAATACGCCGGCAGTAGGTGGTGATCATATCAATCACCCATAAGCCACAAGCGGTCTGCTAAACGTAACGGACACTCGGGTATTGAGCGATCAGAAGATCAACGAGCAAGCCAGCTCACACTCCTGCGAATCCTATCAGTAACACTTACCGCACAGTCCGGTCTGTTCGTCTGATATGTCGCATATCTCGCCTAGAGGTGGTAAACGTCAGACCCCAGTAGCTTGATAAGTCATGCCGATGTAAGGTCTATAACAAGCATGAAACTACTGGTAACACTTACCAGTAAATCACTGCAACCCTGGCCAAGGATTTCCAGTTATGGCCAGTCGAGCATAGCACAACATGAACCCCCAATACCGGGAGAGACGAATTTCCTCCTATCGCTCATTGCCTCCATGTGAATCGGGACTATACCCAAAAACCACCTGTTTGTACGACTCAGTAGAGCCTTGGTAGGGTGGAAATCAAAGCACAGTGGGAGACACACAAGACTCTATGACGATCTCGGGTCAACAGACTAAGCTGTACCAGTGTTACTAGAGAACTGCCATCTGACGTGAGGTATAATACCATCTGGGAGTTCTCGGTGAGTCCGTTCAGTGTACCCAGTCTCCACTGAGCACCCGCATACCATCTCTGATGTCAATCACCAATGGATATGGGATCATCCATCACCCATCTTATGGGTCGAGAAGATATACGCTAGTCTACTCTCGAATATCGATGCCCCGTCTCGATATTCCCACGACCAGGAACATTGAAGGATGTACTCATGGACTACCCAGGCCCCACTAGTATGATCTGAATCATAGTCCTGGAAGTCGAGTACACATCCTAAGGGCTTTATCAACATGTAACAGAGAGACAATAAGTATACATGTGAAAATAAAGAGCAACCAGATAGCATACTATCGTGTCGAGAAAGAAAGTCCTCCCTATATATGTCCCAGCATCCACTACGATATACATCTCATATACAGTAATGGCCTCTAGGGCATACATATAACTAACAATCTCCCACTTGCACTAGGGCCATCTGTAGCAGTGGTTGCAGTATCTTATACTCAACCATCCCATAAAAGTCTCTCTCTGGGAAAAGGCCTTTGTGAGTGGATCCGCCGTGTTGTCCTCTGAGTCTACTTTCCTAACCTCGATCTCCCTGGAGATCAACTATCTCCATGATCATGTGATACTGCCTTGGAATATGTCTGGGTCACTGATGGGACCGTGGTTCCTCGGTCATAACCGCATCTCCATTGTCACACAATGGTAGGAACCTAGTTCATCTCATGAACTAATATACACCCAAACTTCCTCTTTGGTAGTATCTTTGATAGTGATGTCGCCAGCCTTTATCGTCTAGTTTGCCACGGTATCTAGCTTGAAACTCTTCCAACATACCGTCCCTCCACTGAGGGTAAAGACAATGCATGCGACTGACATTCAGTCTTCCTTATCACCCTGGAACTTTTCGAGTGATTCTCCCCAGAATCAACTGATATCATCTCACTACATTTAGTGAGAATCCCAACATCCATTTAGATCTATCTCATAGATCCAAAACCCAGGATTTTATGAGGTATCACCTAGATCCTATATGGAGAATCCTTGTGATAAGAGGAGATTGACCGTGCGTAGCATAGGAAACTCTTTTCCTATCAAGAGTGTGTCGTCCACGTACAATACGAGGATGTTTACCTTACTCTCTACTACCATTTTGTATATTGAAGGTTCATCTACCATTTTGATGAAGTCAAACTCTTTGACTACCACATAAAAACAGATGTTCCAACTCCGCGATGCCTGTTTTATCACATAAAACATCTTGCTCACGTTTCCGCTGCTCCCACTGTCTAAGAAGCCCTCTGGCTGTGTACTTATAGACTCTCTCTTCTAAATCAGTATTTAGAAAACCAGTCATGACACCCAACCACCAGATATCGCAGTTATGGTATGCAGCAATGGCAAGTATGATCCGGATGGATTTAAGCATAGCCACTGGAAAAGGTTTCATCATTATCCACACCTGGTTGATGAAGAGAACCTTTAACAAGTCTAGCTTCGAAAGTCTCAACTTTTCCATCTACTCCAAGTAATCTTCTCAAGATATAGTTGCTCCTGATGGGGATTTAACCCTTCAGATGTAGCAACCAAAGTCTATACTTTGTTGGTGTATATGGATTCCATCTCAGATCGCTAAGCATCCAGCCATTCTTACAGAGTCCCTACTCTCGATGGTCTGCTCGAAACTAGTTGGGTCATCATCTCATGATGCATTCCTCGCTCCCACTGTCATCGAGAAATCGAAGTATCTCTCAGGTGGATGAGGAACCCTACCAGATCGGTGGAGAGGCTGAGGTTCGTCGGGGACTATTGAATCCTTTGGTTCTGTCAAATCATCAGCTGTAGTTTGTATAGCTAGAAATCCTTCCAGTTCTACAGAACTGACCTTGCCTTGATCTTGTCCGGATTTCGCTTTTGACATAGGCCGGACAACCCCAAATCTTAACTTGCTTAAGAGATGGGCTCTTCCCATACCATATCTCATATGGAGTGGTAGACACTGATTTGATTCGAACCCAATTCAATAGGTATGCAGCTTCTCAAGTGCATAACCCCCAAAAGGAAACAGGTAACTCAGTAGTACTCATCATAGAGCGCACCATATCACATAGGTTGCGATTGCTCCACCCCGATACACCGTTGTGCTGTGGTGTATACGGAGGAGTAATGCTGAGAGAGAATCTCATTCTCCTTTAGAATAGTCCAAGAATTCCACGCACAAGTATTCTCCTCCCTGGTCTCATCATAGGACATAATACTTATACCCGTTTTGGTTCTTTACTTCTAACTTATATTCTTTGAATTTCTCAAAAGCTTCAGACATTTGTTTCAACAAGAACATGTGTCCGAATCTTGAGAGATCATCAGTGAATGTAAGGAAGTACAAAGAACCAGTCCTCGCATATGTAGACTGGGGACCATCATACAATATCATGTATCTATCCCAAGAGTTTACTAACTCTTTCTCTGTTTCAAGTAAACGGAGCTATGGTCATCTTATCTTTGTGACATGACTGGCAAGTTTCACAAGATGTAAATCCAAACTAATTTAAATATGCATCTAAATGTAACTTAGCTAATCGGGTCGCATTGATATGACCTAGTCTACAATGCCTCAAGAAGGATTCGTTCATTTCTGAACTCTTCCTCTTGTGTTTGTTCTGTAGGTAAGGAACTGTGGTTTGATTTAGAATGTATATACTTTTAGATAAAGTGCTTGAACCGATCAACTCTTGATATAGGAAATGTTCAAAACATTATCCAACAATAAAAAATTATATCCTTCTTTAATAAATAAAGAGACTGATATGATGTTGTATGTCAGGTTCGGTATCTAATAACATTCGTTAAGAATCAATGTATTTAGCAATACAGTGTTAGTTATATGTATGCCCTAGAGGCCATTAATATACATACGATGTATATTGTAATGGATGCTTGGACATATATAAGGAGGACTTTCTTGCTCGACATGATAGTATGCTATCTGGTTGTACTTTATCTTAACATGTACTCAGATTGTCTCTATGTTACATGTTGATAAAGCCCTTAGGATATGTACTTGACTACTGGGACTATGATGAAATCATACTAGTGGGGCCACGGTAGTCGACGAGTACATCCTATAACTGTTCCTAGTCGAGGGTGTATCGAGACAGGGCATCGATGCACCAGAGTAGACTAGCGTATACGCATCTTGACCCATATGATGGGCGATGGATGATCCCATATCCATCGGTGTTTGACATCAAGGATGGTGTACGGGTGCTCAGTGGAGACTGGGTACACTGGACGGACTCGCCGAGAACTCCCAGATGGTATTATACCATACGTCAGATGGCAGTTCTCCGGTGATACTGGTACAGAGTGGTCTGTCGACCCGAGATCGTCATAGAGTCTTGTGTGATTCCCACTGTGCTTTGATTTCCATCATACCACGTCCAAGAGGGCGTGCAAAAAGGTGGCTTTTGGGTACATTCCCGAATCACATGGAGGCAATGAGCGATTGGAGGGGATTCGTTTCTCCCGGTATAGGGAGTTGATGTTGTGCTGTGTTCGATTGGCTATAACCGAAAATCCCTGGCCAGGGTTGCTGAGATTTACTGGTAAGTGTTATCAGTGGTTTATCGAACTGTTATAGACCTCATATCGACACGACTTATCGAGCTACTGGGGTCTGACGTTTACCACCCCTAGGCGAGATATGCGACATATCAGACGACGAGACCGGACTGTACGGGAGTGTTACTATTTGGATGCACAGGAGAAGTTACAGTCTTGCTTGTTGATCTTCTGAGCGCTCAATACCTGGGTAGCTGTTACGTTTAGCTGACCGCTTGCAGCTTGTGGATGATTGATATGATCATCACCTACTGCCGGCGTATTGACGATTCTTTAGAGTCCTACACAGAGGTTTCTTGACTCAGGCAAAACGGAGTAGGGGCACGTATGTGATATGTGCGGGACCGAGGATAATGCGATATGTGATACCGTATTCTATTCTCGCGATATTTGATATCAGCCGGGTCATCGGATCAAGTGTTGATTCGATGAATCGGTACGGATAAATATTAGTCGGTTATATGCGATATAGCCGGATTGTCGGATCAAGTGTTGATTCGATAATTTAATGTATAATAATATATATGATATATTAAATTACATTAACTAATATTTGCTCACTAAAAGATTCTTTTCCTCACTCGGGTAATACATTGATATATATGCGATATATGTTAAATGTATTATTTTATTTTGTTACGATAAATATTATATATGTGATATATAATATTGTAACATGATATGATAACTAATGAAACTTGTTTAGTGGAGTTTAAACATGATTAGGGTTTGGATTAGGGTCAAGCTTTCTAGATGTTTCTAGAAGGTTTTCTTTTTGTTTTGGTAAAGATATTTGTAAGTGACTCATGCTTTAACCCAACCCAAACCCTAACCCTAGTCAATTCTCTACAATGGTTAAGTCAACCATGGTCGCATTATTCTTCATATTAATCCTTTCATTATTCATCACAAAAGGAAATGGATCACTATTCTTCTTCTTCCTTCATTCTTTCATGAAAAAGCTTGCTAGATTTTTCCAAAGTGATGAATAAATATGAGAAAAAGATAAATAAAGAGAGCAAAAATCCTAATTCATCATCCTCATCTTCCCTTGCCATTTAGATGAGGGTGTTCACATCATTTCATGAGTGTTAGCTTGTGTTAAATAAACTTCAAGGTAGATCATCTTAGTATCGAAGATCGGAAGCAAAGGTTGCATCTTTCTCTTCGTGGAACTTCTCGAGAGTCCGGATCCCGATGATCACAGCGAAGGGACCACAACACGGAGCATATGAAGTGAATGACCGGATCTACAAAGGTTGTAATCCCTCTCACTTAGTGTTAAGTTGTTAATATGTTAGTTTTCGCCTAATCTCTAGTTTAAAGTTCCATATTCGGGTTGTTCGGCACGGCTAAATTTTTAATCGGGCATGGTTGATGCCTCGTAGACTCTTGTGCGCGTGCATAGAAACCCTACAGTGGTATCAGAGACAAGCTAGAGCTTTAGGCGAACTCTAGACGACGTTTGAAACCCGATCGAACCAAAACCCCAAAATCCAAAATGATCTCTGGAAATTTTCTGAAAATTTGGATTTTTGTGAATTAAAAATATGCAGAAAATTAAGCAGGGTCTCATTTGAATTACTGTGAAAAATGAGGGTCTAATTCGAATATTCCACCGCGGAACCGCGGCACAAGCCTGCTTGTGCGGCGGTTCCGCGGCCGTACTATCTCCTTGTCCAATGATTTCTGCACAGTAATTCATATAATTGAATGCTATATTTTCTGGGAATTTTTATTCTGTCTCCTGATTGTTAGGATACGTGCGTGTTCAAGTTCTAGTTTAAAAACTGCAATCATGACGGTTTCGCTTGTAGCTAGCCGGTTGAGTACGGGTCGTCCGCAGGGAGATGGGAGTATTTTTCAAAGTGTTTTAACGAGTTAAGTCCTGTTTTCAGATTTTGTTGGATTATCTAAGTGTTGAGTTGATATTTAAAGAGAGCTTGTTAGGGTTAGGATTAGGTTAGTTTGAGTTAGGAGTCTCCACATCTTTCGTTTCCCCTCTTAATATCGGTGTTACGGTAATCGGCAACAACGGGGATTAGCATGACTAGGAAGGAACTTGCGAGTATAAGCTAGGCTTTCCAACGCATAGTCCTTCCTTTTGGTGCTTGTCCGTCCGTTCTTGGCTCTTATCCATAACCTCCGGTTAATTCAACCACAACCGGTCTCACTACGGAATCACCGCTATCATGTAGGATAGGGTGCCGTAAGGAGCGGATTGTGGTTCAATTAACGGGAGTCGATTTAAGTTGTTGGGCAAGGAAAGAGTGAGAGAGATTTCCTTCTCTCAAACTTCCCTTATCCTACCCTAACAAGTATAAAACTACTCACACTTCATGATAAGGAAAAACAAAACAAAACAAAAGAGGAAAATAGAAAGAAGGAGATTAGAAGAATACGACTAACTATTTGCGACCTCACCTTGGCGAGGATCGAGCGTAAGTATCATTGTCATATGAATGATAAAGAAAAAGAGAGAAGAAAGAAACAATCAAGCAAATAACTACAACTACTTAACAATTAAAATTACAACAAGTAAAGAAAGAGACAAGCATGATAATAAAATGGTCTTCTTTATTCATCACTCTTCACTCAAAAGCTCACTACAAGTTTAATGGAGAAGAGGTGAGAAGAGGAAGAAGAAACACACTAAACTTTAGCAAAATGAAACTACAAGAATCGACCCTTTCCTTCACGAAGTTCTGGGCTATTTATAGGCCAAAAAATGAAAACCTAGGGCAACCACCAGAACACATCCGAAAAGACCAAAATACCCCTGGAAGCCCATGCCCTGACCTGACTGTACGGCCGCGGATCCGCCGCCTATGCCCCCTGCTGGCCGTGAATCCGCGCCCCTATAGTGGTGTTAGGGTGTGGGCTTCTGTGTACCTCCCTGGTCTTCTGTCCCCTCTTATCTGTTGTATGTATTTTCTGAAAAATCTTTCCCATTTCTTCCAGAATTTCTATTAAGGAAAGGTGGACTTTTTGTGGATGATTGCCTCGAGCTCCGCGTAGATCTCTTGGATTTTGGGCTACCATTGAGCCTTGTGCATGAGAATGACATTGATTTGACACTTTGTCTTCCTAAACTGGTATCTGGCAACATACGGATGAAGAGCGGAGACCGTGTTTTATCTGTGGTTGGCAGGAACCGGATTTTGTCGTGTTTTCCATGAATTTCTCCGTTTGAGAACCGGGAACCTGTATCCTGCAATTGACTAGCAAACACGGCTCAAGAGTATCTACCGATATGCAATGTGATAAAAATTGGACGGTATGAAAATGCAAAAATCTGATATGAACAAATACCCCCAAACTTATCATTTGCTCGTCCCGAGCAAAGCCCATTTATTCACCAAAATATTTCCTAACTTCACTTTCGCAGGGAACGCGATTGCACTGAGCATGTGCAACAAGCCGTTAAACCTCTAGGTGTCCCTAGTAGGAGGAGTGTTGTCTCCTGAGGGTTTTCAGCGGATACTACCCACAAAATCCGGTCAAGTTGGTTTTGTAAAATAACTAAGCTTCAAACCCTAAAGTTTTGTTTTAGAAAATAACAATTCTATAATCCTAAGTCTAGACCATCGAACCTTTATTTTTCACACCTCGCATCTTATTTAACTACAGATTTTATATGTCTTTACGTGCAGTGCAAATAGTGTCGTTAAGTTCCCGAAAGGTCGAATAAAGTCATCATGTCGCACAATAAAGCCCAGATAACAATTTAAAAAGGGTCACATAAGTTTTATAAAGAGTTAAGCATTTTTCAAGTTCCGTTTTCCAGTAAGGTTTCAACTTCAGAATTTCTATCTTCCTTAACAGGAAACTAAGTCGTATTTTTCACTCCACCTTTTTCTTGTTTTCATTTCATACACACCTCTGTGAACGTGCAATAGTCTTTATCAAAGAGTAAAACCTTCATATCTCCATTAAATTTTTTTTAAAAAGCCTGTCTTTTATCAAGATTATTCTCACACAAAGAACCGTTAGGAATTTTAACTCGGAGAGAACACTTGCTTGACTTTGTTTTAAAACTGGACTTTCTAGGCTTCTTAGCGAGCTTTGGGCCAATGCACCCAAACCAGTTGGTTTTAGGGCATTAGGTGTAGAAACACCCCAGCGGACTTAATTACTCAAGTTACCTAGGTCCAAAAACAAAAGACAGTTTGTCGTGAAAATCAGATGATTTAATACGAACGGAGATATAACCGGCAGTTCAAATATTTTTTTGGATAAAAGACGTGTTTAGTGGGTTTGGTGTGTAATCATTCCAATCAAGTTTTAGATGGGTTATTTTTCAGACTTAGCTCCAATTACGGCATCAATAACATTCCTTCATATTCGCTTTACTTCATAAACTATTCTTGACATTACTTATTTCAGAACAAACCTATTTGATCCTCAGAAAATCATTTATCTGCTTAAAAGTTTAAACATGAAAGACTTGTCATCTAATTCCCAAAATCTTACGACACGTGTAGTGTGATGTAAAGACGTATATCAGCTATAGTTAACTTCAAAGGAGAGTTATCTTTCAGGTTTTCAAAATCCAAACATAAGATCTAGTTATTCCTATTTTTTCAAACAAAAACTGTCGAATGTTGAATCAGAGTTCTTCCACAAGCTAACTTGACAAAAAAAGTTTTTATATTTTTTTAGAAAATTTTCAAATTTTTATGGATTTTATGGATTTTAATATGCAGATGCAAAATATACATATGAATGCGAAGGTAAGAAATGCGTACCGAGTGTACCCCCAAACTTAAACTGGACAGTGTCCTCACTGTCGTAGCATGAAGAGAGCAGTTGGAAGGTTCAAAATTGTCGGTTAGCGATACACCAAATTTTGTTTTTGTTTTTGTTTTCAAAGAAAAGAAAAAGAATATACACAAATATAAACAAAATGGTTTGTACATACCCCCAAACTTATTTGGAACAGTGTCCACTGTTCTTGGCTGGATAACCGAAGTTTGGAGGTTGGCAGAGGAAGATTATTCAGGGTAAACCGGCTCCTGTAAGAACAGGAGCTCCTCTGTTGGTTCGGCGCTAAGGTATGGTTTGCATCGGTGTCCGTTTACCTTGAAGAGTGAACCGTCCTTTGGATTTTCCAAATCCACAGCGCCCTGCGGATACACATTCCGCACAAAATACGGCCCTTTCCAGCGAGATCTGAGCTTTCCTGGATGGAAGTGAAGTCGGGTGTCGTAAAGCAGTACCTGCTGACCAGGTACGAAGGTTTTGCGCAAAAGGTGTTTATCGTGAAACACCTTCGTTCGATTCTTAACGACAACCGCGTTGTCGTAAGCCTCATCCCTAAGCTCGCATAGTTCGTTCAGCTGCAGCTTTCGATGGCTGCCTGCGTCCTCAAGAGACGGATTCAGCTCCTTTATCGCCCAAAATGCGCGATGCTCGATTTCAACAGGAAGGTGGCAGGCTTTTCCGTATACAAGCCGATAGGGAGACATGCCAAGGTCGGTCTTATAAGCGGTTCTAAATGCCCAGAGGGCATCAGTGAGTTTCAGAGACCAATCCTTACGGTTCTTGGAAACCGTCTTCTCCAGTATCTGCTTGATCTGCCGATTGGAAACTTCGGCCTGCCCGCAGGTTTGGGGGTGGTAGGGCATAGAAAGCTTATGATTAATGGAGTATTTCCGCATTAAGACTTCAAAAGTTTTATTGCAGAAATGACTTCCATTGTCGCTAATGATCGCTCGGGGGTGCCCAAACCGGGAGAAAATGTTTTCTTTAAGGAACCTAACGACAACCTTGTTGTCGTTAGTCCGGCTGGGCACAGCCTCGACCCATTTAGAGACATAATCAACAGCTAGAAGGATGTACAAGTTCCCAAAAGAGCTGGGAAACGGCCCCATGAAATCTATCCCCCACACATCGAAAATCTCCACAACCAAGATCGGTTGGAGCGGCATCTCGTTCCTCTGGGATATCCGGCCCATGTGTTGGCACCGGGAGCAAGTCTTGCAATAGTCGTGAGCGTCTTTGAAAAGTTGTGGCCAGTAGAAACCACATTGCAAGATCTTCTCAGCTGTCTTTCTGGGCCCAAAATGCCCGCCACACGCTTGATCGTGGCAAAATGACAGCACACTCTTGAATTCCTCATCAGGGACACACCGGCGAATAATCTGGTCGGGACAATACTTGAACAAGTATGGTTCGTCCCAGTAAAAGTGTTTTACTTGGGATAAGAAGCGAAGTCTGTCCTGACTCGACCATTCAGTCGGTAGTAATCCCGTGGCCAAATAGTTCACAATATCTGCGAACTAGGGTTCGCAAGATACTGTTAAGAGCTGTTCATCCGGGAAAACGTCGTTGATCGGAATTGGAAGCGAAGGCGAAGAAGGAAGTCGTGAGAGATGGTCGGCAACTACGTTTTCACATCCTCGTTTGTCCTTAATGACAAGGTCAAACTCTTGAAGCAAGAGGATCCAACGTATTAACCGAGATTTGGCATCTTTCTTCGCAAAAAGATGGCGCAGAGCTGAATGGTCTGTGTAGACAATGACCGGAGAGCCGATGAGGTAGGGCCTAAACTTTTCTAAAGCAAATACAACAGCCAAGAATTCCTTCTCAGTTGTTGTATAATTGAGTTGGGCGTCGTTCAGGGTTCGGCTCGCGTAATAGATTACGTGCGGCATCTTGTTGATGTGCTGTCCAAGGACAGCACCGATGGCAAAGTCGGATGCATCACACATAATCTCGAATGGGTGCGTCCAGTCAGGTGAAGAAAGAACGGGAGCAGATGTGAGTGAGCGTTTCAGTGACTCGAATGCAGTCACACAGCTCGAGTTGAAGTCGAATGGCGTGTCCTTGGCCAGCAAAAGAGTCAAGGGCCTAGCAATTTTTCTAAAGTCCTTGATAAACCGTCTATAGAAACCGGCATGGCCAAGGAAGGCTCGGATATCTCTGACGCATCGGGGAGGAGGCAGATTGGAAATGACCTCAATCTTTGCTTTGTCAACCTCTATGCCATTTTGCGAGATGATATGTCCTAAGACAATACCTTCGCACACCATGAAGTGGCATTTCTCCCAGTTCAAAGTGAGATTCTTGTCCTTACATCGGGTAAGGACAGCGTCAAGATGCAGCAAACACTCGTCGAAGGAGTCACCGAAGATGGAGAAGTCATCCATGAAAATCTCCAGAAATTTTTCCACCATGTCTGAGAAAATACCCATCATACACCGCTGGAAGGTAGCGGGCGCATTGCATAACCCAAAGGGCATGCGTCGATATGCAAATGTGCCGAAAGGACAAGTGAAAGTGGTCTTGTCCTGGTCTTTTTCGGCGATGGGAATTTGATTATAGCCAGAGTAGCCATCAAGAAAGCAGTAGTACTCGTGTCCGGCCAATCGTTCAAGCATCTGGTCAATGAAAGGTAGCGGAAAGTGGTCTTTCCGCGTTGCGGCGTTGAGTTTTCTGTAATCAATGCAAACTCGCCACCCAGTTTGGGTGCGAGTAGGGATTAACTCATTCGCCTCGTTAGTGATGACCGTGATGCCCGACTTCTTGGGGACAACATGAATGGGGCTAACCCACTGGCTATCAGAGATAGGGTAAATGATACCACTATCTAGACATTTGACGATCTCCTTCTTCACAGCCTCCTTCATGACTTGATTAAGACGTCTTTGTGGATCCCGGGCTGGTTTGGCATCATCCATCAGATGAATGTGATGCTCAATGATGAGGGGACTAATCCCCTTGATGTCCGCCATGGACCAGCCAAAAGCTTGCCTGTTGCTGTGCAAGACCGCGAGAAGGGCTTTCTCTTGCTCGGGAGCTAGAGAAGCCGAGACGATGACAGGGAGGGTCTCGTTCTCACCTAAGTAAGCATACTTAAGGTGAGACGGCAACGGCTTGAGTTCGAGCGTTGGAGGTGAAACGATGGAAGGCAAGACCGGTGCAAAGGTCTCGAACTCAAAGGACTCCAACAAAGGTTCAAAGCGAGTGTAAGCAACCGAGTTGGATGGTTCAGGTAACTCATCCGGAAAGTCGAAAGATTCAAACTCGGGTTGTGCGCGGCTAAGATCGTTCAAGAACGTGAAACACTCGTATTCGTTGTCGGGCGCAGAAACAGCAGCAGGTTCGAAGAGAAACGCACTAGTGGCGTCAAGATTATCGTGTTCAAACAGAAACTCCTCGAATTCACACTCTTCGGGGGTGATCTCCTGGATCGAGCAGACGTCCAGTATATGAGCATTAGGTTCAGCGGGCTGATTCCCCAACCTAAAAATGTTGAGTTCAATCGTCATATTTCCAAAAGAGAGGTTCATCGAACCATTGCGACAATTGATCACAGCATTTGAGGTTGCGAGAAATGGGCGACCGAGTATCACCGGAATTTGATTCCGGGGGTTAGCTAAAGGCTGTGTATCTAATACAATGAAGTCAACGGGGAATATGAAGTCCCCGACTTTGATTAACACATCCTCTAGCTCACCCCTAGGATGGGTGATCGATCGGTCGGCCATTTGGAGAGTGCAGTGTGTGGGTTTCAGCTCTCCGACGCCTAATTGCTCGTATACTGAATACGGAAGCAGGTTAACACTGGCACCAAGATCTAATAGTGCGCGGTTATTGTTCTTATCCCCAATAGTAATTGAAATCGTAGGACAGCCAGGGTCCTTCCGTTTTTGTGGTAAAGATTGGGTAAGGGCATCACTCACAGCACTAGCCAAGAAAACTTTCTTGGGTACCTGACACTTCCTCTTTTTCGTGCACAGGTCCTTTAAGATTTTCGCGTAGGACGGGACTTGTTGGACAACATCTAAAAGAGGAATGTTAATGTTAACCTGCTTGAATAACTCCAGAATCTTCTCCATTTGAGGATTTTGTTTGTTAGACCTCAACCGGTTTGGAAATGGAACATTTTGAAAATTGGTTGAGTCTAATGCTGGAGGAGGAGATTTTAGAGTTGGAACGGATCCCAGAATAGGTGTTTTCGTGGAGTGAGAAGTGGGTCCGTTCAGAGCAGAAGAAGAGGAAGGAGAGCCTGTGGAAGAACGGAGAATAGGCTCGGAAGACGAAGAAGAAGGAGAAGAAGAAGAAGCGGCGGCCGGGGTGTCGTTGTTGATTCGTTTGCCAATGTTGTTCTGCAGCATCCTTCCCGATCTCAGTGTAGTCACGGCACTCACATTATGGTTTTGTTGTTCAAGAGCAACATGTGCATTATGTGGGTGACGGGGATTTGGAAGTGGCTGGGACGGGAGCTTCCCCTTCTCTCGCTCGCTTAAGGCCGCGTTCAGCTGTACAATCTGGGCCTCGATGGTCTTGATGCTTTGCCCGTGTGCGGCAGTGTGTTGCACTAAAGATTGAATCGAAGACTGGATGTTGGCGGTGGATTGAGTCGATTGTTTAACAAACGCCTCCAGACTTCGCTCGAGCGAGGAAACCTTATCAGTGTTTGACGGAACAAAGTTGTTTGGTGGAAAAGAGTTGTTGGGTGCAAAGTTGTTCGTCTGGTTTTGGAAAGGTTGGGGTTGGAAGGGCTGCTGATACTGAGTTTGTTGTTGCGCTTGTTGTTAAGGCGGAGGGCCCCTTTGGAAATTGTTGCCTTGGAATTGATTCTGATTCTGATTCCAGGCGAAATTGGGGTGGTTCCTCCAACCGGGATTGTAGGTGGAAGAGTATGGATCATTCCTCGGTCTTTGCTGGAAGGCAGCATTAACCTGATCCTGTCCTTGCGAGGGTGGATTGTAAGGACACTCTTCGGTCAAGTGGGAAGGATCGGAACAACAAGCGCAGATGGTACGAAGGGGAAGAACAGGGGCAGGAGCAGGAGCAGAAAATTTGCTCTCTATCGCTTCAAGCTTTCGTGTTATTGCAGCCATTTCAGCTTTCATCGCAATAGAGACATCGAGTTGGTGGATTCCTACCCTAGACTGACCGGTTGCGTTCGGTTTGGCCGGAGGCGCCGTTGCCGGGGAGACGGTAGTTTATTTCCTTGTGTAATTTCGGGTTAATTTGTAAGTATAAAAAAAAACGAAAAAAAATATACTTTGTAAAAGAAACCATCTTGTTATTCTTGATTATTTTTTGTGCAAGTGTGCAGGAAAATATGAAGTTCAAGATCGACGCCAAGGACGTTGAAAATACGGAGTTCAAGTACAGTGCCAAAGACGTGGGAAGATAGACCCACATTTTCGCGGCTACACCGCGACGGACAAAAACGAAGCATCCGGTCTACTGTAAAAATCTGGAGTAGATACAGTGAGCAACTCAGCATTCCACACATCCAGACAAACAGAGGACACCAAACAGAGCCCACACCAGAAAAATGAAGCCCCAATATCCACTTCCTGCCGCGGATCCGCGGCAATAGAGGGCTTAGGCCGCGGATCCGCGGCCACTTGGTGGCTTTAGAGCCCCAAAAATCTCTCTGTAAGTCCCTCTGCCTGCTCTCCACTCCTCTGAACTCCACTGAACTGTGTTTTCTGCAGCCTTCTTTGCGCAAACTCTTCTCCCCCTTCCAATAAACTGTTCTTGTGCAGGATTCTTTGCGCCGCAAATAAAAAATTGTTTGCAGTTGATTTGTTACTGCTTTGCATTTCTTTAATACGGACTTAAGGGGCTTGAAACCAATCCAGATTGGGTGGGGATTTCATCACCCTTCCCAGGACCCCAAAAATCACGAAAGCATATGCATTGTCCATTGTAAATTAAAAAATACTAGACTTCAGCCCTAAGGACTTCGCGCTCATTAGGAGGTGATAAACCGTGTTTAGAATCTCGCTTAACCGTATATTTTTTACGGGGTGTCTAGGAAAGTGTTAAAGGCGCAACCGCCGAAAGAGAAAGGGTTATTTAATTAAGGAACTTCGCGAAAGCGTTGGACAACCTCCCCTTATCTCTGCACTTACCTGGCCTCGTGATCAGTGTATTTTTAAGCCTGTTTCTCGACACTGTTTAACTTCGACAATCAAGTTCAGGAGGAGGTCTAGGAGACCTAGGTTACCCTAGATCTAGGTGTGATTGTGCATATCTTGTTTGTGATTGCTTAAGCCGTATTTCCATACATACTTCTGTAAATCTCTTTCTAAAAACAAAAAAAAAATCAAAAACTTTTATAAAAACTTGCCCCTTTGTCGCCAAATCCATTTTCACCCACCACCCATCGCCTTTCTCCATTGACGTTTTCTTACCCTCACCTTCTCCGCTTTGACTATACTAAACTCGTTTAGTGTATGTCCGCTTGGACTCGGGACACTAGCGCCCGTCTAGTCCGCGCCATTTGATTGAAAGAATTAAAGTTAACCGCAATCAAGACGGTGTCGCTATGCAGCTAGCCGGTTGAGCACGGGTCGATCCACAAGGAGATGGTTGTATGTCCTTTCTTGTCTTAGACGAGTCAATAAAGAATTTGTGTATGTTTGTTCGAGACTATCCTATGTGTATTATTTGCAAGTATAAAGTTGTTAAGAAAAAGATACGAGATTATAAGCTAAAGAAATCCGTACTCAAAACCTTTAAGCCGAGTCTTGACCAATTGAAGCTGAGCAATCAGCAACAACGTGGATTAGGGGATTTAAGCGCGGTATTCGTGGAATACGGCTTATTTACCCTTGTCCTTCCGTTCTTGTCTCTTGCTTTCGCCTCCGGCCAAACCGAACGCAACCGGTCATGGTTAGGAATTACCGTTACCTTGTCAGGGTAGGGTGCCTAACGGAGCGCTTGCGTAACGTTTGGGTGGAGTTCAAATGGAAAATAACGGGAAAAGGAAATGAGGAAAGAAGTGTTAACTTACAATACCGTATTAATTCTTAACAACGACGATAATTACAACATTCACAAAATGAACAAAAGAGAGCAAAAGAAAAGAACAAAGAAAAGAAAAGATTACAAGTAATTAAATGCAAGGAATTTAAGTGCATGAAAGAAAAGCAAGGTAATAAAAAGCAAGTAATAAATAAGCAAATAAAAAGAACAAGAAACTAGGACTCAAGACAAGCATGTGATCAATAGCCAACCCTTAAACTTGCAAGCTCAATCAAGAGGTTGCAAGATCAAGGGAAGGGTAGAGAACGCATGTGAAATGAAGTGCTAATTCCATGAAAGAAAATACGACCCTTGAGATCGATAACTAACCCTTAACCATTCAAGCTCAATAAAGGGGTTGAATGATCAAGAGAAAGCAAGAATCTCAAGGGGAAGAAGAAACAAAAGAGAATGATACAAAAAGCCCTCATCTTCATTGATCTCCACTCACAAAGCTCTCACTACAATTTTCGTGGAAAAAGAATGAAGAAGAAGAAGAAAAACTATACAAAAGACTACAAAAGAGGAACAAAAGAATGACCCTAAAGCTTGGCAAGTTCTGGAGTATTTATAGGCAGAGGGTTGAAGATCTAGGGCAACAATCTGCCCCCAAATAAGATTACCAAAAAGCCCCCAAAAGTTGACAGTGAGAGGAGCCCACATGGCCACGGATCCGCCGCCAATACCCCCTATTGGCCGCGGATCCGCGGCCTTATGATGGAGTCAGGGTATGGTGTTTCTTGTACGACCCTGATCTGCTGTCCCCTGTTGTATGGTACACATATTTTCTGATAATTTCTTCCAGAATATCTTCAGATTCTTAGTCCAAGATTGCATTATCTTTTTCACTTTTGACTTCTATCTCCCTCGAGCTCCGTGCACCCATTGATTCTTGTGCAGCCCCTCTCGTGCTCTGTGCTTGTCCGAGACACGAATGACCGCTGTCATATGTCTTGTCCCTGGAACCGGTACGCAGCACTGGACGGATATGGATGACCGGAACCCGGCTTTTATCTGTTGTCAACAGATGTTCTGTATTTGGTGTAACTGTGGAGATTTTGTCTTGAATTGCAATATTTGTACTGGAAACCTGTACTCTGTAAATATGTAACAAACACGGATTAAAAGCACCTACCTATAAACAACCGAGCGTAAGAATAGGCGGTATAAAATGCAGTATTCTGTGATGAACAAATACCCCCAAACTTAACTTTTGCTCGTCCCGAGCAAAACCAATTATTCACAAAAAATAAAATCCTAACCGCACTTTCGCAGGGAACGCGATTGCACTGAGCGCGTGCAACAAGCCGTTAAACCTCTAGGTGTCCCTAGTAGGAGGAGTGTTGTCTCCTGAGGGTTTTCAGCGGATTACACCCACAAAATCCCGTCAAGCTAGTGTCATAAGTTAACATAGATTCTACTCCTACAGTTCAGTATTTACGTTAGAAACTCTATTATCCTAAGTTCGAAATATCCAACCCTAATGCTTCACACCTCCTATCTATTTAATTTTAGATCATATACGTTCCAAAAAAAAGTTTAGAAAGATGTTGGTTCTCCTGAGTTTTCCTTCTAAAAGTGTGGTCTCAAATCAGGGATTTTTATTAACTTTACAGAAAACACAAGTCTTATTCTTCATTTCTATCTTTTATTCAAACATCGATTGTATACCCCTACGTGTGTGTATATTTGCACCCCTACACTCAAGAATTCAATTCAAGCTATAATACCCTTGCCCTAATACCTAATACTACTTCTTTTCATTAAGGATGGACGGATTTGCTCACACACCTTTCATGCGATTATTAATGTTTCTTGAGGCACTAACGGCCGATTACTGAGTGTGTGAACAATAAAGCGTAAATAGCAGTTTTCAGGTCTTGACTTTATTCTATTTTTTCTTTTTCTTTTTCTTTTTTTCTTCTTTTTCAAGACCGGATATATTTTTCAACATGCTCTTTTGGTGTTTAGCTTTAAATACCGTTTTTTCTTTCATACTGGGCTTTCAGGCAAGAGTATTTCTAGGTATCCTCTACTATCCCAAGTTTCAAGGTGCGTGTATGTGCAGTTTGTAGGGTATATACTTTCTAAATTTGAACTTAAGAAAAGAAACTATTTTTCAGACTTATCCTCCGGTAAAGCTTCAATACTTTCCCTTCATCTTGACTTAACTCAAGAACTGAACTCAAGATTACCTATTTCTCAAAAAAACTGTAAGGACGTATACTTACCAAGTTTAAACAGAATGAGGGTTATTTTTAGGGTTTTCAATTCCTAAGCCTAGAATTTAGTTATTTCTATCATATCAACTAATCTTTCGGAATAAAGATCTAAGTTACCCTATTAGCTAACTTGACGACAAAGTTTTTATATTTTTGGAAAATTTTCGATTTTTGTGGGTTTTTAATAAGGTATGCAAATGCAAAATATACAAATGAATGCGAAGGAAGAAAGCTTACCGAACACACCCCCAAACTTAAACTTGACAGTGCCCTCACTGTCAGGCTATACCAAGAGGGTCAAAATTGTCGGCGCTCTCCCTAAAAACAAATTATAGACAAAAAGGAAAACAAAAAATATATAAAAAAAGTGTCCCCCCCAAACTTAAGTAAAACAGTGTTTCCACTGTTAAGCGTTGAAGTTCAGGATTAGGGGGGAAAGAGAACAGTATCAAACTATACAAGGCCTTACACAGGCCAAAAGTGAGCACCAACCATTCAAAGATTTTATCGCTATAATGTACAGGTTGGTGGAAGAAGGTGTAGAGAAAAGAGAGGGAGAATACGCGAGACCGTATGCGGAGAGAAGCGGGATATGGTCTCGGTATATGAGAGGAAGAAGAATGGCGGAAGGGAAAAAGAAGTGGAACACGAACTTGAGGGTGCAAATGGAGTAAATAGATTAGCACAATTTGTGATGACCGATGTGTGAAAAGCGAATGTGCTAATATATTTACCCGTCGAGAAATGGGATCAAATCCCTCAAGATTCGTGAGAAACCATGGGTACGCCGAACTTGGTAAACCAGACACAGGAAGTGAAAATGATACGGGTTCTTGCAAGGTCGGAACGATGAGAATGATGGAGGAAAGTGATTGAGGAAGGGTATCGGTTAAGGGTTCTGGAGGGTGTACACAGTCAGTGAAAGGAACAGGATGAATTGGAAAATCCGACTCATCATCTAGAACTGTTTCATCCTCAAAATTCTCCTCAAAATTCTCCTCAAAGTTTAGCACATCCATGCTCTTCTCTTCAAAGTCCAGACGCATATGGGGTTCGGGAAAAACATTTAATGACTCGGGATGATGATTTGAAGAGACAAACTCAGCCAAATCTACGGGTTCATCATCCAAAATATTCCCAGCGTCAATATCCTTAATCAAGTGAAAATCAAAATTCTCTGACACCTCAACCAAAGCATGGATATTAATCAATTCAGGTTCTAAGATGGAGGTGTAGAGGTCAAAAGGATTGGGTGTGATTTCACTTGGCAAGGTCCCTTCACAATCGGGCAAATCAAACACTACAAAGTCGCACAACTCATTAAACATTCTATCTTCAACTGATAATTCATTTGGGACACTTGATAGACTTTCAACACAGGAGTTGTGGGATTCAATTTGAGACGGGTAGGTTTGATTTGGAAGGGGGTATATCTCACTCTCTCCACTCAAATACACAGCCTGTCCTGCCGCCTCATCATACATTGAAAAAGTTGGAGCTAGTTGGAAACTAGCTATCGGGTCAGTTGGTTGTATGAGAGCGGCCATGGACGCATTCAAATCCATCATCTGCTGTGAAGCTACCCGAAATTCTTCCAAAGTTCGCTCAAGACTAGACATAGGTTGTGAAGGGGTTTCAGTAAAAGATTCAAAGTTGTTTGGATACTGAAAACTCCCAAAAGGCTGTGTAGAAGCAATGTCTAGGGAAGGTGCAAAAGTTGGGTAGGACTGGTAGGAATTGAATGGTTGGACAGGGGTAGGATCTACAGGTGGATAAGAAGGTAAATGAAATTGTTGATCCCAAGAATTTGAAGTGGTGAAAGGAGTGAAAGATCGGCTACAGGATTGTTCAATACGTTCAGCGATGGACAAAGGACGACTTACAGAAGGGGTATCAACATAAGCGGGTGCGGGAGGTTGAAAAGGTTGATACAAAGTGGAATGAGGAGTGCAAGTGTTTGTCCTAGACGCTGCTATGCAATCTTTCAGTGAAACTTTGGGCATGGAGGGGTCGTTTGAAGTTCGACCAAAACAAGAACCGTATGAAGTAATGTCTGGTTGGGGGTACCAAAGTTCGGCAAGAGTTTTGCGAGGTGGAGTACCCATGATATTGTTAGTTATATGTATGCCCTAGAGGCCATTACTGTACATAGGATGTATATTGTAGTGGATGCTGGGACATATATAGGGAGGACTTTCTTGCTCGACATGATAGTATGCTATCTGGTTACTCTTTACCTTAACGTGTATACTGATTGTCTCTCTGTTACATGTTGGTAAAGCCCTTAGGATGTGTGCTTGACTACCTGGACTATGATGCGGATCATACTAGTGGGGACATGGTAGTCCATAAGTACATCCTTCAAAGTCCCTAGTCGTGGGTGTATCGAGACGGGGCATCGATATACCAGAGTAGACTAGCGTGTACCTTCTCGACCCATACAGATGGGCGATGGATGATCCCATATCCTTTGGTGTTTGACATCAGAGATGATATACGGGTGCTCAGTAGAGACTGGGTACACTGGACGGACTCACCGAGAACTCCCAGATGGTATTATGCCTCACGTCAGATGGCAGTTCTCTGGTGACACTGGTACAGAGTAGTCTGTTGACCCGAGATCGTCATAGAGTCTTGTGTGGTTCCCACTGTGCTTTGATTTCCATCTTACCACGTCCAAGAGGGCGTGCAAAATGCTGGTTTTTGGGTACAGTCCCGAGTCACATGGAGGCAATGAGCGATAGGAGGGGATTCGTCTCTCCCGGTATAGGGAGTTGATGTTGCGCTGTGTTCGATTGGCTATAACAGGAAATCCCTGGCCAGGGTTGCTGAGATATACTGGTAAGTGTTACCAGTAGTTTCTCGAATTGTTATAGACCTCATATCGACACGACTTATCGAGCTATTGGGGTCTGACGTTTACCACCCCTAGGCAAGATATGCGACATATCAGACGATCAGACCGGACTGTACGGTAGTGTTACTGGTTAGATTCACTGGAGTGTGAGCGGGCTTGCTCGTCGATTTTCAGATCGCTCAATACCCGGGTGGCCGTTACGTTTAGCAGACCGCTTGTGGCTTGTGGGTGTTTGATATGATCATCACCTGCTGCCGGCGTATTAACGAGTCTTTAGAGTCCTACACAGAGGTTTCCTGGCTCAAGCGAAACGAAATAGAAGCGCATATGAGATATGTGCGGGACCGAGAATAATGCGTGTATGTGATACCGTATTTCATTCTCGCGATCAATGTGTCGAATGGTTTTATGCGATATAACCTAGTTATCGATTCAAGCGTTGATTCGATAAGCCGATACATTGTATACTAGTCGGTTGTGTGCGACATGACCGGATCGTTAAATCAAGTGTTGATTTGATGATTTAATGTATAATTATATATTTGATATATTACTTTGCATTAACTAGTATTGGTTTACTTTAAATGGATTTTCTCACTTGGTTTGTGCACATTATATATGTGATATATTTTTGTGCACTTGTATGTATCATGTTTGATGATGCATGCTAACTTGTGTTTTGTGTAAAGTTTAAACCATGGTCATGTAAGGGTTAGGGTTTTCATTTTTATATCTATTTATTTATTTATTTATTCATTTTGGTAAATGATAAGCATAATGCAAAATGGTGCCTCACTTTGGAAGCTTGTTGAAGCTTCATGAAGACTTTGACCAAGTGACCATTTTGTCTCATGCTTAACCCTAGCCATTCCATTCAACCATGATCAATTCTCTACACATAACCATAGTTAGAATTATGATAAGTATTGTTTTTCTATTCTATTAAAAAAGACTTATCATAATATCTTCTTCTTCTTCTTCATCTTCTTCAAAGAAGAAAACCTTGGACCATCAATGGTGATTGATGAAAACAAGTGAGAAATCCAATTCTAAAGTCTACCCACTTTCTATTTCTTCATCCTCTACCTCTAGCCAAGTAGTAGAGTGTGTTTTCTTCACAAGTTTCTTGACTTGGTGAAGTCGGAGCTTGATTTAGCGATGCCTCGACGTAGATCATCTTCGGCATGGACATCGACGACCTAGCTGGCAATTTCTTCGATGAAGCCGACGCTAGAGCCCGGGATCCGTTTTGGACAGCGAGGAGACTTCATTGTGGAGCCGTGGAGGTGGAGCACCGGATCTACAAAGGTTGTATATCCGTATTCTCATAGTTAAGTGTTAACTAGTTAGCTTTTTCGCCTAGTTTTCTAGCAAACGATCCGTAGTCGGGTCTCTCGGCACCTAGATTTTTTGAAATTGGCATGTTCGATGCCTTGTGAGACCTCACTAGAGTGCCTAGGAACCTTTCAGATATGAAGAGAGAAAGAAAGAAAGACAGAGAAAAGGAGGGGAAAAAGAATGTGATCTTTTTATTTATTTATTTTTTAATTATTAAAAGAATGAAATATACAAAAAAAAAATATGGACAAAAACAATCACGACACAAAAATACCACACACCTAATCGTTCTAGGGTTCACCTAGGTCAACTAGACCTGCTCCAGAACTTGATTGTCGAAGTAAAACTGTGTCGAGAAATGGGCTCAAGATACACTGATCACGAGGCCAGGTAAGTGCAGAGATAAGGGGAGGTTTTCCAACGCTTTCGCGAAGTTCCTTAATTAAATAACCCTCTCTCTTTTGGCGGTTGCGCCGTTAACACTTTCCTAGACACCCCGTAAACAATATACCGTTAAGCGAGGTTCTAAACACAGTTAACTTCTCCTAGTGAGCGCGAAGTCCTTAAGGCTTAAAGTCTAATTTCTTTTTAGAATTTGTGCGGGTAAACGTTATGCTCAAGTTCATGATTTATGGGCCACGAAAAAGGTGATGAAATCCTTTACCGTATGTGGTGGGGTTCGCTTGCCCTTAAGTCCGTATTAATGTATGCAATGCGCAATTCAATAAAAATTCAATAAAGAATCAAACAATCGTTTTTTTGTTTAAGCGCTGCACTGCAACAAATACGGGTTAGTCAATTTTTAGCGTTTGCTAGCGAACTTGCAAAGAATCCTGCAAAGAATAGAATATTGGATGCATCGGATTTGAGAAGAAGGTGTTAGTAAAGTACGTACCGTTAAGTTTTGGGTTAGGAAACCCCCGTTGAATCAAATCTGGTAAGCTTGAAAGGTTCGCTTGCGCGGGTCAAACTACCCGGATCTTTGGCACTGTACTTCGTAATCACCTTTGCCTTGAGTGCACACTTTGCTCCCCACAATCGCAGTTTGGAAATCCGCAAAATTTTGCACACTTGCCCACAAAAATGATAAAAAAAAAACAAAAAGATTTTTTTTATATATATATACAAAAAGAATATTAACCCGAATAACAAGAAAGAAAATACGCTACCGTCTTCCCGGCAACGGCGCCATTTGATTGTTAGGATACGTGCGTGTTCAAGTTCTAGTTTAAATACCGCAATCAAGACGGTTTCGCTTGTAGCTAGCCGGTTGAGTACGGGTCGTCCGCAGGGAGATGGAAGTCTTTTTCAAAGTGTTTTAACGAGTTAAGTCCTGTTTTCAGATTTTGTTGGATTATCTAAGTGTTGAGTTGATATTTAAAGAGAGCTTGTTAGGGTCAGGATTAGGTTAGTTTGAGTTAGGAGTCTCCACATCTTTCGTTGCCTCTCTTAATATCGGTGTTACGGTAATCGGCAACAACGGGGATTAGCACGACTAGGAAGGAACTTGCGAGTATAAGCTAGGCTTTCCAACGCATAGTCCTTCCTTTTGGTGCTTGTTCGTCCGTTCTTGGCTTTTATCCATAACCTCCGGTTAATTCAACCACAACCGGTCTCACTACGGAATCACCGCTATCATGTAGGATAGGGTGCCGTAATGAGCGGATTGTGGTTCAATTAACGGGAGTCGATTTAAGTTGTTGGGCAAGGAAAGAGTGAGAGAGATTTCCTTCTCTCAAACTTCCCTTATCCTACCCTAACAAGTATAAAACTACTCACACTTCATGATAAGGAAAAACAAAACAAAACAAAAGAGGAAAATAGAAAGAAGGAGATTAGAAGAATACGACTAACTATTTGCGACCTCACCTTGGCGAGGATCGAGCGTAAGTATCATTGTCATATGAATGATAAAGAAAAAGAGAGAAGAAAGAAACAATCAAGCAAATAACAACAACTACTTAACAATTAAAATTACAACAAGTAAAGAAAGAGACAAGCATGATAATAAAATGGTCTTCTTTATTCATCACTCTTCACTCAAAAGCTCACTACAAGTTTAATGGAGAAGAGGTGAGAAGAGGAAGAAGAAACACGCTAAACTTTAGCAAAATGAAACTACAAGAATCGACCCTTTCCTTCACGAAGTTCTGGGCTATTTATAGGCCAAAAAATGAAAACCTAGGGCAACCACCAGAACACATCCGAAAAGACCAAAATACCCCTGGAAGCCCATGCCCTGACCTGACTGTACGGCCGCGGATCCGCCGCCTATGCCCCCTACTGGCCGCGGATCCGCGCCCCTATAGTGGTGTTAGGGTGTGGGCTTCTGTGTACCTCCCTGGTCTTCTGTCCCTTCTTGTCTGTTGTATGTATTTTCTGAAAAATCTTTCCCATTTCTTCCAGAATTTCTATTGAGGAAAGGCGGACTTTTTGTGGATGATTGCCTTTAGCTCCGCGTAGATCTCTTGGATTTTGGGCTACCATTGAGCCATGTGCATGAGAATGATATTGATTTGACACTTTGTCTTCCTAAACTGGTATCTGGCAACATACGGATGAAGAGCGGAGACCGTGTTTTATCTGTGGTTGGCAGGAACCGGATTTTGTCGTGTTTTCCATGAATTTCTCCGTTTGAGAACCGGGAACCTGTATCCTGCAATTGACCAGCAAACACGGCTCAAGAGTATCTACCGATATGCAATGTGATAAAAATTGGGCGGTATAAAAATGCAAAAATCTGATATGAACATCTCCACAGTTGAGTATTCTGGGGTTGTATTGGGATTCAATTATTCGATCGGATTGTCTAATTTTGTCTATGTGTTTTGTCCGGATAACTTTTAGAAACTGTTAAAAAGTTCGAACGGATATCAATAACTCACTTTTTCCCCTGTCGGAAAATTTTTCAAAAGTTGGTTTTTTTCATGTTTAAGAATGTTCTAAGTCGTGCAAGTAACTCGGTGGACCCTCTAGAAGACAACAAACATTAACTCGATTATGTGACCGTCTTGAACTGCCTTTTGAACCTTAGGGTTTGGGGCAGTACGGCGTGCCACATGTGAGGCGTTGGCTTGACCCTTCTACGGCTGGACCATTGGTACTGTGGCATGTGATGGATGTTTTTAAACTGATTTCAAGTGTTGAGATATATTGGGGAAATCTTGGGTGTTTGATGATTCGATCGGAAAGTTTAACTTTTTCTATTTATCTGGAATGTGATACAATATTTGGAATCCGCAGGTAGTTATGAGATAACTAATTTGAATATTATAAACATAGCACTTTAGTCTCAGATGATCGGTTGCCACGGAATTTTGATGTGATCAAAAGTCCGTCGCAATCACGTAGTGTACGCGGATACTCGCCGGGTAAACTTAATAGACAGCTACGCCCCATAGCCCCGACCAAGTGACTGTAGGAGAACCCTGTCGCCGAAAGCATCCGTTTGGGTGCTCGCGGTAGCGGTGTTCCGCCTTAGTGCACTTCGTCGACGGCATCTGGGGTGCGGCCGTCTACTAAAGTTTGCGACGAGCATTCGATCAGGACGTCGGGAATCTTGTTGAATTGCCCAACTTGACATTGAAAAGAGTTTTCGATATAGAGACTAAAATGCGGGGTTTATAATTGTTAGGCATGTGATGTCTAAGGAATTCATTTGGTTAGGCATGCGATGTCTAAAGAGGTTGCGGATTCCAACTGTTGTAGTTTTACACTTTCTTTTCTGTGACCGTAAGCGTAGTATGTGGTGTATCGCCGGCTTCGTTGCTATACATCAAGGACAATCGGGATACGCATACTTGCTTACGTTGATGATATGAGATATTATGTGTTGCTGTGATATGTTGTATTGGATCGTCGCGTTTGAATAGCCGGGGTTTTATGTGAGATGAGAGTTTTTTCTTTTTCATTCATGTAAAATTCATTTGTATGTAATATTCTTTTATTGGGGCACTTCCAGGTAGCGGAAGATGTCACCGTTGTATATTATTTACTTTTCCGCATTAGCTAGACCCAAGGCGGGGAGCACAAGTAACCGGGTTCTAGGGTCCAGTGGGAGACCATCTCGAGGAGTCGAGACCGGGTCTCCTAACCCTAGAATTGGCAGGGTTACTTGCCGCTCTCGTAGGGGTCTAGGGATGTGGGTTTGGCTATTCATCGCGATCGTGGAATTCGTGTTTTATACAGGCTCGTACTAAAACACGGGCGTCCTAGTATATCCAATATTTCATATATGTTCTTCTGCTGCAATGTTCTGTGATGAGATCATATTACTGCCTGAGACGAATGTTTATATTATATATATGAGATATATGTTATATTGCAGATTTCGTTTCGAAAAGAGATACTTGTGAAGAATAATAAAATGGGACTTCATTAATGAGATTAATGAAATAAAAGAAACCTAACATGTTGTAGAAACTTGTTTAAAAACTGGTAGCTATAGTTCTTGCTTTGCATAGCGGTGTTCCTTGTAGAACATCCAGCACCTTATTCGATAAGGAAAGGACCGAGATCCCTTCACCGGGAGTGACTCCTTTAGCAATAACTGGCAGATGCTACAAACTCGGTTTGTCTTTTGATTGCTTCTATAGTTCTTGCTTTGCATAGTGATATTTGTGAAATATCCTGCACCTTATTCGATGAGGAAAGGGCCGACGATCCCTTCACCGGGAGTGACCCTTTTAGCAAAACTAGAAAAGCCTCAAAAACATTCCATTTAAAATCACTCGGTTCTACAACGATATCAAGTTCATTACGCAAAGGGTTTTCATAAAAACCTGTCATTTCAGATAAGTAGTAGTTAGTATTCGTGCTACATTTGTTGGCCTGCGTCAAGGCGTAGTGTGCGGTAGCTAACTAGTATTTATCTGCTTATGCATATGATGCAGATTGAGTTAGGGTAGTCGTGCGACTTTGTTGGCCTACGTCAAAGGTCGTGCGGGTGGGTTTAATTCAATCATGAAATGACGGGTTGAACTTGATTAGCGCACTGTGGTTTGTTGGCCTGCGTCAAGGTCATAGGACGCTAGGGGAAAAATATTATTGGGGATTTCAAGTGTTGAAATTTACAATGAGATTGCATACCTTCTATGAGATAGTTGGATCCCAATACCCGCTGCGAGTAAGAGTTACTCCTGGAAGAGTTTTATACATTACAATTAGCCGATCAAGTAGCTGTCTAGAAAGGTGTTAACGGGGTTACGCCTCTGGGAAAACGAGGTTTACTTTAATTAGGTTCGTGCGAAAGCACGGGGGACCTCCCTCAAAGTACCGACACTGGCCTGGCCGAAAGATTGGTGAACTTGTAGCGTGTAATTAATCCCGGCTAGTCTTTCCTTTTAGGGTTTGAAGGAAGATTTGACAGAAACAGTGGGAGACATCCTGATTAGATATATTAGATAACCAATCTAATTTTGCAAGAGCATACGCTGAGTGTTTTCTTCTCTCTCTCTCTCCAGATAGCAACCATATCACGCCTTAATCAAGATAATAAAACGGATATATTAACCGAACCCGCTTGTTATACTGAGCTGGGAACGTTGGTCCCGCTCCAACTTATAATTGTTATAAGACAGAGCAAGAAAATTGGGGAATACCAGATTTTCCGTGCCGCCCAAACGAAGAAAGTGCATGTAGATGCATCATCTTCGGGTGTGTTCATTACACAGAACTGTTTCTCAGTATCCTTTACGTCCTGGGTATGTGATACCGGATCAGGATCCCGTATATGTAATCTGTTACATGGGCTACAGATAGGTAAAGAACTGAGAACGGGTGATAAGTTTCATGAGACAGAAAACGGTGCAAGTGTTGCATCCAAGTCTGTTGGTCACTATCACCCTGTATTACCTGAATACATTTATTCTGAACGAATGTTATTAGATACCGAACCTGATATACAAAATCATATCAGTCTCTTTATTAGTAAAGAAAGGATATAATTTTGTATTGTTGGATAATGTTTTGAACATTTCCTATATCAAGAGTTGATCGGTTCAGGCACGTTATCTAAAAGCATTGTCATTCTTAGTATACGGAACACACACAAGAGGAAGAGTTCAGAAATGAATGAATCCTTCTTGAGGTATTGTAGACTAGGTCATATCAATGCGACCCGACTGGCTGAAGTTACATATAGATGCATATTTAAATTAGTTTGAATTTACATCTTGTGAAACTTGTCGGTCATGTCACAAAGATAAGATGACCACAGCTCTGTTTGTTGGAAACAGAGAAAGAGATAGTGAACTTTTGGGATTGATACATGCTGATGTATGAAAGTCCCCTGTCTACACATGCCAAGATCGGTTCTTTGTACTTCATTACATTCTCTGATAATCTCTCAAGATTCAGACATATGTTCCTGTTGAAACACAAGTCCAAACCTTTTGAGATATTCACAGAATATAAGTTAGAAGTAGAGAACCAAAATACGGGTATAAGTATTATGTCCTTTGATAAGATCAAGGAGGAGAATACTTGAGCACGGAATTCCTGGACTGTTCTAAAGGAGAATGAGATTCTCTCTCAGCATTACTCCTCCGTATACACCATAGTACGATGGTATATCGGGACGGAGCAATAGCACCCTATGTGATATGGTGTGCTCTATGATGAGTACTACTGAGTTGCCTATTTCCTTTTGGGAGTTATGCACTTGAGAAGCTGAATACCTATTGAATAGTGTTCAAATCAAATCAGTTGCCTACCACTTCATATGTGATATGGAAAGGGAAAAGCCCATATCTTAAGCTTGTTAAGATTTGGGGTTGTCCGGCCTATGTGTAAAAGCAAAATCCGGACAAGCTCGAGGAAAGGTCTGTTATGTAGAACTGGAAATGTTCCAGCTATGCAAAATGCGGCTGATGATTTGGTAGAAGCAAAGGATTCAATAGTTTCCAATGAACCTCAGCCTCCCCGCCGATCTAGTAGGGTTCCTCACCCACCTGAGAGATACTTCGGTTTCTCTATGACAGTGGGAGCGAAGATTGCATCATGAGATGATGACCCAACTAGTTTCGAGATGGCCATCAGGAGTGGGACTCTGTAAGAATGGCTGGGTGCTTATCGATCTGAGATGGAATCCTTATACACCAACAAAGTATGGACTTTGGTTGCTTTATCTGAAGGGTTAAATCCCCATCAGGAGCAAGTATATCTTGAGAAGATTACTTGGTGTACATGGAAAAGTTGAGACTTTCAAAGCTAGACTTGTTAAAGGTTTGCATCATAGACCAGGTATGGATTATGTTGAAACCTTTTGTAAGGATCTATGCTTAAGTCCATCCAGATCCTACTTGCCACGGCTACATACCATGACTACGATATCTGGTGGATGAGTGTCATGACTGCTTTTCTAAGTGATGTTTTAGAAGAGAGCGTCTACAAGTACACAGCCAGAGGGCCTCGTAGACAGTGGGAGCAGCGGAAACGTGTGCAAGATGTTTTATATGATAAAACAGGCATCGCGGAGTTGGAACATCTGTTTTGATGTGGTAGTTAAAGAGTTTGACTTCATCAAAATGGTAGATGAACCTTGTATATACGAAAAGGTAGTAGAGAGTATGGTGGTGATCCTCGTAGAGTACGTGGATAACATACTCTTGATAGGGAAGGAGTTTCCTATGCTACGCTCGGTCAATCTCCGCTTATCACAAGGATTCTCCATATAGGATCAAAGTGATACCTACTAAATCCAAGGTTTTGGATCTATGAGATAGATCTAATTGGATGTTAGGATTCTCACTAGTTGTGGTGAGATGGCATCAATCGATCCTGGGAAGAATCACTGGAAGGGTTATAGGGTGATAAGGACGACTGAATGTCAGTCGCAGGCTTGTCTATACCCTCAGTGGAGGGACGGTATGTTGGAAGAGTTCCAAGCTAGATACCGTGACTTACTAGACGATTGAAGGAAAGATACATCGTTACCAAGGATACTACCAAAGAGGCAGTCTGGATATATATAAGTTCATAAGATGAACTTCGTTCCTACCATTGTGTGACAATGGAGTTGTGGCTTCAGCCAAGGAACTATCGTCCAATCAGAAATCCAGATATAATTCTTAGGCAGTATCACCTGATCATGGAGATGGTTGATCTCCAGGGAGATCGAGGTTAGGAGAGTAGACACAGAGGACAACAGCGCGAATCCACTCACAAAGGCCTTTTTCCCAGTAGAGACTTTTATGGGATGGTTGAGTATGAGATACTTCAACCGCAGCTAATTGTTGGGTATGCGATACCATAACAGATGGCCCTAGTGCAAGTGGGAGATTGTTAGTTATATGTATGCCCTAGAGGCCATTAATGTACATACGATGTATATTGTAATGGATGCTTGGACATATATAAGGAGGACTTTCTTGCTCGACATGATAGTATGCTATCTGGTTGTACTTTATCTTAACATGTACTCAGAGTGTCTCTATGTTACATGTTGATAAAGCCCTTAGGATATGTACTCGACTACTGGGACTATGATGAGATCATACTAGTGGGGCCACGGTAGTCGACGAGTACATCCTATAACTGTTCCTAGTCGAGGGTGTATCGAGACAGGGCATCGATGCACCGGAGTAGACTAGCGTATACACATCTTGAGCCATATGATGGGCGATGGATGATCCCATATCCATCGGTGTTTGACATCAAGGATGGTGTACGGGTGCTCAGTGGAGACTGGGTACACTGGACGGACTCGCCGAGAACTCCCAGATGGTATTATACCATACGTTATATGGCAGTTCTCCGGTGACACTGGTACAGAGTGGTCTGTCGACCCGAGATCGTCATAGAGTCTTGTGTGATTCCCACTGTGCTTTGATTTCCATCATACCACGTCCAAGAGGGCGTGCAAAAAGGTGGCTTTTGGGTACAGTCCCGAATCACATGGAGGCAATGAGCGATAGGAGGGGATTCGTCTCTCCCGGTATAGGGAGTTGATGTTGTGCTATGTTCGATTGGCTATAACCGAAAATCCCTGGCCAGGGTTGCTGAGATTTACTGGTAAGTGTTATCAGTAGTTTCTCGAACTGTTATAGACCTCATATCGACACGACTTATCGAGCTACTGGGGTCTGACGTTTACCACCCCTAGGCGAGATATGCGACATATCAGACGACGAGACCGGACTGTACGGGAGTGTTACTGTTTGGATTCACAGGAGAAGTTACAGGCTTGCTTGTTGATCTTCTGAGCGCTCAATACCTGGGTAGCTGTTACGTTTAGCTGACCGCTTGCAGCTTGTGGATGATTGATATGATCATCACCTACTGCCGGCGTATTGACGATTCTTTAGAGTCCTACACAGAGGTTTCTTGACTCAGGCAAAACGGAGTAGGGGCACGTATGTGATATGTGCGGGACCGAGGATAATGCGATATGTGATACCGTATTCTATTCTCGCAATATTTGATATCAGCCGGGTCATCGGATCAAGTGTTGATTCGATGAATCGGTACGGATAAATATTAGTCGGTTATATGCGATATAGCCGGATTGTCGGATTAAGTGTTGATTGAATAATTTAATGTATAATAATATATATGATATATTAAATTACATTAACTAATATTTGCTCACTAAAAGATTCTTTTTCTCACTCGGGTAATACATTGATATATATGCGATATATGTTAAATGTATTATTTTATTTTTTTACGATAAATATTATATATGTGATATATAATATCGTAACATGATATGATAACTAATGCAACTTCTTTAGTGGAGTTTAAACATGATTAGGGTTTGGATTAGGGTTAAGCTTTCTAGATGTTTCTAGAAGGTTTTCTTTTTGTTTTGGTAAAGATATTTGTAAGTGACTCATGCTTTAACCCAACCCAAACCCTAACCCTAGTCAATTCTCTACAATGGTTAAATCAACCATGGTTGCATTATTCTTCATATTAATCCTTTCATTATTCATCACAAAAGGAAATGGATCACTATTCTTCTTCTTCCTTCATTCTTTCATGAAAAAGCTTGCTAGATTTTTCCAAAGTGATGAATAAATATGAGAAAAAGATAAATAAAGAGAGCAAAAATCCTACTTCATCATCCTCATCTTCCCTTGCCATTTAGATGAGGGTGTTCACATCATTTCATGAGTGTTAGCTTGTGTTAAAGAAACTTCAAGGTAGATCATCTTAGTATCGAAGATCGGAAGCAAAGGTTGCATCTTTCTCTTCGTGGAACTTCTCGAGAGTCCGGATCCCGATGATCGCAGCGAAGGGACCACAACATGGAGCTTATGAAGTGAAGGACCGGATCTACAAAGGTTGTAATCCCTCTCACTTAGTGTTAAGTTGTTAACATGTTAGTTTTCGCCTAATCTCTAGTTTAAAGATCCGTATTCGGGTTGTTCGGCACGGCTAAATTTTTAATCGGGCATGGTTGATGCCTCGTAGACTCTTGTGCGCGTGCATAGCAACCCTACATACAGGGTGATAGTTGCCAACACCTTGGCTGCAACAATTGTACTGTTTCCAACTCTTGAAATTTATCACCCGTTCTCAGTTCTCTACCTACCTATAGCCCATGTAACAGATTACATATTTGGGATCCTGATCCGGTATCTCATACCCAGGACGTAAAGGATACTGAGAAATGGTTCTTTGTAATGAACACACCCGAAGAAGATGCATCATCATGCACTTTCTTCGTTTGGGTGGCATGGGAATCCTGGTATTCCTCTATTTCCTGCTCGGTCTTATAACAATTATAAGTTGGAGCGGGACCAACGTTCCCCAGCTCAGTATAGCAAGCGGGTTCGGCCAATACATCCATATTATTATCTTGATTAAGGCGTGACATGGTCGCTACCTGGAGAGAGAGAGAAGAAAACACTCTGCGTGCGCTCTTGCAAGATTATATTGGTTATATATTTTATCTAATCAGGATGGCTCCCACTGTTTTTATCAAATCTTCCTTCAAACCCTAAAAGGAAAGGCTAGCCGGGATTAATTACACTCTACAAGTTCACCAATCTTTCAGCCAGGCTAGTGCCGGTACTTTGAGGGAGGTTCCCCGTGCTTTCGCAAGGACCTAATTAAAATAAACCTCATTTTCCCAGGGGCGTAACCCCGTTGACACCTTTCTGGACACCTACTTGATCGGCTAATTGTAAAGTGAAAAACTCTCCCAGGAGTAACAATTACTCGTAGTGGGTATCAGGATCCAACTATCATATAGAAGGTATGCAATCTCATTGCAAATTTGAACACTTGAAACTCTCGATAATGGTTTTTACCCCTAGCACTTATGACCTTAACTATGGTCAACAAATCACAAGCACTAGTCAAGCTCTACCCGTCATTTCGTGATTAATTAGACCCACCCACATGACCCTTAACTAAGGTCAACAAAGTCACACAACTATCCTAACTAATCGCATCATATGCTATGTAGGAAGACATCACTTAGCTACCATACACTGTGCCTTAACTAAGGTCAACAAACACAGCACGAGTACTAAGTACTCTACTTCCTAAAATGACGGAGGGTTGGGGATGGTTTTTAAGAAAACCTTTAATGCTTTGAACTTGATCTCGCTGCAGAATCAAATGGTTTTAAATGGAGTGTTTTTGAGGCTTTTGCTAGTTTCGCTAAAGAGGTCACTCCCGGTGAAGGGATCTAGGCTCTTTCCTCATCGAATGAGGTGCAGGATATTCACAATACCACTATGCAAAGCAATCAAAAGACAAACCGAAGGTTGTAGCATCTGCTAGTTATTGTTAAAGAGGTCACTCCCGGTGAAGGGATCTCGGCTCTTTCCTTATCGAATAAGGTGCTGAATGTTCTACAAGGAACACCGCTATGCGAAGTAAAAACTAGAGTTACCTAATTTTTTTGAAATTTGATTCCACAACATCTATTAGGTTTATTTTCTTTCATTAATCTCATTAATGAATGTCCCATCATTTAAGTCCACCTAAACATCACAGATAAATACAGCGTACACTTATGCCATCCGCATTTGCCTCGATATCCCGCCTGCACCGTTAGATTAGGTAACTAACGGCAGAATGGGGCAGGGCTAGCGCGGGTGTAAGACATAAGCAACGTCTATATAATATATCATATACTATATACAGTATCTATCTGAACATATCACATGATCACATCACAGATAACGTAGCAGAAAACAACATATGAAATATTGGATATACTAGGACGTCCGTATTTTATTTTGAGCCTGTATAAAACACGGATTCCACGGTCGTGATGAATAGCCAATCCCACACCCCTAGACCCCTACGAGAGCGGCAAGCAACCCTACCAGTTTTAGAGTTAGGAGACCCGGACTCGACTACTCGAGATGGTCTCCCACTGGACCCTAGAACCCGGTTACTTGTGCTCCCCGCCTTGGGTCTATCCTAATGCGGAAAAGTAAATAATATACAATGGTAACATCATCCTCAGCTCGGAAGTGCCCCAATAAAAGAATATTACATGAATGAAAAAGAAAAACTCTCATCTTACATAAAAACCCCCGGCTATTCAAACACGACGATCCAATATAACATATCCAGCAACACATAACATCACATATCATCAACGTAGGTAAATATGCGTATCCCAATTGTCATTGATGTATAGCAACGAAACCGGCGATACACCACATATTACACTTATAGTCGCAGAAAAGAAAGTGTAAAACTACAACAGTTGGAATCCGCAACCTCTTTAGACATCTCATGCCTAATCAAATGAATTTCTCAGACATCAAATGCCTAACTATTATAAACCCTGCATTTTAGTCTCAATATCGAAATCTCTTTTCAATATCAAGTTGGGCAATTCAACAAGATTCCCGACATCTCGATCGAATGCTCGTCTAAAAATTTAGTAGACGGCCGCACCCTCGGATGCCGTCGACGAAGTGCACTAAGGCGGAACACCGCTGCCGCGAGCACCCAAACGGATTCTTTTGGCGACGGGGTTCTCCTACAGTCACTTGGTCAGGGCTATGGGGCGTGGCTATCTATTAAGTTTACCCGACGAGTATCCGCGTACGCTACGTGATTGCGACGGACTTTTGATCACATCAAAATCCTGTGGCAACCGATCAAATGAGACTAAAGTGCTAGATTTATAACATTCAAATTAGTTATCTCATAACTACTTATGGATTCCAAATATTGTATCACATTCCAGATAAATAGACAATGTTAAACTTTCCGATCGAATAAACAAACACCCAAAATTTCCCAAATAGCTCAACACTTGAGCGGAGTTCAAAAAATATCCATCACATGCCACAGTACCAATGGTCCAGCCGTAGAAGGGTCAAGCCAACGCCTCACATGTGGCAACGTCGTGCTGCCCCAAACCCTAAGGTTCAAAAGGCAGTTCAAGACGGTCACATAATCGAGTTAAGGTTTGTTGTCTTCTAGAGGGTCCACCGCGTAACTTGCATGATTTAGAACGTTCTTAAACTACGAAAAAAATCCAACAATTAAAAATTTTCCGGCAGGGGAAAAAGTGAGTTATTGATATCCGTTCGAACTTTTTAACACGTTCTAAAATTACCCGGGAAAAAAAAATAAACGAAGTTAAATTATCCAATCGAATCAACAAGTCCCCAATACAACCCAGAAAACTAAACTCTTGAGTAGAATTAAAACTTCCCAGAAAAATCAGGAAACAGCTATGGGTGCAACTGTAGAAAAACGAGTCCCTAATCTCCACATATGGCCGCAGAACCGCCGCCAAAACCAGGGTATGACCGCGGTTCCGCGGCGCTACAGTAGAGTTAGGAAGTCGTATTCTACAGTTATTCTTAGATTTCCCTGCTCAATTTTCTGAGCATTTTTAATACTAAAAAATCAACATTTTTAAAAAATATCCAGAGAAGGGTATTCGTCGGGGTTTACGGGTTCAATCGGACTTTAAACTTCGTCTAGACTTCGCCTAAAGCTCTAACTTGGCTCTGATACCACTGTAGGGTTCCTAGGCACTGTCACAAGGGTCTACAAGGTATCAACCATGCCCAATTAAAAAATTAGTCGTGCCGAACAACCCTAACCAAGATCGTATACTAGAGATTATGCGAAAACTATAAGCAAGTAAACAATTTTACTTCTAAGAGTTTGGGATTACAACCTTTGTAGATCCGTTCCTTCACATCTAAAGCTCCGTTTTGACGTCCCTTCGCTGCGATCATCGTGATCCCGGACTCTAGCGATGGTTTCCTCGGAGAAATGAACGGGCTAGGTCGTTGACTTCGAGGCCGAAGATGATCTACGTCGAGGAGACTCAAACTCAAGCTCCATCTTCACTAGGTCAAGAATTTTGTGAAGAGAACACCCTAAACTAAATGGCAAGTAATAGAGGATGATGAAATAGGAAATGGGTTCACTTTAGATTTTGATTTCTCACTTAGTTTCTTCACTTGATAAAAAATCTAGTAAGCTTTTCTTCTTCTTGAAGAAGAAGAAGAAGAAGAAGAAGAAGAAGAAAGAATAAGAATAATATGAATTATATAAAAAGAATAATCAAGTGAAGTCTATCATAATGCAACCATGGGTGAGTAAACCTTTGTAGAGACTAAACCATAGTTTGAGTTAATGGTTTGGTTAATAAAAATCTTATGCAAAACAAAATGAGTGGACTTTGTCAAAGATGCTTAAAAGCTTCATGAAGCTTCAAGCCAAGACAAAGAAAGCCACCATTTTGTTTTACCAAAATAAATAAAAACCCAAACCATTATCTTAAATATGGTGTAAGTCATACACACACCTAAGTTTGCATGTATCATCAATCATGATACAAACTAGTGCACAAACATATATCACATATACAACTTGTGCACATAAAGTGAGAAAGTCAATCTTAAGTGACCAAATACTAGTTAATATAAAGTAATATATAAAATATATAATTATACATTAAATCAACACTTTATTTAATGATCCGGTCATATCGCATATAACCGACTAATATCTAGTGTATCAATATATCGAATCAACACTTGATTCGGTAACCCGGTTATATCTCATATAACCGACTGATGATACAAATCGCGAGAATAGAATATAGTATTACATACTGGTATTATTCTTGGTCCCGCACATATCTCATATGCGGTCCTATTTCGTTTCGCTTGAGCCAGGAAACCTCTGTGTAGGACTCTAAAGACTCATCAATACGCCGGCAGTAGGTGGTGATTATATCAATCACCCACAAGCCGCAAGCGGTCTGCTAAACGTAACGGCCACCCGGGTATTGATCGATCAGAAGATCAACGAGCAAGCCTGCTCACACTCCTGTGAATCCTATCAGTAGCACTTACCGCACAGCCCGGTCTGTTCGTCTGATATGTGGCATATCTCGCCTAGGGGTGGTAAACGTCAGACCCCAGTAGCTTGATAAGTCATGCCGATGTAAGGTCCATAACAAGAATGAAACTACTGATAACACTTACCAGTAAATCACTGCAACCCTGGCCAGGGATTTCCAGTTATGTCCAGTCGAGCATAGCGCAACATCTACCCCCAATACCGGGAGAGACGAATTCCCTCCTATCGCTCATTGCCTCCATGTGAATCGGGACTGTACCCAAAAACCACCTGTTTGCACGACTCAGTAGATCCATGGTAGGGTGGAAATCAAAGCACAGTGGGAGACACACAAGACTCTATGACGATCTCGGGTCAACAGACTAAGCTGTACCAGTGTCACCAGAGAACTGCTATCTGACGTGAGGTATAATGCCATCTGGGAGTTCTCGGCGAGTCCGTTCAGTGCACCCAGTCTCCACTGAGCACCCGCATACCATCTCTGATGTCAAACACCAATGGATATGGGATCATCCATCACCCATCTTATGGGTCGAGAAGATATACGCTAGTCTACTCTGGAATATCGATGCCCCGTCTCGATATTCCCACGACCACGAACAGTGAAGGATGTACTCATGGACTACCCAGGCCCCACTAGTATGATCTGCATCATAGTCCTGGATGTCGAGTACACATCCTAAGGGCTTTATCAACATGTAACAGAGAGACAATAAGTATACATGTCAAGATAAAGAGCAACCAGATAGCGTACTATCATGTCAAGCAAGAAAGTCCTCCCTATATATGTCCCAGCATCCACTACGATATACATCTCATGTACAGTAATGGCCTCTAGGGACTACATATAACTAACAATTCCTTCATGATTGTATACATCCTTGTGGTTCGATTTTTGTATGCTCATCGAATCTTAATCTCTTTCAGCCATTATGCCGCCAAGGACTACGAGGGCGCAGAGGGCGGTCGCGGGAGCCGAGATTCGAGTTGATTCGTCGGAGACGAGGACTGATCCGGGTAGTACACCTGTTGTAACAGAGCGGATTGTTCCTCCTACGACAGATCAGATCGCTAGACTAGTGGCAGAGATGCAGGGCTTGCGCCAGACGATGAACTCATTGGTGGAGGTCATTCGAGCACAGCAACAGGTGGTTGTCACCCCTGTTACCCAGTGGTTCTTTGCGATCATCATGCAGTATTCCGTCACCTACATGGCACCGGTAGAGGCAGCCCCAGTTTACAAGACACGTCTTCCAGAGACCGTGAGAGTTCCAGAACCGTTGAGGAATCATACTGGTATACCAGCCCAGAGCAGAGGCTTAGGACGAGGACAGTCGTCTGGTTCTCATCCCTAAGAAGGACAACAGTCAGCGCGTAGATGTTTACGATGCGGAAGCCTTCAACACTTCATCAGGCAGTGTTCCTTCACACCACATCAGGGTCGTATTCTGAGACGTCGTAGACGCGGAGGGTTCGCGCAGAGGGTTCAGGCTAGTAGAGGAGGAGTTCGGTCAGTCGCAGATGAAGGGCAGGCCCAAGTTTTTGCTTCGACTCATCAGGATGCTCAGGCGTCCAATGCTGTGGTTTCAAGTACTCTTTCAGTATGTCCTTTTATTGCACATGTATTGTTTGATCCGGGTTCATGCACTCGTACGTTTCCATACTTCGTGCCGAGTTTAGGACGAAAGTCATGCTGGGTAGATCAGCCGTTTGTTGTGTTAACTTCTGTCAGCGATTCTTTTGTTGCGCGACATGTGATTCGGTTGTGTGCCAATCAGATAGGAGATAGAGATTCGTCTGTTGTTTTGATCCTCCTAGAGATGTTGGATTTGGCGTTCTCCTGGGCACGGACTGGTTAGCTACGTGCTAGGCATTGTGGACTA
Source organism: Agapanthus africanus (assembly GCA_030015575.1). Classification (NCBI taxonomy): domain Eukaryota; kingdom Viridiplantae; phylum Streptophyta; class Magnoliopsida; order Asparagales; family Amaryllidaceae; genus Agapanthus; species Agapanthus africanus. Next base: position 76,836,890 of record JASDDO010000031.1, read on the forward strand.
CCGTGAGGAAACAATTGGGTTTTGTTTTCCCCGGAGAGTCAGTTCTTGTTGTGCTGGTGGATGGTTATGCTGCCTCTCCCAGCTTGAATTCAGCCTTTTCTCTAGTCGACTTTTGAGGAGATGCTGTGGATTCTTGGCGTTCATTTGTGATACGGTAGCCACAGTTGGTTTGTTGGGCCGGTTTTCTTTCGTGCGAGAGTTTTCCGACGTTTTTCCAGACGAGCCGGCGAAGCTTAAGGAGCTTAAGGATCTGCTGCAGAGTTGTTAGTTGGGGGGAGTTTCGTGTGTCTGAGTGTTTCGCATTAGGAAGCTCCCATTTCTGTTCGTCACGGAGAAGGGCGACAAATTGAGGTTGTGTATTGATGGATCGTCAATTGAACCGGCTTACTGTACGGATAGGTATCCTGTACCTCGCATTGACGATTTCTTCGATCAGCTTCAGAGTGCGAGACTTTGTCTAAGTTTGTTTGGGATCAGGTCATCATTGTTTCGGGTTCGGAGTTATGACATTCCGAAGACTGCCTTGTGCGTGCTACGAGCTTGTGTATTTTGGTGTGTCATTGGATTCACCAATGCCCTAGCAGCATTTGTAGATGCGATGAACCAGATTTCTTCAGGCCGTTCCTCGACCGGTTATTATTGCGTTAATTACGACATCCTGGTCTAGTTAATATGTCTTGAGGGATAGGGTAGCACTTGAGGATGTAAGTCCATATTGCGACCCCCGGTGCTTACGGGGAGGCGGAAACGGTATAAAAAAACGAATTTTTATCGCAAGAGGCAACATGGACTAAACTTGGTCGGGATCGTTGTCTAAACTAAAACTAGTATTCTAGCTAAAGAGAGTTAGCTACTATGGAAGATGGTTATACCTAAACTTGAACTCCTTCTTCTTCAAAACTTGTAGAGGTTGATGGTTCTCTTTGCGTCGCCTTCTCCCGTCGAAGATGGATCCACCTCGAAGGTTCGACTTTGGGCTCTTCCTCGATCTTTGAGTGAACTAGGGTTTCCGGTTTGCTAAACCTTCATCCTAGAATGAGTAGAGAGAGATTAGGGTTTGCTTTTCTATCAAAAGAGAATGATTCTCAACACATGAGAGGGTTTCTCTTTTCAAGAGGAAGAAGAAGATGAAAATGAGGAGAGAGAATGAATATGATAGAATGAGCTATCATATTCTATCTTGCAACCATAATGCAAAAGAAAATAATTATCTAATAATAATAATTGAAAATGAGAATAGTTGATGGTAATTTGGAATGACCACTACCATGCTTCATTTAAAAATGTAAGCATAAATCAAGGAGGACTTTTGAAGGCATGAAAGTGGTCAATGGTCAACAAGTCAACCAAGGTCAACAAGTCAACAAAAACAACCATAACATAATTCTCATTTAATCATTATTATTAATAGATAATATATAAATCCATTAGGGTTTGGAAAATGAAGACTGTCAATTGTGCATACGCACCCGTTCCAAAACCCTAATGAAAAACCTCATTCTCCGCCTCAAGCAACTGTGCATACACACCTGCATTCTCGTTCCGAAAAACAAGAATACCAAGATATAAAAGCAACCCCAAAAAACATATACCAGTATCTGGCTCAAACCAGAGCCTGCCAGTATAATTCGTCCGGACTCCAAACGTGCACAAGTGCGCGGATGAGAACGAACCCTGTCGCAAAACCATGCGACCTCTACTCTGTTTTGCCCAGAGGCGAATACCCTCTGTGTGGGACTCTAAAGACTCGACACTACGCTGGCAGTGGGTTTAACCACAGACCGCAAGCGGCACTAGCTGTGCGTAACGGTCCCCAGGTAGATGCCGACAAGAAGGCTGACGAGGTGAAACCCCATCTGAACTCCTACTGAGTCTGAATGTGACATTCTCCGCACAGTCCGGTCTGTTCGTCTGATACATCGCATGGCGGGCCTAGGGGGCGGTAAACGTCAGTCCCCCAATAGCGGTACAAGTCGTGCCGGAGCGAAGCCCAAAACACCCTGAGATAACACTGGAAACCTACCAGTATATCTCGTTTGCCCTGGCCAGGGACTACTCGTGTAATGGCTCTCCTAGACACAGCGCGATGTCAACCCCCAATACCGGGAGAGACGAATCCTGTCTAACCGTCACTGCCTCCAAGTGCTTCGGGACTGCACCCAACCACCACCTGTTTGCACGACTCCTTTGAGCCGTGGTAGGGTAGTGATCAAAGTGCAGTGGGAACACACTCGAGGCGAAGTGCCAGTGTCAAGTCAGCGGACTAAGCTGTACTCATGTCACCTGGGAACTGATGACTGACGATAGGTATAATACCAACCTGTCAGTTCCCGACGAGTCCTGTCCAGTGTACTCGTAACCCAACGAGCACCCGTATACTATCTCCAGTACGACGTACTGATGGCTGTGGGACAGACCATCTCCCACACTGGGATGAGAAGCGCATACGCTAGTCTACTCCGGAGTATCGATGCCCTGTCTCGATAGTCCTGCGACTAGGGACCTGTATAAGGATGTGCTTATAGATTACCCAGCCCCCACTAGTGTGACTGCCATCACAACGCTGGTAATCAAGCAAAGATCCCAAGGGCTCCACTAATGCGTATAAGTGATATAGTAAAATAAACACAAGTACACATTGAAGTAGAGACAAACCAAGTAGCATACTACTATTTTGAGCAAGATTGTATATACAAGGTGAATATCCCAAGCATCCATTAAGTAATATACAAACTAGTATGATACAGTAATGGCCTCTAGGGCATATACACTAACAATCTCCCACTTGCACTAAGGCCATGTACTGGCGTATCGAAGACCTATCATCTCGATCAGCCGCTCGAACTGAGTCTGGGGCAGGGCCTTGGTGAATGGATCTGCAGTGTTGTCTTCCGAAGCAACTCTCCGAACCTCGATCTCCTTGCGATCCACGATCTCCCTGATCAGGTGATACCGCCTCAAGATGTGCCTGGATCTCTGATGGGACCTCGGTTCCTTCGCTAAAGCTATAGCCCCATTGTTGTCGCAATACAGAGGTATTGGATCAACAATGGACGGAACCACCTGAAGTTCTTTCAAGAACTTCCTCATCCAGACAGCTTCTTTTGCGGCATCAGATGCAGCGATGTATTCCGCTTCCATCGTCGAGTCTGCAACGGTTTCCTGTTTGGAACTCTTCCAACACACCGCCCCTCCATTGAGGGTAAAGACAAAGCCCGACATGGACTTGGAATCATCCTTGTCACTCTGGAAGCTGGAGTCAGCAAAGGCCTCGATCTGGAGGTCTTTTCCGCCATACACCAAGAACATCTCCTTAGTCCTTCTCAGGTACTTGAGAATGTTCTTTACCGCTATCCAGTGTTTCTCCCCAGGGTTTGACTGATACCGGCTTACTACACTCAGTGCATAAGCTACATCCGGTCTGGTACACAACATCGCATACATTATAGAGCCTACCGCAGAAGCGTAGGGTATAATAGACATGCGATCCCTCTCTAAATCAGTCTTGGGAGACATCTCTTTAGAGAGGGTGATCCCGTGACAAGCCGGTAAGTTACCGCGCTTGGAATCTTCCATACTGAATCTTTTCAGTACGGTGTCGATGTACCTGGACTGTGAAAGTCCTAATATCCTTTTGGATCTATCACGATGGATCCGGATCCCCAGGATGTATGAGGCATCACCCAGGTCTTTCATGGAGAACCTTTGTGACAAGAACCCCTTGACAGATTGTAGCATAGGAATGTCATTTCCTATTAAGAGAATGTCATCCACGTATAAAACGAGGAATACTACAGTTCTCGCTACAAATCTACTATAGATGCATGGTTCATCTGGATTTTTGATAAAGCCAAATTCTTTGGCCGTCTCATCAAAGCAGATGTTCCAACTCCGCGATGCCTGCTTTAGTCCATAGATGGACTTAAGCAACTTGCACACCTTCCCGCTGCTCCCACTCTGAATGAAGCCCTCTGGCTGGTCCATATAGACACACTCCTCTAAATTTCCATTTAGAAAAGCTGTCTTTACGTCCATTTGCCAGATCTCATAATCGTGGAAGGCAGCGATGGCAAGAAGGATCCGAATGGATTTCAGCATGGCTACTGGAGAAAAGGTTTCGTCATAGTCCAAGCCAGGTCTTTGACGGAAACCCTTTGCTACCAGCCTAGCTTTATAGGTCTCAACCTGTCCATCTACACCAATCTTCCTTTTGAAGATCCACTTGCATCCTACGGGTTTTACCCCGTCTGGAGCAATGTCCAACGTCCATACCTTGTTGGTGTACATGGACTCCATTTCGGTCCGCATTGCATCCAGCCATTTCACTGAGTCAACGCTCTGAACGGCCTGCTGGAAGCTAGTAGGCTCATCATAATCTATGATGCAATCCTCTCTATCCCCGTCTATGAGAAAACCGTAGTATCTCTCGGGCGGATGAGACTGCCTACTACTTCTGCGGAGCGGCGTAGGAATGTCCTGTTCTGTTGAACCCTCTGGTTCCACTAAGCTTTCAGTAACAGTCTGTGGTTCTGGAACTTCTTCCAGTTCTATTGTGCTCCCACTTATCTGGGTTTCCAAAAACTCAGTTTCCAAGAAGCGGGCATGCTGAGAAACAAAAACCTTTTGTTCCTCAGCGGAATAGAAAAGATACCCCCTGGAGTTCCTTTGGTATCCCACAAACTTACACTGTACTGAACGTGCCTCAAGCTTGTCCGCATGCTGCCTTTTTACAAAGGCTGGACATCCCTATACTTTAAGATACTTGAGACAGGGTTTCTTCCCAGTCCACATCTCATAAGGGGTGGTAGGCACAGTCTTGGTGGGAGCCTTGTTCAAGAGATACGCAGCTGCTTCTATTGCATATCCCCAGAATGAGCGCGGTAACTCAGCGTTACTCATCATGGACCGAACCATATCCAATAGGGTTCGGTTCCGTCTCTCCGATACACCGTTATGTTGCGGAGTGTATGGAGGAGTAAGCTGAGAGAGAATACCATTCTCTTTTAAGTAATTCAGGAATTCGGCACTTAAGTATTCTCCACCTCGATCCGATCTTAGAATCTTAATACTTTTGCCGGTCTGTTTCTCTACTTCATTCTTATACTCCTGGAATTTTTCAAAAGCCTCGGACTTATGTTTCATTAAGAAAACATAACCGTACCTTGAGAAGTCATCCGTAAAAGTAATGAAGTAAGAATGTCCGCTTCGGGCATGTGTAGACATTGGACCGCACACGTCGCTGTGTACGAGTCCCAAGAGCTCGCTCGCTCTTTCTCCATGTCCAGTAAACGGAGTCTTTGTCATCTTTCCCTTGAGACAGGATTGACAAGTGGCATACGACTGATATTCGAACGCATTCAAATACCCTTCTGTATGTAACTTCGTCAACCTTCTCTCATTGATGTGACCCAATCTACAATGCCATAAGAAAGTCTGGTTTATTTCTGGAGACTTTCTTTTGTGTGTATTCTGGACATTAAAAATCTGTGGTTGGTTCAATACGTATATACCATTACTCAAAGTACCTGACCCAATCAAAACTTGATTAAGGCGAATGTTTACAACATTACTTACAAACGCAAATTCATAACCTTCTTTAGAAACTAAAGATACAGAAATGATATTACAAGTTGCGTTGGGTACAAAAAAGCAATTACGCAAAACCAAAATATGTCCATCTGACATTCCCAGGTGATAGTCCCCCACGGCTTTAGCATCCATGCTCGCTCCGTTTGCAACTCTGAGGGTCATGTCACCTGCTTTCAAAACACTACGGTTTCTCAACGCCTGCAAAGAATTACAGATATGAGATCCTGATCCGGTATCCAATACCCAGGAAGTAGAGTTTATAGAAAGACAGTTTTCAATAACATACACACCTGAAGCTGAAGCTGCAACCTGCTTCAATTCCTGTGTTCTGGCCTTCCAGGCCCTGCAATCATTCTTCCAGTGTCCTTTCTTATGACAAAAGAAGCATTCTTCCTTATCCACAAGCTTCCCCGCTATCTTTGTTGCTTTTCCTTTTCCCTTCGTATCCACTTTACTAACACCGCCCCTTGGTTTGGCGGGGGCTTTCTTCTTCTTTCCCTTGGCTTTCGCCTTGGACCTAGAAGAAGATGATCCTCCTACAAACAAAGTGGATGTTTCCCTACCTTTCTGTAGGGTGCCCTCTGCGCTCCTCAGCAGGTTGAGGAGTTCTGAAAGTTCAACCTCCTTTTCTTGTAGGTTGAAATTCATTATAAACTGGGCGTAAGTGGAAGGAAGGGACTGGAGAACTATATCCGTATATAGCTCACTCTCCAATGTGATCCCTAGGTCAGCGAGCTCCTCAATGTAACCGATCATCTTTAGCACGTGCTCGGCTACTGATGATCCGACGGCCATTCTTGTCGAAAACAACTTTTTCGACGCTTCGTATCTTGCGATACGTGATTGCTCTCCATACAGTTCTTTTGTATGAAGCAATATGGACTCCATGTCCATATTCTCATGCCTCCTCTGATGTTCGTTGTCCATCGAGGCAAGCAAGAGGCACTTGGCCTTCGCGCTATCAATCTCCCAAGTCTTACGGATTTCCTTATCCGCGACGCTGGAAGTTGGACCAGGGACAGGGGGAGCTTTGGTGGTAAGAAGATACCCCAGCTTGTCATAAGTGATTGCAATCTTGACATTCCTGAGCCAATCTTTGTAGTTTGGCCCTGTCAGCTTGTTTTTATCTAGGAGTAACTTAAGTCCAGTCATGTTGATTGGTCGCTGCAATTAGGAGAGAGAAGAAGAAACACTCAGCATGATGCTCTTGCAAGTTTAGAGTGGTTTTTAGTTTGTCTAAACAGGATGGCTCCCACTGTTTCTCGAATCCCTCCTCAAACCATAAAGGAAGAATTAGTCAGGATCAATCCCACCGTACAATACTTGCTTAACCGTTCAGCCAGGCTGGTGTCGGTACTTCGAGGGAGGTTTTCCAACGCTTTCGCGAAGTTCCTTAATTAAAGAACCTCTTTTCCCTGGGGGCGTAGCCCCGCTAACACCTTTCTAGGCACCTACTAGGTTTATAGCATTGATCGTTAAGTGAGAAATTTCCCGAGGAGTAGCATATACTCACAGTAGGATCGGGATCCAAATATCATCGCGTGACGAAACTGAAGGAATCCTACCAGAATCATCACACTCCAAATGGTATGCAAATCTAGCAAGTTTCAGTACTTATGAAACTCCCGATGTGGATTTTTGCCCCATGCTCTTATGACCTTGACGAAGGTCAACAAATCATAAGTCACATGTCAAGTTCTGCCCGTCATTATCCAGGTTAATTTGAATCCACCCGCATATACCCTTGACGAAGGTCAACAAGGTAATGTGAGTGTCCCAAACCAACGCATCTATCTATGCTACATATGAATACTTAACAGCTACCAATCACTATGCCTTGACGAAGGTCAACAAACACAGCTTGAATACTATTTAATTATTCATACGAAACGACGGAGGGCTACGAATGGTTTTGGCAAAACCGTGAACGTAGTGAACTTGATTTGGTCGATGGAACGAGATAGCTTTTAAATGGAGTGGCTCAAGCTCCGCATTTTAAAAGTTAGTTTTGAAAAGAACCGAGTGGTTTTTCGAAAGTGTTCCAACGACTTTAACTTGGTTTATTATCTTGCATTAGTTCTTTTAATGCGTGATATTCTTGCATTAGTACTTTTAATGCGTCCCATCATTTAAATCCTACCATTGCAGAAAACAACCAAAATATGACGTACGCTTATGCCATATGCATTCGCCACGGGGCCCCGTCATCACCCGTTAGGTTACTTAACTAACGACAGAGCGGGGGCTGGGCTAGCGCGGCTGTAAAACATAAGCAACGCCTAAATAGAAAGCAATGATAGACATTACAGATCACAGATGAATACATTGGATATACTAGCAATCCGCATTTCTTTCGAGCCTGAAACGAAAAGCGGATAACACGGTCGCGGTGAATAGCAAATACCCCACCCAAGACCCCTACGGGTGCGGCAAACTACCCGCCAAGTTCCCGGTAGTTTGTGCACCCCACCGTGGGTCTATCCTAGGAGCAAAAACAGTAAAAAGAATTATACAATGACGGCTACAACCCCGACCCGGTTGTGCGGCCAAACAAATAATATAATTACATCAATTTACATTTACAAATGAATGAAAGAAAAACAAAAGCTCATCTCACATCCAACCCCGGCTATTCACCCGCGACAGTCCAACACATTCATATACACATTCCAGCACATTACAGATCATGTATAACCCCGACTAATCGACTTATAGCGATTAGCCGACGTTCAATACATGCAAACAACACAGATATAACCAATATAGCCAAAGTGTAGTGAAGTTCGGAAAAAATACGGAATTATAGGACCCCAAAAGGAAATTTCTTTTCTGGAAAATCTGGGTACATATAATATATCTCAAAAATCCCAAAACCAAAACCTACAGACACTGCACGAAAAACGAGGCGCAGAAGACGACAAAGCTCGGCGGTTCCGCGGCACGAGCCTACCTCGTGCCGCGGATGCGCGGCGCTTTGAGCTCCTCACTGGATCGTTTTTCATGGTTATTCTTAGAAAAGCCTGAGATGATTTTACAAATATAAATTTTTTTATTTTGAGCCAAAAAAATTTCAACAGAAACTCAGGTTTTTGAAAAATACGGTTTTTGGGTTTTTGTGGTTTCGAACTTCGTTGCACTTCACTACCAAGCTAGTTTAAGTTTAGTTAGGCTCTGATACCACTGTAAGTCCATATTGCGACCCCCGGTGCTTACGGGGAGGCGGAAACGGTATAAAAAAACGAATTTTTATCGCAAGAGGCAACATGGACTAAACTTGGTCGGGATCGTTGTCTAAACTAAAACTAGTATTCTAGCTAAAGAGAGTTAGCTACTATGGAAGATGGTTATACCTAAACTTGAACTCCTTCTTCTTCAAAACTTGTAGAGGTTGATGGTTCTCTTTGCGTCGCCTTCTCCCGTCGAAGATGGATCCACCTCGAAGGTTCGACTTTGGGCTCTTCCTCGATCTTTGAGTGAACTAGGGTTTCCGGTTTGCTAAACCTTCATCCTAGAATGAGTAGAGAGAGATTAGGGTTTGCTTTTCTATCAAAAGAGAATGATTCTCAACACATGAGAGGGTTTCTCTTTTCAAGAGGAAGAAGAAGATGAAAATGAGGAGAGAGAATGAATATGATAGAATGAGCTATCATATTCTATCTTGCAACCATAATGCAAAAGAAAATAATTATCTAATAATAATAATTGAAAATGAGAATAGTTGATGGTAATTTGGAATGACCACTACCATGCTTCATTTAAAAATGTAAGCATAAATCAAGGAGGACTTTTGAAGGCATGAAAGTGGTCAATGGTCAACAAGTCAACCAAGGTCAACAAGTCAACAAAAACAACCATAACATAATTCTCATTTAATCATTATTATTAATAGATAATATATAAATCCATTAGGGTTTGGAAAATGAAGACTGTCAATTGTGCATACGCACCCGTTCCGAAACCCTAATGAAAAACCTCATTCTCCGCCTCAAGCAACTGTGCATACACACCTGCATTCTCGTTCCGAAAAACAAGAATACCAAGATATAAAAGCAACCCCAAAAAACATATACCAGTATCTGGCTCAAACCAGAGCCTGCCAGTATAATTCGTCCGGACTCCAAACGTGCACAAGTGCGCGGATGAGAACGAACCCTGTCGCAAAACCATGCGACCTCTACTCTGTTTTGCCCAGAGGCGAATACCCTCTGTGTGGGACTCTAAAGACTCGACACTACGCTGGCAGTGGGTTTAACCACAGACCGCAAGCGGCACTAGCTGTGCGTAACGGTCCCCAGGTAGATACCGACAAGAAGGCTGACGAGGTGAAACCCCATCTGAACTCCTACTGAGTCTGAATGTGACATTCTCCGCACAGTCCGGTCTGTTCGTCTGATACATCGCATGGCGGGCCTAGGGGGCGGTAAACGTCAGTCCCCCAATAGCGGTACAAGTCGTGCCGGAGCGAAGCCCAAAACACCCTGAGATAACACTGGAAACCTACCAGTATATCTCGTTTGCCCTGGCCAGGGACTACTCGTGTAATGGCTCTCCTAGACACAGCGCGATGTCAACCCCCAATACCGGGAGAGACGAATCCTGTCTAACCGTCACTGCCTCCAAGTGCTTCGGGACTGCACCCAACCACCACCTGTTTGCACGACTCCTTTGAGCCGTGGTAGGGTAGTGATCAAAGTGCAGTGGGAACACACTCGAGGCGAAGTGCCAGTGTCAAGTCAGCGGACTAAGCTGTACTCATGTCACCTGGGAACTGATGACTGACGATAGGTATAATACCAACCTGTCAGTTCCCGACGAGTCCTGTCCAGTGTACTCGTAACCCAACGAGCACCCGTATACTATCTCCAGTACGACGTACTGATGGCTGTGGGACAGACCATCTCCCACACTGGGATGAGAAGCGCATACGCTAGTCTACTCCGGAGTATCGATGCCCTGTCTCGATAGTCCTGCGACTAGGGACCTGTATAAGGATGTGCTTATAGATTACCCAGCCCCCACTAGTGTGACTGCCATCACAACGCTGGTAATCAAGCAAAGATCCCAAGGGCTCCACTAATGCGTATAAGTGATATAGTAAAATAAACACAAGTACACATTGAAGTAGAGACAAACCAAGTAGCATACTACTATTTTGAGCAAGATTGTATATACAAGGTGAATATCCCAAGCATCCATTAAGTAATATACAAACTAGTATGATACAGTAATGGACTCTAGGGCATATACACTAACAGAGGATCTGTTTTACAGATACTGGGAGAGCCCCAGCGGTTTACTAGATTCTCGGAGTGTTCCTTCAGGCTTGTTTGTGTTGACTCCTAGGTCTTGTAGTTACGGAGGCGATTTTGTATGGTTCCGAGGAAGATCGTGGCCGTACAGCTTAGGCCCAGACTTGTGAGCAGGACGGAGGTCCGCAGATTTTGGGCTTAGCAGGTTTTTTCTGCCGTTTCATGCAGGATTTCCAGTGTAGTACTGCACCGTTGACTAAATTGACTGGAATGGAGGTTTCTTTTCTTTGGACTGAGGCTGGTGTACGGAGTTTCGGCAGTTGAAGATTCGGTTAACAACTGAATCAGTTCCTTCTTTGTTTTTGGTTCAGGCGACTTTGTGGTTTAACTGTGATGTTTCGTAAGTAGGGCTCGAGTGTGTACTGAGGTGACACTATGTAGTTAGTGAAGGACTACGATTGCGAGATCTTGTACCACCCGGGCAGGGCTAATGTAGTGGCGGATGCTTTGAGCAGGAGGCCCGGGGGTAGTCTATCTTGTTTGAGCGCAGTACAGAGGCAGTCGTCGGCAGATTGGCAGATCTTATGCGACAGCTGAGTACAGTTTGAGTTTACGCCGATCGGAGGACAGATTGCGCTTGTTCGTGCACGCGCACAGTTGCTTGACTGTATACATGAGGAACATCACAGTGATGACCGATGTTCAGAGATCAGGGCACAGATTGGACAGGGCAGATTTTCCGAGTTCGTGATCGATGATCAAGGGATACTGCGATTTGGGACTAGACTGTGCGTACCAGATGCTGAGGGACTGCGACATGAGATTCTTGAGGAGGCACATCGATCGGTGTACAGTGTTCATCCAGGTTCCACCAAGATGTACCATGACATGAGAGATGTTTACTCGTGAGACGGAATGAAGAGGGACATCGCAGATTTCGTATCGAGATGCCTGACTTGTCAGCAAGTCAAGGCTGAGCACCAGAGGCCCGCGGGAGAGCTACAGCCGTTACCTATTCCGGAGTGGAAATGGGAACAGATTTATATGGACTTCATTGTGGGTTTACCCAGGACTAGTCGAGGGTATGCCTCCATCTAGGTAATCGTGGATCGTTTGATGAAAGCGGCTCACTTTCTACCGGTGAAGACGACTTTCGGATTTGCTCAGTATGCCCAGATTTACATCGACGAGATTGTACGATTGCACGGAGTTCCGACATGTATCGTGTCCGACAGAGGTACCCAGTTCACCAGCCGACTATGGCAGATACTTCAGGAGGCTTTGGGCACCCGCTTGAGTTTCAGCACAACATTTCGTCCGCAGACCGACGGACAGTCAGAGCGGACTATTCAGACTCTCGAGGACATGCTCAGAGCGTGCGCATTAGACTTCGGAGGTAGCCGGGATCATCATTTACCCTTAGTAGAGTTCTCCTACAACAACAGCTACCAGGAGACCATTCAGATGGCACCATTTGAGGCTCTTTATGGGAGGAGATGCAGATCGCCCGCCTGTTGGACAGAGCTCAGTGAGAGCACTATTTTAGGACAACAGATTGTTGAGGAGACGACCGTGAAGATCCAGTTGATTCGCGATAAGATGAGAACAACCCAGAGTAGGTAGAGATCTTATGCGGACCGTCGTCGGCGCAAACTTGAGCTATCTGTTCGTGATCATGTTTTCTTGAGGGTCTCCCCAATGAAAGGTGTGATGAGATTTGGGAAGAAGGGGAAGCTTAGTCCTAGATATGTGGGCCCATTCGAGATCCTCGAGCGTGTTGGTGCAGTTGCGTATCGGTTAGCCCTTCCGCCCAGTTTTCCAGATGTGCACCCCGTATTTCACGTCTCGATGCTCCGCAAGTATCTTCATGATCCTTCGCATGTGATTCAACACCAGACGATCCAGCTTGAGCGCGACCTTTCCTATGCAGTGCAGCCGGTGATCATCTTGGATCGACGAGTGAAGAAATTGAGATCGAAAGAGATACCGTCCGTCAATGTACTTTGGCATGGTCCGAGCAGCGAGGAGCTCACTTGGGAGACCAAGAGCGAAATGAGGAAGAGGTATCCCCGTCTTTTTGAAGGTACGTATAGTTAGATTTTTAAATTCGGGGACCGAATTTCTTTAAGGGGGGTAGATTGTAACGCCTTGAATTCGTTTAGGATATTTTCGCGATAGTTAGCAATTTTGCGTGTTTTTCATAAAAAACCGAATATCTGATTTTTCCTTCTTGACTAGTGATAATCGTGTTGTGAAGTGTTTATATGTATATATAGGGTTTACTAATTATATTTTAGTCGTGTTACCCTAATTGGAAATTTTTGCGTTAGTGTACACATGCACACTTATCATATTTTGTGACTTGGTTAAAAAGTGTAACATGTTAACCATTTTATTTCTCTTGCATGGTTCATTATCCCCACCCTTTTACCAAGTCAAAACCCTTTTTTATAATTCAAATTTAAATGGAAAATGGAGGTATGGGGTTAGGTAAGGAAATTGACTTTTGTCGACCATTTCCTTCTCTCCTCTCTCTCTTCTCCTCATTTTCAGAATTCCTGCAGAAATCCCAGCAAAAACCACAGCGTTTTTCTTCATTTCCCTTCTCTTTTCACTTCCCATTTGATTCATGCTCACACCCTACACAAAAACCTCATTTTTCCTTCACACAAACGTTGGTTTAGTGGCTCTTTTGAGGTGTTTGGAGCAAATCTGTACACTTGAGGCTAAAGCTGGGACTTTTTGGTGTTCTTAGGGTCTTTTGAAGGTATTAACTCATGTTTAGCACCCTTTCTCCATAACTTATAGTATCTTTAGCAAAATATCACTTTTTTGTGCAATTTTAGTGCTATGGAAGGGATTTAGTGAAGATATGTTAAAATTAGCATTTTTATGGCTTGATTAGCTTGGTGATAAGTTGTTAGGGTGGTTTTAAACTGGGGTTTGCTTCAGGTTTCACAATAATACCCTAAAGCATCGTTTTAGTTCTAAATTGGACATTTTTACTTGAAATTGGGCTCTGTTGAATTTGCTGCTACCCGAGTTGCTTCAGAATAAATCTATAATTACTGTAGCATGTACATGAGGTATAGAGTGCACACACAAAACCTGGGAGCCCACCTCCCTACCCTGGCCACCGGAAAATGTATTCTGGCCGCAAATTGCGGCCAGATGGGTGAATTGGGGGTTGGGGCTTGGACATCAGGAGTCTGCTACTATTTTATGAACATTGGTATATATATTTTTGTAATATCATTTCTGTATCAAAATATGGAGTCAAATACCCTATTTCTCGTATTTTTAAACCTTCGCGACACGCGTGATACGTGTGTGGGTTTGGGGTTTCTACGTATCACGACGCGTCGGGGTAGCTTCAGGCGCGTAATCACACGTTTTAGTGTATCGCGCACACGCGCGCTTGGTTCGCGACGTGAGTTACTAGTTTGGCTTTAATGTCGTGTTTGTGTGACTTCGAGCTTATGTGTGATATATTGTGTAATTCTAGGTTCGCAGGCGAGTACGACGGACGCCGCGAAGAAGGGGAAGCAAGTCGTCAGCTATACCTAGCGCGAGATTACGGTGAGTAGATTTAACATCTACGGGGAAATCGCCCGTATGGTGTTAAGCGTCAGGGCGTGTTTGGATATTTAGTCGTAGATGTTCATATGGACTGGCAGCATACCTTCTTATTGCATATAGCAATGATAGCATAGAACACTGCACCGTCACTAACGGTTCAAGCTGCACGAGCACTATTTGTATGTTACACTCACACCGTTAGTGATTGCCATGACACTCGCACTATAGGATTCCTACGCATTATACATATTGTTTGATTGCTGCATCATTGATGATTGTCATGACTTGACACATATATATTGATATTTTCATACCTGCGCACATGCACACTTTATACTCATACCAGTGCACACATATATTGATATCTTCATATTTGCATGGATTTACGCATTGTGTTTTGGATTCATATGATTTCTGGATTTGGGAACCGAGGTAACTCTTTTAGGAAAATACGCATTATTTAAAAACCCGGTTTCCCTTGATATGATATTTCAGTGCGTCCACCATGCGTTTTCTCGGTTCTGAGACGTGTGATATGTGAACCCGAATCGAGGAGTTGGATGAGGCCGATTGCAGGTATATGGTGGGCCCGGTATGGTACCCCGAGACGAGAACGGATTCGCTGTGTAGTAGACGGTGAGCCTGGCAGAGAGACTACTACCTACTGGTGATTGGTTGGACCTGGCGGTTATCCGGAGGATACTGACCAGAGTCGATAGATGGATGCGGGATGATCTGTACTGCCGGGACCGAGGGCCGATACCGCAGACGGAGCCCGTGGGCTGACCCGGACTGACGGATGCCCGATATATCAGGATTTGCGTGTTGATGCTAGACACGAGTATTTCTTAATATTTTGAGTGCCGATGATGGGCACTCACGAATTTATGAGATTTACAGGATTTGAGGACCGAAGAGGATGACGACGCCTGAGTAGTATTGGGATTTGGGTGTATTGATGGGTACCGATTGTACTTTCCACGATGACATTCCGTGTAGATGTTATATTTCCCACGCTCAGCATTTAGTATTTGATATCTCATCCTATATCTATTGTACCTGATATAGTACACATGCTTGCATGATCATTGCATACCCTGCTCATTCTATATAGGGTTGTTAGAATGCATCGCCATACCTGATTATCATATATCTTGCTCATCACATGGAGATGTTATTAGATCGCACTTGTTGCATGATTTTGAGCATCCAGTTCATCATATAGATGTTATCTGTTGGCATAGGTTAGAGTATCGCAGCATATGCATACTCACGATTACCTTTATATGTTATCTACTATTCACGAGTTGGCAACTCACCTCCGTTGTGCCACAGTGTTTGCAGGTTGCCTTTCGGAGTAGTCGCGGCAGGCTGCTTTCTTGCATCTTTTAACACAGATACCCCTACAGTTGGCATACTAGCTCTTTTGCGGATAGGTGGGTTTTGTGTGGTATCTGTTTATCTTTCAGTTATGTACATTGTTGTATCTAGTACTCTCCATCTACCACTTATGAATTGACTTAGAGACCAGTTGTGAGGACGATGTATATTATGTTGTACTCTGGTGTCGAGCTCGTTGTGAGCCGACTTTACTTATGCAGATTTATCTGTTTGTGATGTTTTCTATTTATTGCTCTTTTCTTCGCTACGGCGTCGTATATTGTTATTGTGGTGATTGTTTGCTTAGGGTTTTCTTATCAGTTTAACAGATGTTTCTTTTAGATGTTCTAACACTCTATACTTTTACTGGTTTGATTTCTGGGTTTTCGGCTTACTTAGTCGGTGTTATGCCTTAGACGTTATGTGGTTAAGTGCCGGTCATGGGCCAAACTTTGGGTCATGACAAGAATACTTGTGCACGGGATTCCTGGACTATTCTAAAGGAGAATGAGATTCTCTCTCAGCATTACTCCTCCGTATACACCACAGCACATCGGTGTATCGGGGCGGAGCAATCATACCCTATTTGATATGGTGCGCTCTATGATGAGTACCACTGAGTTTCCTATTTTCTTTTTGGGAGTTATGCACTTGAGAAGCTGCATACCTATTGAATAGGGTTCCAATCAAATCAGTTGCCTACCAATTCATATATGATATGGTATGGGAAGAGCCCATCTCTTAAGGTAGTTAAGATTTGGGGTTGTCCAGCCTATGCCTAAAAGCAAAATCTGGACAAGCTCGAGGCAAAGTCAGTTCTGTAGAAGTTTGTTGGATATCCCAAGCATTAGAAAAGGAATATCTTCTACCACATCGAGGAACAATAAATGTTTTGTTTCTCAACATGCCACCTTTGTGAAACGGAATTTCTTATGAAGAATTAGTGGTCATGAGGTAGAACTGGAAAGAGTTCCAGCTATACAAACTGCAGCTGATGATTTGGTAGAACCAAAAGATTCAATAGTTTCCAACGAATCTCAGCCTCTCCGCCGATCTAGTAGGATTCCTCACCCACCTGAGACATACTTCGGTTTCTCTATGACAGTGGGAGCAAGTATTGCATAATGAGATGGTGACCCAACTAGTTTCGAGCTGGCCATCATGAGTGGGACTCTGTAAGAATGGCTGGATGCTTAGCGATCTGAGATGGAATCCTTATACACCAACAAAGTATGGACTTTGGTTGCTTTATCTAAAGGGTTAAATCCCCATTAGGAGCAAGTATATCTTGAGTAGATTACTTGGTGTACATGGAAAAGTTGAGACTTTCAAAGCTATGCTTAAGTCCATCAAGATCCTACTTGCCACTGCTACATATCATGACTACGATATCTTGTGGTTGGGTGTCATGACTGCTTTTCTAAATGTTGTTTTTGAAGAGAGAGTCTATAAGTACACAGCCAGAGGGCTTCGTAGATAGTGGGAGCAGCGTAAAAGTGTGCAAGATGTTTTATGTGATAAACCAGGCATCGCGGAGTTGGAACATCTGTTTTGATGTGGTAGTCAAAGTGTTTGACTTCATCAAAATGGTAGATGAACCTTGTATATACAAAAAGGTGGTAGGGAGTATGGTGGTGATCCTCGTAGAGTACGTGGATGGCATACTCTTGATAGTAAAGGAGTTTCCTATGCTACGCTCGGTCAATCTCCTCTTGTCACAAGGATTCTCCATATAGGATCAAAGTGATACCTCCTAAATCCTAGGTTTTACATCTATGAGATAGATCTAATTGGATGTTAGGATTCTCACTAGTTATAGTGAGAAGGTATCAATCGATCCTGGGGAGAATCACTGGAAAAGTTCCAGGGTGATAAGGACGAATGAATGTCAGTCGCAGGCATTGTCTTTACACTCAGTGGAGGGACGGTATGTTGGAAGAGTTCCAAGCTAGATACCGTGACTTACTAGAAGATTAAAGGCAAGATACATCGTTACAAAGGATGCTACCAAAGAGGTTGTCTGGATATATATAGTTCATGAGATGAACTTCATTCCAAACATTGTGTGACAATGGAGTTATGGCTTTGGCCTAGGAACCCCCGTCCCATCAGAAATCCAGATATAATTCTTAGGCAGTATCACCTGATCATTGAGATGGTTGATCTCCAGGGAGATCCAGGTTAGGAGAGTAGACACAGAGGACAACAGCGCTGATCCACTCATAAAGGCCTTTTTCCCAGTAGAGACTTTTATGGGATGGTTGAGTATGAGATACTTCAACCACAGCTAATTATTGGGTATGTGATACCACAACAGATGGCCCTAGTGCAAGTGGGAGATTGTTAGTTATATATATGCCCTAGAGGCCATTACTGTACATACGATGTATATTGTAGTGGATTCTTGGACATATATAGGGAGGACTTTCTTGCTTGACATGATAGTACGCTATCCGGTTACTCTTTATCTTAACATGTACTCTGATTGTCTCTATGTTACATGTTGTTAAAACTCTTAGGATGAGTACTTGACTACCAGGACTATGATGCAGATCATACTAGTGGGGACAAAGTAGTCGCCAAGTATATCCTTCAAACGTTCCTAGTAGTGGGAGTATCGAGACAGGGCATCGATACTCCAGAGTAGACTAGCGTATGCGCTTCTTGACCCATATGATGGGCAATGGATGATCCCATATCCATTGGTGTTTGACATCAGAGAAGGTATGCGGGTGCTCAGTAGAGACTGGTTACACTGGACGGACTCGCCGAGAACTCCCAGATGGTATTATACCTCACGTCAGATAGCAGTTTTCTGGTGACACTGGTACAGGTTAGTCTGTAGACCCGAGATCGTCATAGAGTCTTGTGTGATTCCCACCGTACTTTGATTTCCATCATACCACGTCCAAGAGGGCGTGCAAAAAGGTGGATTTTGGGTACAATCCTGAATCATATGGAGGCAATGAGCGATAGGAGGGGATTCATCTCTCCCGGTATAGAGAGTTGATGTTGTGCTGTGTTCGATTGGTTATAACTGGAAATTCCTGGACAGGGTTGCTGAGATTTACTGGTAAGTGTTATCAGTAGTTTCTTAAACTGTTATAGACCTCATATCGACACGACTTATCAAGCTACTGGGGTCTGACGTTTACCACCCCTAGGCGAGATATACGACATATCAGACGAAGAGATCGGACTATACGGGAGTGTTACTGATTGGATTCGCAGGAGAATGTATAGGCTTGCTTGTTCATCTTCTGATCGCTCAATACCTGGATGGCTATTACGTTTAGCTGACCGCTTGCAGCTTGTGGGTGTTTGATATGATCATCACCTACTGCCGGCGTATTGACGATTCTTTAGATACCTATACAGAGGTTTCCTGGCTCAGGAAAAACGGAGTAGGAGCACATATATGATATATGCGGGATCGAGAACAATACGTGTATGTGATACCGTATTAGATTCTCGCGATATGAGTTATCGGCCGGGTATATGAGATATAGCCGGGTCATCGGATCAAGTGTTGATTCGATGAACTGATACAGATTATATTAGTCGGTTATTTATGAAATAGCCGGATTATCGGATCAAGTGTTGATTCGATAATTTAATGTATAATTATATATTTGATATATTAAATTACATTAACTAATATAAGCTCACTAAAAGATTCTTTTTCTCACTCGGGTAATACATTGATATATATGCGATATATGTTAATTGTATTATTTTATTTTGTTACAAAATATATTATATATGTGATATATAATATTGTAACAAGTTAAGGTTATAAATGCAACATGATTAGTGGAGATTAAACATGGTTAGGGTTTGATTTGGGTTAATTCTTTCTCGTAGCTTCTAGAAGCTTTGCTTTTGTTTTAAGCAAAGATTTTGTTATGATATTTTTTTGATATTTCCTTAACCCAACCCAAACCCTTGACCATGGTAAACTCTCTACAATGGTTAAGTCTTCTCACTTGAACCATGGTTGCATTTCTAACCTCACACTACTTTCATTATTCATCACAAAAGAAATAGATCATCCTCTTCCTTCTTCTTCTTTGCATGAAAAGCTTTCTAGCTTTTTATGAAGTGATGAAAATGAGTGAGATTAAGAAAACAAATGAGAGCTAAATTCCTACTTCATCATCCTAATCCGGTGTTTCACTTCGTTAGTATGTGAGAGCTTGTGTTAAAGAAACTTCAAGGTAGTTCATCTTTGTTATCGAAGATCGGAAGCAAGCATGCATCTTTCTCTTCGTGGAGCCTCTCTAGAGTCCGGATTCTCGATGATCGCAGCGAAGGGACCTCAACACGGAGCTTATGAAGTGAAGGACCGGAATACAAAGGTTGTAATACCAAACTCTTAGAAGTAAAGTTGTTCACTTGCTTTGTTTCGCCTAATCTCTAGTTTAAGATCTTGGTTAAGGGTTGTTCGGCACGTCTAAATTTTAAATCGGGCATGGTTGATGCCTTGTAGACCCTTGTGAGAGTGCCTAGTAACCCTACAGAAAGTCCATACTTTGTTGGTGTACATGGACTCCATCTCGTTCCGCATTGCATCCAGCCATCTTACCGAGTCGCCGCTCTGGATGGCTTGCTGGAAGCTAGTCGGTTCATCATTATCAATGACGCAATCTTCTCTATCCCCGTCTATAAGAAAACCGTAGTATCTCTCAAGCGGATGAGACGACCTACTACTCCCGCAGAGGGGTGCGGGAATGTCCTGTTCTTCTTGAACTTCTGGTTTTACCAAACTTTCAGTAGTAGTTTGTGGTTCTGGAATTTCTTCCAGTTCTATTGCACTCCCACTTGTTTCCTTTTCTAAAATCTACCGTTCTAGAAAATGGGCATTACGAGAAACAAAAACCTTTTGTTCCTCTGCGTAATAGAAAAAATACCCCTTGGAGTTCTTTGGATATCCCACAAACTTACACTGTACCGATCGTGCCTCGAGTTTGTCCGCATGCTGCTTTTTAATAAAAGCTGGACATCCCCATATCTTCAGATACTGAAAATAGTGTTTCTTCCCACTCCACATTTGATATGGTATAATAGGCACAGTCTTGGTAGGAACCCTGTTCAAAAGATATGCAACTGATTCTAGTGCATAACCCTAGAAAGATCGCGGTAACTCAGCATTACTCATCATGGAACGTACCATATCCAATAGAGTTCAGTTCCGTCTTTCCGATATACCGTTATGCTATGGAGTGTATGGAGGAGTAAGTTGAGAGAGAATTCCATTCTCTTTTAGGTAACCCAGAAACTTGGCACTTAAGTATTCACTACCTCGATCAGATCTCAGTGTCTTGATACTTTTGCCGGTTTGGTTTTCTACTTCATTCTTATATTCTTGGAATTTCTCAAAGGCCTCGGATTTATGTTTCATTAAGAAAATGAATCCATACCTAGAGTAATCATCCGTAAAAGTAATGAAATATGAAAAACCGCCTCTTGCATATGTGGACATTGGACCATATACATCGCTGTGTATGAGTCTTAAGAGCTCGCTCGCTTTTACTCCATGTCCAATGAATGGAGTCTTTGTCATCTTTCCTTTGAGACATGATTGACAAGTGGCATAAAATTGATATTCGAACGGATCCAAATATCCTTCTCTATGTAACTTAGTTAACCTTGTCTCATTGATGTGACCTAGTCTACAATGCCATAAGAAAGCCTGATTTATATCCGGAGACTTTCTTTTTAGTGTGTTCTGGACATTGAAAATTTGTAATTGGTTTAACACGTATAAACCATTATCTAGTGTACCGGACCCAATCAAACCATGATTAAGGTGGATGTTAACAACATCGCTTACAAACGTGAAATCATAACCTTCTTTTGATAACAACGATACTGATATGATATTACACGTTAAACTGGGTACACAAAAACAGTTGCGCAAAATCGAAATATGTCCACTTGTCAATCCAAGGTGATAATCCCCTACGGACACAGCATTCACGCTAGCTCCGTTAGCAACCTGGAGGGTCATATCACCAACCTTCAACATTCTACGGTTTCTTAGTGCCTGCAATGAATTGCATATATGAGATCCTGATCCGGTATCCAATATCTTGGAAGTAAAGTTGATTGACAGACAATTTTCAATTACAAAACACCTGAAGTCGAAGCCACAGCTTGCTTTGGGTCCTGGTTCTTGGCAATCCAAGCTTTGCAATCTTTCTTCCAATGGACTTTCCTATGATAGTGGAAGCACTCGTCCTTTGCCACTACTGGCACCGCAACCTTTTCCTTTCCCTTAATTCCAACCTTACCAACACCACCTCTTGGTTTGGTAGTGGCCTTCTTCCTTCCTTTGGCCCTTGCCTTGGACCTGGAAGAGGAAGTACAACGAACAAACATAGTGGGTGTTTCCCTTGCTTTCTGCAAGGTGCCCTCTGCAGTCCTCAACATGTTAAGGAGTTCTGGAAGCTCAACTTCCTTACCTTGAATGTTGAAATTCAAGATAAATTGGGCATAGGTGGAAGGAAGGGACTGAAGAACCAAGTCTGTATATAGCTCGTTTTCTAATGTTGTCCCGAGGTCCGCGAGCTCTTCAATATAGCCAATCATCTTAAGGACATGTTCTCCTACAGATGATCCGACGGCCAGCCTCAACTGAAACAAGTTCTTCGAGGTCTCGTATCTAGCTATACGAGATTGCTCTCCACACAGTTCCTTGGTGTGGAGAAATATGGATTCAAGATCTATATTCTTGTGCCTCCTCTGATGTTCATTGTTCATAGAGGCAAGCACGATGCATTTTTCCTTCACGCAGTCAATCTCCCAAGTCTTACAGATTTCCTTATCTGCGATACTGGATTCTGGACCAGGGACAGCAGGTGCCTTAGTAGTAAGGACATACCCCAATTTGTCATAAGTTATAGCCATCTTGACATTCCAGAACCAGTCTTTATAGTTTGGCCCTGTCAAAATATTTTTATCTAATAATAACTTAAGGCCTGTCATGTTCTGGGTCGCTGCAATTAGGAGAGAGATGAAACACTTTATCATGATGCTCTTACAAGTTTAGAGTGGTTTTTAGTTTATCTAAACAGGATGGCACCCACTGTTTCTCGAATCCCTCCTTAAACCAAAAAGGAAGAACTAGTCAGGACTATTCTTACCGTACAATACTTGCTTAACCGTTCAGTCAGGCCGGTGTTGGTACTTCGAGGGAGGTTTTACGACGCTTTCGCGAAGTTCCTTAATTAAATAATATCTTTTCTCTGGGAGCGTAGCCCCGCCGACACCTTTCTCGACACCTACATAGTTTATAGCATTGATCGTTAAGTGAAAGAATCTATTGATGAGTAGCATATACTCACAGTAGGATCGTGATCCAAATATCATCGTGTGATAAAGCTAAAGGAATCCTACCAAAATTATCACACTCAAAATGGTATGCAATCTCTTAGCAAATTTCAGTTTTTTAGAAATTCCCGATATGGATTTTTGCACCATGCTCTTATGACCTTGGCGTTGGTCAAAATGTCATAAGTCACATGTCAAGTTCTACCCATCATTATTTTGTTAATTTGAACCCATCCGTACATACCCCTGACGTTGGCTAAATGGCAGTACGACTGTCCCAAACTAACTCATCTATCTATGCAACAAATTGTTGGAGATAGTGCCCTCAGAGTCAATTATTAGGTCACAGGTACGTGATTGCAATGATTGATAGAGGACCTATCCCGGTAGGACAGTCTTACTCGAGATGATAGTATGCTATCTGGTTTACCTTTATCATCGTGTACTGTTTTAGGTGACCTTACAAGTCGCTATTACACGTTGATAGAGCCCATAGGATTCTTGCTTGACCACCAGCAGTATGAGCGCGATCATATAAGTGGGAGCTGGAGGTCTATAAGCATATCCTTAAATGGTCCCTAGTCGTGTGAGTTTCGAGACAGGGCATCGATACTCCAGAGTAGACTAGTGTATACAGTCGAGACCCCGACGAGGGGCGGTGGCCGGTCTCACAAGCCACTGGTGTCAGTTGGATCACCTAAGATGTATACAGGTGCTCATTGGGTTATGAGTACACCGGACAGGACTCGCCGGGAACATGCTAGTTGGTCATATACCAGACGTCAGATGGCAGTTCCCTGGTGACATGTGTACAGGTTAGTTCATCGACCTGGGGATCGTCATTTGTCTCGTGTGAGTTCCCACTGTACTTTGATTACTACCCTACCACGGCTCAAAGGAGTCGTGCAAACAGGTTTTAGTTGGGTACTGTCCTGAGCCACATGGAGGCAGTGAGCGTATCTTCAGGGGTTCGTCTCTCCCGGTATTGGGGGTGAGGTCGCGCTGTGTCTAGGAGAGCCATTACACGAAGCCCTCAGCCGAGGCAAGGAGATTTACTGGTAGGTATTCCAGTAGTATTTCAGGGTGTTCTGGGCTACACTCCGACACGACTTGTACCGCTTTTGGGAGTCTGACTTTTACCAACCTCCTAGGCCCGCCATGCGATACTCATAGATGAACGGACCGGACTGTACGGATATTGTCACTGACAGGCTCAGTAGGGTTGTCAGGCTGAGTTCGCTCACAGACGTCCCTTTTAGTCAATACCTGGTAGCCTGTTACGTATTGGGTTATACCTCTGACGTGCTAGTGGTTAAATCCACAACCAAGGTGTTGACGAGTCTTTAGAGTCCCCCACATTCAGTTACTCAGCTTTCGGGCGAAAAGTTGTAGAGGCCGTATGGAGATATGGCAAGGTCCGATCAGATATGTGCGGTATTGCACGAATCAGGATCGGACAGTTTTGTACTACAGGCCGTATGGTTATATGGCAGGGTTCGATCAGATACGTGCGGTATTGCACGGATCAGGATCGAACGGATATTACTAGCCGGCTTTGGTTTAAGCCGGATCCTAGTATAGTACAGTGTAGATTTTGTCTCATTGCATTTGTATTTCGGTCGAAATACATATGCGGGTGTGTATACACAGTAGCGGGGTTTTCCTGTAATTTATTACGGGACCAGTTTTCTGGAGTTGCCAGTTTGCTTTTCGTTTTGGCCAATTTTCTTTGCATTGTTCATTGGCCGAAGATTGGTGGAGGAGGGCTTATTTGCATTGTTGCAAATAGGCATTTGTGGAGGGTGTTCTTTGCATATATTTGTATCATGATGGTTTCATGATGGAGCCCATTCCTTGACCTTGACTTCTTGACTTCTTCATGATGGCTTGACTTTTTGAAGTCATCATGCTTGATGATGGTTGTGGTGGAGTGTTGGTTTTAGCTTGTTATGATGCTTATGCATGATGGTCTTTTTCTCTCTCCCTCTTGGTTTATGAGATGGATTATCTTTTGATTCATACTCCCACTCTTTTCACTCTCTCCACCACAATATACATGGCCGGCCACATTGAGGGAGGGGGCTGTCCAAAATTCTTGGGGTGGGATTTTTGTTCTTCTAGCTTTGTAAAATCCCACATGTTTCTTCTCCACATTCTCATATCATTTCCTCCACCAATAAGGCAATTCCGACACCCCAAATGAAACTTGCACACTATATTCTACAGCAAATCTTGGGCACGTCGACTAGCCAGCTTCGTGCCCGAGTTGCCTCGGCATTGAGGTGGGAGCCCGTAAAAGAAGTAGGCGATGTGGTGCACTTCCGGCGACGAGGTGGAGACAGGACACTCCGCAGGAGATCGGGACGACGACGAGAAGACCGGAGGACTCGGATCAGTCGGTATATCTCTCTTCCCCATCTTGTAGTTAGCTAGGACTAGTTAATGGTTCGATCCGGGTATTAGTGCGCGGCGGTTTGCCAGTCCAAGAAAAATTAAAGTTTATCACCGCTTTCGCATTTGGCCGTCGGATTGACGGCCGGGGCGCCGCCGTGCATTTACAGTGGTATCAGAGCCTCGCCATTAACTTAGTCTAGCTTTGTTTAATGTGTTTTACATTTCCGATCGGCAAAAATTCAAAAATCCGCATTTTCAATAGCATCAGTGTTCTGTTGAAAATTTTTGGTTTCGAAATTTTTTTCAGGTTGTAAAATAGTGATGTACTAGAAAATATAAGAGTTCTGTAAAAATTCGATACAGTGACTCATCTATGGGAGCACGGAACCGCGGCCAAACCCCCCTTTGGGCCGCTGTTCCGCCGCACAATGATGAGTTCCCTGCATCAAATTTCTACAGTAGCTTTCTGGGTTGAAAATAGGGGTTTTGGAATAATAACATTGGGCCCAGAATTTCTTGATCTGCTACAGTAATGCTTTGGGGCCCACTTGTTAAAATTTGATTGATCGGATATTTTAAACACATTATTTCACAGTATTTACATTATATCTGCGACCGTGAATACCACTTGATCGGTAAATTCGGTCTAACTGCTATAGCCCGGTTAGACGGATTTGCGAACGTGACTTTCACGTTGATGTTCTGTTTTTGCTGTGATGTTGCGGATTGGTCGTGGGGGATAGCCTGGATGCAATGCTAGTACAGTTGTGGTTGTATTATGTACATTTGATATTGCGGGGCGAGCGTCCGACATGTGGATTGCCGTCACTGCCTGTTTGTATTATTATTTTGGGGCACGGCCAGGTTGCGGTCGTTGTACCCGTTGTATGTATATTTTACTTTCTGTACTAGGATTACCCCGCGGAGGGGTGCACGGATAGCCGGGTTCTGGAGGGCAACAAGCCCGCATCTCATGGCATTGAGACGGAGGGGGATTCACTCTAGAATTGGCGGGCTATTCGCCGCACTCGTAGGGGGTACAGGTTGACCCAGGAGGGGTGCCCAAGTTACCGGATTCCGTGAAGTGCTGGGTGGTCCATTCACGGTGCTGAAGGGGGCTGCCTCGCTTCAGGTTTTGGCGGGTGACTTGCCGCACCCGTAGGGGTCTAGGATTTCATTGCACAGGCTATCCACACGACCTGGGGGACGTCGGGTTTCAGTAGTGGCTCTGTGAAACCCGGGGATCCCAGATATCTGTATTATTCTGTGATGCTGTTCATTTCTGTGATGTTGCATTTCTTATCACGCCTTGAGAGAATATAATATATTGGTATATATATTAGTAGATGTTGTATATGTTTTGCATCCGCGCTAGTCCAGTCCCCGCTCTGTCGTTAGTTAGCTAACCTAACGGGTAATGACGGGACCCAGTGGCGAATGCGGATGACATATACGTACATCAGTATATTTTCGTTCTTTTTGGTGTGATCAATTGATGGGACTGCATTGATTCGGATCAATGCAAGTTAAAAACAAACCTAATCTGATGTTGTTGGAATACTTTTCAAAAAGCTGTTATTGCAAGGACGTTCTCTTTTGTTTTGCACCGTGGTATTCAGTTGGAATATCCTGCTCCTCAGTCGACGAGGCAAGGGCCGAGATCCCTTCACCGGGAGTGACCCCTTGGACAGAAGTTTGCGTCAGGGCATTAACTTCACTATAGCCGATTACTTTTGCTTTGCACCGTGACATTCAGTTGGAATATCCTGCACCTCATTCTACGGGGAAAGAGCCGAGATCCCTTCACCGGGAGTGACCTCTTTAGCAAAAGTTTTCGTCACTATATTTTTAAAAGCTATCAGTTCCTTCAACGATATCAAGTTCATTACGTTAAAGGTTTTCGCCAGAAACCATTCGTAGCCCTCCGTCATTTCAGTTAAATATTCGATAGTATTCAAGCTATGTATTTTGACCTCACGCCAAGGCATAATGATTGGTAGCTGCAGGGTATTTATCTGTTGCATAGATAGATGCGTTGGTTTGGGACAGCCGTACTACTATTTTGGCCTACGTCAATGGTATGTACGGGTGGGTTCAGATTAACCTGGATAATGACGGGCAGAACTTGACATGTGACTTATGATATTTTGACCTCACACCAAGGTCATAAGAGCATGGGGCAGAAATCATATCGGGAGTTTCAAAAGAACTGAAACTTGCCAGATATGCGCATACCTTCTGGAGTGTGATGACCTGAGCGGATTCCGTCATGTTATCATGCGATGAGAGTTGGATCCCGATTCCCACTGATGAGTTAGTTTACTCCTCGGGTAATCCCGACTAATTCTTCTTTTGGGTTTGGAGGAGAATTTGACGGTACAGTGGGAGGATTCCAGATTAGATAAATTGGTAACCATTCTGATCTAGGTTAGAGTGCACGCTGAGTGTTTCTTTTCTCTCTCTCTTTGGCAGCGACCATTGACCCGACCCTAAGACTATGACTCAGTGACCAAAATTGACCGAACCTTCTTAAACACTGGCTTTTGGATTGTCAGAGTTGCAAACCTCATTGTCACTCATACTTTTACCTTTTTCTCCAGGACACCCCGTATTACTACGAACGTCCACTTCCATTGGACAAAACCATCGTATGGTAAGATACGAACTCGAAAGAATTTATTCGAGGATGGTTTCCGGTTCTGGAGAAAACGGATAGCATTATTCAGTTGTCTTTTCCTTTTACCTTCTCTCAGGTTGCGAGTACTCCTTGGTTTAGGAGATAGTACACCTATTACGCAAATTGGATAGTCTTCTTCCAAACCTTAGGCTGGTGCCGACCGGTAGGGAATGAAGAAAACCAATTAGCCTAACGATGGTGTACAGAAGATATTAAGTTCAGACAAAGCAAGGGATTAGTAAGAGGGCAAAGTAAATTGCGACTGCTATTCACGACCAAACCAAGTATTCCTTCACCAATCCTAAATCACCTTTGTATTTCTCCAGGACATTCCGTATCACTACGAAGATCCACAGTTTATTGGATACTCCATCGTATGGTTATATACGAACTCGAAAGGAACTTGTTCCAGTTCGGGGATGGATTCTGGTTCAGGAGAAATAAGAATAAGATTTATTCAGGTGTCTTTTATCTTCACCTTCTCTCGCATTGCGAGTGCTCCTAGGATTAGGACAGTATACCCATTATGCTTATTGGATAGTCTTCTTCCAAACCATAGGCTGGTGCCGAACGGTAGGGAAGGAAGAAAACCATTTGGCCTAAAGGGGTGTGCAGAAGGTAAAGACTAAAGACATATGAAGGGATTTGGAGAGGTGGCAAATAACTATACGGTTACAGTCGTGAATCTGGAAGAGGCATTACTAGGAATACCAGGATACCCCATCGAAACATTTCAATGTTTCAGCTTCACTGTGTACTGTTAAAGGAAAACTGATTTCCCGATTAGATACTTACTCCAGGGTATGTATTTACCAGGTATGATTCTCACATCTGTATGGTTTTACAGATGATGAGTGGGAGTAGGTTATTGGGAATTGGGTGGTCATCCTCATTATATCGAGATTCGTTGTAATCGGTGATATTTGAGGAAGTCACCTGGGTTGTTTGCCGGTCGGCAAATATTTGGTTTTGAATATCCGCTGTCATACACCAATTTCAAATTGATATATCTGTACGTCTATTTTCATAGAGTGAGATATACCTTTTTGAAATTATGTCTGTGACATTTACTTATATCAGTGGATGGTTAGGTAAGGAGCATTAAACAGCGGTGTAATTCTTCTTAACCATAAGTACAGTTTTCAACCTACGACACACAGTGAATGAGTTATCAGACTCAAGGGACTTATACAGAGTATTGTATGTTGTCCATGGTCCATCAGGACAGAGGGGTTGGTCCTCGTACTATATTCGGTTTGCTTATGACTTCTCTAGTTTTTAGACAGGTGTTTCGTGGAAACACAGGGTCCGAATTCTGAGAAGTTATAGGTATTTGAATAGAGTAGAGAACCAGGTATAGCAAGTATCGGGATTCTTCAAAGTGATCGAAGATGTAGATACTTGTGTATGGTATTCAGTTGATAGTAATGATTAAGAGAACTTGCCTCTCTTTCAGGTTATTCATAATTGGAAGCATTCCTAAGTTGAGTAACGCCGATCGGCCTTTTTCCATTTAGTTGACATGCACTGGAGACAGCCGCATGATTTGAATCTGTTTCAATTAAATCAGTGCCTCTGTTTCTATATTGGATATAGAACAGTTCATATCTTAACGATGTTAAGGTACGGGGAGTTGTCCGGTTTATGCTTAAAACCATACACTGGACAACTTAAAGCATGTTTCTGTAAAGGCTGTTTGTGGGTTGACCCAGGCTATGACGAGGGTTGACTTTCTACCATCTGGATGAACACTAGCAATATTGTTCTAGACTCAGCACAGTTTTATTAAAAATGGATTTTTTTTCCAGAAAACAGTAGTGGGAGTATGGTAGAACTGGAAGTGATTCCAGAACCACAAACGATTACTGAAGATTTGATAAGGAACCTAAAGATTCAATCTGAATTGACATTCCATTGGCCACTCCGCAGATAAGGTGGGTAACTTCAGGCACCCGAGAGGTACTACGGTAGCCTCAAGGACGGTGACAGGGAAGTTCTTGTTTACCCACAATTACCATTGCTGTTGTTCCAGGCTGCGAGACCCGGCGGGAGGATGAGTATAGCGTCGTTCTAAACTAGTTTTAGAAGTGGACGTCTATATGACTCTGCCAGAGGGTTGTCGTAGTCAGTGGGAGCAGCGGAAGCATTGGTGGAAAGGTAGCTTATGTCTATTTATAGACTAAAGCAGATGTAGCGGAGATAGATCATCTATTTCTGACGTGACAGTCATAGGTTTGACTTCATCAGAATAGGGGATGGATCTGTTGAGAAGGTAGTAGGTTGTGATATCCTGGTATTTGGATGACATACATAGAGTAGGAAAAGAAACTCCTATACTACAATCGGTTATGTTTTGGTCGTCACACAGTGGTTTCTCCACAACGGAAATGGATTTTATATCAGACATACTGGTTACTAGATCTATGGTTTTAGATCTAGATTTGGGTGGTTTCCCAATCAGGGTACTTAGACAGCATTCTAAGAGTATTTAGAATGGACGACTCCTGGCACGGTAGTGTACCTGCAGGTAATGGAGTCACCCTCTCTAAAGGTGTCTTACAGACTAAAGTAGAGAGGGATGTGCATGATTAGCAGATCACTTGCTCAGGCAATTGAGTCAATCGTGAGATGTCAAGTACCACACCAGATGTTGTTCTTGCACTAGATGCAATAAGTTGACATTGATCCAATCCTGGAGAAACAGTCGGAAGAAGTTTTAGAACATAAGTGGATGTTCTAGGGATATGATAACGACAGCCTCATTCGGGAGACAGTTATCATTCCAGGCTTCCAAGGTGACATGGACGACAAGGAAGTTGTCAGAGTTATAGTTTTCCTTCTGATGAGGGGCAGTATTTTGGACAGGTGATCCAAGGAAATACTGAGGGTGGCATGGCGCAGGATACTGATTAAGTTCAGATGACGATACAGTCTAAGAAGTTTGGATTTGGAGTTCATTTATGAGCTAGGTCCCATCAGACATCCAGACACATTCTAAGACAGGTATTGCTCATTTTGGGAGATGGGTTTCTTCGCGAACTTGAGATATATAGAGACATAGAAAGAAACAACAAGGCGGATCCACTCACTAAGGCTATTCCTCGAACGCAATATTTTCGCAAACGAGCTTTGTGAGACTGACTAGTAGAGGAGTTGGGTGTTCGGTATCACACGGGCTGTGAGTATGCGACATCGCAATAATTAGCCTTGAGTGCAAGTGGGAGATTGTTGGAGATAGTGCCCTCAGAGTCAATTATTAGGTCACAGGTACGTGATTGCAATAATTGATGGAGGACCTATCCCGGTAGGACAGTCTTACTCGAGATGATAGTATGCTATCTGGATTACTTTTATCATCGTGTACTGTTTTAGGTGACCTTACAAGTCGCTATTACACGTTGATAGAGCCCCTAGGATTCTTGCTTGACCACCAGCAGTATGAGGGCGATCATATAAGTGGGAGCTGGGGGTCTATAAGCATATCCTTAAATGGTCCCTAGTCGTGTGAGTTTCGAGACAGGGCATCGATACTCCAGAGTAGACTAGTGTATACAGTCGAGACCCCGACGAGGGGCGGTGGCCGGTCTCACAAGCCACTGGTGTCAGTTGGATCACCTAAGATGTATACAGGTGCTCATTGGGTTATGAGTACACCGGACAGGACTCACCGGGAACATGCTAGTTGGTCATATACCATACGTCAGATGGTAGTTCCCTGGTGACATGTGTACAGGTTAGTTCATCGACCTGGGGATCGTCATTTGTCTCGTGTGAGTTCCCACTGTACTTTGATTACTACCCTACCACGGCTCAAAGGAGTCGTGCAAACAGGTTTTAGTTGGGTACAGTCCCGAGCCACATGGAGGCAGTGAGCGTATCTTCAGGGGTTTGTCTCTCCCGGTATTGGGGGTGAGGTCCGCTGTGTCTAGGAGAGCCATTACACGAAGCCCTCGACCGAGGCAAGGAGATTTACTGGTAGGTATTCCAGTAGTATCTCAGGGTGTTCTGGGCTACACTCCGACACGACTTGTACCGCTTTTGGGGGTCTGACTTTTACCAACCCCCTAGGCCCGCCATGCGATACTCATAGATGAACGGAATGGACTGTACGGATATTGTCACTGACAGGCTCAGTAGGGTTGTCAGGCTGAGTTCGCTCACAGACGTCCCTTTTAGTCAATACCTGGTAGCCCGTTACGTATTGGTTTATACCTCTGACGTGCTAGTGGTTAAATCCACAACCAAGGTGTTGACGAGTCTTTAGAGTCCCCCACATTCAGTTACTCATCTTTCGGGCGAAAAGTTGTAGAGGCCGTATGGAGATATGGCAAGGTCTGATCAGATACATGCGGTATTGCATGAATCAGGATCGGACAGTTTTGTACTACAGGCCGTATGGTTATATGGCAGGGTTCGATCAGATACGTGCGGTATTGCACGGATCAGGATTGAACGGATATTACTAGCCGGCTTTGGTTTAAGCCGGATCCTAGTATAGTACAGTGTAGATTTTGTCTCATTGCATTTGTATTTCGGTCGAAATACAGATACGGGTGTGTATACACAGTAGCGGGTTTTTCCTGTAATTTATTACTGGACCAGTTTTCTGGAGTTGCCAGTTTGCTTTTCGTTTTAGCCAATTTCCTTTGCATCGTTCATTGGCCGAATATTGGTGGAGGAGGGCTTATTTGCATTGTTGCAAATAGGCATTTGTGGAGGGTGTTCTTTGCATATATTTGTATCATGATGGTTTCATGATGGAGCCCATTCCTTGACCTTGACTTCTTGACTTCTTCATGATGGCTTGAATTTTTGAAGTCGTCATGCTTGATGATGGTTGTGGTGGAGTGTTGGTTTTAGCTTGTTATCATGCTTATGCATGATGGTCTTTTTCTCTCTCCCTCTTGGTTTATGAGATGGATTATCTTTTGATTCATACTCCCACTCTTTTCACTCTCTCCACCACAATATACATGGCCGACCACATTGAGGGAGGGGGCTGTCCAAAATTCTTGGGGTGGGATTTTTGTTCTTCTAGCTTTGTAAAATCCCACATGTTTCATCTCCACAGGCTCATATCATTTCCTCAACCAATAAGGCAATTCCACAACCCCAAATGAGACTTGCACACTATATACTACAGCAAATCTTGGGGACGTCGACTAGCCAGCTTCGTGCCCGAGTTGCCTCGGCATTGAGGTGGGAGCCCGTAAAAGAAGTAGGCGATGTGGTGCACTTCCGGCGACGAGGTGGAGACAGGACACTCCGCAGGAGATCGGGACGACGATGAGAAGATCGGAGGACTCGGATCCGTCGGTATATCTCTCTTCCCCATCTTGTAGTTAGCTAGGACTAGTTAATGGTTCGATCCGGGTATTAGTGCGCGGCGGTTTGCCAGTCCAAGAAAAATTAAAGTTTATCACCGCTTCCGCATTTGGCCGTCGGATTGACGGCCGGGGCGCCGCCGTGCACTTACACAAATGAATACCCAGCAGCTACCAAACATTATGCCTTGGCGTTGGTCAAAATACATAACTTGAATATTACTGAATACCCAAATGAAATAACGGAGGGCTACGAATGGTTTTGGAAAAACCGTGAACGTAGTGAACTTGATATGATCGAAGGAACCTGATAGCTTTTAAAAGGAGTGGTTTAAGTTCCGCAATTAAAAAAAAATATCTTCTGTTTAAAATAACCGAGTGGTTTCTTTTAAACTGTTCCAACGATTCAACTTTGGTTTATTTTCTTTGCATTAAAATAATGCGTCCCATCAATTAACCTTTCATTGCAGAAAACAACGAAAATACAACGTCCTCTTATGCCATCCGCATTCGCCACTGGGCCCCGTCATTCACCCGTTAGGTTACTTAACTAACGACAGAGCGGGGGCTGGGCTAGCACGGGTGAAAAACATAAGTGACACCTACTAGATATCATATATAGATATTGTACATTCGTCAGACGCAATAATAGGCATTCCAGATCACAGATGAACATATTGGATTTTCTAGGAATCCGCATTCCTTTTGAGCCTGCAAAGAAAGACGGATTACATAGTCGCGATGAATAGCCAAAACCCCACCCTAGACCCCTACGGGTACGTCAAACTACCCGTCAAGTACCCGAAGTGAAACGGTCTCCCTCAATGACGTGCGTAGGCCACTAAACAATTCAAAGTACCTGGTAGTTTGTGCACCCCACCTTGGGTCTATCCTAGGAGCAGAAAAAAGTAAATGAAATAATACAACGGTAGCTACAACCTCAACCCGGATGTGCCCCGCAAAAGAATATTACAACAAATTACAAATTATATTTGAATGAAAGAAACACTCGTCTCACATCCCCGGCTATCCATTTACGATAATCCAACAAGTTCACAATCACATACCGGTAAAACCATTACAGAAATGTGCAACCCCCTGCTAACCGACATACTAGCAGTTAGGGAAGGTTTACGAACACATTAAACGCAACACAAATATAATCAAGTTAGCCAAATATCTTAGAAAATCGATCAAGCAACACAAATGAATCTACTCCAAATAATTCTCTGTGCACATAAAACCTGAGCAGAAACAAAACATCCCAGAAAACGCAACATCAACACAGAAGAATAACTGAACAAATTTGGGTTGACTCAGTATCACTCGGCCGTGGATCCGCGGAGGATTGCTTGGATCGGCGGCGGTTCCGCGGCGGTATGGACGAGTCACGATCCCAAATTTCTTCACAATTCTTAAAAAACACTGCTTGTATTTTTAAGGGTCCCTGAAAAATTTTTAGACCCCGTTTTAAAAACGGCAGAAACTATGTTAAAACGTCGTATTTTCGGGATTATTTTGCGATCGAATTTCTAAAGACTTTGCTAACATGTTAGTTATGTTTTATCTAGGCTCTGATACCACTGTAAGTCGACGTTAGACAACCCACATGATGCGGGGAGGCGGAATAGGTAAAACAATCATTTTGTTTAAGTTAACATCGACTAACTTTACGGATCTTTGCTAAACCCTAACTAACAAACTATATAGAAGTTCTAAACTACTATGATAGATGATTATACCTCAAGATACTAGTCCTTCTTGTTCTTGTTGTTCACCTCCTCGTCGGCCTCCTTGATATGATAGAAGATCCACCCGAGAGTTCCTTCTTCAAGCTTTAACCTCTCACTTGAGGTAACTAGGTGGCTATGTTGCTAATCAAAGTAACCTAGAGGATATAGAAGTGGATTAAGGATCTATTAGTCTTGCTAACCCTTGGGATCTCAACACATGAGAGGATTATGGTTAGATTTTTGAAGAGAGAGAGCTTTAGGGGAGAGAGTGTGTATGTGAGAATAAAATGAATTATGTCTCAATTCTATATTTTATGAAGCATAAAGAATATCAAATAAATCATTACTTGATAATTACAACCATGCTTCATTTAATATAATCAATGAATCATCACATGAGTCATTAAGCAATAAATGCTTCATTAACTCATTTGGATGAATCATCTCATGAGTCACTAATTCATTTAATGCATTTTACACCTAAGCTCTCCACTTCACCTTTCTTCTAGAAGCTTCTCGACTAATTACAAGAATGCCCCTCCCATCCGTAAAAACACGGAAATACTGAGACTGTATAAATCCAATAATCCAATACTAGAATCTGACTTAAGTTAAAGCCCGCTAGTATAATCTGTCTGAGCATCATACGTGCATAAATTCTCGTATGTGTCCGAACCCTGTCGTAAAACCATACGACCTCTATATCATTTTTCCTGAAGTAGGGAAACTCTCTGTGTGGGACTCTAAATACTCGACACTACGCTGGCAGTGGGTTTAACCACAGGCTGCAAGCGGTACTAGCTGTACGTAATGGTCCCCAGGTAGATATCGATAAGAAGGCCGATGAGGAAACCCATCAGAACTCCTACTGAGCCTGATGTGACAATCTCCGTACAGTCTAGTCTATTCGTCTAATACTATCGCATATCGGGCCTAGGGGCGGCAAGCGTCAGTCCCCTAAAAGCGGTATAAGTCGTGTCAGAGTGAAGCCCATTACACCTTGAAAAGCTACTGGAAATCCTACCAGTAAATCTCGTTTGCCCTGGCCAGGGACTTTGCATAATGTCTCTCCAAATACAGCGCGATATCAACTCCCAATACCGGGAGAGACAAATCCTATCTAACTGCCGCTGCCTCCAAGTGCTTCGGGACTGCACCCAACTGCTACCAGTTTGCACGACTCCTTTGAGCCGTGGTAGAGTAGCAATCTAAGAACAGTTGGAACACACTCGAGAC
Organism: Agapanthus africanus; assembly: GCA_030015575.1. Lineage (NCBI taxonomy): Eukaryota > Viridiplantae > Streptophyta > Magnoliopsida > Asparagales > Amaryllidaceae > Agapanthus > Agapanthus africanus. Next base: position 76,873,383 of record JASDDO010000031.1, read on the forward strand.
GAAGCAGCAGTGTCAAGTCAACGGACTATGCTGTAGTCATGTCACCTGGGAACTGTTAACTGACGACGGGTTTAATACCAACCAACAGTTCCCTGCGAGTCCTGTCCGGTATACCCGTAACCCAACGAGCACCTGTATACTATCTCCAATACAACGTACTAATGGCTGTGGGACAGACCTGTTGGAGATAGTGCCCTCAGAGTCAATTATTGGATCACAGGCACGTGATTGCAATGATTGAGGGAGGACCTATCCCGGTAGGACAGTCTTACTCGAGATGATAGTTTGTTATCTGGTTTATCTTTATCATCGTGTACTGCTTTAGGTGACCTGACATGTCGCTATTACACGTTGATAGAGCCCCTAGGATTCTTGCTTGACTACCAGCAGTATGATGGCGATCATATACGTGGGAGCTGGTAGTCTATAAGCACATCCTTAAAAGGTCCCTAGTCGTAGGAGTTTCGAGACAGGGCATCGATACTCCATTAGTAGACTAGTGTATACAGTCGAGACCCCGACGAGGGGCGGTGGCCGGTCTCACAAGCCACCGGTGTCAGTTGGTTCACCTAAGATGTATACAGGTGCTCATTGGGTTATGAGTACACCGGACAGGACTCGCCGGGAACCTGCTAGTTGGACTTATACCAGACGTCAGATAGCGGTTCCCTGGTGACATGTGTACAGGTTAGTTCATCGACCTGAGATCGTCATTTGTCTCGTGTGAGTTCCCACTGTGCTTTGATTACTACCCTACCACGGCTCAAAGGAGTCGTGCAAACAGGTTTTAGTTGGGTACAGTCCCGAGCCACATAGAGGCAGTGAGCGGATCTGTAGGGGTTCGTCTCTCCCGGTATTGGGGGTGAGGTCGCGCTGTGTCTAGGAGAGCCATTATACAAAGCCCTCGGCCGAGGCAGGAGATTTACTGGTAGGTATTCCAGTAGTATCTCAGGGTTTTCTGGGCTACACTCTGACACGACTTGTACCGCTTTTGGGGGTCTGACTTTTACCAACCCCCTAGGCCCGCCATGCGATACTCATAGACGAACGGACCGGACTGTACAGATATTGTCACTGACAGGCTCAGTAGGGTGTCAGGATGAGTTCGCTCATCGACGTCCCTTTTGGTCAAGTTTGCAAATAACAATTGTGGAGGGAGTTTCTTGCAAATGTTTTAATTATGAGAGCATCTTTTTTATTCCTTTCTTTTCTATCATCATTTCTTGAAAAGGTGATTAGGATTGATTTGCGCTTGATGTGAGATTGTGATGATGGTGTTAGGATATGGTCACCCTCTCTCTTTTCCTACACTCACCTCCCTCTTGCTTTTGTAATTCCTTCCTCCACCATTCTCTTTTTGATATGGTTGAAGACATTTGAGAGAGAAGAAGAAGAGAGCTTCATTCTTGAGAGTTTCATTCTTGATCTCATTTTCATTCTAGAAAAATGCAAGCACCATTTTTCTAATCTTGATTCCTCCATCATCTTCAAAGGCAACTACATAAACTCCAAGAGATAAAGTTTCTACACAACATTCTACAGCATTTCTTGGGCATGTCGACTTGCCGGCTTCATGCTCGAGTTGCCTCGGTATTGAGGCGGGAGCCCGTAAAAGACGCAGGCGATGTGGTGCCCTTCCGGCGAGGAGGCGACGATGTGGAGACAAGACTTTCCGCGGGAGATCGGGACGACGACGAGAAGACCGGAGGACTCGGATCACTCGGTATACTTCTCTTCCTATCTCTTGTTAGCTAGCATTAGGTTAATGGTTACGATCCAGGTTTTCATTGTCCGCGGTAGCGCCAGTTTCCATGTAAGGAAAATTTTTGATTCCGCATTTTGGCCTTGGATAGACGGCCGGGGCGCTGCCGTGGCGCAACAAGGTATCAGAGCCACGCCATTAACCTTGCCTAGCTTGTTCTAATGCGTTTTACTTATCCGATCGACCAAAATTCCAAAAACCGCGTTTTTGCATGCATCAGTTTTCTGTTGAATTTTTTCTTGCTCAAAAAATGTTTCAGGTTGTAGAAAACTGATGTACAAGAAATTCTAAGACTTCTGTAAAAATTCGACGCAGTCAGTCGACACCTCAAGCGCGGAACCGCGGCCAAAACCCCCCTTGGGCCGCGGTTCCGCCGCACATTTGTGTCTTCACTGTGTCCAAATTTTCCAGTGGCCTTGTGGGCTGATTTTTGGGGGTTTTAGGAAATTAAATTTGGGCCCAGAATTTCTGTGAGTGCTACAGTATTGCTTTGGGGCCCACTTGTTAATTATTTGATCGATCAGATATTTTAAACACATTATTTCACAGTATTTACATTATATCTGCGACCGTGAATGTCAGTTGATCGGTAAATCCCGTCTAACTGCTATAGCCCGGTTAGACGGATTTGCGAACGTGATTTTCACGTTGATGTTCTATGTTTATGTTGTGTTGTTGCGGATCGGTCGTGGGGGATAGCCTGGATGCAATGCTAGTACAGTTTTGTTGTTTTATGTACATTTGATATTGCGGGGCGAGCGTCCGACATGTGGACTGCCGTCACTGCCTGTTTGTATTATTCTTTTGGGGCACGACCTGGTTGCGGTCGATGTACCCGTTTTTTGTATATTTTACATTCTGTACTAGGATTACCCCGCGGAGGGGTGCACGGATAGCCGGGTTCTAGAGGGCTACGGGCCCGCATCTCATGGCATTGAGACGGAGGGGGCTTCACTCTAGGATTGGCGGGCTATTCGCCGCACTCGTAGGGGGTACAGGTTGACCCAGGAGGGGTGCCCAAGTTACCGGATTCCGTGAAGTGCTGGGTGGTCCATTCACGGTGCTGAAGGGGGATGCCTCGCTTCAGGTTTTGGCGGGTGACTTGCCGCGCCCGTAGGGGTCTAGGATTTCATTGCACAGGCTATCCACACGACCAGGGGAACGTCGGGTTTCAGCAGCGGCTCTGTGAAACCCGGGGCTTCCAGATATCTGTATTGTTCTGTGATGCTGTACATTTCTGTGATGTTGCATTTTATCACGTCTTGAGTGAGATATAATATATTGGTATATATATTAGTAGATGTTGTATATGTTTTGCATCCGCGCTAGTCCAGTCCCCGCTCTGTCGTTAGTTAAGTAACCTAACGGGTGATGACGGGACCCAGTAGCGAATGCGGATGGCATATACGTACATCAGTATATTTTCGTTCTTTGTGGTGTGATCAATTGATGGGACTGCGTTGATTCGGATCAATGAAAGATAAACAAACCTATTATGATGTTGTTGGAACATTTTTCAAAAAAGCTGTTATTGCAAGGACGTTCACTTTTGTTTTGCATCGTGGTATTGATTTGGAATATCCTGCTCCTCAGTCGACGAGGCAAGGGCCGAGATCCCTTCACCGGGAGTGACCCCTTGGACAGAAGTTTGCGTCAGGGCATTAACTTCACTATAGCCGATTACTTTTGCTTTGCATCGTGGTATTCAGTTGGAATATCCTGCACCTCATTCTACGGGGAAAGAGCCGAGATCCCTTTACCGGGAGTGACCTCTTTAGTAAAGGTTTTCGTCACTATATTTTCTAAAAAGTTATCCAGTTCCTTCAACGATATCAAGTTCATTACGGTAAAATGTTTTTCGCCAAAAACCATCCGTAGCCCTCCGTCATTTCAGATTAGTATTGCTTAGTATTCGTGATACGTATGTCGTGCATTGCCGAGGCGTAGTGTTCGGTAGCTGTGTAATACTTTTCTGTCGCATGGATATGTGGATTGGTTAGGACAGTCGTGCGGTTATGTTGGCATTGTCAAGGACTCGTACGGGTGGGTTTAACGCAATCAAGATAATGACGGGTTGAACTTGACTAGGACTCTTTGATATGTTGGCATTGTCAAGGTCACTTGGGTCCTAGGGGTAAAAAAATCACATCGGGAGTTTCAAAAGAACTGAAACTTGCCAGGCATGCGCATACCTTCTGGAGTGTGGTGACTTGAGTGGATTCCGTCAAGTTATCATGCGATGATAGTTGGATCCCGTTTCCCACTGATGAGTTAGTTTACTCCTCGGGGGACCCCGACTAATTCTTCTTTCAGGTTTGGAGGAGAATTTGAGGTACAGTGGGACGTTTCCAGATTAGACAAAGTGATAACCATTCTGATCTAGGTTAGAGTGCACGCTGAGTGTTTCTTTTCTCTCTCTCTCTGGCAGCGACCATTGACCCGACCCTGGACTATGACTCAGTGACCAAGTTGACCGAACCTTCTTAGCACTGGCTTTTGGATTGTCAGATTTGCAGACCCGTATTACTACGAACGTCCACTTCCATTGGACAAAACCATCGTATGGTTATATACGAACTCGAAGGACTTCGAGGATGGTTTCTGGTTCTGGAGAAAACGAATAGGATTATTCAGTTGTCTTTTCTTTTCACCTTCTCTCATTGCGAGTACTCCTTGGTTTAGGAGATAGTACACCTATTAAGCAAATTGGATAGTCTTCTTCCAAACCTTAGGCAGGTGCCGAACGGTGGGGAATGAAGAAAACCAATTAGCATAACGATGGTGTACAGAAGGTATTAAGTTAAGACAAAGCAAGGGATTGGTAAGAGGGCAAAGTAAATTGCGACTGATATTCACGACCAAACCAAGTATTTCTTCGCCAATCCTAAGTCACCTTTGTATTTCTCCAGGACACTCCGTATCACTACGAAGATCCACAGTTTATTGGATACTCCATCGTATGGTTATATACGAACTCGAAAGGAACTTGTTCCAGTTCGGGGATGGACTCTGGTCCAGGAGAAATAGGAATAAGGTTTATTCGGTTGTCTTTTATCTTCACCTTCTCTCGCATTGCGAGTGCTCCTAGGACTACGACAGTACACCCATTATGCTTATTGGATAGTCTTCTTCCAAACCATAGGCTGGTGCCGAACGGTAGGGAAGGAAGAAAACCATTTGGCCTAAGGGGTGTGCAAAAGGTAATGACTAAAGACATATAAAGGGATTTAGAGAGGTGGCAAAGAATTATACGGTTATAGTTGTGAATCTGGATAATGGTAGAGGCATTACTAGGAATACCAAGATACCCCATCGAAACATTTCAATGTTTCAGTTCAGCTGTGTACTGTTAAAAGAAAACTGATTTCCCGATTGGACACTTACTCCAGGGTATGTATTTACTAGGTATGATTCTCACATCTGTATGGTTTTACAGATGATGAGTGGGAGTAAGTTATTGGGAATAGGGTGATCATCCTCATTATATCGGGATTCGTTGTAATCGGTGATATTTGAGGAAATCATCTGGGCTGTTTGCCGGTCGGCAAATATTTGGTTTTGAATATCCGCTGTTGTGCACCAATTTCAAATTGATATATTTGTACGTCTATTTTCATAGAGTGAGATATACCTTTTGATATTATGTCGATGACATTTACCTATATCAGTGGATGGTTAGGTAAGGAGCATTAAACAGCGGTGTAATTCTTCTTAACCATAAGTACAGTTTTCAACCTACGACGCACAGTGAAAGAGTTGTTAGACTCAGCGGACTTATACAGAGTATTGTATGTTGTCCAGTGTCCATTAGGACAGAGGGGTTGGTCCTCATAATATATTCTGTTTACTTTTAACTTCTCTAGTTCTTAGACATGTGTTTCGTAGAAACACAGGGTCTAAGTTTTGAGGAGTTATAGGTATTTGAATAGAGTAGAGTACCAGGTGTAGCAAGTATCGGGATTCTTCAAAGTGATCGAAGATGTAGATACTTGTGTATGGTATTCAGTTGATAGTAATGATAAATCGAAACTACTTCTCTTTCAGGTTACTCATAATTGGAAGCATTCCTAAGTTGAGTAACGCTGATCGGTCTCTTTCCATTTAGTTGACATGCACTGGAGACAGCTGCATGATTTGAATCTGGTTCAATTAAATCAGTGCCTCTGGTTCTATATTGGATATAGAACAGTTCATATCTTAACGATGTTAAGGTACGGGGAGTTTTCCGGCTTATGATTAAAACCAGACACTGGACAACTCAAGGCACGTTTCTGTAATGGCTGTTTGTGGGTTGACCCAGGCTATGACGAGGGTTGACTTTCTACCATCTGGAAGATCAATAGTGATATTGTTCTTGACTCGCCACAGTTTTAATAAAAATGTATTTTTTTCAGAAAACAGTAGTGGGAGTATGGTAGAACTGGAAGTGATTCCAGAACCACAAACGATTACAGAAGATTTTACAGGAACCTAAAGATTCAATCTGGTTTGACATTCCATTGGCCACTCCGCAGATACGGTGGGTAACTTCAGGCACCCGAGAGGTACTCCGGTAGCCTCAAGGACGGTGACAGGGAAGTTTTTGTTTACCCACACTTGCCATTGCTGTTGTTCTAGACTATGAGACCCGGCAGGAGGATGAGTATAGCGTCGTTCTAAACTAGCTTTAGAAGTGCACGTCTATATGACTCTGGCAGAGGGTTGTCGTAGTCAGTGGGAGCAGCGGAAGCATTGGTGGTCATCAGGCTTATGTCTATTTATAGACTAAAGCAGATACAGCGGAGATAGATCATCTATTTCTGATGTGACAGTCATAGGTTTGACTTCATCAGAATAGGGGATGGATCTGTTGAGAAGGTAGTAGGGTGTAATGTCATGGTATTTGGATGACATACACAGAGTAGGAAGTGATATTCCTATACTACGATCGGTTATACTTTGGTTGTCACACAGTTGTTTCTCCACACAGGACTTGGATATTATATCAGACATTCTGGTTACTAGATCTATGGTTTTAGATCTAGATTTGGGTAGTTTCCCAATCTGGGTACCTTGACAGCATTCTATGAGTATTTAGAATGGACGACTCCTGGCACGGTAGTGTACCTGCAGGTGATGGAGTCACCCTCTCTAAAGGTGTCTTACAGACTAAAGGGGAGAGGGATACGCATGATTGACAGATCACTTGCTTAGGAAATTGAGTCAATCATGAGATGTCAAAGTACCACACCAGATGTTGTTCTTGCACTAGATGCAATAAGTTGATATTGATCCAATCCTGGAGAAACAGTCGGAAGCAGTTTTAGAACATATGTTGATGTTCTAGGGATATGATAACGGCAGCCTCCTTTAGGAGACAGTTATCATTCCAGAGTTCCAAGGTGACCTGGATGGCAGAGTGGCTGTCAGAGTTATAGTTTTCCTTCTGATGAGGGGAAGTATTTTGGACAGGTGGTCCAAGGCAATACTGAGGGAGGCTTGGTGCAGGATACTGATTAAGTTCGGTTGAAGATACAGTCTAAGAAGTTTGGATTTGGAGTTCATTTATGAGCTAGGTCCCATCAGACATCCAGACATTCTAAGACAGGTATGGCTCATTTCGGGAGATGGCATTCTCTGCGAACTTGAGATATAGAGAGACATAGAAAGAAACATCTAGGCGGATCCACTCACTGAGGCTATTCCTCGAACGCAATAGTTTCGCAAACGGGTTTTGTGAGACTGACTAGTAGAGGAGTTGGGTGTTCGGTATCACACGGGCTGTGAGTATGCGACATCGCAATAATTAGCCTTGAGTGCAAGTGGGAGATTGTTGGAGATAGTGCCCTCAGAGTCAATTATTGGAGCACAGGCACGTGATTGCAATGATTGAGGGAGGACCTATCCCGGTAGGACAGTCTTACTCGAGATGATAGTTTGCTATCTGGTTTATCTTTATCATCGTGTACTGCTTTAGGTGACCTGACATGTCGCTATTACACGTTGATAGAGCCCCTAGGATTCTTGCTTGACTACCAGCAGTATGATGGCGATCATATACGTGGGAGCTGGTAGTCTATAAGCACATCCTTAAAAGGTCCCTAGTCGTAGGAGTTTCGAGACAGGGCATCGATACTCCATTAGTAGACTAGTGTATACAGTCGAGACCCCGACGAGGGGCGGTGGCCGGTCTCACAAGCCACTGGTGTCAGTTGGTTCACCTAAGATGTATACAGGTGCTCATTGGGTTATGAGTACACCGGACAGGACTCGCCGGGAACCTGCTAGTTGGTCTTATACCAGACGTCAGATAGCAGTTCCCTGGTGACATGTGTACTGGTTAGTTCATCGACCTGAGATCGTCATTTGTCTCTTGTGAGTTCCTACTGTGCTTTGATTACTACCCTACCACGGCTCAAAGGAGTCGTGCAAATAGGTTTTAGTTGGGTACAGTCCCGAGCCACATAGAGGCAGTGAGCGGATCAGCAGGGGTTCGTCTCTCCCGGTATTGGGGGTGAGGTCGCGCTGTGTCTAGGAGAGCCATTACACAAAGCCCTCGGCCGAGGCAGGAGATTTACTGGTAGGTATTCCAGTAGTATCTCAGGGTGTTCTGGGCTACACTCCGACACGACTTGTACCGCTTTTGGGGGTCTGACTTTTACCAACCCTCTAGGCCCGCCATGCGATACTCATAGACGAACGGACCGGACTGTACGGATATTGCCACTGACAGGCTCAGTAGGGTGTCAGGATGAGTTCGCTCATCGACGTCCCTTTTGGTCAATAGCTGGTGGCCCGTCACGTATTGGCTAATACCTATGACGTGCTAGTGGTTAAATCCACAGCCATAGTATTGACGAGTCTTTAGAGTCCACCACACTTTCAGTTACTCAAGCTTTCGGGCGAAACGTTGTAGAGGCCGTATGGAGATATGGCAGGGCCCGATCAGATACGTGCGGTATTGCACGGATCAGGATCGGACGGTTAGTCCTAGTGGCCGTATGGTTATATGGCAGGGTTCGATCAGATACGTGCGGTATTGCACGGATCAGGATCGAACGGATATTACTAGCCGGCTTTGGTTTAAGCCGGATCCTAGTATAGTACTGTGTAGATTTTGTCTCATTGCATTTGTATCCGGACGGAATACAGATGCGGGTGTGTATGCACAGTATCGGAGTTTTCCTGTAATTTATTACGGGACCAGTTTTCTGGAGTTGCTAGTTTGCATTCCGTTCCGGCCGGTTTTCCTTTGTTCTTTCCCGGCCGGACTTTTCCGATGGAGGGGGGTTATTTGCAAGTTTGCAAATAACAATTGTGGAGGGAGTTTCTTGCAAATGTTTTAATTATGAAAGCATCTTTTTTATTCATTTCTTTTCTATCATCATTTCTTGGAAAGGTGATTAGGATTGATTTGTGCTTGATGTGAGATTGTGATGATGGTGTTAGGATATGGTCACCCTCTCTCTTTTCCTACACTCACCTCCCTCTTGCTTTTGTAATTCCTTCCTCAACCATTCTCTTTTTGATATGGTTGAAAACATTTGAGAGAGAAGAAGAAGAGAGCTTCATTCTTGAGAGTTTCATTCTTGATCTCATTTTCATTCTAGAAAAATGCAAGCACCATTTTTCTAATCTTGATTCCTCCATCATCTTCAAAGGCAACTATATAAACTCCAAGAGATAAAGTTTCTACACTACATTCAACAGCATTTCTTAGGCATGTCGACTTGCTGGCTTCATGCTCGAGTTGCCTCGGTATTGAGGCGGGAGCCCGTAAAAGACGTAGGCGATGTGGTGCCCTTCCGGCGAGGAGGCGACGATGTGGAGACAAGACTTTCCGCGGGAGATCGGGACGATGACGAGAAGACCGGAAGACTCGGATCACTCGGTATACTTCTCTTCCCATCTCTTGTTCGCTAGCATTAGGTTAATGGTTACGATCCGAGTTTTCATTGTCCGCGGTAGCGCCAGTTTCCAAGTAAGGAAAATTTTTGATTCCGCATTTTGGCCTCGGATAGACGGCCGGGGCGCTGCCGTGGCGCAACACCATTTCCCCTGCTGGGATGAGAAGCACACACACTAGTCTACTCTTGAGTATCGATGTCCTATCTCGATAATCCTACGACTAGGGACCTGAAAAAAGATGTGCTTGTAGACTACCCAGCCCCCATTAGTGTGACCGCCATCACAACTCTGGTAGTCAAGCAAGATCCTATGGGCTCTATCAATATGTATTCGCGATATGTTAAAAGAAACATATACACATATTAAGATAGATATAAACCAAGTAGCATACTACTATGTTGAGCAAGACTGTTAATATTACTGTGAATATCCCAAGCTTCCATTAAGTAATATACAAGCTAGTATGATACAATAATGGCCCCTAGGGCATATACACTAACACTAGTCTACAATGCCACAAGAAGGATTCGTTCATTTCTGAACTCTTCCTCTTATGTGTGTTTTGTACGTTAAGAACTGTGTTTTGATTCAGAACGTACAATCCGTTACATAACGCACCAAACCCAATCAACACTTGATTTAGGTAAATGTTCATAATATTATTCTCTACTACAAAGTTATATCCTTCTTTATCTAATAAAGAGATTGATATTAAATTGCATATCATAGAGGGTACGTAGTAACAGTCGTTCAGGATCAATGTATTCCCTGTTGGTAATACAAGGTGATATTCACCGACTGCTTTAGCTGCAACATTTGCACCATTCCCTACTTTTAGGGAATGATCACCTCTTCCCAGTTCTCTACGTTTCCTTAGCCCTTGCAACATATTGCATATGTGGGATCCCGATCTGGTATCTAATATCCAGGACGTAGAGTGTACTGAGAAACAGTTCTCTGTAACTAACACACCCGAAGAAGATGCATCAACATGCTTATTCTTCATTTGTGCGGCGTGGGAATCCGGATATGTTCCTATCTCCTTCTCGGACTTATAACACTTATAATTTGGAGAGGGAGCAACGTTCCTCTGCTCAGTATAACACGCGGGTTCGGTCAATACATCCATATTATTATCTTGATTAAGGCGTGACATTGGTTGCTTCCTGGAGAAAGATAGAAGGAAACGCGTTAGCGTGCGCTCTTTGCAAGATTAGATTGGTTATTATCTTATCTAATCAAGACGTCTCCCACTATTTTTATCAAATCTTCCTTCAAACCGTAAATGGTAAGACTAACCGGGATTAATTACACTTTACAAGTTCGCCAATCTTTCAGCCATGCCAATGTTAGTACTTTGAGGGAGGTTCCCCGTGCTTTCGCACGGACCTAATTAGAATAAACCTCGTTTTCCCAGGGGCATGACCCCGTTAACACCTTTCTAGACACCTACTTGATTGGCTAATTGTTATGTGTAAAACACTCCCAGGAGTAACTCTTACTCGTAGTGGGTATCGGGATCCCACTATCTCATAGAAGGTATGCAATCTCATTGCAAATTTCAACACTTGAAATTCCCGATAATTCATTTACCCCTAGCACGCTATGACCTTGACAGGGGTCAACAAATCATAGTGCAACAGTCAAGTTTAACTCATCATTTCTGATTGAATCAAACCTACCCGCACGACCCTTGACAGAGGTCAACAAGGTCGTACGACTACCCTAATCCAATCGCATCACATGCATTACAGATAAGCAGTAATCAGCTACCGCACACTACGCCTTGACAAAGGTCAAAAAACGCAGCACAAATACTAAATAGCACCTATCTGAAATGACGGAGGGCTACGTAGGTTTTTAGAAAAAACCATGAGCGTAATGAACTTGATATCGTTGTAGAATCTAGTGATTTTGTAAAGGAGTGTTTTTGAGGCTTTTCAGCTTCGCTAAAGAGGTCACCCCCGGCGAAGGGATCTCGGCTCTTTCTTTATCGAATAAGGTGCTGGATATTCTACAAGGAATACCGCTATGCAAAGCAAGAACTATAGAAGCAATCAAAAATTAAACCGAGTGATTTGTAGCATTTGCTAGTTTCGCTAAAGTGGTTACTCCTGGTGAAGGGATCTCGGCTCTTTCCTTACCGAATAAGGTGCTGTATATTCTACAAGGAATACCGCTATGCAAAGCAAAAACTAGAGCTACCCTTTTTGAAAATTTGATTCTACAACATCATTTTGGTTTCTTTTCTTTCATTAATCTGATTAATGAAGTCCCATCAATTAAGCTTCCTAAGCATCACAGAAGAAACGAAAATACAACGTACATATAAAGTGATCACATCATAGAACATCAGCAGCAGAAGATAACATATAAAATATTGGATATATTAGGAATTCCGTGTTTTAATTTAAGCCAGTATAAAACACGGATTCCACGGTCACGATGAATAGCCAAACCCACATCTTTAGACCCCTACGAGAGCGGCAAGCAACCCTACCAATTTTAGAGTTAGGAGTCCCGGACTCGACTCCTCGAGATGGTCTCCCACTGGACTATAGAACCCGGTTGCTTGTGCTCCTCTCATTGGGTCTATCATAATGCGGAAAAGTAAATAATATACAACAATGGTAACATCATCCTCACCCCGGAAGTGCCCCAATAAAAGAATATTACATACATTGAATTTTACATGAATGAAAATAGAAAACTCTCATCTCACATAAAACCCCCGGCTATTCAAAACACGACGATCCAATATAACAAATCCAAGTAACACAGAACATCACATGTCATCAAAATATTAGACGATGTTAAAAATTCCGATCGAATCAACAAACATCCACAATTACCCAATAAGCTTAACACTTGAGCGTAGTTTGGAAGTACTCATCATATGCCATAGTACCAATGAACCAGCCGTAGAAGGGCCAACCAATGCCTCACATGTGGCACCGCTGAACCACCACGAACCCTAGGGTTCAGTTGCGGTTCTGACGGTCACATAATCGAGTTAAGGTTTCGTTTTTCTAGAGGGTTCATCGAATAATTTGCACGATTTTTGAATATTTCAAACTACGGAAAATATCCAACTCTTGAATAAATTTCCAGCGAGGATCAAAGTGGGTATTTGATATCCGTTCGAACTTTTTAACACCGTCTAAAATCGTCCGAAAACAGTTAAAATTATGACTACTAAATACTCCGAGTTGCTGTTTTGGTAAATAAACATCACATGCAAATTTAGAAAAAATAAACAACAACTGAAACACCAAAACTCAGAGACCAGAACACACTACAAAACCCATCCCCAAATTCCTTAAGAAATCCGGCGACGCCGGAATTTCATGCTTGGTCGCTGGCCAAAATCCGAGCACTGGGGGTGTATTTTGTACTGTGTTCTTATATTGTCCTATACTACATTCTGCACTTGTTTAAATAATTTTTTGAGAACTTTTAAAAATCGACAGAAAGTGGATTTTTAGGGTTTCAAGTTTCGGATTTTTTCGGTTTCGTAATTCTATGAAATCCGTCTAATTCTCTAGTTTGGCTCTGATACCACCGAAGGGTTCCTTATAACGACAGCAAGGTTTCAGGGGGTATTGTGCATGCCTTTTTAAATTTTTTGTCTTTACAAAGAACCCTACGGTAGAATCGTTAACTAAAGATTTTTTCGGAATAGAATGCAAACATATTTACATCTAAAAGGATCAAGAATACAACCTTTGTAGACAGTCCTTCTCTCCGTGTAGTAGTCCCACGACTCCATAAGGCTTCTCTTGAGACTTTGAACAAGATTCACTCATTGCCTTCACGCCAAAGATGATCCACCACGAAACTCCTACTAGTTCAAGCTACCACTACACTAAACTCTTTAATGTATGAAACACATCACACTAATTTACTAGAATGGTGTGAGATGATGAAGTAGGGGATGTTAAGAACTAACTAATTTGTGTTCAAGATTCATGATTCACATCACATGTGAGGGTTGAAGGTTGAGGCAAAGCAAGAGGAGGAAGAAGAAGCATGAGAGCAAGCATGAGAGAAAATGGCTAAGTCTTTTGGAATGAACATCATGAAAATAATAATAAGACCCCTCACTCATTCAAGCATGGAATTATGCAATATTAAATTGCAACCATGCTTGAATAGCGAGTCAAGAATGAATAAAGAAGATTATAACCCATACTTGCAACCATGTTTCAACTTTACACCTCATTTCTATTTTCACAAAATAGAAAAGAAAATGGCATGCTTCATTATAATATATATATATATATATCATATATATTTAATGAAGATTAATTAGTGAGCTAATGATATTAGTTAATATATAATTATATCACATATAATTTATATTACATTATTAAATCAACACTTGATCTAATAATCTGGTTATATTATATATGACCGACTAATATCATTTATCTCTACATCATATTATCGAATCAACACTTGATTCGACAATTTAGTTATATCACATATAATAACACCGATAACAGATGACTGCCAGATTACAATATGGTATCACATACTCGTATTTAATCAGGCCCACACACATATCACATATGTGTCCTACTTCATTTTTGCTTGAACCAGGGAACTTCTGTGTGGGACTCTAAAGACTCGTTAATACACCGGCAGTAGGTGATGATCATATCAGTCACCTACAAGCCGTCGGCGGTACTAGCTGGACGTAACGGCTACCCGCGTATTGAGCGATATGAAGATCAACAAGCAAGTCTGTCCACAGTCTCCATGAAGCCTATCAGTAACACTACCGTATAGTCCGGTCTCTTCGTCTAATATGTCCCATATCATGTCTAGGGTTGGAAATCGTCAGACCCCCATAACGTGATAAGTCATGCTGATGTGAGGCTCATAACAGGTCGAGAAACTACTGATAACACTTATCAGTAGATCTCCATATCATCCCTGGCCAGAGACTTCCAGTTATTGCCAATCGAGCATAGCGCAACATCAACCCTCAATACCGGGAGAGACGAAATCCCACCTATCTCTCATTGCCTCCATACGACTCGGGACTGTACCCAAAATCCACCTGTTTGCATGACTCCTATTGAGTGTGGTAGGAGGAAATCAAAGCACAGTGGGAGTTGCACAAGACTCTATGACGATCTTGGGTATACAGACTAACCTATACCAGTGTCACCAGAGGACTGCTATCTGACGATAGATATACTACCACATAGGAGTCCTCAGCGAGTCCCGTTCAGTGTACCCAGTCTCCACTGAGCACCCGTATACCATCTCTGATATCAAACACCAATGGATGTGGGATCATCCATCGCCCATCATATGGGTCAAGAAGCGTATACGCTAGTCTACTGTGGAATATCGATGCCCTGTCTCGATATTCCCTCGACTAGGAACAATTGAAGGATGTACTTGTGAACTACCCCGGCCCCACTAGTATGATCTACATCATAGTCCTGGTAGTCAAGTACATATAATAAGGGCTTTATCACCACGTGAGAGCAAGACAGTATCACAATACAAGTCTACATGTTAAGATAAAGGTAACCAGATAGCATACTATCATGTCGAGCAAGAAAGTCCTCTCTGTATATATATATCCAAGCATCCACTATAATATACATCATATGTACAATAATGGCCTCTAGGGCATACACATAACTAACAACGTTTACCTGACCGCTTGCGGCTTGTGGGTGTTTGATATGATCATCACCTACTGCCGGCGTATTAACGAGTCTTAGAGTCACACAAAGGGGATACCTAGCTCAGGCGAAACGATGTGGGGGTGCATATGGTGATATGCGCGGGTACTTGATTAAATGCGTGTATATGATACCGCATTATAATCTGGCGTTTTCCATTAGCCATTTTACTTATAACCTTTTCTTTATTTATTGTATGCATGAGAGTATGTATGTACATATGATGATATAAATGCACACATGCATGCATACATGTATCATGGTTGTTGATACATTGGAGATGGCTATACAAGACTCACATGGTAAAGATATTTATATATTTTAATTATTGATTAAAGATAATTAGGATTAAATCATGGTGGGTTTTCTTCTACACTCTTTTTGAGTCAACCATAGTTTAATCTCTAATTCATTCTTTAACTCACTAACAAAATATCTAGATATTTTTAAACCATAGTTTGTGAGTGAGTGTGACTCTCTCATATATTGATTATTCATTATATTTTTGGTATAACAATTATCTTGAGCTTGCATAGCCATTTCCTTCCTCTTCCTCCTCAAAACTTACTACCTCTTCTAAAGTGAGTGAAGGAGATAAAAAGAAAAGATTTTTAAGTGAGATCCAAACTCACATCACCAATCTACACTAGTTTAGCCCACTAGTTTAGGTTGTTTGCATCACTTCTACTTTGTTCTAGTGAAGCAAGGAGCTTGAGCCAAGGTACTCCGCGGTGGATCGTCGTGGACAACGAAGGACTCAAGCGGACCCGTCAAAACACCGAGTTGATTTAAGGAGTCTAAGGAGGAGGTCTACAAAGGTTGTATTACTATCCTCTTAGCGTTAGACACTAGATCTAGTATGTGAAACTATGTTTGTTACCCTAAACTTCTAGTTTGATCCCAGGTTAGATTACTTAGCACCCCAAAATTTTCATTGTAGCATGTTTGATGCAAGACAAACCCTTAGTATGGTGCTAGGTAAACCCAACAACCTATTTCCTTATGGAGTTATGCACTTGAGACAGCTGCATACCTATTGAATAGGGCTCCGACCAAATCCGTGCCTACCACTCTATATGAGTCATGGTATGGGAAGAGACAATTTCTTAAACGAGTTAAGATATGAGGTTGTTCGGCTTATGTTAAAAAGCAAAATCCGGACAAACTCGAGGCACGATCAATTCTTTACAAGTTTGTGGGATATCCAAAGAACTCATAGATATATCTTCTACCACACTGAGGAACAAAAGGTATTTGTTTCTCAACATGCCACCTTTTTAGAAAAGGAATTCCTTGATAATGAAATTAGTGGTAATGAGGTAGAACTGGAAGAAGTTCTATCTACACAAACTATAACTGATGATTTGGTAGAGCCGGAGGATTCAATAGTCCCTGACGAAGCTCAGCCATTCTGCAGATCTAGTAGGGTTCCTTATCCATCTAAGAGATACTATGGTTTTCTCATAGACGGCAGGAGTCAGGATTCCATCATGGAAGATGATGACCCAACTAGTTTCGAGCAGGCCATCACAAGTGGGGACTCTGTGAAATGGCTGGATGCTATTCGAGCTGAGATGGGATCCATGTACACCAACAACGTATGGATGTTGGATGTTGCTCCTGAAGGGGTAAAACCCATTGGGAGCAAGTGGATCTTTAAGAAGAAACTTGGTGTAGATGGAAAGGTTGAGACCTTCAAAACTAGACTTGTAGAAAAAGGTTTTCGTCAACGACCAGGTGTTGACTATGATGAAACTTTTTCTTCAGTGGCTATAGTTAAGTCCATTAATATCCTACTTGCCATTAGTGCATACCATGACTACGAAATCTGGCAGATGGACGTCAAGACCACTTTTCTAAATGGTAATTTAGAATAGAGAGTGTATATGACACAACCAGAGGGCTTCGTAGACCGTGGGAGCAGCGGAAAGGTGTGCAAGCTGCTTAAATCAATCTACGGATTAAAGCAGGCATCGCGGAGCTGGAACATCTGTTTTGATGTGGCAGTCAAAGAGTTTGACTTCATCAAAAATGTAGATGAACCTTATATATATAAAAAGGTTGTAGAGAGTAAGGTCGTCTTCCTCGTATTGTACATGGATGATATACTCTTGATAGGAAATGAAGTTCCTATGCTGTACTCGGTCAAACTCTTCCCGCCACACAAGTTCTCCATAAAAGATTTGGTTAATGTCTCCTACATCCTGGGGATAAAGATCTACAGAGATAGATCTAAAAAGATGTTGGGATTGTCCCAATCCAAGTACATTAACACCATACTAAAGAGGTTTTGTTGGATATAGTGCCCTCAAAGTCAATTATTGGATCGCAGGTACGTGATTGCAATGATTGAGGAGGACCTATACCGGTAGCACAATCTTACTCGAGATGATAGTATACTATCTAGTTTGCCTTTATCAGTCGTGTATAGGTTAAGGCGACTGATCACGATTACACGTTGATAGATCCCTTAGGATCTTGCTTGACTACTAACAGTATGATGGCGATCATATACGTGAGAGTTGGGTAGTCTATAAGCACATCCTTAATAGTGGTCCCTAGTCGTGGGAGTTTCGAGACAGGGCATCGATACTCTGGAGTAGACTAGTGTATACAGTCGAGACCCCGATGAGGGGCGGTGGCCGGTCTCACAAGCCACTGGTGTCAGTTGGATCACCTAAGATGTATACAGGTGCTCATTGGGTTATGAGTACACCGGACAGGACTCGCCGGGAACCTGCTAGTTGGTATTATACCTATTGTCAGATAGCAGTTCCCTGGTGACATGTGTACAGGTTAGTTCATCGACCTGAGGTCGTCATTTGTCTTGTGTGAGTTCCCACTGTGCTTTGATTTCTACCCTACCATGGCTCAAAGGAGTCGTGAAAACAGGTATTTTTTGGGTACAGTCCCGAGCCACATGGAGGCAAGTGAGCAGATCGGCAGGGGATTCGTCTCTCCCGGTATTGGAGGTGAGATCGTGCTGTGTCTAGGAAAGCCATTACACCAAGTCCTTGGCCAAGGCATATGAGAATTACTGGTAAGTATTCCAGTAGTTTCTCAGGGTGTTCAGGGCTTGTCTTCGACACGACTTATACCGCTATTGGGGGTCTGACGTTACCAGCCCCCTAGGCCCGATATGCGATACTCATAGATGAACGGACCGGACTGTATGTATATTGTCACTGTTAGGCTCAGTAGGGTTTCAGGATGAGTTCACTCATCGGCTACCCTTGAGGTCAGTACATGGGCAGCCGTTACGCACAGTTAGTGCCGCTGACGGCTTATGGTTAAACCCACTGCCAGGGTACTGACGAGTCATTAGAGTCCCCCACAGATAGTTTCCCAAGTTCGGGCGAAACGTTGTAGAGGCCGTATGGTTTTATGGCAGGGTTCGGAAATGCACGTGCGTTTACGCACGTGTCATATTTCGGGCAGATAATACTGGTGGGCTTTGGTTTAAGCCGGATCCATGTATTATAAAGAGTAGATATAATATCTTTGTCTCAGTTGCATTTGCATTCGGTCGTAATACAAATGTGGTTATATTTATACAGTTACGGGGTTATCCTGAAATTCGTTTCGGGATCGCTTTTGGAAGTTGCCAGTTTTCTATCACCCGTATTAAACATTCGGTTTAATACGGATTTATCTTTTCTTCACATGGGTGAGTCATTAGGCGAGTAATGAGTGTGGAAGGTTCTAGTTTTGGTGACTAGGTTTTGATTCATTGTATGCATTAATGAATGGATGAATAGGTTTATTGAGTCACCATTTTCATTAATGTGGTTTTGTTTTGCCTTGGATTTTTTCTCTTGATCTTTTCCTTTATGGTCACCAACCCTTGCTCCTACACTCACCCCCTCCTCTATATGTGGCCGGCCCCTCCTCTCCTCTTCTCACTCTCTCACTTGTTAGAAAAAAGATGGTTTTGGGAAACAGATTATGATAGATTTGTTAATGGAAATTTCATATAGCTCATTTTCTCATCACCCGATTAAAAAGGCAACTTTATTAACCGTTCATCCATGGATTTGGATGAAGCGAGACAAAGTGTTCTACTCATTCTCTACATCAATCTTGGTCTTCTCTTTTAGCAAACTTGATGATCGAGTTGCCTCGGTATAGAGGCGGGAGCCCGTTTAAAGATCCGTAGATGTGGTGCAACCTCGACGAGGAGCCAGGAGATCGGAGCAGCCACAACGGAGCGTGGGATGATGGTTAAAGAATGAAGGACTCGGATCGTTCGGTATAACCATTCTACCTACTTTGTAGTTTGTTTGTTTAGCGTTAATGGCAGATCCGGGTTATAGTATGCGATAGCGCCAGTTATAAAAGTTTTTTTCCGCATTTGGCCGCGCTACCGTAGACTTACAGGTTTAGTATGGAAGATTCTAAACGTGTTAATTTAACCGCTTGCTCATGAATCACTCTCTCCAAAGAGATGTCTCCTAAGACTGATTTGGAAAGGGCACGCATGACCGTGATACCTTATGCTTCTGCAGTTGGGTCTATCATGGAGGCGATGTTATGTACCAGACCGGATGTATCTTACGCACTAGGTGTTGTAAGTAGATATCAATCAGACCCATGGGAGAAGCACTGGACAGTTGTGAAGAACATTCTTAAGTACTTGAGAAGGACTAAAGAAATGTTCTTGGTGTATGATAACGGTGAACTCCAGATGGAGTCCTTTACCGATTCGATCTTCCAGAGTGATAAGGACGACAACAAGTCTGTCTTGGGTTTTGTATTCACCCTCAATGGAGGGACGGTATGTTGGAAAAGTTCCAAGCAAGATATCGTGGAAGACTCGACGATGGAGGCTGAATACATTGCCGCCAACGATGCTGCCAAAGAGGCTGTCTGCATGAAGAAGTTCATTTCTGAACTTGGTGTGGTTCCATCCATTGAGGATCCAATACCCTTGTATTGTTATAACAATGGAGCTATGGCTTTGCCTAAGGAACCCCGGTCCCATCAGCGATCCAGACATATTCTAAGGCAGTATCACCTGATGCGGGAGATAGTTAATCGCCGGGACATCGAGGTCATGAGAGTTGACACGAAGGACAATACAGCGGATCCACTCACGAAGGTTCTCCCCCAGCACAATTTGAGAGACTTTTTGGGATGTTGGGTATGAGATACTAAAACAACTGACCTTAGTGCAAGTGGGAGACTGTTAGGAATATGTATGCCCTAGAGGTCATTATTGTATATTATAGTGGATGCTTAGACATATATATAAAGGACTTTCTTACTCGACATGATAGTATGCTATCTGGTTGATCTTTATCTTAATATGTACACTTGTATTATTATACTGTCTCTCTGTTACATGTTGATAAAGCCCCTAGGATGTAGGCTTGACTACTAAGACTATGATGCAGATCATACTAGTGGGGCTTATGTAGTCCACAAACACATCCTTTAACATTGCCTAGTTGAGAGAATATCGAGACAGTGCAATGATATTCCAGAGTAGAATAGTGTGTACGTTTCTTGACCATGTATGGGGCGATGATTGATCCTACAACCATTGGTGTTTGACATCAAAGATTGTACACAGGTGCTCATTAGAGAATGGGTACACCGAACAGGACTCACCGAGAACTCCTAGATGGTACTATACCTATCGTCAAATAGCATTTCTCTGGTGACACTTGTATAGGTTAGTCTGTAGACCCAAGATCGTTATAGTGTCTTGTGTGGTTCCCACCATGCATTGATTTTCTCCCTGCCACGGCTCAAAGGAGACGTACAAACAGGTGGATTTTGGATACAGTCCCGAGTCACATGGAGGCAGTGAGCGATAGGAGGGGTTTTGTCTCTCCCGGTATTAGGAGTTGATGTTTCGCTATGCTCGATTGGCTATAACAGCAATTCCCTGACCAGGGATGATGAGATTTACTGGTAAGTGTTATTTGTAATTTCTCGAACCGTTATAGGCCACCCATTGGCATGACTTATCAAGTTACTATGGTCTGACGATTCCACCCCTCGACTCGATATGCGACATATCAGAAGAAGAGACAGTACTGTACGGTAAGTGTTACTTATAGGATTCATGAGAGTTTGGACAAGTTTGCTTGTTGATCTTCTATTCGATCAATACCTGGATAGTCGTTACGTCCAGCTAGTACTGCTGACGGCTTATGAGTATATGATGTGATCATTACCTACAGCTGGCGTATTGACGAGTTTTTAGAGTCCCATATGTAAGTCTACGGTAGCGCCCCGGCAGTCTGTCCGAGGCCAAAATGCGGAAACGAAAACTTTTTCTAAACTAGAAACCGACGCTATCGCAGACTTTAATCCCGGATCGAACCATTAACCTATAACTAGCAAGTAGAGAAAGGTTAGAAAAGCTATACCGATCGATCCGTGTCGTTCGGTCTTTAGCCACCATCCCTAGATCCTCGCGGCATCTCCGATCTCCGGTCTCCTCGTCGGAAAGAGCACCACATCTTCGAGTCCTTTTACGGGCTCCCGCTTCATCTGAAGCAACTCAGACACGAAGTTTGTTAGCCGACGTGTCCAAGGTGATGTAGAGAATGTGTGTGATCACTTTGTCTCTTGCATCCATTGATTCTCAACGCATGAGAGTGTATGGATGGAGGTTGAATGTGAAGCCATCAATAGAGATTGTGAGCTAGAGGAAGAAGAAGAAGAGGAGCCTTTCTTTCTTATGTTGTGTATGATCAAATGAGAGAGTGATAGAGTGAAAAATACAAGAGCAAAACTCCCCTCTTGGCTGCCCCCTCTCTCTTCTTATCATATCAACATTGAATCAATCATATAATGTGACACATGCACAAAGAAAGAGACCATGAGTCACCACTTATGCATGTGTCATAATTAATGCTCATAATCATGATTTCGAGCTCAAAATTTCCATTTGTAAACATTAACCCAAATGTTTACAACAACAAAAAGATATGGCAACATCTAAAGTAAACTCATGACGGATCACAAGGATACCCCTCACCTGTATATACATACCTGCATCCGCATTCCGACCGAATGCGAATGCAATAAGACTAAAGTAATCCAACAAATCTAATACTAGGATCTGGCTTAAACCAAAGCCCACTAGTATGATCCGTCCGATCATGATCCGTGCACTATTGCACGTATATGATCGAACCCCACCATATATCATACGGCCTCTACAACGTTTCACCCGAAACTTGAGAAACTGTCTGTGGGGGGATCTAAAGACTCGTCAATACCTTGGCTATGGATTTAACAACTAGCAAGTCAGTGGTACCGGCCGTACGTAACGGGCTATCAGGTACTGACCAAAAGGGAGGTCGATGAGTGAACTCATCCTGACACCCTACTGAGCCTGTCAGTGACAATATCTGTACAGTCCGGTCCGTTCATCTTTGAGCATCGCATGTTGGGCCTAGGGGGTTGGTAAAAGTTAGACCCCCAAAAGTGGTACAAGTCGTGTCGGAGTGTAGCCCAGAACACCCTGAGATACTAATGGAATACCTACCAGTAAATCTCCTGCCTTAGCCAAGGACTTCGTGTAATGGCTCTCCTAGACACAGCATGATCTCACCCCCAATACCGGGAGAGACGAAACCCCTGCCGATCTTCTCACTGCCTCCATGTGGCTCGGGACTGTACCCAACTAAAACCTGTTTGCACGACTCCTTTGAGCCGTGGTAGGGTAGTAATCAAAGCACAGTGGAAACTCACACGAGACAAATGACGATCTCAGGTCGATGAACTAACCTGTACACATGTCACCAGGGAACTGCTATCTGACGTCAGGTATAATACCATCTAGCATGTTCCCGGCGAGTCCTGTCCGGTGTACTCATAACCCAATGAGAACTTGTATACATCTTAGGTGAACCGACTGACACTAATGGCTTGTGAGACCGGACACCGCCCCTCGTTGGGGTCTCGACTGTATACACCAGTCTACTATTTGAGTATCGATGCCCAGTCTCGAAACTCCCACGACTAGGGGCCACTTTAAGGATGTGCTTTTAGACCCCAGCTCCCACGTATATGATCGCCATCATACTACTGGCCGTCAAGCAAGAATCCTATGGGCTCTATCAACGTGCAATAGCGACCTGTAATGTCACCTAAAGCATGTACACGATGATAAAGATAAACCAGATAGCATACTATCATCTTGAGTAAGATTGTCCTACCGGTATAGATCCTCCCTCAATCATTGCAATCACGTTCCTGTGATCCAATAATTGACTCTGCGGGCACTATATCCAATAATCTCCCACTTGCACTCAAGGCTAATTATTGCGATGTCGCATACTCACAGCCCGTGTGATACCGAACACCCAACTCCTCTACTAATCAATTTCACAAAGCCCATTTGCGAAACTATTGCGTTCGAGGAATAGCCTCAGTTAGTGGATCCGCCCTGATGTTTCTTTCTATGTCTCTCTTTATCTCAAGTTCGCAGAGAAAGCCATCTCCCGAAATGAGCAATACCTGTCTTAGAATATGTCTGGATATCTGATGGGACCTGGTTCATAAATGAACTCCAAATCCGAACTTCTTAGACTGTATCGTCAACTGAACTTAATAAGTATCCTGCGCCATGCCTCCCTCAGTATCCTCCTGGACCACCTGTCCAAAATACTGCCCTTCGTCAGAGGGAAAACTACAACTCTGACAGTCACTCTGTCATCCAGGTCACCTTGGAAGCCTGGAATGATAACTGTCTCCTAAAAGAGGCTGTTGTTATCATATCCCTAGAACATCCGCTTATGTTCTAAAAACTGCTTCCGAATGTTTCTCCAGGATAGGATTAATATCAACTTATTGCATCTAGTGCAAAAAAAACGTCTGGTGTGGTACTTGACATCTCATGATTGACTCAATTTCCTAAGCAAGTGATCTGCCAATCATGCACATCCCCCCTCCTTTAGTCTGTAAGACACCTCTAGAAAGGGTGACTCCATCACTTGCAGGTACACTACCATGCCAGGAGTCGTCCATTCTCAAATACCTGTAGAATCCTGTCTAAGTACCCAGATTGGGAAACTACCTAAATCTAGATCTAAAACCATAGATCTAGTAACCAGAATGTCTAATATTATATCTATATCCTATGTGGAGAAACCACTGTGTGACAACAAAAGTATAACCGATCATAGTATAGGATTTTGACTTCCTACTCTGTGTATGTCATCCAAATACCAGGACATCACACCCTACTACCTTCTTAACAGATCCATCCCAATTCTGATGAAGTCAAACCTATGACTGTCACATCAGAAATAGATGATCTATCTCTGCTATATCTGCTTTAGTCCATAAATAGACATAAGCTACTTGTCCACTATGCTTCCGCTGCTCCCACTGACTACGACAACCCTCTGGCAGAGTCATATACACGTACACTTCTAAAGATAGTTTAGAACGACGCTATACTCATCCTTCTGCCGGGTCTCATAGCCTGGAACAACAGCAATGGCAAGTCTGGGTAAACAAGAACCTCCTTGTCACCGTCTTTGAGCATACCAAAATACTTATCGAGTGCCTGAGGTTACCCACCATATCTGCGGAGTGGCCAATGGAATGTCAAACCAGATTGAATCTTTAAGTCCTATTAAATTTTTAGTAATCGTTTGCGGTTCTGGAATCAGTTCCAGTTCTACCATACTCCCACTACTGTTTTTCTAAAAAAAGTCCATTTTACTAAAACTGTGGCGAGTCAAGAACAATATCACTATTGATCTTCCAGATGGTGGAAAGTCAACCCTCGTCATAGCCCGGTTCAACCCACAAATAGCCATTACAGAAACTTGCCTTGAGTTATCCACAGTCTGGTTTTAAGCATAAGCCGGACAACTCCCCGTACCTTAACATTGTTAAGATATGAACTATTCTATATCCAATATAGAAACAGAGGCACTGATTTAATTGGAACCAGATTCAAATCATGCAGCTGTCTCCAGTGCATGTCAACTAAATGGAGAGAGGCCGATCATCATTACTCAACTTAGGAGTGCTTCCAATTATGAGTAACCGGAAAGAGAAGCAAGTTCTCTTAATCATTACTATTAACTGAATACCATACACAAGTATCTAGATCTTTGATCACCATGAAGAATCCTGATACTTGCAACGCCTGGTTCTCTACTTTATTCTTATACCTATAACTTCTCAAAACATAGACCTTGTATTTCTACGAAAAACATGTCTAAGAACTAGAGAAGTCACAAGTAAATAGAATATAGTACGAGTATCAACCCCTCTGTCCTCATGGACACTGGACAACATACAACACTCTGTATAAGTCCCCTGAGTCTAATAACTCATTCCCTGTGTGTCGTAGGTTGAAAACTGTACTTATGGTTAAGAAGAATTACACCGCTGTTTAATGCTCCTTACCTAATACCCACTGATATAGGTAAATGTCATAGACATAATATCAAAAATTTATATCTCACTTTATAAAAATAAACGTACAGATATATCAATTTGAAATTGGTGCATAACAACGGATATTCAAAACCAAATATTTGCCGTCCGGCAAACAACCCAGGCGATTTCCTCAAATATCACCAATTACAACGAATTCCGATATAATGAGGATGATCAACTAATTCGCAATAACTTACTCCCACTCATCATCTATAAAACCATACAGATGTGAGAATCAAACCTGGTAAATACATATCCTGGAGCAAGGGCTAATTGGGAAATCAGTTTTCTTTTAACAATACAAAGTGAAACTGAAACATATAAATGTTTCGAAGGGGTATCCAGGTATTCTAGTAATGCCTCTTCCATTATCAGATTCACAACTGTAACCGTATATTTCTTTGCCATCTCTCCAAATACCTTTATATGTCTTTAGTCATTACCTTGTGTACACCCCTTCAGGCTAAATGGTTTTCTTCCTTCCCTACCGTTCGGCACCAGCCTATGGTTTGGAAGAAGACTATCCAATAAGCATAATGGGTGTACTCTCCTAATCCTAGGAGTACTCGTAACCTGAGAGAAGGTGAAGATAAAAGACAACTGAATAAAACTTTATTCCTATTTCTTCTGAACCAGAATCCATCCCCGAACTGGAACAAGTTCCTTCGAGTTCGTATATAACCATACGATGGAGTATCCAAATAAATATGGATCTTCGTAGTGATACGGGGTGTTCCGGAGAAATACAAAGATGAAGTAAGAGTGGTGATGAAATACTTGGTTTGGTTGTGAATAGCAGTCGCAATTTACCTTGCCCTCTTACTAATCCCTTTATTTGTCTTTACTTAATACCTTCTGTACACCTTTTAGGCTAAATGGTTTTCTTCATTCCCTACCGTTCGGCACCTGCCTATGGCTTGGATGAAGAATATCCAACTAGCGTAACAGGTGTACTGTCCTAATCTAAGGAGCACTCACAACCTGAGAGAAGGTAAAAGGAAAAGACAACTGAATAGTCCTATTCATTTTCTCCAGAACCAGAAACCATCCTCGAATCTGGAACAAGTTCCTTCGAGTTCGTATATAACCATATGATGGTTTTATCGAATGGAAGTGGATGTTCGTAGTAATACAGGGTGTTCTGGAGAAAAGGGTAAAAGTAGGAGTGGCAATGAGGTATGCAACTCAGACAATCCAAAAGCCAGTATTTTAAGAAAGTTCGGTTAACTTGGTCACTGAGTCATAGTCAATGGTCGGGTCATGGTCGCTGCCAAAGAGAGAGAGAAAAAAAAAACACTCAACGTGCACTCTAACCTTGATCAGAATGGTTATCAATTTATCTAATCAGGAAACCTCCCACTGTAACCTCAAATTCTCCTCTAAACCTGAAAGAAGAATTAGTCAGGATCACCCGAGGAGTAAACCAACTCATCAGTGGGAATCGGGATCCAACTATCATCGTATGATAACGTGATAGAATCCACTCACGTTATCACGCTCCAGAAGGTATGCGCATATCTCGCAAGTTTCAGTTTCTTTAGAAACTCCCGATGTGATTTTTACCCCATGCTCTTATGACCTTGACGAAGGACAACATATCATAAGTCGCATGTCAAGTTCTACCCATCATTATCCAGGTTAATTTGAACCCACCCATACATACCCTTGACGAAGGACAAAATAGTAATACGACTGTCCTAAACCAACACATCTATCTATGCAGCAGAAAAGTAACAAATACTACCATACACTATGCCTTGACGAAAGCCAACATACATAGCATGAATACTAAGTGCTACCCGTCTGAAATGATGGAGGGCTACGAATGGTTTTTGGCGAAAAACCTTTAACGTAATGAACTTGATATCGTTGAATGAACCGGATAGCTTTTTATAAAAATATAGTGGCGAAAACCTTTGCTAAAGAGGTCACTCCCGGTGAAGGGATCTCGGCTCTTTCTCCGTAAAATGAGGTGCAGGATATTCCAATTGAATACCATGATGCAAAGCAAAAAGTAATCGACTATAGTGAAGTTATTACCCTGACGCAAACTTCTGTCCATGGGGTCACTCCCGGTGAAGGGATCTCGGCCCTTGCCTCGTCGAATGAGGTGCTGGATATTCATAACCGAATACCACTGTACAAAACAAAAGAGAACGTCCTTGCAATGATAGCTTTTTGAAAAATGTTCCAACAACATCGCATAGGTTTGTTTAGCTTGCACCGATCCGAATCAATGCAGTCCCATCAATTAATCACACCACAAAAGAACGAAAATATGATGTACGTATATGCCATCCGCATTCGCCACTGGGTCCCGTCATCACCCGTTAGGTTACTTAACTAACGACAGAGCGGGGACTGGACTAGCTGTTAGTTGTATGTATGCCCTAGAGGCCAGTATTGTACAGATGATGTATATTATATTGGATGCTTGGACATATATAGAGATGACTTTCTTGCTCGATATGATAGTATGCTATCTGGTTGCTCTTTATCTTAACATGTACACTTGTCTCTTTAAACTGTCTTATAGTTACATGTTGGTAAAGCCCTTAGGATGTGTACTTGACTACCTGGACTATGATGCAGATCATACTAGTGGGGACATGGTAGTCCATAAGTACATCCTTCAAGGTCCCTAGTCGTGGGTGTATCGAGACGGGGCATCGATATACCAGTGTAGACTAGCGTATACGCCTCTCGACCCATGAGATGGGCGATGGATGATCCCATATCCATTGGTGTTTGACATCAGAGATGGTATACGGGTGCTCAGTGGAGACTGGGTACACTGGACGGACTCGCCGAGAACTCCCAGATGGTATTATACCTCACGTCAGATGGCAGTTCTCAGGTGACACTTGTACAGGTTAGTCTGTAGACCCGAGATCGTCATAGAGTCTTGTGTGATTCCCACTGTGCTTTGATCTCCACCTTACCACGTCCATGAGGGCGTGCAAAACGGTGGTCTTTGGGTACAGTCCCGAGTCACATGGAGGCAATGAGCGATAGGAGGGGTTTCGTCTCTCCCGGTATTGGGGGTTGATGTTGCGCTGTGCTCAATTGGCCGTAACAGGGAAGTCCCTGGCCAGGGCTGATCAGAGATTTGCTGGTAAGTGTTACTAGTAGTTTCTCGACCCGTTATGAGCCTCACATCGGCACGACTTATCGGTTATTGGGGTCTGACGTTTACCATCCCTAGACTTGATATGCGACATATCAGACGAACAGACCGGACTGTACGGCAAGTGTTACTGGTTTGATTCACAGGAGTGTGAGCGGGCTAGCTCGTCGATCTTCTGATCGCTCAATACCCGGATGGCCGTTACGTTTAGCAGACCACTTGCGGCTTGTGGATGTTTGATATGATCATCATCTGCTACCGGCGTATTGACGAGTCTTTAGAGTCCTACACAGAGGTTTCCTGGCTCAAGCGAAACGAAATAGGAGCGCATATGAGATATGTGCAGGACCGAGAATAATACGTGTATGTGATACCGTATTCAATTCTCGCGATGAATGTATCGATTGGTTATATACCATATAACCTAGATATCGAATCAAGGATTGATTCGATAAGACGATACATAGGATACTAGTCGGTTATATGCGATATGACCGGATCGTTAAATCAAGTGTTGATTTAATGATTTAATGTATAATTATATATTTGATATATTACTTTGCATTAGCTAGTATTGGTTCACTTTAAATGGATTTTCTTACTTGATGTGCAAGTTGTATATGTGATATACTTTTGTGCACATGTTTGTACCATGTTTGATGATACTTTCTCATTTGGTTAAGTGTATAGAATAATACCATGGCTAAGTTGATGTTTAGGGTTTCGCTTTTTCATTTATTTATTTATTTGTTTATTTATTTATTTGGAAAAGATAAAGATGAGAATGGTGGCTTTCTTTGTTTCTTATTGAAGCTTCATGAAGCTTTGACTTAGTCACCCTTCTTGTCTCATGCTTAACCCTAACCATTTGAACTAACCCTAGTTCATTCTCTACACTTAACTATGGTTAAGATTATGATAAGTTTTCATTTTTCTTTTTCTTTTTAGTAGACTTATCATATTCTTTCTTCTTCATCATCATCTTCTTCTTCAAGAAAAGCTTAAGTCCATCAATGGCAACTTGAGCAAAAGTGAGAGAAATCCAATTCTAAAGTGAACCCACCTCCTATTTCTTCACCCTCTACCTCTTGCCAAGTAGTATAGGGTGTTTTCTTCACAAGTTTCACAACTTGGTGGAGTTGGAGCTTGAACTTGTGATGCCTCGACGTAGATCATCTTCGGCACGAAGCCGACGACCTAGTCCGCCCATTTTCCCGATGATTCCAACGATTGAGTTCGGGATTCAAGATGGACAGCGAGAGGACGCCTACGTGGAGCTAAGGAAGTGGAGAAATGGATCTACAAAGGTTGTAGCCTCTCTCCTTTAGTTAAGATGTTAACTAGTTTCGTTTTTCGCCCAATCTCTGGTCAACGATCCGTATTAGGTTTTCTCGGCACCCTAAAAATTTGAAATTGGCATGGTTGATGCCTTGTGAGACCTCTTGAGAGTGTCTAGGAACCCTACAGTGGTATCAGAGCCTAGATAGAGCCTTAGGCGATGCGTAGACGGAGTTAGAAATCCGATCGACCCGAAACCCCGACTTTAAACGGCTCTCTGGACATTTTTGAAAATCGTGGTTTTTTCAAGATTAAAAATATGCAGAAACATCAGCAGGAATATCTAAGAGTTACTGTGAAATTCGAGCTCCTGTATCCATCAAACCGCCGCGGATCTGCCGCATAAGCTGGCTTAGGCGGCGGTTCCGCGGTCTAAATGTCTCTTTGTTTAATGAATTTTGCACAGTATTTATTAGTTTCCAGTGCTGGTTTTCCTGGGAATTTTTAATATTTTTTCAAGAGTTGAATTTTTTTGGTTGTATTGGGGACTCGGTGTATCGATCGGATTGTCTAATTTTGTCAGTGTGTTTTTCCGGATAATTTTTGAATATGTTAAAAAGTTCGACCGGATATAAATACCCAAATTTTCCCCTGCCGGGAAATTTCCAAGTGTTGGATTTTTCCGTGCTTTAAAGACGTTCTAAGTAGTGCAAGTAACGCGATGGACCCTCTAGAAGACAACAAACCTTAACTCGATTATGTGACCGTCTTGAACTGCCCTTTGAACCTTCGGGTTTGGGGCAGTACGGCATGCCACATGTGAGGGGTTAGCTTGACCCTTCTACGGCTGGACCGTTGGTACTGAGGCATGAACTGAATGTTTTTAGACTTATTTCATGTGTTGAGCTGTATCGGGAAAACTTGGGTGTTCGACTGTTCGATCGGAAAGTTTAACATTTTCTGTTTATCTGGAATGTGATACAACAATTGGAATTCACAAGCAGTTATGAGATAACTGAATGATTGTTATAAACATAGCAGTTTAGTCTCACTTGATCGGTTGCCATGGAATTTTGATGTGATCAAAAGTCCGTCGCAATCACGTAGCGTACGCGGATACTCGCCGGGTAAACTTAATAGACAGCATCACTCCATAGCCCCGACCTAGTGACTGTAGGAGAACCCCGTCGCCGAAAGCATCCGTTCGGGTGCTTGCAGCAGCGGTGTTCTACTTTGGTGCACTTTGTTGACGGCATCGAGGGTGCGGCCGCCTATTGAAGTTTGCGACGAGCATTCGATCAGGATGTCGGGAATCTTGTTGAATTGCCCGACTTGATGTTGAAAAGAGTTTTCGATAATGAGACTAAAATGCGGGGTTTATAATTGTTAGGCATGTGATGTCTAAGTAATTCATTTGATTAGGCATGCGATGTCTATGCAGGTTGCGGATTCCAACTGTTGTTGTTTTACACTTTCTTTTCTGTGACCGTAAGTGTAATATGTGATATCCCCGGTTTCGTTGCTATATGTCAACGACAATTGGGATGGACATATTTACTTACGTTGATGACATGTGATGTTATGTGTTGCTGGATATGTTATATTGGATCGTCGTGTTTGAATAGCCGGGGGTTTTTATGTGAGATGAGTGTTTTTCATTTTCATTCATGTAAAAACTTGTATGTAATATTCTTTTATTGGGACACTTCCAGGTAGCGGAAGTTGTCACCTTTTGTATATTATTTACTTTTCCGCATTAGGATAGACCCAGGAGGGGAGCACAAGTAACCGGGTTCTGGGGTCTAGTGGGAGACCAACTCGAGGAGTCGAGTCCGGGTCTCCTAACCATAGAATTGGTAGGGTTGCTTGCCGCTCTCGTGGGGGTCTAGGGGTGTGGGATTGGCTATTCATCACGACCGTGGAATCCGTGTTTTATACTGGCTCGTATTGAAAACACGGACGTCCTAGTATATCCAATATTTCATATGTTTCTTCTGCTGTGATATCTGTGATGTGATCATGTGATCTTCTGTGATGGATGCAGTATATAGTATATATGATATATTATATAGACGTTACTTATGTTTTACACCCGTACTAGCCCTGCCCCGCTCGAATGCGGGAAAGGAAGACTAGAGACTTATGTGCGGTGAAGTGTGTCAAAAATGAAAATCAGAAGGTTTTAGTTCGAGATGAGGATATCAAGGAAAGATGGAGAGATTATTCTGACAAATTGTTCAATGAGAGCTTTACTAAGAATTTGGATGGACTTGTCATTCAATCTCAAGATATAAATCGTGATTTCATGCGTAAAATAAGACTTACTGAGGTTAAAGAAGCTTTGAACAGAATGGGTTTAAGAAAAGCGGTTGGTCCTGACGGGATTCCTATCGAGATTTGGAGATGCTTAGGAGAAATAGGCGTTAAATGGATGACAGATCTGTTTAATAAGATTTGGCAGACAAAAAAGATGCCAAATGAATGGAGGAAAAGTATCCTTGTACCTATCTACAAGAATAAGGGTGACATTCAAAGTTGCTCAAACTACCGTGGAATAAAACTAATGTGTCACACCATGAAACTTTGGGAGAGAGTGATTGAACACAGGCTAAGGAAGGATATTAAGATAACAGAGAACCAATTTGGGTTCATGCCTGGACGATCGACGACAGAGGCGATTCATTTGCTTCGTCAACTTGTCGAGCGCTTTCGAGAGAGGAGAAGAGATTTGCATATGATATTTATTGATTTAGAAAAAGCGTACGACAAGGTACCTAGAGAGGTATTATGGGGGACAATGATGAAAAAGGGGGTCCCCGTCAAGTATATTGACATAATCAAAGATATGTACGACGGAGTAGTGGCAAATGTCAGAACTTGCGGTGGCTTAACAAGTGATTTTCCGATTACTATTGGTTTACATCAAGGATCTGCATTAAGTCCTTTCCTGTTTACCATCGTGATGGATGAGCTTACTAGAACTATCCAAGATGAGGTCCCTTGGTGTATGCTATTCGCTGATGATATTGTTCTAGTAAATGAGACGAAAGCAGGGGTTAATTCCAAATTGGAATTATGGAGACAAACATTGGAATCTTGGGGATTCAGATTGAGCAGGTCCAAGACAGCATATATGCACTGCAAATTTAGTAGCCAGAGAAGTCAAAACCATATTGGTATAACATTGGAAGGGCAAGAGATATCACCGAGCGACCAGTTTAGATATCTAGGTTCCATCATCCAAAGGAATGGGGAGATCGATAGTGATGTTAATCAAAGGATCCAAGCTGGTTGGTTGAAATGGAGGAGTGCAACAGGGATTCTGTGTGATCGTAACTTTCCGTTAAAATTGAAAGGGAAGTTTTATCGGAGCGCTATTCGGCCTGCCTTATTATATGGTACAGAATGCTGGGCTCCTAAGAAGCATCATACACAGAAGATGCACGTAGCGGAGATGCGCATGCTTCGTTGGATGTGCGGTAACACTAGAAAAGACAAGGTGCGAAATGAGGATATTCGTGCAAAAGTTGGTATGGCACCCGTTGAGGAGAAGATGCGGGAAAACCGGCTTAGATGGTTTGGTCATGTGCGACGCAGACCTATGGAAGCACCGGTTCGACGAATAGATACTCTCGATATGGGTAATGGCAAAAGGGCAAAAGGGAGACCGAAGAAAGCATGGATGGAGGTGATACGAAACGATATGGTTGCCAAAGGACTCAATGAAAGTATATTGTTCGATAGAAGTGAGTGGAGACAAAGGATTCATGTGCTGGACCCGGCGTGATTCTTATGTTGGTTCATGTAGCCTACCCCATATGCTTGGGATAAAAGGCTCAGTTGTTGTTGTTGTTGTTAGCCCTGCCCCGCTCTGCCGTTAGTTACCTAACCTAAGGTGCACGAGGGGACATCGAGGCGAATGCGGATGGCATAAGTGTACGTCGTATTTATCTGTGATGTTTAGGTACTTAAATGATGGGACTTCATTAATGTGATTAATGAAAGAAAAGAAACCTAAGATGTTGTTGAATCAAATTTTAAATAAAACAGGTAGCTACAGTTCTTACTTTGCACAGCGGTATATGTGATATATCCTGCACCTTATTCGATGAGGAAAGAACCGAGATCCCTTCACCGGGAGTGACTCCTTTAGCAATAACTGGTAGATGCTGCACACTCGGTTTGCTTTTGATTGTTTTTTTTACTTTTTCTTTGCACAGTGATATATATGATATATCCCGCACCTCATTCGACGAGGAAAGGGCCGACGATTCCTTCAACGGGAGTGACCCCTTTAGCAAAACTAGAAAAGCCTAAAAAACACTCCATTTCAAAACTTCATTTGATTCTACAACGATATCAAGTTCATTACGCAATAGGTTTTCAGAAAAATCTCACGTAGCCCTCCATCATTTCAGATAAATCCTACTTAGTATTCGTGCTACGTTTGTTGACCTCCGTCAAGGCGTAGTGTGTGGTAGCTAACTAGTATTTATCTGCTTATGCATGTGATGTAGATTGGATTAGGGTAGTCGTACGACCTTGTTGACCTCCGTCAAGGGTCGTGCGGGTGGGTTTGATTCAATCAAGAAGTGACGGGTTGAACTTGACTTGCACCCTGTTGTTTGTTGACCTCCGTCAAGGTCATAGGATGCTTGGGGCAAAATATTATCGGGAATTTCAAGTGTTGAAATTTGCAATGAGATTGCATACCTTCTATGAGATAGTTGGATCCCGATACCCACTGCGAGTAAGAGTTACTCCTGGGAGAGTTTTGCACATTGCAATTAGCCGATCAAGTAGGTGTCTAGAAAGGTGTCAACGAGGTTACGCCTCTGGGAAAACGAGGTTTACATTAATTAGGTTCGTGCGAAAGCACGGGGGACCTCCCTCAAAGTACCGACACTGGCCTGGCTGAAAGATTGGCGAACTTGTAGTGTGTAATTAATCCCGGCTAGTCTTTCCTTTTAGGGTTTGAAGGAAGATTTGATAAAAACCAGTGGGAGCCATCATGATTAGATAAGATAATAACCAATCTGATCTTGCACGAGCATACGCTAAAGTATTTTCTTCTCTCTCTCTCCAGGTAGCGACCATTTCATGCCCTAATGAAGATAATAATATGGATGTATTGACCGAACCCGCATGTTATACTGTGCTGGGGAACGTTGGTTCCGTTCTTTCTTATAAGAGTTATAGGAATGAACAGGATATAGGGGAATACCAGGATTCCCATGCCACCCGAATGAAGAAAGTACATGTTGATGCATTTTTGTTCGGGTGTGTTCGTTACAGAGAACTGTTTCTCCATTTGCTCTACGTCCTGGGTATTAGATACCGGGTCAGGATCCCATATATGTAATCAGTTACATGGGCTAAGGAAAGGTAAAGAACTTGGAGAAGGCGATAAAGACATTAGAGTTGGAAATGGTGCAATTGTTGCAGCTAAGACTGTCGGGAAATATCACCTTGTATTACCGACTGGTAATACATTGGTTCTGAACGAATGCTATTACATGCCGAACCTGATATGCAACATTATATCGGTTTCTTTATTGAGTAAAGAGGGATATAATTTTGTATTACAGGACATTGTTATGAACATTTTCCGTAACCAAAAGTTGGTTGGATCAGGCACGTTGTGCAATGGCATTTATGTTCTAAATCAATCAACAGTTCTGAGCATAACAAACACACACAATAGGAAGAGTTCAGAACTGAACGAATCCTTCTTGTGGCATTGTAGACTGGGTCACATCAATGCGACACGATTGGCTAAGTTGCATAAGGATGGATATTTAAATCCGTTTGAATTTTCATCTTATGACACTTGCCAGTCATGTCTCAAAGGCAAGATGACCAAAACTCCGTTTACGGGACACGGAGAAAGAGTTACCGAACTCTTGGGACTTATACATAGTGATGTATGCGGTCCCATGTCTACACATGCCAAGGATGGTTCTTCGTACTTCATTACATTCACTGACAATCTATCTAGGTTCGGGTATGTGTTCCTGATGAAACACAAATCAGAAGCTTTTGAGAAATTTAGAGAATATAAACAAGAAGTTGAGAACCAAACCGGAAAAAGTATTAAAATCCTACGATCTGATCGAGGAGGAGAATACTTGAGCATTGAATTCCTGGACTTCCTAAAAGAGAATGGGATTCTCTCTCAGCTAACTCCTCCATATACACCACAACACAACGGTGTATCAGAGCGGAGAAACCGCACCCTATTAGATATGGTGCGCTCTATGATGAGTGTAGCTGAGTTACCTGTTTCCTTCTGGGGATATGCACCGGAAACAGCAGCATACCTACTGAACAGGGTTCCCACCAAATCTGTGCCTACCACACCATATGAGATATGGGAAGGGAAGAGACCATATCTTAATTTTATAAAGATATGGGGTTGCCCGGCCTATGTCAAAAGACAAAAACCGGACAAACTCGAGGAAAGATATGTTTTGTGTAAATTTGTTGGATATCCCAAACATTCGCGAGGGTATATCTTCTACCACAGTGAGGAACAAAGAGTATTTGTTGCTCAACATGCCATCTTTTTAGAAAAGGAATTTCTTGCAAAAGAAATTAGTAGCTCTGAGGTAGAACTGGAAGAGGTTCCAGCTGAATAAAACACAACAGAAGATTTAGTGGAACCAGAGCATTCAGTAGCTCCCGACGAACCTCAGCCTCTCCGCCGATCTAGTAGGGTTCCTCGCCCACCTGAGAGATACTACGGTTTTCTCATGGATGGTGGGAGCGAGGATTGCATCATGGAGGATGATGACCCAACTAGCTTCGAGCAGGCCATCACGAGTAGGGACTCGGTGAAATGGCTGGATGCTATGCGGACCGAGATGGAATCCATGTACACCAACAAAGTATGGACTTTGGATGTTGCTCCTGAAGGGGTAAAACCCATTGGGAGCAAGTGGATCTTCAAGAAGAAACTTGGTGTAGATGGGAAAGTGGAGACTTTCAAATCTAGACTTGTTGCAAAGGGTTTTCGTCAAAGACCAGGTGTGGATTATGACGAAACCTTTTCTCCAGTGGCTATGCTTAAATCCATCCGGATCATGCTTGCCATCGCTGCATATCATGATTACGAAATCTGGCAAATGGATGTTAAGACCGCCTTTCTAAACGGTGATTTAGAAGAGTGCGTGTACATGACTCAGCCAAAGGGCTTCGTAGACAGTGGGAGCAGCGGGAAGGTGTGCAAGCTGCTTAAATCCATTTATGGATTAAAGCAAGCATCGCGGAGTTGGAACATCTGCTTTGATGTCGTTATCAAAGAGTTTGATTTCGTCAAAAATCCAGATGAACCTTGTATCTACAAGAAGGTGGCAGAGAGTAAGGTTGTCTTCCTCGTATTGTACGTGGATGACATACTCTTGATAGGAAATGATATTCCTATACTGCAATCGGTCAAGCTCTTCTTATCACAAAGATTCTCAATGAAAGATCTTGGTGATGCCTCCTGCATATTGGGAATTAGGATCTATAGAGATAGATCCAAAAGGATATTGGGATTGTCCCAATCCAGGTACATTGACACCATACTAAAGAGGTTTAGTATGGAAGAATCCAAGCGTGGGAACTTGCCCACGATCTCTGGAGTCACTCTCTCCAAAGAGATGTCTCCCAAGACTGATTTGGAGAGAGCTCGCATGCAAGGGATACCCTATGCTTCGGCTGTAGGCTCTATCATGTATGCGATGCTATGTACCAGACCCGATGTAGCATACTCACTAAGTGTAGTGAGAAGGTATCAAGCTGATCCTGGAGAGAGTCACTGGACAGTTGTGAAGAGCATTCTCAAGTACTTATGAAGGACTAAAGAGATGCTCTTGGTGTATGGTAACGGAGAACTCCAAGTGGAGTCCTTTACCGATTCGAGCTTCCAGAGTGATAAGGACGACTCTAAGTCGCAGTCGGGATTTGTCTTTACCCTTTACGGAGGGGCGGTTAGCTGGAAGAGTTCCAAGCAGGAAACCGTGGCAGACTCGACGATGGAGATGGAATACATCGCTGCCAACGATGCTGCCAAAGAGGCTGTCTGTATCAAGAAGTTCATTAATGAACTTGGTGTGGTTCCATCCATTGAGCATCCAATACCTTTGTATTGTGATAACAATGGAGCGGTGGCTTTGGCCAAGGAACCCAGGTCCCATCAGCGATCCAGGCATATTCTGAGGCGGTATCACCTGATCCGGGAGATAGTTGATCGCCGGGAGATCGAGGTTAGGAGGGTTGACACGAAGAACAACACGGCGGATCCACTCACGAAGGCCATTCCCCAGATACAATTTGAGAGACTCTTCGGGATGCTCGGTATGCGATACTACAGCAGCTGGCCCTAGTGCAAGTGGGAGATTGTTAGTTGTATGTATGCCCTAGAGGCCAGTATTGTACAGATGATGTATATTATATTGGATGCTTGGACATATATAGAGATGACTTTCTTGCTCGATATGATAGTATGCTATCTGGTTGCTTTTTATCTTAACATGTACACTTGTCTCTTTAAACTGTCTTATAGTTACATGTTGGTAAAGCCCTTAGGATGTGTACTTGACTACCTGGACTATGATGCAGATCATACTAGTGGGGACATGGTAGTCCATAAGTACATCCTTCAAGATCCCTAGTCGTGGGTGTATCGAGACGGGGCATCGATATACCAGTGTAGACTAGCGTATACGCCTCTCGACCCATGAGATGGGCGATGGATGATCCCATATCCATTAGTGTTTGACATCAGAGATGGTATACGGGTGCTCAGTGGAGACTGGGTACACTGTACGGACTCGCCGAGAACTCCCAGATGGTATTATACCTCACGTCAGATGGCAGTTCTCAGGTGACACTTGTACAGGTTAGTCTGTAGACCCGAGATCGTCATAGAGTCTTGTGTGATTCCCACTGTGCTTTGATATCCACCTTACCACGTCCATGAGGGCATGCAAAATGGTGGTCTTTGGGTACAGTCCCGAGTCACATGGAGGCAATGAGCGATAGGAGGGGTTTCGTCTCTCCCGGTATTAGGGGTTGATGTTGCGCTGTGCTCGATTGGCCGTAACAGGGAAGTCCCTGGCCAGGGCTGATCAGAGATTTGCTGGTAAGTGTTACTAGCAGTTTCTCGACCTGTTATGAGCCTCACATCGGCACGACTTATCGGTTATTGGGGTCTAACGTATACCACCCCTAGACTTGATATGCGACATATCAGACGAACAGACCG
The DNA here is from genome assembly GCA_030015575.1 of Agapanthus africanus. Lineage (NCBI taxonomy): Eukaryota > Viridiplantae > Streptophyta > Magnoliopsida > Asparagales > Amaryllidaceae > Agapanthus > Agapanthus africanus. Next base: position 76,912,811 of record JASDDO010000031.1, read on the forward strand.
GACTATACGGTAAGTGTTACTGGTTGGATTCACAGGAGTGTGAGCGGGCTAGCTTGTCGAACTTCTGATTTCTCAATACCCGGATGGCCGTTACGTTTAGCAGACCGCTTGCGGCTTGTGGATGTTTGATATGATCATCATCTGCTACCGGCGTATTGACGAGTCTTTAGAGTCCTACACAGAGGTTTCCCGGCTCAAGCGAAACGAAATAGGAGCGCATATGAGATATGTGCAGGACCGAGAATAATGCGTGTATGTGATACCGTATTCAATTCTCGCGATGAATGTATGTAACGTTTTGGAAATCGTTGTGCGATTTTGTCCGTTTTAGGGTAAGTTTGTCGGTATTTTCCGTTTTTACCCGACTGTGGACAAACGCCCATATAGACTTGCCAGCACCTAGATTAGCTAAATTAAAGCTAGTGCGCGAGCTTTGGGAGTATATGGGACGTTTTGGTTCAATTTGATTTTTTTCCCAATTTTTAATATTATTTTATTGCGGTATTCAAATTTTGGGAAAATTTCTTTAAGCGATCTTTTCTTTAAAACTTTTGAGTTAAAACAATCCTTCTCACTTCACCTAGGGAATTATGTGTGGCCTAGGATTTAAGTTAGGAAATTAAAAGAAAAAGAAAAGAAAAGAGAAGGAATAGATGCATGCATGTGTGTGTAGGTGTGCAAATGCATTAATTAGCAATAAGTGTAGGTAATTGCTTGGAAAGCCTCACCAAGTCCACCTCCTTAACCCTTGGCCGAAATCCTCCTCCCTCTACTGCACTTAATCAATTATTTCTCATATTTTATCAATCCAAACTCACAAAACCCTCAAAAATCCATAAACATATCACAAAATACCAAAAGCTTTGGATTTTCTTGGTTCTTGATCACTTGGTGATAGGGAAAGCTTGGAGTTAGGAGCAAAGTTGTTAGGTATATCCCCTTTAATGGTAAATTATAGTTTTTGTGTGGTTTGGATCGTTAATTTCTGCGTAGAACGTAGTTTATATCGTTTGAGGCGATATCGGTTTTTTTAGTGTCTTTTTAGAGATATTAGTATCTGCTGTGACCTGGGAGTTTTAGTGACTGAATCAACAACTTCAGAGGAGTGTGCAGGTTGACCTGAGACACCACCTAGGAGACGGGGGCCATCCCACCGGCCGGGGCCGGCGAGCTTTGAAGAGGGGGCCGGCGACACCGGCCGAATAGTTAGGGTTTGGGGTGGGTCTTCTGTGGTAGTTGTCTGCTGTTATTTTGGGTCGTTTGGTACTGTTGATTTTATTAGTAGATGCAGTATACAAAATCTGGGATCGATTACCTATAATCGTGTGTTTTGAGTTCGCGTGATACGTGTTGCGACACGAGTCGTGTGTCGTGCTACGACGTACTCAGTTTGGGTTTAGGTATCGTTTCGGGTGTTTGCACTAGACGTGCACTCGTGAGTTGGGTTAGTGCGTTGATGCGTTTTATAATACGTAGTTTTTCGTTATTGTGATTGCTTCTGAGATGTTCGCTTTATTTCTTGTGTTTGTGATATTATAGCGTCGCAAGCGGGGACTTCAGACGCTGCGAACAAAGGGAAGCAGGTGGTCGGATCTTCATAGCTGGAGACCACAGTGTGAGTAGATTTAACATCTACGGGGAATCGCCCATATGGCGCTACGCGTCGGGGCTAGACAAGATATAATATTAGCCGTATGCTTATTTGCTTATATAGAAACATTGCATGATTCATGTTGCATATAGTTACTTGTGCTTGATACTGTACCTGTTGTACACTGCACTATTATCGACAGTCCATGTTGCACGAGCACCAATGATATGCTACACACACACTGTTGGTAATTGCCATGATACGCACAACACAAATGCTCATTTATATACCTTGCTATAGGTTAGCGACATTAAACAGTTATACTTGTGCGACAGTGCATATTACATAGAACATACCTGTATACCTACATGCTCATATGTATGCCATGCTATATTACTCGTTCGCACATATACCTTGCTATTGTTATATGATCAATTTGTATTGCATATATATCGGTGGTATGGGACGCTGTATATATATGTATTTTGGATTTGGATTTACATGATTTGTATTGCATATATATCGGTGGTATGGGACGCTGTATATATATGTATTCTGGATTTGGATTCTTGGGAACCGCGAGATACATTTAATGACTTGATGCATTATTTGGCGAATCGTTCCGTGATATGCTCATATTGATGTTTTATGTTGCATATGCTACTTTATATGGATTTATGCATTTGAGATGCGATATGGGAAATTAAAGTGTCGATCTTGGGCACTTACTTTCCGAGAGATATATGGGGTTTGACAGACCGATACGTGGAAATACAAGTGTCGAGGTGGGATACTTGGGTTTCGAGGAACGTATGAATATCAGGAAAACCGATGCGTGGAAATACAAGTGTCGAGGTGGGATACTTGGGTTTTCGAGGAACGTATGGATATCAGTATTTATGTGTCGATGATAGGCACTGGTTTTCATGTTGTTTTCGAGTGTCGATGTTTGACACTCAGGTTTCATGAGACGTACAGGATTTGAGGGCCGATCTGAGGGCCGATCTGAGTATTTTGGGATTTGGGTGTTGCTGAATTACACCGTATTTTCCATGCTCATGATTTGTGCATGAGATTATTTACTATCCCGCACTCAGTATAAAATTGATATAGATATCATGATAGTTGCATATTCATATTGTCATACTCATGCTATCAGTTCACATGTTATCGATAATTGCTGTTAGTGCATACTTGCGATTACTGTATGATGTTAATTACTATTCACTAGTTGGCAACTCACCCCCGTTGTGCCACAGTGTTTTGCAGGACACACCCCTCTGAGTAGTCACGGTAGGCCAGCTTATCATCACTACTTTTGTGGATACCGCTACCTTGGCAGTGAGGCCGTTACATTATAGGTGGGTTTGCGGTTATCCGTTGTACATTGTATATCTTTTTGGTTGGATCTAGTATTCTCTATCTACCCTTGTTGTATATGACTTAGAGACGACTTGTGAGATATCAGTGTTGTATATTGGTTTTGGGAGCCGTGCTCGTAGAAGCAGGTTATTTTGGAAATGTTTACTTCCTTTATAGTCGTTCTCTTTGATATTTTCTTCGCTTTGGCGTCGTATACTTGTTGTGGTGATTGTCTCCGCCGGTGGGCGTGATTTTTCTCCCACTTGGGATGTTTTATATATTATCTGTGTTGTACCCGTTTTCGGGGCTAGTTTTACAAAGGAGGTGCTGCCGAAATTTTCATGAAAGAAAACTAGAGTTAGAGATTTTAAATGGTGACATCTAATACTTTTAAATTATGTTTTCTCCGTTGATCCAGTTTTGGGTGGTTTAGATTTCTGGGTTTTCGGCTTACTAAAGTTACGTACGCCTGTTGACGTTACGTAGGTTAAGTGCCGGTTACGGGCCGAATTCCGGGTCGTGACAAAGTTGGTATCAGAGCGTTAGGTTTTACCTTTCGGAGTCTAGGATGACCTTGGTATGATGGAGTAGGTAGCTTAAGCAGAGTGACGTAGCGTGTGTATGTTCCGCGGCATACTTACGACACGGTACTCCGCCTAAGCGACTTTAGGACTTGTTGATTGATGTTCCTTCCGTGATTGATATACATCTTGTGATTCGATTTCCGTTTCCTTATCGAATCTTGTTTCAATTTCCAGCCCATATGCCGCCGAAGACTACGAGGGCTCAGAGAGCGGCCGCGAGGGCCGAGGTCAGAGTTGACTCGCCTGAGGCGAGAACTGACCAGGGTGATACGCCTGTTGTACCGGAGTATATTGCTATGATTGGAGCTGGTATGCAGGATCTGCACCAGATTGTGGGGACTTTGGTAGAGACCATCCGAGCGCAGGGGCAGGCAGTTGTTCCACCCGCTGCGGAGGCCACGATGGTACCTACGGTTCCGGTAGTCGCAGTTTCAGCTCCGGAGGTTATTGTTGTGTCGTTGACGGATTTCATGAGGTTGAGACCTCCGGTATTTACGGGCACAGATGTTACCGAGGATCTGCAGTCGTTCATCGACCGGATGGCCAGGATTTGTCGCTCACTCCGATGTTCCGACGAGAGATGGGTAGAGTTTGCCAGTTTTCGTCTGGAGGGTATGGCCCAGAAGTGGTGTGAGTCGTTGGAGAGGGGCAGAGCCGCTAGTCTTGCTCCTATGACCTGGGCTGAGTTTGTGGCGTCTTTTCTTGTTCGTTTTCTTCCACCGAGCGTCAGGGATGCGCGAGCGCGCAGATTTGAGTCTTTACGTCAGACGCCGGGGATGACGGTGTCGGATTATGATGTATTGTTTACTGAGCTGTCGATATATGCTCCATACCTGGTGGCGACTGAGGAGATGAGGGTGAAGAGGTTTGTTCGAGGCCTACTTACCCAGATATTCTTAGCCATCAGCATTCAGCATTGTGACACGTATGCGGCAGCGGTGGATGCAGCTCTTTTGGTAGAGGAGCGTCTAGCGGAGTCATCAGTTGCTCCGGGACCGAAGAGAGTACGTATAGGTGATCCGGCAGCGAGGCAGGCATTTAGACGTCGAGACAGTTTCCGTTCTGATAGTGGCGGTTCCGGACGAGGTAGGCTTTATGGTTCTTACCCTCAGGATGATCGGCAGTTTGCTTCGGGATGTTACCGGTGCGGTAGTTTGGGTCATCGGGTTCGAGATTGTATAGAGTCGCGTGTGAACGAGCCAGCTGTACCGCAGGTTACCTTACCACCTTCTCCACCCCAGAGAGCGTTGCCTCTTGTTCCTGTAGTTGCGCCGCGTCAGACTCCTGTTCAGCGAGGTCGTGGTCGCGGAGGTTTTGTACCGAGAGGTCGAGGTGGCAGAGGCAGAGGACAGCCAGTAGCCGGTAGAGGTCAGGCTAGGGTTTTTGCCTTGACTCACCAGGACGCTCAGGCATCCAATGCCGTGGTTTCAGGTACTCTTTCTGTATGTTCTTTTGATGCGCATGTTCTTTTTGATCCGGGATCCACGCATTCGTATGTTTCTACGCACTCCGTGCCGAGGTTAGGCCGAGAGTCGTGTTTGCTGGATCAGCCGTTGATCGTGACTACTCCTGTGGGAGAGTCGTTTGTTGCGCGATTTGTGTTTCGATCTTGTGTCGTCCATATTGGTGACAGAGATCTGCCCGTCAACTTGATCCTTCTGGAGATGTTGGACTTCGACGTTTTGTTGGGCATGGATTGGCTAGCTACTTGCTATGCGCCCGTGGACTGCCACGAGAAGACGGTTAGATTTTGTTTTCCCGGCGAGTCAGTGTTTGTTGTGCAGGGGGACCGTAGTGCCGCCCCTCACAGCTTGATTTCTGTTTTGTGCACTAGTCGGCTTTTGAGGAGGGGATGTCGGGGATTCTTGGCGTTCATTCATGATACTGGAGCCACAGTGGAGTTGTTGGACCAGGTTTCTACCGTGCGAGAGTTTCCCGATGTTTTTCCCGATGAGTTACCTGGGTTGCCGCCAGAGCGCGATATTGAGTTTTGCATTGATCTGATTCCTGGCACGGAGCCTATTTCTATACCGCCTTATCGGATGGCTCCGGCAGAGCTTAGAGAGCTTAAAGATCAATTGCAAGAGTTGCTTGATTTGGGACTTGTGCGTCCGAGTGTTTCGCCGTGGGGAGCTCCTGTTCTGTTCGTCAAGAAGAAGGACGGCAGTTTGAGGTTATGTGTGGATTATCGTCAGTTGAACCGTGTTACGGTGCGGAACGGGTATCCTTTACCCCGTATTGACGATTTATTCGATCAGCTCCAGGGTGCGAAACATTTTTCGAAGATTGATTTGCGTTCGGGTTATCATCAGTTGCGGGTTCGGGATGATGACATTCCGAAGACTGCTTTTCGTACGCGCTATGGGCATTATGAGTTTTTGGTGATGTCGTTCGGACTCACCAATGCGCCAGCAGCGTTCATGGATCTGATGAACCGGATTTTCAGGCCGTTCCTCGACCAGTTCATTATCGTGTTTATTGATGACATACTGGTTTACTCTAGGAGTCGAGAGGAGCATGAGCAGCACTTAGGGATTACTTTGCAGATATTGAGAGAGCACCAGTTGTATGCTAAATTCTCAAAGTGCGCATTTTGGCTTGATAGAGTGGACTTCCTGGGTCATGTGGTGACTAGTGATGGTATTCTTGTGGACCCGAGGAAGATCGAGGCTGTACAGCTTTGGCCCAGACCTGTATCGGTGACTGAGGTCCGCAGCTTTTTGGGCTTAGCTGGTTATTATCGCCGTTTTGTGCAGGATTTTTCGAGTATCGCTGCACCGCTGACTGGATTGACCCGGAAGGGGGTTCCTTTTCTCTGGACTGATGAGTGCGAACAGAGTTTTCAGCAGTTGAAGACTCGGTTGACGACAGCACCAGTTCTTTCTTTACCTCCTGGATCGGGAGGCTACGTTGTGTTTTGTGATGCTTCTCGAGTGGGGCTCGGCTGTGTTTTGATGCAGCATGATAGGGTGATTGCATATGCTTCCAGGCAGTTGAAGAAGCACGAGCAGAATTACCCCACTCACGATCTTGAGATGGCAGCGGTAGTCTTTGCGTTGAAGATCTGGAGGCACTACTTGTATGGGGAGTCGTGTCAGATCTTCACGGATCACAAGAGTCTGAAGTATATCTTCCAGCAGCGAGATCTGAACTTGAGACAGCGCCGATGGATGGAGATAGTGAAGGATTATGATTGTGAGATCCTTTATCACCCGGGCAGGGCAAATGTGGTAGCCGATGCTTTGAGTCGTAGGCCCGTGGGTAGCTTGTCCCAGCTGAGCGTCGTTCGATGTCAGTCTTCTGCAGATTGGCAGCTCTTGTGTGATAGTAGAGTGCAGTTCGAGTTCACCTCCACTGGGGGACAGTTTGCTCATGTCCGCGCCCGTCCATTACTTGTTGATCGTATCCGTGAGGCGCAACCCAGTGATGCTCGTTTGTCTGAGATTCTTGAGCTTGTTCGACAGGGTACAGTTTCGGAGTTCACGATTGATGACCAGGGTGTGCTACGATGCGGGACTCGCTTGTGTGTACCGGATGTTGATGGGTTGAGACGCGAGATCCTAGAGCAGGCACATCAGTAGGCCTTTAGCGTTCATCCAGGTTCCACCAAGATGTACCGAGACTTGAGAGACTACTACTGGTGGGAAGGGATGAAACGCGATATTTCGGACTTCGTTTCGAGGTGCCTGACTTGTCAGCAAGTCAAGGCTGAGCATCAGAGACCGGCTGGAGAGTTGCAGCCTTTACCCATTCCTGAGTGGAAATGAGAGCAGATTTCCATGGACTTCATTGTGGGTCTACCCAGGACCAGTAGAGGGTACGACTCCATTTGGGTTATTGTAGACCGGTTGACGAAAGCGGCTCACTTCCTTCCAGTGAAGAACACTTTCGGCTATGCTCAGTACGCTCAGCTTTATATAGATGAGATTGTGCGTTTGCACGGTGTTCCCACCTGCATAGTATCCGACAGAGGTACCCAGTTTACTAGCCGTCTATGGCAGAAGCTTCAGGAAGCTTTGGGTACCAGATTGAGTTTTAGCACCGCTTTTCATCCGCAGACAGATGGTCAGACGGAGCGGACTATTCAGACTCTGGAGGATATGCTCCGTGCATGTGTGCTTGATTTTGGGGGCAGTTGGGATCGTCACTTGCCGTTGATTGAGTTCTCCTATAATAACAGCTTTCAGGAGACTATTCAGATGGCACCTTTTGAGGCTTTATATGGTAGGAAGTGTCGATCGCCAGTCTGTTGGACCAAGCTTAGTGAGAGTTTGGTTTTGGGACCCCATCTTGTTCAGGAGACTACGGAGAAGATCCAGCTGATTCAGGACAGGATGAGAGCAGCCCAGTGCAGGCAGAAGTCTTATGCCGACCGTCGTCGTCGCAGGCTTGAGTTCGCAGTGGGAGATCATGTATTCCTGAAGATTTCTCCGATGAAGGGCGTTATGCGATTTGGGAAGAGAGGGAAGCTCAGTCCCAGATTTGTAGGTCCTTTCGAGATCCTCGAACGAGTGGGTTCGGTTGCTTATCGTTTAGCGCTCCCGCCTAGTTTTCCAGATGTTCACCCCGTTTTTCATGTGTTGATGCTTCGTAGATACCTTCATGATCCTTCTCATATGATTCAGCACGAGACCGTTCAGCTTGAGCGTGATCTTTCGTTCACCGAGCAGCCGATAGTTATTTTGGATCGGCAGGTGAAGAAACTTCGGTCTAGGGACTTGCCTTCTGTAAAGGTTCTGTGGCGTAGTCCGACTGGTGAGGAGATCACTTGGGAGATCGAGAGTGAGATGCGGAAGAAATTCCCTTATCTTTTTGAAGGTACGTCTTAGTATGAAATTGTAATTCGGGGACCGAATTTTATAAGGGGGGGAGATTGTAACGTTTTGGAAATCGTTGTGCGATTTTGTCCGTTTTAGGGTAAGTTTGTCGGTATTTTCCGTTTTTACCCGACTGTGAACAAACGCCCATATAGACTTGCCAGCACCTAGATTAGCTAAATTAAAGCTAGTGCGCGAGCTTTGGTAGTATATGGGACGTTTTGGTTCAATTTGATTTTTTTCCCAATTTTTAATATTATTTTATTGCGGTATTCAAATTTTGGGAAAATTTCTTTAAGCGATCTTTTCTTTAAAACTTTTGAGTTAAAGCAATCCTTCTCACTTCACCTAGGGAATTATGTGTGGCCTAGGATTTAAGTTAGGAAATTAAAAGAAAAAGAAAAGAAAAGAGAAGGAATAGATGCATGCATGTGTGTTTAGGTGTGCAAATGCATTAATTAGCAATAAGTGTAGGTAATTGCTAGGAAAGCCTCACCAAGTCCACCTCCTTAACCCTTGGCCGAAATCCTCCTCCCTCTACTGCACTTAATCAATTATTTCTCATATTTTATCAATCCAAACTCACAAAACCCTCAAAAATCCATAAACATATCACAAAATACCAAAAGCTTTGGATTTTCTTGGTTCTTGATCACTTGGTGATAGGGAAAGCTTGGAGTTAGGAGCAAAGTTGTTAGGTATATCCCCTTTACTGGTAAATTATAGTTTTTGTGTGGTTTGGATCGTTAATTTCTGCGTAGAACGTAGTTTATATCGTTTGAGGCGATATCGGTTTTTTTAGTGTCTTTTTAGAGATATTAGTATCTGCTGTGACCTGGGAGTTTTAGTGACTGAATCAACAACTTCAGAGGAGTGTGCAGGTTGACCTGAGACACCACCTAGGAGACGGGGGCCATCCCACCGGCCGGGGCCGGCGAGCTTTGAAGAGGGGGCCGGCGACGCCGGCCGAATAGTTAGGGTTTGGGGTGGGTCTTCTGTGGTAGTTGTCTGCTGTTATTTTGGGTCGTTTGGTACTGTTGATTTTATTAGTAGATGCAGTATACAAAATCTGGGATCGATTACCTATAATCGTGTGTTTTGAGTTCGCGTGATACGTGTTGCGACACGAGTCGTGTGTCGTGCTGCGACGTACTCAGTTTGGGTTTAGGTATCGTTTCGGGTGTTTGCACTAGACGTGCACTCGTGAGTTGGGTTAGTGCGTTGATGCGTTTTATAATACGTAGTTTTTCTTTATTGTAATTGCTTCTGAGATGTTCGCTTTATTTCTTGTGTTTGTGATATTATAGCGTCGCAAGCGGGGACTTCAGACGCTGCGAACAAAGGGAAGCAGGTGGTCGGATCTTCATAGCTGGAGACCACAGTGTGAGTAGATTTAACATCTATGGGGAATCGCCCATATGGCGCTACGCGTCGGGGCTAGACAAGATATAATATTAGCCGTATGCTTATTTGCTTATATAGAAACATTGCATGATTCATGTTGCATATAGTTACTTGTGCTTGATACTGTACCTGTTGTACACTGCACTATTATCGACAGTCCATGTTGCACGAGCACCAATGATATGCTACACACACACTGTCGGTAATTGCCATGATACGCACAACACAAATGCTCATTTATATACCTTGCTATAGGTTAGCGACATTAAACAGTTATACTTGTGCGACAGTGCATATTACATAGAACATACCTGTATACCTACATGCTCATATGTATGCCATGCTATATTACTCGTTCGCACATATACCTTGCTATTGTTATATGATCAATTTGTATTGCATATATATCGGTGGTATGGGACGCTGCATATATATGTATTTTGGATTTGGATTTACATGATTTGTATTGCATATATATCGGTGGTATGGGACGCTGTATATATATGTATTCTGGATTTGGATTCTTGGGAACCGCGAGATACATTTAATGACTTGATGCATTATTTGGCGAATCGTTCTGTGATATGCTCATATTGATGTTTTATGTTGCATATGCTACTTTATATGGATTTATGCATTTGAGATGCGATATGGGAAATTAAAGTGTCGATCTTGGGCACTTACTTTCCGAGAGATATATGGGGTTTGACAGACCGATACGTGGAAATACAAGTGTCGAGGTGGGATACTTGGGTTTCGAGGAACGTATGAATATCAGGAAAACCGATGCGTGGAAATACAAGTGTCGAGGTGGGATACTTGGGTTTTCGAGGAACATATGGATATCAGTATTTATGTGTCGATGATAGGCACTGGTTTTCATGTTGTTTTCGAGTGTCGATGTTTGACACTCAGGTTTCATGAGACGTACAGGATTTGAGGGCCGATCTGAGGGCCGATCTGAGTATTTTGGGATTTGGGTGTTGCTGAATTACACCGTATTTTCCATGCTCATGATTTGTGCATGAGATTATTTACTATCCCGCACTCAGTATAAAATTGATATAAATATCATGATAGTTGCATATTCATATTGTCATACTCATGCTATCAGTTCACATGTTATCGATAATTGCTGTTAGTGCATACTTGCGATTACTGTATGATGTTAATTACTATTCACGAATTGGCAACTCACCCCCGTTGTGCCACAGTGTTTTGCAGGACACACCCCTCTGAGTAGTCGCGGCAGGGCAGCTTATCATCACTACTTTTGTGGATACCGCTACCTTGGCAGTGAGGCCGTTGCATTATAGGTGGGTTTGCGGTTATCCGTTGTACATTGTATATCTTTTTGGTTGGATCTAGTATTCTCCATCTACCCTTGTTGTATATGACTTAGAGACGACTTGTGAGATATCAGTGTTGTATATTGGTTTTGGGAGCCGTGCTCGTAGAAGCAGGTTATTTTGGAAATGTTTACTTCCTTTATAGTCGTTCTCTTTGATATTTTCTTCGCTTTGGCGTCGTATACATGTTGTGGTGATTGTCTCCGCCGGTGGGCGTGATTTTTCTCCCACTTGGGATGTTTTATATATTATCTGTGTTGTACCCGTTTTCGGGGCTAGTTTTACAAAGGAGGTGCTGCCGAAATTTTCATGAAAGAAAACTAGAGTTAGATATTTTAAATGGTGACATCTAATACTTTTAAATTATGTTTTCTCCGTTGATCCAGTTTTGGGTGGTTTAGATTTCTGGGTTTTCGGCTTACTTAAGTTACGTACGCCTGTAGACGTTACGTAGGTTAAGTGCCGGTTACGGGCCGAATTCCGGGTCGTGACAAAGTTGGTATCAGAGCGTTAGGTTTTACCTTTCGGAGTCTAGGATGACCTTGGTATGATGGAGTAGGTAGCTTAAGCAGAGTGACGTAGCGTGTGTATGTTCCGCGGCATACTTACGACACGGTACTCCGCCTAAGCGACTTTAGGACTTCTTGATTGATGTTCCTTCCGTGATTGATATACATCTTGTGATTCGATTTCCGTTTCCTTATCGAATCTTGTTTCAATTTCCAGCCCATATGCCGCCGAAGACTACGAGGGCTCAGAGAGCGGCCGCGAGGGCCGAGGTCAGAGTTGACTCGCCTGAGGCGAGAACTGACCAGGGTGATACGCCTGTTGTACCGGAGTATATTGCTATGATTGGAGCTGGTATGCAGGATCTGCGCCAGATTGTGGGGACTTTGGTAGAGACCATCCGAGCGCAGGGGCAGGCAGTTGTTCCACCCGCTACGAATGCAATGAGACTAAAGTTGTTAGTTATATGTATGCCCTAGAGGCCATTACTGTACATACGATGTATATTGTAGTGGATGAGGAACCCTACTAGATCGGCAGTTGTTCCACCCGCTGCGAATGCAATGAGACTAAAGTTGTCAACACTAAATCAATCATATAATGTGACACATGCACAAAGAAAGAGACCATGAGTCACCACTTGTGCATGTGTCACAATTAATGCTCCTAATCATGAATTCAAGCTCATAATTTCCATTTGTAAACATTAACCCAAATGTTTACAACAACAAAAAGATACGGCAACATCTAAAGTAAACTCGTAACGGATCATAAGGATACCCCTCACCGGTATATACATACCTGCATCCGCATTTCGACCGAATGCGAATGCAATGAGACTAAAGTTGTTAGTTATATGTATGCCCTAGAGGCCATTACTGTACATACGATGTATATTGTAGTGGATGCTAGGACATATACACGGAGGACTTTCTTGCTCGACATGATAGTATGCTATCTGGTTGTACTTTATCTTAACATGTACTCTGATTGTCTCTATATTACATGTTGATAAAGCCCTTAGGACATGTACTCGACTACTGGGACTATGATGAGATCATACTAGTGGGGCCACGGTAGTCGACGAGTACATCCTATAACTGTTCCTAGTCGAGGGTGTATCGAGACAGGGCATCGATACACCAGAGTAGACTAGCGTATACGCATCTTGACCCATGTGATGGGCGATGGATGATCCCATATCCATCGGTGTTTAACATCAAGGATGGTGTACGGGTGCTCAGTGGAGACTGGGTACACTGGACGGACTCGCCGAGAACTCCCAGATGGTATTATACCTCACGTCAGATGGCAGTTCTCCGGTGACACTGGTACAAAGAGTCTGTTGACCCGAGATCGTCATAGAGTCTTATGTGATTCCCACTGTGCTTTGATTTCCATCATACCACGTCCAAGAGGGCGTGCAAAAAGGTGGCTTTTGGGTACAGTCCCGAATCACATGGAGGCAATGAGCGATAGGAGGGGATTCGTTTCTCCCGGTATAGGGAGTTGATGTTGTGCTGTGTTCGATTGGCTATAACCGAAAGTCCCTGGCCAGGGTTGCTGAGATTTACTGGTAAGTGTTATCAGTAGTTTCTCGAACTGTTATAGACCTCATATCGACACGACTTATCAAGCTACTAGGGTCTGACGTTTACCACCCCTAGGCGAGATATGCGACACATCAGACGACGAGACCGGACTGTACGGGAGTGTTACTTTTTGGATTCACAGGAGAAGTTACAGGCTTGCTTGTTGATCTTCTGAGCGCTCAATACCTGGGTAGCTGTTACGTTTAGCTGACCGCTTGCAGCTTGTGGGTGTTTGATATGATCATCACCTACTGCCGGCGTATTGACGATTCTTTAGAGTCCTACACAGAGGTTTCTTGACTCAGGCAAAACGGAGTAGGAGCACATATGTGATATGTGCGGGACCGAGGATAATACGATATGAGATACCGTATTCTAATCTCGCGATATTTGATATCAGCCGGGTCATCGGATCATGTGTTGATTCGATGAATCGGTACGGAAAAATATTAGTCGGTTATATGCGATATAGCCGGATTATCGGATCAAGTGTTGATTCGATAATTTAATGTATAATAATATATATGATATATTAAATTACATTAACTAATATTTGCTCACCAAAAGATTCTTTTTCTCACTCGGGTAATACATTGATATATATGCGATATATGTTAATTGTATTATTTTATTTGGTTACAATAAATATTATATGTGTGATATATAATATTGTAACATGATATGATAACTAATGCAACTTGTTTAGTGGAGTTTAAACATGATTAGGGTTTGGATTAGGGTTAAGCTTTCTAGATGTTTCTAGAAGGTTTTCATTTTGTCATGATAAAGATATTTACAAGTGACTCATGCTTTAACCCAACCCAAACCCTAACCCTAGTTAATTCTCTACAAAGGTTTACTTGACCATGGTTGCATAATTCATCATATTATTCTTTTCCTATTCATCACAAAAGGATTCTTATCATGTTCATCTTCTTCTTCCTTCATTCTTTCATGAAAAAGTTTGCTAGATTTTTCCAAAGTGATGAATAAATATGAGAAAAAGATAAATAAAGAGAGCAAAAATCCTACTTCATCATCCTCATCTTCCCTTGCCATTTAGATGAGGGTGTTCACATCATTTCATGAGTGTTAGCTTGTGTTAACGGAACTTCAAGGTAGATCATCTTAGTATCGAAGATCGGAAGCAAAGGTTGCATCTTTCTCTTCGTGGAACCTCTCGAGAGTCCGGAACCCGATGATCGCAGCGAAGGGACCACAACACGGAGCATATGAAGTGAAGGACCGGATCTACAAAGGTTGTAATCCCTCTCACTTAGTGTTAAAGTGTTTAGCATGCTAGTTTTCGCCTAATCTCTAGTTTAAAGATCCGTATTCGGGTTGTTTGGCACGGCTAAATTTTTAATCGGGCATGGTTGATGCCTCGTAGACCCTTGTGCGCATGCATAGCAACCCCACAGTGGTATCAGAGCCAAGCTAAAGCTTTAGGCGAAGTCCAGACTGAGTTTGAAGTCCAATCGAACCAAAACCCTAACCCGAAACATGCTCTCTGGACTTTTTCTAAAAACTGGGATTTTTCCGCATTAAAAATGCTTAAAAAATTCAGCAGGGAATTATAAGAATTACGGTGCAAAATTTGACTCATGAACAGTACAAAGAGCGGCGGAACCGCGGCAGAAGCATGCCTTCTGCGGCGGTTCCTGTTAGTTATGTATATGCCCTAGAGGCCATTGTTGTACATATGATGTATATTATAATGGATTCTTCGATATATATAGAGATGACTTTCTTGCTCGTCATGATAGTATGCTATTTGGTCTCACTTTATCTTAACATGTTGACTTGTATTGGTTTACTGTTTTACTCTCACATGTTGATAAAGCCCTTAGGATCTGTACTCGACTACTGGGACTATGATGAGATCATACTAGTGGGGCCATGGTAGTCGATGAGTACATCCTATAACTGTTCCTAGTCGAGGGTATATCGAGACAGGGCATCGATACACCAGAGTAGACTAGCGTATACGCATCTTGACCCATATGATGGGTGATGGATGATCCCATATCCATCGGTGTTTGACATCAGAGATGGTGTACGGGTGCTCAGTGGAGACTGGGTACACTGGACGGACTCGCCGAGAACTCCCAGATGGTGATATACCATACGTCAGATGGCAGTTCTCCGGTGACACTGGTATAGGGTAGTCTGAAGACCCGAGATCGTCATAGAGTCTTGTGTGATTCCCACTGTGCTTTGATTTCCACCTTACCACGTCCAAGAGGGCGTGCAAAACGGTGGCTTTTGGGTACAGTCCCGATTCACATGGAGGCAATGAGCGATAGGAGGGGATTCGTCTCTCCCGGTATAGGGAGTTGAAGTTGCGCTGTGTTCGATTGGCTATAACTGGAAGTCCCTGGCCAGGGCTGATATAGAGATTTACTGGTAAGTGTTACTAGTAGTTTCTCGACCCGTTATGAGCCACACATCGACACGACTTCTCGGTTACTGGGGTCTGACGTTTACCACCCCTAGACTTGATATGCGACATATCAGACGAACAGACCGGACTGTACGGGAGTGTTACTGATTGGATTCACAGGAGAACGCACAGGCTAGCTTGTTGATCTTCTGATCGCTCAATACCTGGGTGGCTGTTACGTTTAGCTGACCGCTTGCAGCTTGTGGGTGTTTGATATGATCATCACCTGCTACCGGCGTATTGACGATTCTTTAGAGTCCTACACAGAGGTTTCTTGGCTCAGGAGAAACGGAGTAGAAGCACATATGTGATATGTGCAGGACCGAGAATAATGCGATATGAGATACCGTATTATATTCTCGCGATATTTAGATATGAACTGAGACATCGGATCAAGTGTTGATTCGATGAATCGGTACATGATATATTAGTCGGTAATATTCGATATAGCCGGATCATCAAATCAAGTGTTGATTCGATGATTTAATGTATAATAATATATATGATATATTGTATTACATTATCTAATATTGGCTCGCTTTATTATTTCATTTTCTCACTAGATGATACATTGATATATATGCGATATATGTTAATTGTATTATTTTCTTTTGTTGCAAATATATAATATATATGTGATATATATTATTGTGACATGATATGATTAATTGTTAAACATGTTTAAGGATGATTAATTGAGGTTAGGGTTTGATTAGGGTTAGATGCTTCATGCACCTTCTAGAAGCATTTTCTTTTGTCATTGTTAAGATATTTTTCCATGACACATTTTTTAACCCAACCAAACCCTAACTCTAGTTTATTCTCTACACAATCCTAGCCACTCATCCTTGACCATGGTTTATATATGAATCATATACATTTCTTTCTATTCATCACAAAAGAAATAATCATTATCATTTTCCATTATCATCTTCTTCTCTCTTGAAAAAAGCTCACTTGATTTTCTTTATGTGATGAATAAATATGAGAAAATGATTTAAAAAGAAAGCAAAAATACTACTCTCTCATCCCCATCTCATCTAGCCCATGAGATTAGTGTGTTCATCTCTTTAGAGTGAGAAAGCTTGAGTCTTTGCATCTTCGACGTAGATCATCGGAGATTTGGAACACTTCAAGCTTGCATGGATCGTTCGAGTCGTGGAGCCTCTCATGAGTCCGGGAGATCATGGATCACGGCAAAGGGACTTCTACTCGGAGCTTGTGAAGCGAAGGAGCGGACTACAAAGGTTGTAATCCCTCACACTTAGATAAAAGTTATCATCTTGAATGTTAAACCCTAATAATCTAGCAAAGATCCCGGCTTTGGGTTGTTCGGCACGTCTAAATTTTTATCCGGGCATGTTTGATGCCTTATGAGCCTTCACAAGAGTGCCTAGAAACCTTTCAGTGGTATCAGAGCCTAGCTAGAGCATTAGGCGATGTGTTCACGAAGTTAAAACTCCTATCGAACCCGAACCGACACAAATTAACCCCTCTTTGAAAATTTTTCAAAATTTGGGGTTTTTCTGAATTAAAAATACCTGAAAAATACTACAGGAAAATATAAGAATTACGGTGGAAAAAATATCCCCTGATCCGTACAAAGCGCCGCGGAACCGCGGCCTTAGCTTGCTTGGGCCGCGGAACCGCGGCGGTATGAACAGATCAGGGAATCTTTTTTGCACAGTAATTAATTATTCTGTGTGATATATTTTATGGGTATTTTTATTCTGTTTCAAGTGTTGAATATTCTGGGGTTTGTTTTGTAATAGTAGACTCGATCGGAAATTTTGAATTCGTATTTCTTTCCGGATATTTAGAAACTGTTAAACTAGTTGAACGGATATCACTAACCCACTTTTTCCCGGCACGTAAAACTTTCAAGTGTTGAATTTTTTTCGGGTTTAAATCTTTCGGAAAAATTGTACAAGTTAAGCGGTGGACCCTCTAGAAGACAACAAACCTTAACTCGATTATGTGACCATCTTGAACTGCCTTTTGAACCTTCGGGTTTGGGCCAGTACGGAGTGCCACATGTGAGGCATTGGCTTGACCCTTCTACGGCTGGATCACTGGTACTGTGACATATTCTGGGATTATTTGAACTCCGCTCAAGAGTTGAGCACTTTGGGAAATTTTGGGTATTTGATTATCGGTTCGGAAAGTTTAATACTGTCTATTTATCTGGAATGTGATACAATATGTGGAATTCATAGAGTTAGGCATGAAATGCGAAGTATGTGATATTTCGGATTTACGATGTCTAAAGTGATTGTGGATTCCAAATGTTGTAGTTTTACACTTTCTTTTCTGTGACCGTAAGTGTAATATGTGATATCGCCGGTTTCGTTGCTATATGTCAACGACAATTGGGATGCGCATATTTACTTACATTGATGATATGAGATATTATGTGTTGCTGTGATATGTTATATTGGATCATCGCGTTCAGAATAGCCGGGATTTTTTTTGTGAGATGAGGGTTTTTATTTTCATTCATGTAAAATTCATTTGTAATTTAATATTCTTTTATTTGGGGCACTTCCAGGTTGAGGTTGATGTCACCCTTGTATATTATTTACTTTTCCGCATTAGGTAGACCCAAGGAGGGGAGCACAAGTAACCGGATTCTAGGGTCCAGTGGGAGGCCATCTCGAGGAGTCGAGACCGGGTCTTCTAACCCTAGAATTGGCAGTGTTACTTGCCGCTCTCGTAGGGGTCTTAGGATGTGGGTTTGGCTATTCGTCGCGACCGTGGAATCCGTGTTTTATACAAGCTCGTATTGAAAACACGGGCATCCTAGTATATCCAATATTTCATATATGTTCTTCTGCTGCAATGTTCTGTGATGAGATCATAGTACTGCCTGAGACGAATGCTTATACTATATATATATGCTGATATATAAATATTACTGCTTTTGTTTCTTCTGTGATGCTTAGGAAGCATAAGCTGATGGGATATTTATTAATGAGATTAATAAAAAGAAAAGAAACCTAAAGATGTTGTAGAATCAAAACTTTATAAAAAGGGTAGCTACAGTTTTGCTTTGCACAGTGATATATATGATATATCCTGCACCTTATTCGATGGGGAAAGAGCCGACGATCCCTTCACCGGGAGTGACCTCTTTAGCGAAACTGGCAGATACTACAAAACGCGGTTTGTCTTTTGATTGCTTTTAAAGTTTTGCTTTGCACAGCGGTATATATGATATATCCTGCACCTTATTCGATGAGGAAAGGGCCGACGATCCCTTCACCGGGAGTGACCCCTTTAGCGAAACTAAGGAAAAAGCCTCAAAAACACTCCTTTTCAAAAACACATGATTCTACAACGATATCAAGTTCATTACGCTCGGGGTTTTCTGAAAAACCTGCGTAGCCCTCCGTCATTTCAGATAGATATTATTTAGTATTCGTGCTACGTTTGTTGACCTCCGTCAAGGCGTAGTGTACGGTAGCTGACTAGTATTTTATCTGCTTATGCATTTGATGCAGATTGGATTAAGGCAGTCGTACGGCCTTGTTGACCTCCGTCAAGGGTCGTGCGGGTGGGTTTAATTCAATCAAGAAATGACAGGTTGAACTTGACTAGTAGCCTATGGTTTGTTGACCTCCGTCAAGGTCATAGGACACTAGGGGCAAAAATATTATTGGGAATTTCAAGTGTTGAAATTTGCAATGAGATTGCATACCTTCTATGAGATAGTTGGATCCCGATACCCACTGCGAGTAAGAGCTACTCCTAGGAGAGTTTTACACAGGACAATTAGTCATTCAAGTAGGTGTCAAGAAAAGTGTTAACGGGGTTACGCCTCTGGGAAAACGAGGTTTACTTTAATTAGTTCCGTGCGATAGCACGGGGAACCTCCCTCAAAGTACCGACACTGATCTGGTTGAAAGTTTGACGAAATTGTAGGGTGTAATTAATCCCGGCTAATCTTACCTTTTAGGGTTTTAAGGTAGATTTGATAAAAACAGTGGGAGACATCCTGATTTGATAAGATAATAACCAATCTAATCTTGCAAGAGCATACGCTAAAGTGTTTTTCTTCTCTCTCTCTCCAGGTAGAGACCATGTCAGGCCATAATCAAGATAATAATATGGATGTATTGACTGAACCCAATTATTGTACTGAGCTAGGAAATGTTGGACCCGTTCTTTCTTATAAGAGTTATAAGACTGAACAGGAAACAAGAGAATATCTAGATTCTCACGCCGCCCAAAAGAACATGCATGTTGATGCATCTTCTTCGGGTGTGTTAGTTATTGAGAACTGTTTCTCAGTTCACCCTACGTCCTGGGTATTAGATACCGGATCAGGATCCCACATATGTAAACAGTTACATGGGCTACGTAAAGGTAGAGAACTGGGAAAAGGTGATCATTCCGTTCAAGTAGGGAACGGTGCAAGTATTGTAGCCAAAGCAGTTGGCGAATATCACCTTGTATTGCCGAGTCGTAATACACTGATTCTAAATGAGTGCTATTATATACCGAACATGATGTGCAATATTATATCAGTTTCTTTATTAAGTAAAGAAGGATATAATTTTGTAGTAAAGGATAATGTTATGAACATATTCCTAGATCAAAAGTTGATTGCATCAGGCTCGTTACATAATGGCATATTCATTCTGAATCAGAATACAGTCCTCAATATACAAAACACACACAAGAGGAAGAGTTCAGACATGAACGAATCCTTCTTGTGGCATTGTAGACTTGGTCATATCAATGCGACACGACTGGCTAAGTTACATAAGGATGGTTATTTGAATCCGTTCGAATTATCATCTTATGATACTTGTCATTCCTGTCTCGAAGGAAAAATGACCAAAGCTCCGTTTAGTGGACACGCAGAAAGAGTTACTGAACTCTTAGGACTAATACATAGTGATGTTTGTGGTCCCATGTCTACACAAGCCAGGAACGGTTCTTCCTACTTCATTACATTCACTGACGATCTCTCTAGATACGGACATGTGTTTCTGATGAAACACAAGTCTGAAGATTTTGAGAAATTCAGAGAATATAAGCACGAAGTAGAGAACCAAACGGGCAAAAGTATTAAGATTCTTCGATCTGATCGAGGAGGTGAATACTTAAGCAGTGAGTTCCTAGATTATCTAAAAGAGAATGGGATTCTCTCTCAGCTTACTCCTCCTTATACACCACAGCACAACGGTGTATCGGAGCGGAGGAATCGCATCCTATTAGATATGGTGCGCTCTATGATGAGTATAGCTGACTTACCTATTTCCTTCTGGGGGTATGCGCTTGAGACAGCGGCATACATACTGAATAAAGTTCCTACGAAATCTGTGCTTACCACCCCATATGAGATATGTGAAGGGAAGAGACCATATCTTAATTTTGTTAAGATATGGGGTTGCCCGGCTTATGTCAAAAGACGAAACCCGGACAAACTCGAGGCAAGATCTGTTTTATGTAAGTTTATTGGATATCCCAAGCATTCGCGAGGGTATATTTTCTACCACAGTGAGGAACAAAGGGTGTTTGTTGCTCAACACGTCACCTTTTTAGAAAAGGAATTTCTTGCAAAAGAGATTAGTGGCTCTGTGGTAGAACTGGAAGAAGTTCCAGCAGAACAAACTACAACAGATGATTTAGTGGAACCAGAGGATTCAGTAGTACCCGACGAACCCCGGCCTCTCCGCCGATCTAGTAGGGTTTCTCGTCCACCTGAGAGATACTACGGTTTTCTCATTGATGGTGGAAGCGAGGATTGCATCATGGATGATGATGACCCCACTAGTTTCGAGCAGGCCATCACAAGTGGTGACTCTGTGAAATGGCTGGATGCAATGCGATCTGAGATGGAAACCATGTACACCAATAAAGTATGGATTTTGGAAAATGCTCCTGAAGGGGTAAAACCCATTGGGAGCAAGTGGATTTTTAAAAGGAAATTTGGTGTAGATGGAAAAGTTGAGACTTTCAAAGCTAGACTTGTAGCAAAGGGTTTTCGTCAACGACCAGGTGTGGATTATGACGAAACCTTTTCTCCAGTGGCTATGCTTAAGTCCATCCGGATCTTACTTGCCATTGCTGCATACCATGACTACGAAATCTGGCAAATGGATGTTAAGACCGCCTTTCTAAACGGTGATTTAGAAGAGAGCGTGTACATGACTCAGCCAGAGGGCTTCGTAGATAGTGGGAGCAGCGGAAAGGTGTGCAAGCTGCTTAAATCCATTTATGGGTTAAAGCAAGCATCGCGGAGTTGGAACATCTGTTTTGATGTTGTAGTCAAAGAGTTTGACTTCATCAAAAATGTAGATGAACCTTGTATCTATAAGAAGGTAGCAGAAGGTAAGGTTGTCTTCCTCGTATTGTACGTGGATGACATACTCTTGATAGGAAATGATATTCCTATGCTGCAATCAGTCAAGCTCTTCTTATCACAGAGATTCTCAATGAAAGATCTAGGTGATGCCTCCTGCGTATTGGGAATCATGATCTATAGAGATAGATCTAAACGGGAACTGGGATTGTCCCAATCCAGGTACATTGACACCATACTAAAGAGGTTTAGTATGGAAGAATCCAAGCGTGGGAACCAACCCACGATCTCTGGACTCACTCTCTCCCAAGACTGATTTGGAGAGAGCTCGCATGCAAGGGATACCCTATGTTTCGGCAGTAGGCTCTACCATGTATGCGATGCTATGTACCAGACCCGATGTAGCATACTCATTAAGTGTAGTGAGTCGGTATCAAGCAGATCCTGGAGAGAGTCATTGTACAGCAGTGAAGAACATTCTCAAGTACTTACGAAGGACTAAGGAGATGTTCTTGGTGTATGGTAACGGAGAAATCCAAGTGGAGTCCTTTACCGATTCCAGCTTCCAAATTGATAAGGACGACTCTAAGTCGCATTCGGGTTTTGTCTTTACCCTCAATGGAGGGGCGGTATGTTGGAAGAGTTCCAAACAGGATACCGTTGCAGACTCGACGATGGAGGCTGAATACATCGCTGCCAACGATGCTGCCAAAGAGGCTGTCTGGATCAAGAAGTTCATTAGTGAACTTGGTGTGGTTCCATCCATTGAGCATCCAATACCTCTATATTGCGATAACAATGGAGCTGTGGCGTTAGCCAAAGAACCTAGGTCCCATCAGAAGTCCAGACATATTCTGAGGCGGTATCACCTGATCAGGGAGATAGTTGATCGCCCGGAGATCGAGGTCAGGAGAGTAGATACGAAGGACAACACCGCGGATCCATTCACGAAGGCTATTCCCCAGATACAGTTTGAGAGATTATTCGGGATGCTAGGTATGAGATACTACAGCAGCTGGCCTTAGTGCAAGTGGGAGATTGTTAGTTATGTATATGACCTAGAGGCCATTGTTGTACATATGATGTATATTATAATGGATGCTTGGATATATATAGAGATGACTTTCTTGCTCGTCATGATAGTATGCTATTTGGTTTCACTTTATCTTAACATGTTGACTTGTATTGGTTTACTGTTTTACTCTCACATGTTGATAAAGCCCTTAGGATCTGTACTCGACTACTGGGACTATAATGAGATCATACTAGTGGGGCCACGGTAGTCGATGAGTACTTCCTATAACTGTTCCTAGTCGAGGGTATATCGAGACAGGGCATCGATACACCAGAGTAGACTAGCGTATACGCATCTTGACCCATATGATGGGTGATGGATGATCCCATATCCATCGGTGTTTGACATCAGAGATGGTGTACGGGTGCTCAGTGGAGACTGGGTACACTGGACGGACTCGATGAGAACTCCCAGATGGTGATATACCACACGTCAGATGGCAGTTCTCCGGTGATACTGGTACAGGGTAGTCTGAAGACCCGAGATCGTCATAGAGTCTTGTGTGATTCCCACTTTGCTTTGATTTCCACCTTACCACGTCCAAGAGGGCGTGCAAAACGGTGGCTTTTGGGTACAGTCCCGAATCACATGGAGGCAATGAGCGATAGGAGGGGATTCGTTTCTCCCGGTATAGGGAGTTGATATTGCGCTGTGTTCGATTGGCTATAACTGGAAGTCCCTGGCCAGAGATGATATAGAGATTTACTGTTAAGTGTTACTAGTAGTTTCTCGACCCGTTATGAGCCACACATCGACACGACTTATCGGTTACTGGGGTCTGACGTTTACCACCCCTAGACTTGATATGCGACATATCAGACGAACAGACCGGACTGTACGGGAGTGTTACTGATTGGATTCACAGGAGAACGCACAGGATAGCTTGTTGATCTTCTGATTGCTCAATACCTGGGTGGCTGTTACGTTTAGCTGACCGCTTGCAGCTTGTGGGTGTTTGATATGATCATCACCTGCTACCGGCGTATTGACGATTCTTTAGAGTCCTATACAGAGGTTTCTTGGCTCAGGCGAAATGGAGTAGAGGCACATATGTGATATGTGCAGGACCGAGAATAATGCGATATGAGATACCGTATTATATTCTCGCGATATTTAGATATGAACTGAGACATCGGATCAAGTGTTGATTCGATGAATCGGTACATGATATATTAGTCGGTAATATTCGATATAGCCGGATCATCAAATCAAGTGTTGATTCGATGATTTAATGTATAATAATATATATGATATATTGTATTACATTATCTAATATTGGCTCGCTTTATTATTTCATTTTCTCACTAGATGATACATTGATATATATGCGATATATGTTAATTGTATTATTTTCTTTTGTTGCAAATATATAATATATATGTGATATATATTATTGTGACATGATATGACTAATTGTTAAACATGTTTAAGGATGATTAATTGAGGTTAGGGTTTGATTAGGGTTTGATGCTTCATGCACCTTCTAGAAGCATTTTCTTTTGTCATTGTTAAGATATTTTTCGATGACACATTTTTTAACCCAACCAAACCCTAACTCTAGTTTATTCTCTACACAATTCTAGCCACTCATCCTTGACCATGGTTTATATATCAATCATATACATTTCTTTCTATTCATCACAAAAGAAATAATCATTATTATTTTCCATTATCATCTTCTTCTCTCTTGAAAAAAGCTCACTTTATTTTCTTTATGTGATGAATAAATATGAGAAAATGATTTAAAAAGAAAGAAAAAATACTACTCTCTCATCCTCATCTCATCTAGCCCATGAGATTAGTGTGTTCATCTTTTTAGAGTGAGAAATCTTGAGTCTTTTCAACTTCGACGT
Organism: Agapanthus africanus; assembly: GCA_030015575.1. NCBI lineage: Eukaryota > Viridiplantae > Streptophyta > Magnoliopsida > Asparagales > Amaryllidaceae > Agapanthus > Agapanthus africanus. The sequence continues at coordinate 76,937,698 of JASDDO010000031.1, forward strand.
AGATCATCGGAGATTTGGAACACTTCAAGCTAGCATGGATCGTTCGAGTCGTGGAGCCTCTCATGAGTCCGGGAGATCGTGGATCGCGGCAAAGGGACTTCTACTCGGAGCTTGTGAAGTGAAGGTGCGGACTACAAAGGTTGTAATCCCTCACACTTAGATAAAAGTTATCATCTTGCATGTTAAACCCTAATAATCTAGCAAAGATCCCGGCTTTGGGTTGTTCGGCACGTCTAAATTTTTATCCGGGCATGTTTGATGCCATATGAGCCTTCACAAGAGTGCCTAGAAACCTTTCAGTTTCGCGGCTAAAGGATGACATCATCATCCCCTGTTTGCACAGTAACTCCTATTTTATTATTCTGGATTTTCTGGGAATTTTTAATTTTTATTCAAGAGTTGAATTTTCTGGGGTTGTTTTGGGGATTCGGTGTTTCGATCGGTGTATCAGATTTTGTCTATGTGGCTTTCCGGATAACTTTTAGAAACTGTTAAAAAGTTCGATCGGATATCAATAACTCACTTTTTCCCCTGTCGGAAAATTTTTCAAAAGTTGGATTTTTCCTCGTGTTTAAGAACGTTCTAAGTCGTGCAAGTAACTCGGTGGACCCTCTAGAAGACAACAAACCTTAACTCGATTACGTGACCGTCTTGAACTGCCTTTTGAACCTTAGGGTTTGGGGCAGTACGGCGTGCCACATGTGAGGCGTTGGCTTGACCCTTCTACGGCTGGACCATTGGTACTGTGGCATGTGATGGATGTTTTTAAACTGATTTCAAGTGTTGAAATATATTGGGGAAATCTTGGGTGTTTGATGATTCGATCGGAAAGTTTAACTTTATCTATTTATCTGGAATGTGATACAATATTTGGAATCCACAGGTAGTTATGAGATAACTAATTTGAATATTATAGACATAGTAGTTTAGTCTCAGATGATCGGTTGCCACGGAATTTTGATGTGATCAAAAGTCCGTCGCAATCACGTAGAGTACGCGGATACTCGCCGGGTAAACTTAATAGACAGCTACACCTCTTAGCCCCGACCAAGTGACTGTAGGAGAACCCCGTCGCCGAAAGCATCCGTTCGGGTGCTCGCGGCAGCGGTGTTCCGCCTTGGTGCACTTCGTCGACGGCATCTGGTGGTGCGGCCGTCTACTATAGTTTGCGACGAGCATTCGATCAGGACGTCGGGAATCTTGTTGAATTGCCCGACTTGATATTGAAAAGAGTTTTCGATAATGAGACTAAAATATGGGGTTTATAATTGTTAGGCATGCGATGTCTAAGGAATTCATTTGGTTAGGCATGCGATGTCTAAAGAGGTTGCGGATTCCAACTGTTGTAGTTTTACACTTTCTTTTCTGTGACTGTAAGCGTAGTATGTGGTGTATCGCCGGCTTCGTTGCTATACATCAACGACAATCGGGATACGCATACTTGCGTACGTTGATGATATGAGATATTATGTGTTGCTGTGATATGTTATATTGGATCGTCACGTTTGAATAGCCGGGGTTTTATGTCAGATGAGAGTTTTTCTTTTTCATTCATGTAAAATTCATTTGTATGTAATATTCTTTTATTGGGGCACTTCCAGGTAGCGGAAGATGTCACCGTTGTATATTATTTACTTTTCCGCATTAGGTAGACCCAAGGTGGGGAGCACAAGTAACCGGGTTCTAGGGTCCAGTGGGAGATCATCTCGAGGAGTCGAGACCGGGTCTCCTAACCCTAGAATTGGCAGTGTTACTTGCCGCTCTCGTAGGGGTCTAGGGATGTGGGTTTGGCTATTCATCGCTACCGTGGAATCCGTGTTTTATATAGGCTCGTATTGAAAACACGGACGTCCTAGTATATCCAATATTTCATATATGTTCTTCTGCTGCAATGTTCTGTGATGAGATCATATTACTGCCTGAGACGAATGTTTATATTATATATATGAGATATATGTTATATTGCAGATTTCGTTTCAAAAGAGATGCTTGTGAAGCATATTAAAATGGGACTTCATTAATGAGATTAATGAAATAAAAGAAACCTAAGATGTTGTAGAAACTTGTTTATAAAAACTGGTAGCTCTAGTTGTTGCTTTGCATAGCGGTGTTCCTTGTAGAACATCCAGCACCTTATTCGATAAGGAAAGGTCCGAGATCCCTTCACCGGGAGTGACTCCTTTAGCAATAACTGGCAGATGCTACAAACCCGGTTTGTCTTTTGATTGCTTCTATAGTTCTTGTTTTGCACAGCGGTATATATGATATATCCTGCACCTTATTCGATAAGGAAAGGGCCGACGATCCCTTCACCGGGAGTGACCCCTTTAGCAAAACTAGAAAAGCCTAAAAAACACTCCATTTAAAATCACTCGATTCTACAACGATATAAAGTTCATTACGCAAAAGGTTTTCTTAAAAACCTGTCATAGCCCTCCGTCATTTCAGATAAGTAATAGTTAGTATTCGTGCTGTGTTTGTTGACTCAGTCAAGGCGTAGTGTGCGGTAGCTGATTAATGCTTATCTGCAGAGCATATAATGCGATTGGATTAGGGTAGTCGTGCGGCCTTGTTGACTCAGTCAAGGGTCGTGCGGGTGGGTTTAATTCAATCGGGAAATGACGGGTTGAACTTTACTTGCGGTCTATGGTTTGTTGACTCGGTCAAGGTCATAGATTGCTTGGGGCAAAATATTATTGGGAATTTCAAGTGTCGAAATTTGCAATGAGATTGCATACCTTCTATGAGATAGTTGGATCCCGATACCCGCTGCGAGTAAGAGTTACTCCTGGGAGAGTTTTACACATTAAAATTAGTCGATCAAGTAGGTGTCTAGAAAGGTGTTAAAGGGGTTACGCCTCTGGGAAAACGAGGTTTACTTTAATTAGGTTCGTGCGAAAGCACGGGGGACCTCCCTCAAAGTACCGACACTGGCCTGGCTGAAAGATTGGCGAACTTGTAGCGTGTAATTAATCTCGGCCAGTCTTTCCTTTTAGGGTTTTGAAGGAAGATTTGACTAAAACAGTGGGAGACATCCTGATTAGATATATTATATAACCAATCTAATCTTGCAAGAGCATAGACTGAGTGTTTTCTTCTCTCTCTCTCTCCAGGTAGCGACCATATCACGCCTTAATCAAGATAATAATATGGATATACTGACCGAACCTGCTTGTTATACTGAGCTGGGGAACGTTGGTCCCGCTCCAACTTATAATTGTTATAAGACAGAGCAGGAAATTGGGGATTACCAGAATTCCCGTGCCGCCCAAACGAAGAAAGTTCATGTTGATGCATCATCTTCGGGTGTGTTCATTACACAGAACTGTTTCTCAGTAACCTTTACGTCCTGGGTATGTGATACCGGATCAGAATCCCGCATATGTAATCTGTTACATGGGCTACAGAAAGGTAGAGAACTGAGAACGGGTGATAAGTTTCATGAGACAGAAAACGGTGCAAGTGTTGCAGCCAAGTCTGTTGGTCACTGTCACCATGTATTACCGGAATACATTGATTCTGAACAAATGTTATTAGATACCGAACCTGATATACAAAATCATATCAGTCTCTTTATTAGTAAAGAAAGGATATAATTTTGTATTGTTGGATAATGTTTTGAACATTTCCTATATCAAGAGTTGATCGGTTCAGGCACGTTATCTAAAAGCATTGACGTTCTAAATCAAACCACGGTTCTTAGTATACAGAACACACACAAGAGGAAGAGTTCAGAAATGAACGAATCCTTCTTGAGGCATTGTAGACTAGGTCATATCAATGCGACCCGGCTAACTAAGTTACATTTAGATGCATATTTAAATCTGTTTGAATTTACATCTTGTGAAACTTGCCGGTCATGTCACAAAGATAAGATGACTATAGCTCTATTTATTGGAAACAGAGAAAGAGTTAGTGAACTCTTGCGATTGATACATGTTGATGTATGAAAGGTCCCCTGTCTACACATGCCAAGATCGGTTATTTCTACTTCAATACATTCTCTGATAATCTCTCAAGATTCAGACATATGTTTCTGTTGAAACACAGGTCCGAACCTTTTGAGGTATTCACAGAATATAAATTAGAAGTAGAGAACCAAAATTCGGGTATAAGTATTATGTCCTTTGATGAGATCAAGGAGGAGAATACTTAAGCACGGAATTCCTGGACTATTCTAAAGTAGAATGAGATTCTCTCTCAGCATTACTCCTCCGTATACACCACAGCACGTCGGTGTATCGGGGTGGAGCCATAGCACCCTATGTGATATGGTGTGCTCTATGATGAGTACTACTGAGTTTCCTATTTCCTTTAGGGAGTTATGCACTTGTGAAGTTGCATACCTATTGAATAGGGTTCAAATCAAATCAGTTGCCTACCACTTCATATATGATATGGAAAGGGAAGAGCCCATATCTTAAGTTTGTTAAGATTTGGGGTTGTCCGGCTTGTGTCTAAAAGCAAAATCCGGACAAGCTCGAGGCAATGTCTGTTATGTAGAACTGGAATGGTTCCATCTATACAAACTGCAGCTCATAATTTGGTAGAACCAAAGGATTCAATAGTTTCCAACGAACCTCAGCCTCTCCGCCGATCTAGTAGGGTTCCTCACCCACCTGAGAGATACTTTAGTTTCTCTATGATAGTGGGAACGAGGATTGCATCATGAGATGATCACCCAACTAGTTTAGAGCTGGCCATCAGGAGTGGGACTCTGTAAGAATGGCTGGGTGCTTATCGATCTGAGATGGAATCCTTATACACCAACAAAGTATGGACTTTGGTTACTTTATCCGAAGGGTTAAATCCCCATCAGGAGCAAGTATATCTTGAGAAGATTACTTGGTGTACATGGAAAAGTTGAGACTTTCAAAGCTATGCTTAAGTCCATCCAGATCCTACTTTCCACGGCTACATACCATGACTACGATATCTGGTGGTTGGGTGTCATGACTGCTTTTCTAAGTGATGTTTTAGAAGAGAACGTCTATAAGTACACAGCCAGAGGGCTTCGTAGACAGTGGGAGAAGCGGAAATGTGTGCAAGATGTTTTATATGATAAAACAGGCATCGCGGAGTTGGAACATCTGTTTTGATGTGGCAGTCAAAGAGTTTGACTTCATCAAAATGGTAGATGAACCTTGTATATACGAAAAGGTAGTAGAGAGTATGGTGGTGATCCTCGTAGAGTACGTAGATGACATACTCTTGATAGGGAAGGAGTTTCCTATGCTACGCTCGGTCAATCTCCGCTTATCACAAGGATTCTCCATATAGGATCAAAGTGATACCTCCAAAATCCTGTGTTTTGGATCTATGAGATAGATCTAATTGGATGTTAGGACACTCACTAGTTGTAGTGAGATGGTATCAATCGATCCTAGGGAGAATCACTGGAAAGGTTCCAGGCTGAGAAGGACGACTGAATGTCAGTCACAGGCATTGTCTATACCCTTCGTGGAGGGACGGTATGTTGGAAGAGTTCCAAGCTAGATACCGTGACATACTAGACGATTAAAGGCAAGATACATCGTTACCAAGGATGCTACCAAAGAGGCAGTCTGGATATATTTAAGTTCATGAGATGAACTTCGTTCCTACCATTGTGTGACAATGGAGTTGTGGCTTTAGCCAAGGAACTACCGTCCCATCAGAAATCCAGATATAATTCTTAGACAGTATCACCTGATCATGGAGATAGTTGATCTCCAGGGAGATCGAGGTTAGGAGAGCAGACACAGAGGACAAAAGCGCGGATCCACTAACAAAGGCCTTTTTCCTAGTAGAGACTTTTTACGGGATGGTTGAGTATGAGATACTTCAACCGCAGCTAATTGTTGGGTATGCGATACCATAACAGATGGCCCTAGTGCAAGTGGGAGATTGTTAGTTATATGTATGCCCTAGAGGCCATTACTGTACATACGATGTATATTGTAGTGGATGCTAGGACATATATAGGGAGGACTTTCTTGCTCGACATGATAGTATACTATCTGGTTGTACTTTATCTTAACATGTACTCTGATTGTCTCTATATTACATGTTGATAAAGCCCTTAGGATATGTACTCGACTACTGGGACTATGATGAGATCATACTAGTGGGGCCACGGTAGTCGACGAGTACATCCTATAACTGTTCCTAGTCGAGGGTGTATCGAGACAGGGCATCGATACACCAGAGTAGACTAGCGTATACGCATCTTGACCCATGTGAGGGGCGATGGATGATCCCATATCCATCGGTGTTTGACATCAAGGATGGTATACGGGTGCTCAGTGGAGACTGGGTACACTGGACGGACTCGCCAAGAACTCCCAGATGGTATTATACCTCACGTCAGATGGCAGTTCTCCGGTGACACTGGTACAGAGTAGTCTGTTGACCCGAGATCGTCATAGAGTCTTGTGTGATTCCCACTGTGCTTTGATTTCCATCATACCACATCCAAGAGGGCGTGCAAAAAGGTTGCTTTTGGGTACAGTCCCGAATCACATGGAGGTAATGAGCGATAGGAGGGGATTCGTCTCTCCCGGTATAGGGAGTTGATGTTGTGCTGTGTTCGATTGGCTATAACTGGAAATCCCTGGCCAGGGTTGCTGAGATTTACTGGTAAGTGTTATCAATAGTTTCTCGAACTGTTATAAACCTCATATCGACACGACTTATCAAGCTACTGGGGTCTGACGTTTACCACCCCTAGGCGAGATATGCGACATATCAGACGACGAGACCGGACTGTACGGGAGTGTTACTTTTTGGATTCACAGGAGAAGTTACAGGCTTTCTTGTTGATCTTCTGAGCGCTCAATACCTGGGTAGCTGTTATGTTTAGCTGACCGCTTGTAGCTTGTGGGTGTTTGATATGATCATCACTTATTGCCGGCGTATTAACGATTCTTTAGAGTCCTACACAGAGGTTTCTTGACTCAGGCAAAACAGAGTAGGAGCACATATGTGATATGTGCGGGACCGAGGATAATACGATATGAGATACCGTATTCTATTCTCGCGATATTTGATATCAGCCGGGTCATCGGATCAAGTGTTGATTCGATGAATCGGTACGGAAAAATATTAGTCGGTTATATGCGATATAGCCGGATTGTCGGATCAAGTGTTGATTCGATTATTTAATGTATAATAATATATATGTATATTAAATTACATTAACTAATATATGCTCACCAAAAGATTCTTTTTCTCACTCGGGTAATACATTGATATATATGCGATATATGTTAATTGTATTATTTTTATTGGTTACAATAAATATTATATATGTGATATATAATATTGTAACATGATATGATAACTAATGCAACTTGTTTAGTGGAGTTTAAACATGATTAGGGTTTGGATTAGGGTTAAGCTTTCTAGATGTTTCTAGAAGGTTTTCTTTTTGTCATGATAAAGATATTTACAAGTGACTCATGCTTTAACCCAACCCAAACCCTAACCCTAGTTAATTCTCTACAAAGGTTTACTTGACCATGGTTGCATAATTCATCATATTATTCTTTTCCTATACATCACAAAAGGATTCTTATCATGTTCATCTTCTTCTTCCTTCATTCTTTCATGAAAAAGCTTGCTGGATTTTTCCAAAGTGATGAATAAATATGAGAAAAAGATAAATAAAGAGAGCAAAAATCCTACTTCATCATCCTCATCTTCCCTTTCCATTTAGATGAGGGTGTTCACATCATTTCATGAGTGTTAGCTTGTGTTAACGGAACTTCAAGGTAGATCATCTTAGTATCGAAGATCGGAAGCAAAGGTTGCATCTTTCTCTTCGTGGAACCTCTCGAGAGTCCGGAACCCGATGATCGCAGCGAAGGGACCACAACACGAAGCATATGAAGTGAAGGACCTGATCTACAAAGGTTTTAATCCCTCTCACTTAGTGTTAAAGTGTTTAGCATGCTAGTTTTCGCCTAATCTCTACTTTAAAGATCCGTATTCGGGTTGTTCGGCATGGCTAAATTTTTAACCGGGCATGGTTGATGCCTCGTAGACCCTTGTGCACGTGCATAGCAACCCTACAAATCCAACAAATCTAATACAAGGATCCGTCTTAAACCAATGCCCACTAGTATGATCCATCCGATCATGATCCGTGCACTACTGCACATATATGATCGAACCCCGCCATATAACATACGGCCTCTACAACGTTTCGCCCGAAATTTGAGAAACTGTCTGTGGGGGACTCTAAAGACTCGTCAATACTTTGGCTGTGGATTTAACCACTAGCACGTCAGTGGCACTAGCCGTACGTAACGGGCTACCAGGTATTGACCAAAAGGGAGGTCGATGAGTGAACTCATCCAGACACCATTCTTAGCCTGTCAGTGACAATATCCGTACAGTCCAGTCCGTTCGTCTATGAGCATCGCATGTCGGGCCTAGGGAGTTGGTAAAAGTAAGACCCCCAAAAGCGGTATAAGTCATGTCGGAGTGTAGCCAAGAACACCCCGAGATACTACTGGAATACCTACCAGTAAATCTCCTGTCTTGGCCAAGGACTTCGTGTAATGGCTCTCCTAGACACAGCGCGATCTAACCCCCAATACCGGGATAGACGAAACCCCTGCCGATCTTCTCACTGCCTCCATGTGGCTCGGGACTGTACCCAACTAAAACCTGTTTGCACGACTCCTTTGAGCCATGGTAGGGTAGTAATCAAAGCACAGTGGAAACTCACACGATACAAACGACGATCTCAGGTCGATGAACTAACCTGTACACATGTCACCAGGGAACTGCTATCTGATGTCAGATATAATACGTTCCCGGCGAGTCCTGTCCGGTGTACTCATAACCCAATGAGCACCTGTATACATCTTAGGTGAACCAACTAACACCAATGGCTTGTGAGACCGGCCATCGCCCCTCGTTGGGGTCTCGACTGTATACACCAGTCTACTAATGGAGTATCGATGCCCAGTCTCGAAACTCCCACGACTAGGGACCACTTTAAGGATGTGCTTTTAGACCCCAGCTCCCACGTATATGATCGCCATCATACTGCTGGCCGTCAAGCAAGAATCCTATAGGCTCTATCAACGTGCAATAGTGACCTGTAATGTCACCTAAAGCATGTACATGATGATAAAGATAAACCAAATAGCATACTATCATCTTGAGTAAGATTGTCCTACCGGTATAGGTCCTCCCTCAATCATTGCAATCACGTGCCTGTGATCCAATAATTGACTCTGAGGGCCCTATATCCAACACCACACAGAGGTTTCCGAGCTCAAGCGAAACTAAGTAGGGCACAAATGCTGATATGTGCGGGAGCTTGATTAAATACGAGTATGTGTTACCGTATTCTAATCTGGCGATATTTGATATCGGTTAGGTTATATTTGATATTACCGGTTTATTGAATCAAATGTTGATTCAATGATATGTTATATGTATATATATATATATATATTTGATAGTGTCCGGTTATATATGATATGACCGGTTTATTGAATTAAGTGTTGATTTAATATCTAGTATTGAATATTGTCAGTTATATGCGATATATCCGGGTTATTGAATCAAGTGTTGATTTGGTAATATGATATACATACATATATGATATTAATCGGTTCTATATGATATAACCGGATTATTGAATAAAATGTTGACTTAATAATTTGATATATATTAATATATTTGATATATACATACATATATATATATATATTAACTAATATAGCTCACTTTTGATTTCCTTCTCTTCATATACATTTAAATATATATGAGATATATATTAATATACGTATTTAGATATTGTATCATGGTTGTTGATACATAGAACATAGGTGTATGAGACTCACACATGAACTAAAGATTAACGGGGTGATTTATTTTAAAGTAAAATAAAAAGGCAAAGAAATGAGTCATGGCTTTGGATGCTTGGAGAAGCATTGAGAAGCCATGACTTATCTCTTGATTTTTGTTTTACTCTTGATATTTATTCATCCCATTCTTATCTTGAGCTCATGGTTCATTCTCTCATTCACAACACTCACACACCCAAGTTCATCTTCTTCCTCTCTAGGGTTTTTCTTAAGTTGGAAAAAAGAAAGAGAAATAGATTTCTAAAGTGAGCAAAATTCCTACTTCATCAACCTACACTAATCTAGCCCATTAGTTTAGGTTGTTTGCTTCACTAATATTTTGATTAGTGAAGAGTGAGATTGAGTTAGAGAGACATCAAGGTGGATCATCTTCGGCTTTGAAGAAAACATAACAAGCTCGATCATTTCTTCAAGTGGAGCTAAGAAGAGTTCTAGGGACTACTACTTAGAGCTACATAAGTGAAGGACTTGGTCTACAAAGGTTATAACGCTCTTCACTGTTCGTTCCTAAACACGGCAGCAAGGTTTCGGGTAGCATCATCCATGCCAATTTAAAAATTTTGCCATGTTTAAACAACCCAAGACAAGATCTTTAACTAGAGAATCAAACTAAACTATATGTTAACAACTTAACATCTATGTGTTTAGGGATTACAACCTTTGTAGTCTGTTCCTTCACTTCATAAGCTCCGAGTAGTGGTCCCTTCGCTGCGATCATCAAGCTCCCGGACTCTAGAAATGCTCCATGAGGTGAATGATCCATGCTAGCTTGAAATCTTCACAATCCAAGATGATCTATCTTGAGGAGTCACAAACCCAATCTATCTCTTCACTAATTAGGGATTAGTGAAGCTAAGACACTAATCTATATGGCTAGTATAGAAGAGGATGATGAAGTAGGAATTTTACTCTCTTTTGTTTTCTTTTTCACATAATCTTTTTATCACTTATGAAAAAGCTTGTAAAGCTTTTGAGGAAGAAGAAGATGAAGTGATAAAAGAATTATTGTTGTGGTTTGAAATGCAATCAAAGGTTAAGCATTTCATGCTTAACCCCTGTAGAGACATAACCATGAGTTAGGGTTAAAGGTTAGGTCAAAAAATATCTTAAGCTAGACAAAAAGAGTGGACAAAGTCAAAGAAGCCTACAAGCTTCTACATGTTTTCAACAAATATCAACTATGACAAAATCCACAATATTTGAATTACTTAATGATAAATATAAATCCTAATCTTAACCCTAGCATGGTTTAATTCTCATAAACCCTAGTTGCATTTATATTACATATAACCGACCAATATAATATGTATCATTTTATCGAATCAACACTTGATCCGATAACCCGGCTATATCACATATACCCGGCCAATATCATATATTGCGAAAATAGAATACGGTATCACATACATGTATTATTCTTGGTCCCGCACATATCACATATGTGCTCCTGCTTCGTTTCGCTTGAGCCAGGAAACCTCTGTATAGGACTCTAAAGACTCGTCAATACGCCGGCAGTAGGTGATGATCATATCAAAAACCCATAAGCTGCAAGCGGTCAGCTAAACGTAACAGCCACCCGGTTATTGAGCGATCAGAAGATCAACAAGCAAGCCTGTACATACTCCTGCGAATCCAATCAGTAACACTACCGTACAGTCTGGTCTCTTCGTCTGATATGTCGCATATCCAGTCTACGGGTGGTAAACGTTAGACCCCAGTAACCGATAATTCGTGTCGATGTGAGGCTTATAATGGGTCGAGAAACTACTGATAATACTTACCAATAGATCTATATATCAGCCCTGGCCAGGGACTTCCAGTTATAGCCAATCGAACACAGCGCAACATCAACCCCCAATACCGGGAGAGACGAAACTCCTCCTATCGCTCTTTGCCTCCATGTGATTCAGGACTGTACCCAAAAGCTACCGTTTTGCACATTCTCATGAACGTGGTAAGGTGGAAATCAAAGAACAGTGGGAATCACACAAGAATCTATGACGATCTCGGGTCTACAGACTAACTTATACCAGTGTCACCAGAGAACTGCTATATGACGATAGGTATAATACCATCTAGGAGTTCTCGACGAGTCCGTTCAGTGTACCCAGTCTCCACTGAGCACCCGTACACCATCTTTGATGTCAAACACCAATGGTTGTGGGATCATCCATCGCCCATCATATAGGTCAAGATGCGTATACGCTAGTCTACTCTGGAGTATCGATGCCCTGTCTCAATACACCCTCGACTGGGAATAATTATAGGATGTACTCGTGGACTACCCTGGCCCCACTAGTATGATCTTCATCATAGTCCTAGTAGTCAAGTACATATCCTAAGGGCTTTATCAACATGTGAGAGCAAGACGGTAATACAATACAAGTCAACATGTTAAGACAAAGTGAAACCGGATAGCATACTATCATGTCGAGCAAGAAAGCCCTCTCTATATATATCCAAGCATCCACTATAATATACATTATATGTACAACAATGGCCCTTAGGGCATATATATAACTAACAATCTTCCATTTACATTAAGGCCAGCTGTTGTAGTATCTCATACCCAACATCCCGAAGAGTCTCTCAAATTGGATCTGGGGTATAGCCTTCGTGAGTGGATCCGCAGTGTTGTCCTTCGTGTCAACTCTCCTGACCTCGATCACCCGGCGATCAACTATCTCCTGGATCAGGTGATACCGCCTCAGAATATGCCTAGATCTCTGATGGGACCTGGGTTCCTTGGCTAAACCCACAGCTCCATTGTTATCACAATAGATAGGTATTGGATGCTCAATGGATGGAACCACTCTAAGTTCAGTTACGAACTTCTTCATCCAGACAGCCTCTTTGGCAGCATCGTTGGCAGCGATGTATTCAGCCTCCATCGTCGAGTCTGCCACGGTTTCCTATTTGGAACTCTTCCAACACACCGTCCCTCAATTGAGGGTAAAGAAAAATCCCGAGTGTGATTTAGAGTCGTCCTTATTAGTTTGGATGCTCGAATCGGTAAAGGACTCCACTTGGAGTTCTCCGTTACCATACACCAAGAACATCTCTTTAGTCCTTCTCAAGTACTTGAGAATGTTCTTCACAGCAGTCTAGTGACTTTTTCCTGGATCTGCTTGATACCTACTCACTACACTCAGTGAGTATACTACATCAGGTCTGGTATATAGCATCGCGTACATGATAGAGCCTATTTCCGAAGCATAGGGTATCCCATGCATGCGAGCTCTCTCCATATCAGTCTTGGGAGACATCTCTTTGGAGAGAGTGAGTCTAGATATCGTGGGTAAATTCCTACGCTTGGATTCTTCCATACTAAACCTCTTTAGTATGGTGTCAATATACCTGGATTGGGACAATCCCAGTATCCGTTTAGATCTATCTCTATAGATCTTAATCCCCAAAATGCAGGAGGCATCACCTAGATCTTTCATTGAGAATCTTTATGATAAGAAGAGCTTGACCGAGTGCAGCATAGTAACATCATTTCCTATCAAGAGTATGTCATCCACGTACAATACGGGAAAGACAACCTTACTCTTTACCACCTTCTTGTAAATACAAGGTTCATCTATGTTCTTGATGAAGTCAAAATCTTTGACTACAACATCAAAATAGATGTTCCAACTCCGCGATGCCTGCTTTAACCCGTAGATGGATTTAAGCAGCTTGCACACCTTTCCGCTGCTCCTACTATCTCCGAAGCCCTCTGGCAGAGTCATGTACACGCACTCCTCTAAATCACCATTTAGAAAGGCGGTCTTAACATCCATTTGCCAGATTTCGTAGTCATGGTATCCAGCAATGGCAAGTAAGATCCAGATGGACTTAAGTAAAGCCACTGGAGAAAAAGTTTCGTCGTAATCCACACCTGGTCGTTGACGAAAACCCTTTGCAACAAGTCTAGCTTTGAAAGTCTCAACTTTTCCATCTACACCAAGTTTCTTCTTAAAGATCCATTTGCTCCCAATGGGTTTTACCCCTTCAGGAGCATCTTCCAAAGTCTATACTTTGTTGGTGTACATGGATTCCATCTCAGATCACATTGCATCCAGCCATTTCACAGAGTCACCACTCGTGATGGCCTGCTCGAAGCTAGTTGGGTCATCATCTTCCATGATACAATCCTCGCTCCCACCATCGATGAGAAAACCATAGTATCTCTCAGGTGGATGAGGAACCCTACTAGATCGATGGAGAGGCTGGAGTTCATCGAGAACTATTGAATCCTCTGATTCTACTAAATCTTTAGTTGCAGTTTGTGCTGTTGGAACTTCTTCTAGCTCTACCTCTTCGCCACTAATTGTTTTTACAACAAATTCCTTTTCTAAAAAGGTGGCGTATTGAGAAACAAACACCTTTTTTTCTTCAGCGTGGTAGAAAATATATCCTTGTGAATTCTTCGGCTATCCCACAAACTTGCATAGAACCGATCGTGCCTCGAGTTTGTCCGGATTTTGCCTTTTGACATAGGCCGGACAACCCCAAATCGTAACACGTTTAAGATATGGTCTCTTCCCACTCCATATCTCATATGGGATTGTAGGTACAGATTTAGATGGAACTTGATTCAGTAGGTATGCTGCTGTCTCAAGCGCATAGCCCTAAAAGGAAATAGGCAACTCAGCAGTGCTCATTATAGAGCGCACCATATCTAATAGGGTGCGATTCCTCCTTTCCGATACTCCGTTGTGCTGTGGTGTATATGGAGGAGTAAGCTGAGAGAGAATCCCATTCTCTTTTAGATAGTCCAGGAATTCATTGCTCATGTATTCTCCTCCTCGATCTGATCGAAGGATCTTAATACTTTTACCCATTTGGTTCCCTACTTCGTGCTTATATTCTTTGAATTTCTCAAAAGCTTCAGACTTGTGTTTCAGCAGGAACACATGTCCGTATCTTGAGATATCAACAGTGAATGTAATGAAATATAAGGAACCATTTCTGGCATTTGTAGACATGGGACCGCATATATCACTATGTATCAGTCCCAAGAGTTCCATAACTCTTTCTCCATGTCCACTAAACGGAGTTTTGGTCATCTTGCCTTTGAGACATGACCGGCAAGTGTCATAAGATGAAAATTCGAAAGGATTCAAATATCCATCCTTATGTAACTTAGCTAGTCGTGTCGCATTGATATGACCTAGTCTACAACGCCACAAGAAGAATTCATTCATTTCTGAACTCTTCCTCTTGTGTGTGTTTTGTACATTAAGAACTGTAGTTTGGTTTAGAACGTATATGCCATTATTTAACGAGCCTGATCCAATCAACTTTTTTATTTAGGAATATGTTCATAACATTATCATGTACTACAAAATTATATCCTTCCTTACTCAATAAAGAAACTGATATAAGATTGCATATCAGGGTCGGAATGTAATAACATTCGTTCAGAATCAATGTATTACCATTTGGCAGTAAAAGGTGATACTTGCCAACTGCTTTGGCTACAACATTTGCACTATTCCCTACTCTTATGGAATGATCACCCTCTCCCAGTTCTCTACCTTTCCGTAGCCCATGTAACATATTACATATGTGGGATCCCGACCCGTTATCTAATACCCAGTACGTAGAGTGAACTGAGAAACAGTTCTCGATAACAAACACACCCGAAGAAGATGCATCAATATGCTTGTTCTTCATTTGGGTGGCATGGGATTCCGGATATTCCCCTATTTCCTGCTCAGTCTTATAACAGTTATAAGAAAGAACGGAACCAACGTTCCCCTACTCAGTATAACAAGCGGGTTCAGTCAATACATCCATATTATTATCTTGATTAAGGCCTGACATGGTTGCTACCTGGAGAGAGAGAGAAGAAAACAGTTTAGCGTATGCTCTTGCAAGATTAGATTGGTTATTATCTTATATAATCAGGATGGATCCCACTGTTTTTATCAAATCTTTCTTCAAACCATAAGAGGTAAGACTAGCCGGGATTAATTACACTTTACAAGTTCGGCAATCTTTCAGCCAGGCCAGTGTTGGTACTTTGAAGGAGGTTCCCCGTACTTTCGTATGGACCTAATTAAAATAAACCTCATTTTCCCAGAGGCATAACCCCGTTAACACCTTTCTAGACACCTACTTGATCGGCTAATTGTCATGTGTAAAAATCTCCCAGGAGTAACTCTTACTCGCAGTGGTATCAGGATCCAACTATCTCATAGAAGGTATGCAATCTCATTGCAAATTTCAACACTTGAAATTCCTGATAATACTTTTGCCCCAAGCAACTTATGAGCTTAACATAGTCAAAAAATCATAAGCGCTAGCCAAGTTCAACCCGTCATTTCCCGATTGAATTAAACCCACCCGCACGACCCTTAACATAGTCAACAAAGTCGTGCGACTACCCTAATCCAATCGCATCTCATATATTAACAGATAAGCACTAATTATCTACCACACACTACGGCTTAACATAGTCAAAAAACGTATCATGAATACTAAGAAGTACTTATCTCAAATGACGGAGGGCTACGGCAAGTTTTTCAGAAAACCTTTTGCGTAATGAACTTGATAACGTTGTAGAAACAAGTGATTTTGAAAAGGAGTGTTTTTGAGGATTTTACTAGTTTCGCTATGTTAGTTATAAGTATGGCCTAGAGGCCATTACTGTACATATGATGTATATTGTAATGGATGCTTGGACATATATAGGGAGGACTTTCTTGCTCGACATGACAGTATGCTATCTGGTTGTACTTTATCTTAACATGTACTCTGATTGTCTCTATGTTACATGTTGATAAAGCCCTTAGGATATGTACTCGACTACTGGGACTATGATGAGATCATACTAGTGGGACCACGGTAGTCGACGAGTATATCCTATAACTGTTCCTAGTCGAGGGTGTATCGAGACAGGGCATCGATACACCAGAGTAGACTAGCGTATACGCATCTTGACCCATATGATGGGCGATGGATGATCACATATACATCGGTGTTTGACATCAATGATGGTGTACGGGTGCTCAGTAGAGATTGGGTACACTGGACGGATTCGCCGAGAACTCCCAGATGGTATTATACCTCACGTCAGATAGCAGTTCTCTGGTGACACTGGTACATGTTAGTCTGTAGACCCGAGATCGTCATAGAGTCTTGTGTGATTCCCACCGTGCTTTGATTTCCATCATAACACGTCCAAGAGGGCGTGCAAAAAGGTGGCTTTTGGGCACAGTCCCGAATCACATGGAGACAATGAGCGATAGGAGGGGATTCGTCTCTCCCGGTATAGGGAGTTGATGTTGAGCTGTGTTCGATTGGCTATAACTAGAAATCCATGGCCGGGATTGCTGAGATTTACTGGTAAGTGTTATCAATAGTTTCTCGAACTGTTATGGACCTCATATCGACACGACTTATCAAGCTGCTGGGGTCTGACGTTTACCACCCCTAGGCGAGATATGCGACATATCAGACGAAGAGACCGGACTATACGGGAGTGTTACTGATTGGATTCGCAGGAGATTGTACAGTCGTGCTTGTTGATCTTCTGATCGCTCAATACCTGGATGGCTGTTACGTTTAGCTGACCGCTTTCAACTTGTGGGTGTTTGATATGATCATCACCTACTGCCGGCGTATTGACGATTCTTTACAGTCCTACACAGCGGTTTCTTGACTCAGGCAAAACGGAGTAGGAGCACATATATGATATGTGCGGGACCGAGAACAATACGTGTATGTGATACCGTATTAGATTCTCGTGATATGAGATATCGGCCGGGTATATGTGATATAGCCGGGTCATCAGATCAAGTGTTGATTCGATGAACTGATACAGATTATATTAGTCGGTTATTTGTGAAATAGCCTGATTATCGGATCAAGTGTTGATTCGATAATTTAATGTATAATTATATATTTGATATATTAAATTACATTAACTGATATAAGCTCACTAAAAGATTCTTTTTCTCACTCGGGTAATACATTGATATATATGCGATATATGTTAATTGTATTATTTTATTTTGTTACAATAAATATTGTATATGTGATATATAATATTGTAACATGTTAGGGTTATTAATGCAACATGTTTAGTGGAGATTAAGCATGTTTAGGGTTTGATTTCGTTTAAGCTTTTCTAGAAGTTTCTAGAAGCTTTGCTTTTTGTTGTTGCAAAGATATTTTGTAAAGATATTTAGTTATGATATTTGTTAACCCAACTCAACCCTTGACCATGGTTCATTCTCTACATGGGTTAAGTTATCATACTTAACCCATGGTTGCATTTCTAACCTTACAACAATTCATTAATCATCACAAAAGAAATGGTTCTTCTTCTTCCTTCTCTTTTTCAATGGATAAGCTTTCTAGCCTTTTCATTAGTGATGATTTTGAGTGAGATTAAGAAAATAAATGAGAGCTAAAATCCTACTTCGTCATCCTAATCTATCCTAGCCATTTAGATTAGGGTGTTAACTTCATTTATAAGTGAGAGCTTGTGTTAATGAAACTTCGAAGTAGATCATCTTTGTTATCGAAGATCGGAAGCAAACTTGCATCTTTCTTTTGTGGAGCCTCTCTAGAGTCTGGATTCTTGATGATCGCAGCGAAGGGACCTCAACACGGAGCTTATGAAGTGAAAGACTGGACTACAAGGTTGTAATCCCAAACTCTTAGATGTTAAAGTGTTTAACATGCTTTGTTTCGCCTAATCTCTAGTTTAAAGATCTTGGTTAGGGTTGTTTGGCACGTTTAATTTTTAAATCGGGCATGGTTGATGCCTTATAGAACCTTGTGAGAGTGCTTAGTAATCACGCAGTGGTATCAGAGCCAAGCTAGAGCTTTAGGCGAAGTTTAGGCGAAGTTTAAAATCCGATCGAACCCCAAAAACCCCGGTTTATACTCTTCTCTGGAAATTTTATAAAAATGCTGATTTTTTCATATTAAAAATACTCATAAATATAAGCAGGGAATTATAAGGATATCTGTGAAAAACGAGCCAGTAAGCCCATTAAAGAGCCGCGGAACCACGGCAAAGACATACCTTGCGGGGCGGTTCCACGGCGCTACAGTGGACTTAGGGTATCATGTTTCCACAGTTACATTCGTATGCGTTTCCTCATTGTTCTGGGAATTTTCATTCTACTCAAGTGTTGAGTAGTCTGGGTTGTATTGGGAACTCATTGATTCGATCGGATAATTTAACTTCGTTTAAGTTTTTCCGGTAATTTTAAAATGTGTTAAAAAGATCGAACGGATAACAATAACTCACTTTTTCCCCTGTCGAAAAATTTCCAAGCGTTGGATTTTTCCGTAGTTTAAGAACGTTCTAAGTCGTGCAAGTAACGCGGTGGCCCCTCTAGAAGAACACAAACCTTAACTCGATTATGTGACCGTCTGAACTGTCTTTGAACCTTAGGGTTTGAGGCAGTACGGCGTTGCCACATGTGAGGCATTAGCTTGACCCTTCTACGGCTGGACCATTGGTACTGTGGCATGTGATGGATGTTTTTAAACTAATTTCAAGTGTTGAGAACTATTTGGGAAAACTTGGGTGTTTGATTGTTCGATCAGAAAGTTTAACATTGTCTATTTATCTGGAATGTGATACAATATTTGGAATCCACAAGTAGTTATGAGATAACTAATTTGAATGTTATAAATCTAGCGGTTTAGTCTCAGATGATCGGTTGCCACGAGATTTTGATGCGATCAAAAGTCCGTTGCAATCACGTAGCGTACGCGGATACTCGCCGGGTAAATTTAATAGATAGCCATGCCCCATAGCCCCGACCAAGTGACTGTAGGAGAACCCCGTCGCCAAAAGCATCCGTTCGGGTGCTCGCGGCAGCGGTGTTCCGCTTTAGTGCACTTCGTCGACGGCATCGGGGGTGCGGCCGTCTACTAAAGTTTTTGACGAGCATTCGATCAGGATGTAGGGAATCTTGTTGAATTGCCCGACTTGATATTGAAAAGAGTTTTCGATAATGAGACTAAAATGTGGGGTTTATAATTGTTAGGAATGCGATGTCTAAGGAATTCATTTGGTTAGGCATGCGATGTCTAAGAAGGTTGCGGATTCCAAATGTTGTAGTTTTACACTTTATTTTCTGTGACTGTAAGTGTAGTATGTAGTTGTATCGCCGGTTTTCGTTGCTATACATCAACGAAAATCGGTGTATGCATACTTACTTACGTTGACGATATGAGATATTATGTGTTGCTGTGATATGTTATATTGGATCGTCGCGTTTTGAATAGCCAGGGGTTTTATGTAAGATGAGAGTTTTTCTTTTTCATTCATGCAAAATTCATTTGTATGTAATATTCTTTTATTGGGGCAATTCCGTGCTGAGGATGATGTCACCATTGTATATTATTTACTTTTCCGCATTAGGTAGACGCAAGGCGGGGAGCACAAGTAACCGGGTTCTAGGGTCCAGTAGGAGACCATCTCGAGGAGTCGAGATCGGGTCTCCAAACCCTAGAATTGGCAATGTTGCTTGCCGTTCTCGTAGGGGTCTAAGGATGTGGGATTGGCTATTCATCGCGACCGTGGAATCCGTATTTTATACAGGCTCGTATTAAAACACGTACGTCTTAGTATATCCATTATTTCATATGTGTTCTTCTGCTGTAATATTCTGCGATGAGATCATATTACTGCCTGAGACGAATGTTTATATTATATATATGAGATATATGTTATATTGCAGATTTCGTTTCAAATGAGATGTTTTTGAAGCATAATAAAATGGGACTTCATTAATGAGATTAATGAAATAAAATAAACCTAAAGATGTTGTAGAAACTTGTTTAAAAATTGGTAGCTCTAGTTCTTGCTTTGCATAGTGGCGTTCCTTGTAGAACATCCAGCACCTTATTCGATAAGGAAAGAGCCGAGATCCCTTCACCGGGAGTGACCTCTTTAGTGAAACTAGAAGATGCTACAAACTCGGTTTGTATTTTGATTGGTTCTATAGTTCTTGCTTTGCATAGTGATATTTATGAAATATCCTGCACCTTATTCGATGAGGAAAGAGCCGACGATCCCTTCACCGGGAGTGACCTCTTTAGCAAAACTAGAAAAGGCCTAAAAAACATTCCATTTAAAATCACTCGATTCTACAACGATATCAAGTTCATTACGCAAAGGGTTTTCTTAAAAACCTGTCGTAGCCCTCCGTCATATCAGATAAGTACTACTTAGTATTCGTGCTGTGGTAGTTTGGCAGTCGTCAAGGTGTAGTGTACGGTAGCTAAGTAGTGCTTATCTGCTAGCATACGATACGATTGGATTAGGGTATTCGTACGACATTGTTTGGCATTTGTCAAGGGTCGTGCGGGTGGGTTTAATTCAATCATGAAATGTACGGGTTGAACTTGACTAGCGGACTATGGGTGGTTTGGCATTCGTCAAGGTCATAGGATGCTAGGGGTAAAATATCATTGGGAATTTCAAGTGTTGAAATTTGCAATGAGATTGCATACCTTCTATGAGATAGTTGGATCCCGATACCCGCTGTGAGTAAGAGTTACTCCTGGGAGTGTTTTACACATTATAATTAGCCGATCAAGTAGATGTCTAGAAAGGTGTTAACGGGGTTACGCCCCTGGGAAAATGAGGTTTATTTTAATTAGGTCCGTGCGAAAGCACGGGGAACCTCCCTCAAAGTACCGGCACTGGCCTAGCTGAAAGATTGGCGAACTTGTGGGGTGTAATTAATCCCGGCTAGTCTTTCCTTTTAGGGTTTGAAGGAAGATTTGAC
Organism: Agapanthus africanus; assembly: GCA_030015575.1. Classification (NCBI taxonomy): domain Eukaryota; kingdom Viridiplantae; phylum Streptophyta; class Magnoliopsida; order Asparagales; family Amaryllidaceae; genus Agapanthus; species Agapanthus africanus. The sequence continues at coordinate 76,959,317 of JASDDO010000031.1, forward strand.
TAAAACAGTGGGAGACATCCTGATTAGATAAATTGATAACCAATCTAATCTTATAAAAGCGCACGCTGAGTGTTTTCTTCCCCCTCTCTCCTGGTTGCGACTATGTCACGCCTTAATCAAGATAATAATACGGATGTATTGACCGAACCCGCTTGTTATACTGCACTAGGGAACGTTGGTCCCACTCCAACTTATAATTGTTATAAGACAGAGCAGGAAATAGAGGATTACCAGAATTCCCGTGCCACCAAAATGAAGAAAGTGCATGCTGATGCATCTTCTTCGGGTGTGTTCATTACCGAAAACTGTTTCTCAGTATCCATTACGTCCTGGGTATGAGATACCGGATCAGGATCCCGCAAATGTAATTTGTTACATGGGCTACAGATAGGTAGAGAACTGAGAACGGGTGATAAATTTCATGAGATAGAAACGATGCAAGTGTTGCAGCCATGTCTGTTGGTAGTTATCACCCTGTATTACCAGAATACATTGATTCTGAACGAATGTTATTAGATACCGAACCTGATATACAACATCATATCAGTCTCTTTATTAGTAAAGAAGGATATAATTTTGTATTGTTGGATAATGTTTTGAACATTTCCTATATAAAGATTTGATCGGTTCAGGCACGTTATTTAAAAGCATAGACGTTCTTAATCAAACCACAGTTCTTAACATATAGAACACACACAAGAGGAAGAGTTCAGAAATGAACGAATCCTTCTTGAGGCTTTGTAGACTAGGTCATATCAATGCGACCCGACTAGCTGAAGTTACATATAAATGCATATTTAAATTAGTTTGAATTTACATCTTGTGAAACTTGCCGGTCATGTCACAGAGATAAGATGACCGCAGCTCCGTTTATTGGAAACAGAGAAAGAGATAGTGAACTCTTGGGATTGATACATGTTGATGTATGAAGGTCCCCTGTCTACACATGCCAGGACCGGTTCTTTATACTTCATCACATTCACTGATTATCTCTTAAGATCTGAACATATGTTCCTGTTGCAACACAAGCCTGGAACTTTTGAGAAATTCAATGAATATAAGTTAGAAGTAGAGAACCAAAAACGGGTAAAAGTATTATGTCCTTTGATGAGATCAAGGAGGAGAATACTTGAGCACGGAATTCATGGACTATTCTAAAGGAGAATGAGATTCTCTCTCAGCATTACTCCTCCGAATACACCACAGCTCGTCGGTGTATCGAGGCGGAGCAATCACACCCTATTAGATATGGTGCGCTCTATGACGAGTACTACTGAGTTTCCTATTTCCTTTTGGGAGTTATGCACTTGAGAAGCTGCATACCTATTGAATAGGGTTCAAATTAAATCAGTTGCCTACCACTTACTATGTGATATGGAATGGGAAGAGCCCATATCTTAAGTATGTTAAGTTTTAGGGTTGTCTAGCCTATGTCTAAAAGCATAATCCGGACAAGCTCGAGGCATAGTCAGTTCTATAGAAGTTTGTTGGATATTCCAAGCATCCGTAAGGGAATATCTTCTGCCAAACCGAGGGACAAAAGATGTTTTGTTTCTCAACATGCCAGCTTTGTGAAAAGGAATTTCTTGGAAAGAAATTAGTGGCCATGAGGTAGAACTGGAAATAGTTCCAGCTATAAAAACTGCAGCTGATGATTTGGTAGAACCAAAGAATTCAATAGTTACCAACGAACCTCTACCTCTCCGCCGATCTAGAAGGGTTCCTCACCCACCTGAGAGATACTTCGGTTTTCTCTATGACAGTGGGAGCGAGGATTGCATCATGAGATGATGACCGAACTAGTTTCGAGCTGGCCATCAGGAGTGGGACTCTGTAAGAATGGCTGGATGCTTAGTGATCTGAGATGGAATGCTTATACACCAACAAAGTATGGAATTTGGTTGCTTTATCTAAAGGGTTAAATCCCCACCAGGAGCAAGTATATCTTGTGAAGATTACTTGGTGTACATGGAAAAGTTGAGACTTTCAAAGCTATGCTTAAGTCCATCCAGATCCTACTTGCCATGGCTACATACCATGACTATGATATCTGGCGGTTGGGTGTCATGACTGCTTTTCTAAATGATGATTTAGAAGAGAGCGTCTATAAGTACACAGTCAGAGGGATTCGTAGACAGTGGGAGCAGCGCAAATGTGAGCATGATGTTTTATGTGATAAATCAGGCATCGCAGAGTTGGAACATCTATTTTGATGTGGTAGTCAAAGAGTTTGATTTCATCAAAATGGTATATGAACATTGTATATACAAAAAGGTAGTAGAGAGTATGTTGGTGATCCTCGTAGAGTACGTGGATGTCATACTCTTGATAGGGAAGGAGTTTCCTATGCTACGCTCGGTCAATCTCCTCTTATCACAAAGATTCTCTATACGATCAAGGTGATACCTCCTAAATCCTGGGTTATGGATCTATGAGATAGATCTAATTGGATGTTAGGATTCTCACTAGTTGTAGTGAGATCGTATCAGTCGATCCTGGGGAGAACCACTGGAAAGGTTCCAGGATGATAAGGACGACTGAATGTCAGTCGCAGGCATTGTCTTTACCCTCAGTGGAGGGATGGTATGTTGGAAGAGTTCCAAGCTAGATACCATGACTTACTTGACGATTGAAGGCAAGATACGTCGTTACCAAGGATGCTACCAAAGAGGCAGTCTGGATATATATATAAGTTCATGAGATGAACTTCGTTCCTACTATTGTGTGACAATGGAGTTGTGGCTTATGCCAAGGAACCCCCGTCCCGTCTGAACTCCAGATATAATTTTTAGGCAGTATCACCTGATCATGGAGATGGTTGATCTCTAGGGAGATCGAGGTTAGGAGAGTAGACACAGAGGAAAACAACGCGGATCCATTCATAATGGCCTTTTTCCCAGTAGAGACTTTTTATGGGATGGTTGAGTATGAGATACTTCAACCACAGCTAATTGTTGGGTATGTGATACCACAACAGATAGCCCTAGTGCAAGTGGGAGATTGTTAGTTATATGTATGCCCTAGAGGCCATTACTGTACATATGATGTATATTGTAATGGATGCTTGGACATATATAGGGAGGACTTTCTTGCTCAACATGATAGTATGTTATCTGGTTGTACTTTATCTTAACATGTACTCCGATTTTCTCTATATTACATGTTGATAAAGCCCTTAGGATATGTACTCAACTACTGGGACTATGATGAGATCATACTAGTGGGGCCACGGTAGTCGACGAGTACATCCTATAACTGTTCCTAGTCGAGGGTGTATCGAGACAGGGCTTCGATACACCAGAGTAGACTAGCGTATACGCATCTTGACCCATATGATGGGCGATGGATGATCCCATATCCATCGGTGTTTGACATCAAGGATGGTGTACGGGTTCTCAGTACAGACTGGGTACACAAGACGGACTCGTCGTGAACTCCCAGATGGTATTATACCTCACGTCAAATGGCAGTTCTCTGGTGACACTGGTACAAGTTAGTCTGTAGACCCGAGATCGTCATAGAGTCTTGTGTGATTCTTACTGTGCTTTGATTTCCATCATACCACGTCTAAGAGGGCGTGCAAAAAGGTGGCTTTTGGGTACAGTCCCGAATCACATGGAGGCAATGAGCGATAGGAGGGGATTCGTCTCTCCCGGTACAGGGAGTTGATGTTGCGCTGTGTTCGATTGGCTATAACTAGAAATCCCTGGCTAGGGATGCTAAGATTTACTGGTAAGTGTTATCAGTAATTTCTCGAACTGTTATGGACCTCATATTGACACGACTTATCAAGCTGTTGGGGTCTGACGTTTACCACCCCTAGACGAGATATGCGACATATCAGACGAAGAAACCGGACTGTACGAGAGTGTTACTGATTGGATTCACAGGAGAATGTACAAGCTTTCTTGTTGATCTTCTGATCGCTCAATACCTGAGTGGCTGTTACGTTTAGCTGACCGCATGCAGCTTGTGGGTGTTTGATATGATCATCACTTACTGCCGGCGTATTGACGATTCTTTAGAGTCCTACACAGAGTTTTCTTGACTCAGGCAAAACGGAGTAGGAGCACATATATGATATGTGCGGGACCGAGAACAATACGTGTATGTGATACCGTATTAGTGTTGGAGATAGTGCACTCAGAGTCAATTATTGGATCACAGGCACGTGATTGCAATGATTGAGGGATGACCTATCCCGGTAGGACAATCTTACTCGAGATGATAGTATGCTATCTGGTTTACCTTCATCATCGTGTACTGCTTTAGGTGACCTTACGAGTCGCTATTGCACGTTGATAGAGCCCCTAGGATTCTTGCTTGACTACCAGCAGTATGAGGGCGATCATATAAGTGGGAGCTGGGGTCTATAAGCACATCCTAAAATGGTCCCTAGTCGTAGGAGTTTCGAGACAGGGCATCGATACTCCATTAGTAGACTAGTGTATACAGTCGAGACCCCGACGAGGGGCGGTGGCCGGTCTCACAAGCCACTGGTGTCAGTTGATTCACCTAAGATGTATACAGGTGCTCATTGGGTTATGAGTACACCGGACAGGACTCGCCGGGAGCCTGCTAGTTGGGATTATACCAGACGTCAGATAGCAGTTCCCTGGTGACATGTGTACAGGTTAGTTCATCGACCTGAGATCGTCATTTGTCTCGTGTGAGTTCCCACTGTACTTTGATTACTACCCTACCACGGCTCAAAGGAGTCGTGCAAACAGGTTTTAGTTGGGTACAGTCCCGAGCCACATGGAGGCAGTGAGCGGATCTTCAGGGGTTCGTCTCTCCCGGTTTGGGGGTGAGGTCGTGCTGTGTCTAGGAGAGCCAGAACATGAAAAGTCCTTGGCCAAGGCAGGAGATTTGCTGGTAGGTATTCCAGTAGTATCTCAGGGTGTTCTGGGCTACACTCCGACACGACTTGTACCGCTTTTGGGGGTCTGACTTTACCAACCCCCTAGGCCCGCCATGCGATGCTCATAGACGAACGGACCGGACTGTACGGATATTGTCACTGACAGGCTCAGTTGGGTGTCGGGGTGAGCTTCCTCATCGACGTCCCTTTTGGTCAATAGCTGGTGGCCCGTCACGTATTGGCTTATACCTCTGACGTGCTAGTGGTTAAATCCACAGCCATAGTATTGACGAGTCTTTAGAGTCCACCACACTTACAGTTACTCAAGCTTTCGGGCGAAACGCTGTAGAGGCCGTATGGAGATATGGCAGGGTTCGATCAGATACGTGCGGTATTGCACGGATCGTGATCGGACGGTTTTTACTAGCCGGCTTTGGCTTAAGCCGGATTCTAGTATTTGATAGTGTAGTTTTGTCTCTTTGCATTTGTGTTCAGTGGGAATACAAATGCGGGCTTGTATTTGAAGTAGCGGGGTTTTCCTGTAATTTATTACGGGATCGGTTTTCTGGGGTTGCCAGTTTGTATTCCGTTCCGGCCGGTTTTCTCTTTTTCCTTCTCGGCCGGACTTTTCGTTGGAGGGGGTTAATTGCAAGTTTGCAATTAACTTTGTTGTGAGGGGCTTCCTTGCATTTTGTAGCCTTTGTCATGATTATATTCCATTCTAATCACTTCTTTGCATTTATGAGAATGAGAAATTGATTTGATCATTTTAGTTTATCTTTTCTTTTTCTCCATCATAATTTTGATTCTTTTTCCTAAGCACATTAGATTAGGGGGCTGGCCACTGTTGATGAGGGGTGAGGTTTATTTTTGGTGGGAAAATTTCCTTCATGCATATTTCGTGGGCCCCCCCTTGTTAGTGAGTGTGCTGGTGTTTAGTGAGGTGGGAATTCCTTTTGCATATTATTAATATATATACACTTCACACATATAGATTTCTAGATGATTTTCCAGTGAGCACTTCTTCCCTTTTTTTTGTTTTGGCCGAGCTCCCTTTTTATGGCATGCTCCATTTTTCCTCTAGCATCCATGGAAAATTCTTGTGCTAAAATTCCTCCAACCAAGGCAACTTCTTAAACCCCAAAAGAGACAAGTATCACTACACTATTCTATAGCATCCCTTGGACGCGTCGGTTAGCCAACTTCACGCCCGAGTTGCCTCGGTGAAGAGGTGGGAGCCCGTAAAAGATTCCGGCTACGTGGTGCTTCTCCGACGAGACGAAGATGGACGGAGATTCTGCAGGAGATCGGAGTGGAGACGAAGACCGAAGGACATGGATCGCTTGGTATAGCATCTCTACTCTTTTCTATTTTGCTAGCTAGCTAGGTTAATGGCCCGATCCGGGTATAATGTCCGCGGTGGTGCCGTTTTGCAAAGTTCGCAAAGTTTTTGTTTTCCGCGTTTCCGGCGTCGGATCGACGGCCGGGGCGCCCCCGCGGGCTTACATTGGTATCAGAGCCACGCCGTTAACCTACCTAGCTTGCTCTTGTATGTTTAGTACTTGATCGAACGAAAATCCCCAAAACTCGTATTTTCCCATGCTTTAGGTTTCTGTCGATTTTATTTTGTCTCAGAAAATTTTTCAGTACATTGCAGAAACATGAGAATGAAATTCTAAGGACTCTGGAAAAATTTGGTTTTGCGATGCTTCAGGACGACCGCGGAAAGGCAGCCAAACCCCTCGTTTGGCCGCTGTTCCGCGGTGGAAAGAAGTCCTTGCAGTGCGAAATTTTTCCAGTGGGCTGTTGGCATGGAAATAGGGGTTTTGGGAGATTATTTTTGGGCCCAGATTTTCTGTAAGTGCTACAGTACTGCTTGGGGCCCACTTGATAAAATTTGTTCGATCGGATATTTTAAACATGCCAGTTCACAGTTTTTACATTATATCTGCGACCGTGAATGTCACTTGATCGGTAAATCCTGTCTAACATCTATAGCCCGGTTAGACGGATTTGCGAACGTGACATTCACGTTGATGTTCTGTGATTGTACTGTGTGGTTGCGGATCGGTCGTGGGGGATAGCCTGGTTGCAATATAGTACAGTTCTGTTTTATATGTACATTTGATATTGCGGGGCGAGCGTCCGACATGTGGACTGCCGTCACTGCCTGTTTGTATTATTATTTTGGGGCACGACCAGGTTGCGGTCGATGCACCCGGTGTATGTATATTTTATTTTCTGTACTAGGATTACCCCGCGGAGGGGTGCACGGATAGCTGGGTTCTAGAGGGCAACGAGCCCGCATCTCATGGCTTTGAGACGAAGGGGGCTTTACTCTAGAATTGGCGGGCTATTCGCCGCACTCGTAGGGGGTACAGGTTGACCCAGGAGGGGTGCCCAAGTTACCGGATTCCGTGAAGTGCTGGGTGGTCCATTCACGTTGCTGAAGGGGGCTGCCTCGCTTCAGGTTTTGGCGGGTAACTTGCCGCGCCCGTAGGGGTCTAGGATTTCATTGCACAGGCTGTCCACACGACCAGGGGAACGTCGGGTTTCAGGGGCTCTGTGAAACCCGAGGATCCCAGATATCTGTATTGATCTGTGTTGCTATACATTTCTGTGTTGCTGCATTTTTTATCACGCCTTGAGCGAATACTATATATTGGTATATATATTAGTAGATGTTGTATATGTTTTGCATCCGCGCTAGTCCAGTCCCCGCTCTGTCGTTAGTTAGCTAACCTAACGGGTGATGACGGGACCCAGTGGCGAATGCGGATGGCATATACGTACATCAGTATATTTTCGTTCTTTGTGGTGTGATCAATTGATGGGACTGCATTGATTCGGATCAATGCAAGTTAAACAAACCTATTCTGACGTTGTTGGAACACTTTTCAAAAAGCTGTTATTGCAAGGACGTTCACTTTTGTTTTGCACAGTGGTATTCAGTTGGAATATCCTGCTCCTCAGTCGACGAGGCAAGGGCCGAGATCCCTTCACCGGGAGTGACCCCTTGGACAAAAGTTTGCGTCAGGGCAATAACTTCACTATAGCCGATTACTTTTGCTTTGCATCGTGGTATTCAGTTGGAATATCCTGCACCTCATTCTACGGGGAAAGAGCCGAGATCCCTTCACCGGGAGTGACCTCTTTAGCAAAGGTTTTCGTCACTATATTTTTACAAAGCTATCAGTTCCTTCAACGATATCAAGTTCATTACGTTAAAGGTTTTCGCCAGAAACCATTCGTAGCCCTCCATCATTTCAGTTAAATATTCGGTAGTATTCAAGCTATGTATTTTGACCTCACGCCAAGGCATAGTGTTTGGTAGCTGCCGGGTATTTATCTGTTGCATAGATAGATGCGTTGATTTGGGACAGTCGTACTACTATTTTGGCCTACGTCAAGGGTATGTACGGGTGGGTTCAAATTAACCAGGATAATGATGGGTAGAACTTGACATGTGACTTATGATATTTTGACCTCACGCCAAGGTCATAAGAGCATGGGGTAAAAATCCACATCGGGAGTTTCAAAAGTACTGAAACTTGCCAGATATGCGCATACCTTCTGGAGTATGATAGCGTGAGCGGATTCCGTCACGTTATCATGCGATGATAGTTGGATCCCGATTCTCACTGATAAGTTGGTTTACTCCTCGGGTTATCCCGGCTAATTCTTCTTTCAGGTTTGGGGAAGAATTTGACGTTACAGTGGGAGGTTTCCAGATTAGATAAATTGGTAACCATTCTGATCTAGGTTAGAGTACACGCTGAGTGTTTCTTTTCTCTCTCTCTTTGGTAGCGACCAGTGACCCGACCCTAGACTATGACTCAGTGACCAAGTTGACCGAACCTTCTTAACACTGGCTTTTGGATTGTCAGAGTTGCAAACTTCTTTGCCACTCCTACTTTTACTCTTTTCTCCGGGACACCCCGTATTACAACGAACGTCCACTTCCATTGGACAAAACCATCGTATGGTTATATACGAACTCGAAGGACTTCGAGGATGGTTTCTGGTTCTGGAGAAAACGGATAGGACTATTCAGTTGTCTTTTCTTTTCACCTTCTCTCAGGTTCCGAGTACTCCTTGGTTTAGGAGTAGTACACCTATTACGCAAATTGGACAGTCTTCTTCCAAACCTTAGGCTGGTGCCGAACGGTGGGGAATGAAGAATGCCAGTTAGCCTAAACGGTGTACAGAAGGTATTAAGTTCAGACAAAGCAAGGGATTAGTAAGAGGGCAAAGTAAATTGCGACTGTTATTCACGACCAAACCAAGTATTTCTTCACCAATCCTAAATCACCTTTGTATTTCTCCAGGACACTCCGTATCACTACGAAGATCCCAGTTTATAGGATAATCCATCGTATGGTTATATACGAACTCGAAAGGAACTTGTTCCAGTTCGGGGATGGATCCTGGTTCAGGAGAAATAGGAATAAAGTACATTCAGGTGTCTTTTATCTTCACCTTCTCTCGCGTTGCGAGTGCTCCTAGGATTAGGACAGTATATCCTTTATGCTTATTGGATAGTCTTCTTCCAAACCATAGGCTGGTGCCGAACGGTAGGGAATGAAGAAAACCATTTGGCCTAAAGGGGTGTACAGAAGGTAATGACTAAAGACATAAAAAGGGATTTGGAGAAGTGGCAAAGAATTATACGGTTATAGTTGTGAATCTGGATAATGGAAGAGGCATTACTAGGAATACCGGAATACCCCATCGAAACATTTCAATGTTTCAGTTTCACTGTGTACTGTTAAAACAAAACTGATTTCCCAATTAGACACTTGCTTCAGGGTATGTATTTACCAGGTTAGATTCTCACATCTGTATGGTTTTACAGATAATGAGTGGGAGTAAGTTATTGGGAATTAGGTGACCATCCTCATTATATCGGGATTCGTTTGAATTGGTGATATTTGAGGAAGCCACCTGGGTTGCTTGCCGGTCGGCAAATATTTGGTTTTGAATATCCGTTGTTGTGCACCAATTTCAAATTGATATATCTGTACGTCTATTTTTATAGAGTGAGACATACCTTTTTGAAATTTTGTCTATGACATTTACCTATACCAGTGGATGGTTAGGTAAGGAGCATTGAACAACGGTGTGATTCTTCTTAACCAAAAGTACAGTTTTCAACCTACGACACACAGTGAATGAGTCATTCGACTCAGAGGACTTATACAGAGTATTGTATATTGTCCAGTGTCCATGAGGACAGAGGGGTTGGTCCTCGTACTGTATTCTGTTTACTTATGACTTCTCTAGTTCTTAGACAGGTGTTTCGTAGAAACACAAGGTCGAAGTTTTGAGAAGTTATAGGTATAAGAATAAAGTAGAGAACCATGTGTTGCAAGTATCGGGATTCTTCAAAGTGATCGAAGATGTAGATACTTGTACATGGTATTCAGTTGATAGTAATGGTTAAGAGAACTTGCTTCTCTTTCAGGTTACTCATAATTGGAAGCATTCCTAAGTTGAGTAACGATGATCGGCCTCCTTCCATTTAGTTGACATGCACTGGAGACAGCTGCATGATTTGAATCTGGTTCAATTAAATCAGTGCCTCTGTTTCTATATTGGATATAGAACAGTTCATATCTTGACATTGTTAAGATACGGGGAGTTGTCCAGCTTATGCTTAAAACCAGACTCTGGACAACTCAAGGCACGTTTCAGTAATGGCTGTTTGTGGGGTGACCCGGGCTATGACGAGGGTTGACTTTCTACCATCTGGAAGATCAATAGCGATATTGTTCTTGACTCGCCACAGTTTTATCAAAAATGGATTTTTTCAGAAAAACAGTAGTGGGAGTATGGTAGAACTGGAAGTGATTCCAGAACCGCAAACGATTACTGAAGATTTGATAAGAACCCAAAGATTCAATCTGGTTTGACATTCCATTGGCCACTCCGCAGATATGGTGGGTAACCTCAGGCACTCGAGAGGTACTTCGGTATGCTCAAGGATTGTGGCAGGGAGGTTCTTGTTTACCCAGACTTGCCATTGCTGTTGTTCCAGACTGTGAGACCCGGCAGGAGGATGAGTATAGTGTCATTCTAAACTGGCTTTAGAAGTGCACGTCTATACGACTCTGCCAGAGGGTTGTCGTAGTCAGTGGGAGCAGCGGAAGCATTGGTGGACATCAGGCTTATGTCTATTTATAGACTAGAGCAGATATAGCGGAGATAGATCATCTATTTCTGATGTGACAGTCATAGGTTTGACTTCATCAGAATAGGGGATGGATCTGTTAAGAAGGTAGTAGGGTGTGATGTCCTGGTTTTTGATGACATACACAGAGTAGGAAGTAATATTCCTATACTACAATCGGTTATACTTTGGTCGTCACAATCGGAAGCAGTTTTAGAACATAAGTTGATATTCTAGGGAATTGATAACGGCAGCCTCCTTTAGGAGACGGTTATCATTCCAGGCTTCCAAGGTGACCTGGATGGCAGAGTGGCTGTCAGAGTTATAGTTTTCCCTCTGACGAGGGGCAGTATTTTGGACAGGTGGTCCAGGTGGATACTGAGGGAAGGCATGGCGCATGATACTGATTAAGTTCAGTTGACGATACAGTCTAAGAAGTTTGGATTTGGAGTTCACTTATGAACTAGGTCCCATCAGACATCCAGACATTCTAAGACAGGTATTGCTCATTTCGGGAGATGGCTTTCTCCGCGAACTTGAGATACAGAGAGACATAGAAAGAAACATCAAAGCGGATCCACTCACTGAGGCTATTCCTCGAATGCAATAGTTTCGCAAATGAGCTTTGTGAGACTGACTAGTAGAGGAGTTGGGTGTTCGGTATCACACGGGCTGTGAGTATGCGACATCGCAATAATTAGCCTTGAGTGCAAGTGGGAGATTGTTGGAGATAGTGCCCTCAGAGTCAATTATTGGATCACAGGCACGTGATTGCAATGATTGAGGGAGGACCTATTCCGGTAGGACAATCTTACTCGAGATGATAGTATGCTATCTGGTTTACCTTCATCATCGTGTACTGCTTTAGGTGACCTTACGAGTCGCTATTGCACGTTGATAGAGCCCCTAGGATTCTTGCTTGACTACCAGCAGTATGAGGGCGATCATATAAGTGGGAGCTGGGGTCTATAAGCACATCCTAAAATGGTCCCTAGTCGTAGGAGTTTCGAGACAGGGCATCGATACTCCATTAGTAGACTAGTGTATACAGTCGAGACCCCGACGAGGGGCGGTGGCCGGTCTCACAAGCCACTGGTGTCAGTTGGTTCACCTAAGATGTATACAGGTGCTCATTGGGTTATGAGTACACCGGACAGGACTCGCCGGGAGCCTGCTAGTTGGGATTATACCAGACGTCAGATAGCAGTTCCCTGGTGACATGTGTACAGGTTAGTTCATCGACCTGAGATCGTCATTTGTCTCGTGTGAGTTCCCACTGTACTTTGATTACTACCCTACCACGGCTCAAAGGAGTCGTGCAAACAGGTTTTAGTTGGGTACAGTCCCGAGCCACATGGAGGCAGTGAGCGGATCTTCAGGGGTTCGTCTCTCCCGGTTTGGGGGTGAGGTCGTGCTGTGTCTAGGAGAGCCAGAACATGAAAATTCCTTGGCCAAGGCAGGAGATTTGCTGGTAGGTATTCCAGTAGTATCTCAGGGTGTTCTGGGCTACACTCCGACACGACTTGTACCGCTTTTGGGGGTCTGACTTTACCAACCCCCTAGGCCCGCCATGCGATGCTCATAGACGAACGGACCGGACTGTACGGATATTGTCACTGACAGGCTCAGTTGGGTGTCGGGGTGAGCTTCCTCATCGACGTCCCTTTTGGTCAATAGCTGGTGGCCCGTCACGTATTGGCTTATACCTCTGACGTGCTAGTGGTTAAATCCACAGCCATAGTATTGACGAGTCTTTAGAGTCCACCACACTTACAGTTACTCAAGCTTTCGGGCGAAACGCTGTAGAGGCCGTATGGAGATATGGCAGGGTTCGATCAGATACGTGCGGTATTGCACGGATCGTGATCGGACGGTTTTTACTAGCCGGCTTTGGCTTAAGCCGGATTCTAGTATTTGATAGTGTAGTTTTGTCTCTTTGCATTTGTGTTCAGTGGGAATACAAATGCGGGCATGTATTTGCAGTAGCGGGGTTTTCCTGTAATTTATTACGGGATCGGTTTTCTGCAGTTGCCAGTTTGTATTCCGTTCCGGCCGGTTTTCTGTTTTTCCTTCTCGGCCGGACTTTTCGTTGGAGGGGGTTAATTGCAAGTTTGCAATTAACTTTCTTGTGAGGGGCTTCTTTGCATTTTGTAGCCTTTGTCATGATTATATTCCATTCTAATCACTTCTTTGCATTTATGAGAATGAGAAATTGATTTGATCATTTTAGTTTATCTTTTCTTTTTCTCCATCATAATTTTGATTCTTTTTCCTAAGCACATTAGATTGGGGGGCCGGCCACTGTTGATGAGGGGTGAGGTTTATTTTTGGTGGGAAAATTTCCTTCATGCATATTTCGTGGGCCCCCCCTTGTTAGTGAGTGTGCTGGTGTTTAGTGAGGTGGGAATTCCTTTTGCATGTTATTAATATATATACACTTCACACATATAGATTTCTAGATGATTTTCCAGTGAGCACTTCTTCCCTTTTTTTTGTTTTGGCCGAGCTCCCTTTTTATGGCATGCTCCATTTTTCCTCTAGCATCCTTGGAAAATTCTTGTGCTAAAATTCCTCCAACCAAGACAACTTCTTAAACCCCAAAAGAGACAAGTATCACTACACTATTCTATAGCATCCCTTGGACGCGTCGGCTAGCCAACTTCACGCCCGAGTTGCCTCGGTGAAGAGGTGGGAGCCCGTAAAAGATTCCGGCTACGTGGTGCTTCTCCGACGAGACGAAGATGGACGGAGATTCTGCAGGAGATCGGAGTGGAGACGAAGACCGAAGGACATGGATCGCTTGGTATAGCATCTCTACTCTTTTCTATTTTGCTAGCTAGCTAGGTTAATGGCCCGATCCGGGTATAAAGTCCGCGGTGGTGCCGTTTTGCAATGTTCGCAAAGTTTTTGTTTTCCGCGTTTCCGGCGTCGGATCGACGGCCGGGGCGCCCCCGCGGGCTTACAATTAGATTCTCACGATATGAGATATCGGCCGGGTATATATGATATAGCCGGGTCATCGGATCAAGTGTTGATTCGATGAACTGATACAGATTATATTAGTCGATTATTTGTGAAATAGCCGTATTATCGGATCAAGTGTTGATTCGATAATTTAATATATAATTATATATTTGATATATTAAATTACATTAACTGACATAAGCTCACTAAAAGATTCTTTTTCTCACTCGGGTAATACATTGATATATATGCGATATATGTTAATTGTATTATTTTATTTTGTTACAATAAATATTGTATATGTGATATATAATATTATAACATGTTAGGGTTATTAATGCAACATGTTTAGTGGTGATTAAACATGGTTAGGGTTTGATTTGGGTTAAGCTTTTCTAGAAGTTTCTAGAAGCTTTGCTTTTTGTTTTTGCAAAGATATTTTGTAAAGATATTTAGTTATGATATTTGTTAACCCAACTCAACCCTTGACCATGTCTAAAGCTTCGAAAATCGTTTAGGCAGTTTTTTTCGATAATCGGCAAAATAAGCAGTCTTTTCCGTAAAAAGTCAAAATAGGTATTTTTCAATATAGGCCTAATTATAAAAAATTTAGATAAGATATTGCTAAAATTTGGTCACTAAATTTTCACTTAAAATTTTCTAGTTAATTAAATTTTTTTTCCTTAATTAATTATTTTTAATATTATTTTAAGCTTTTAAAAATACATTAAATTAGTATTAAATACAAATTTAATTGGGTAAATTACACACTTAAGAAGCATTATAAACTAGAATTTAGTGTTAATAAAATTGTATCATGACTTCTTAAGATTTTTGTTCTATGGTTTAAGAATTATATCAAAAATGAATTTAAAATGGTTTTTTTTTGTGAAATTTGATGTGAAAGCATTAATTGCACTAGAAAGAGACATTTTTCATGGAATTTTCTACACAATTCCCTTTCTCTCTTGCCCTTCCCACCTCAGGCCGAGCCCTATAGGAGCAGCTCCCCATTTGCCTCCAAATTCTTGCAAAAAATCAAGAAAATCCACAAAAATACACACATTGCTTTACAAATTTCTAACCTAAATCCTATTCCACTTCTTCCCAAACCCTAATTGGTTTAAAGCAAGGAGAAAGGAGGCCACTTTGGAGGTTTAGTGCAAAGGAATCAACACTTTCAAGGTATAATTCTAATTTAGTGTTTAATTGTAGTTTAAATTTGCTAGATTTAATAGTTTAAGTGTGAAATTTGGTTTAAATTGCTTGCTAATGAATTTCAAGAAAAGGGTAGATGTTCAAATTAGGGTTTGAAGTAGATAAGTGGGTTTAAGTTAGTGTTGTGGCTATCTAGTGGGTTAGATCGGATGTTTGTGTGATGTTGCGATCGCGATATCGTTAATTCGCGATGTTTGCATTGAAATCGGTATGCTAATGCTTACTAGATTTTTATAAATATTAGGAGGTGATCTAATTAAGATATATGGACGATATTTATAGCATCTCATACGATTATTAGTGTGTGCGAATGCGGAGTTTTGTCTAGTCGGGTTTTAGTTTTGGCGGTTGCCCTGAAATGACGATTTTAGTTAAGGTTTTAGCGATTTTCGTGTGTTTTCCGCGCACCGAGTGCACGTTGTGCCTAACTTGTGAGCGTCGATCTTTTCATATTGTGACTTGCGTCATTTCAGGAATATGTAATCTTATGTTGTGTGTTATGCAATTCTAGGATCGGTTGCGGAAACATCGGACCCGGCGCGCAAAGGCAAAGCGGTGGTTGGATCAGATTAGCGAGGCATTCAGGTGAGTAGATGTATTCATCTATGGGGGAATCGTTTGGATGGCGCGAGACGCCCCATAGTTAGGACTACTTTATTACTTGCATCTATATGCATTGTTAGTTAGTTAACCCTCTCATGCATATGCATACCCTTATAGCTATTCGTCTGCTAGAATTGCATTGATATCTATATACACATGTGTGATATCACCTCATAGGAAACGTACACCATTACCATTGGCTCCTGTTTCACGCGCACTATTCATGTGACACACACGCCTTTGGTAATTTCCATGCCACGAGCACTGTAGAACACGCTTAATTCGGTATCAACACTTGCATCGTATATGATGCATCGAATTGCATAGCATATATATATATATACCTCACTTCATCATCATTATATATAGGTTTCTAGCTATAAATCACATTGCATACCTATGACATCATAAGCATTATCATATACAACATGTTGAGTATTATGATTTTCTTGAGGATTTCAGTATTGCTGCGATTTCTGGATATTTGGGGAAAACCGCAAGAATTTAACAAAAGCTTATTATTATCATTTTTAAAACAAAGTTGCGGTTTTCTCGTGATGTATGTGTCGTCCACCATGAGTTTTCATGTTTTTTGTTGGATTTCGAGACCCGATTCGAGGAGTGGATGAACCGTCTCGGATACATGGTGGGCCCGGTATGGTACCCCGGGGCAAGAAGATCGAGTTGTAGACGATGAGCCTGGCAGAGGAAGACTACCTACTAGTGATATTTGGCGCGGTGGATATCCGTAGGATACCGACCGTTGTCATGAGATTTGATGATATGGGCCGATCCGGACTGACGGAGCCTGATATATTGAGACATTGATACGGTGAGACATTGAGACAGATATATTTCCATATTTGGTGTCGATGCTTGACACGATTTTCAGATGATTTCATGAGGATACTTAGCTATTGCACAGATATTCTTTTTCTAAAGTTAAGAATGCAGAGCTTATAGTATTTTAAAACACTTAAGGATTTCATATTGATGTTGCATACAGGTGCATACATACTAGTGGCATTAGATCACATCAAGACATACATGTTGTGACGCATTTGCGTGTATTCTTACGATAGCCTTATTAGATGTTACTTGCTACTCACGAGTTGGCAACTCACCCCTGTTGCGCCACAGTCTCTGGCAGGTCGGACCCGTCAGCCTTATAGCAGCGGGCTTATCTTATTGTTGGCTTCTTTTGCTCAGACTCGCGACATTGCTCGTAGGTGGGTTGCGATGACACTTTTATCTCTTTTTGTATTACCATTTTATCTAGTATTCTCCATCTACCACTTCTTATTTATATATGCGACCTAGTGATGAGACTGAGAGATTTGTGTATATGTGGTTTCTTTTGGGTCGAGCTTACTTGAGCCGACGTTGTGTTTTCTTATATTTTGCATTTCTTTATGCTCTTTTGCTTGATATTGCATATATATTGCGTGTGGTTTTGATCCGCCTTGGGCGAAGACCTAACTCCTGCATGGGGATGCCATTTTGTTATTACAGGTTTATATATCTTGTAATACCCATTTTAGGGGATAGAATTTACAAAGGAGACTTTGCCGAAATTTTCGAAATTTTTTGATGTTTTTAAAAAGGGTTCAATGCAACTTAACTGATTGCAAAGTCATTTTCATGAAAGGTTTCCTTCACTCTTTTGATTTGTTTTAGATTTTTTCTGGGCTTTGGCTAACTTAGGTTACGTTACGCCTTTAGACGTCTTATAATCTAAGTGCCAGTCACGTTCCGTACTTTCGGGTCGTGACACCATGGTTCATTCTCTACATGGGTTAAGTTATCATACTTAACCCATGGTTGCATTTCTAACCTCACAAAAATTCATTATTCATCACAAAAGAAATGGTTCTTCTTCTTCCTTCTCTTTTTCAATGGAAAAGCTTTCTAGCTTTTTCATTAGTGATGATTTTGAGTGAGATTAAGAAAACAAATGAGAGCTAAAATCCTACTTCATCATCCTAATCTATCCTAGCCATTTAGATTTGGGTGTTCACTTCATTTATAAGTGAGAGCTTGTGTTAATGAAACTTCAAGGGAGATCATCTTTGTTATCAAAGATCAGAAGCAAGCTTGCAACTTTCTTTTGTGGGGCCACTCTAGTGTCCGGATTCTTGATGATCGCAGCGAAGGGACCTCAACACGGAGCTTATGAAGTGAAGGACCGGACTACAAAGGTTGTAATCCCAAACTCTTAGATGTTAAAGTGTTTAACATGCTTTGTTTCGCCTAATCTCTAGTTTAAAGATCTTGGTTAGGGTTGTTCGGCACGTCTAATTTTTAAATCGGGCATGGTTGATGCCTTATAGAACCTTGTGAGAGTGCCTAGTAATCCTACACGCTAAAGTGGTCACTCCCGGTGAAGGGATCTCGGCTCTTTCCTTATCGAATAAGGTGCAGGATATTTCACAAATACCGCTATGCAAAGTAAGAACTATAGAAGCAATAAAAAAAAACCGAGTGAGTTGTAGCATCTGCTAGTTTCTCTAAAGAGGTCACTCCCAGTGAAGGGATCTCGGCTCTTTCCTTATCGAATAAGGTGCTGGATATTCTACAAGGAATACCGCTATGCAAAGCAAAACTAGAGCTACTCTTTTTAAAATTTGATTCCACAATATCTTTTAGGTTTCTTTTTCTTTCATTAATCTCATTAATGAAGTCCCATCATTTATGCTTCCTAAGTATCACAGAAGAAACAAAAATACAACGTACGCTTATGCCATTCGCATTTGCCACAGTGTCCCGTTATGCACCGGTAGGTTACTTAACTAACGGCATACCGGGACGGGACTAGCGCGGGTGCAAAACATAAGCAACGTTTATTATATATCATATATACAATAATAAAGCATTCATCTCAGGCATATAAAATAATCACATCACAAAATATCAGCAGCAGAAGATAACATATGAACTATTGGATATATTAGGAGGTCCGTATTTTATTTTGAGCCTGTATAAAACACGGATTCCACGGTCGCGATGAATAGCCAAACCTACATCCCTAGACCCCTGCAAGAGCGTCAAGCAACCCTACCAATTCTAGGGTTTGGATACCCGGTCTCGACTCCTCGATATGGCCTCCCACTGGACCCTAGAACCCGGTTGCTTGTGCTCTCCTCCTTGGGTCTATCCTAATGCGGAAAAGTAAATAATATACAATGGTGACATCATCCTCAACCCGGAAGTTCCCCAATAAAAGAATATTATATACAATGAATTTTACATGAATGAAAATAAAAACCCTCATCTCACATAAAACCCCTGGATATTCAAAACATGATGATCCAATATAACATATCACAGCAACACATAACATCACATGTCATCAACGAAAGTAAATATGCATATCCCAATTTTCGTTGATGTATAGAAACAAAACCGACGATATACCACATATTACACTTACGGTCGCAGAAAAGAAAGTGAAAAACTAAAACATTTGGAATCCACAATCACCTTAGACATCATAAACCCAAAATATTACATATTATGGATTTCATGCCTAACTATGTGAATTCCATATATTGTATCACAATCTCAGATAGGTAGACAATGTTAAACTTTCCGATCGAATAAACAAACACCCAAAATTTCCCAATTGAGCTCAACACTTGAGCGAAGTTCAAAAGGTCCCAGAACATGCCACGGCTCCTATGAACCAGCAGTAGAAGGGTCAACCAATGCCTCATATATGGCACCGCTAAACTACCACAAACCCTAGGGTTTAGTGGAGGTTTTGACGGTCACATAATCGAGTTAAGGTTTCGTTCTTCTAGAGGGTTCACAGAATCGCTTGCATGATTTTCTGAAAGTTTTAAAAAATCCAACACTTGGAAAATTTCCAGTAAGGGAAAAAGTGAGTTATTGATATCCATTTGAACTTTTTAACACGTTCTAAAATACCCAAAACAAAACCTAGAATTACAAATACGAAACACTCCGAATAGTTAATGCAGTAAATTAACATCACATGCAATTTTAGCAAAAATAAAGAACACCTGAAGTACCGAACCCCAGAGACAGGAGCACCCTAGAAATTTCAACACAGGAATCCACTAAATGGCCGATCTGGCCGGTTTTACCCTCAAAGTGCTTGGCCATTTTCCGAGGGGATGGGCTAAAATTTGTACGGTGTTCATATTGTATCACATACAACATTCTGCAACTGTTTCAAATTTTTATTAACTCTCTGAAATTTTTTACAGAAACTAGGGTTTGACGTGAGGTGTTTCGGAGTTGTTTCGGTTTCGTAATCCTACACTTATCCATCTAATTCCTTTGCCAGGCTCTGATACCACTATTGGGTTCCTAAACATGGCAGCAAGGTTTCGGGTAGCATCATCCATGCCAAGTTTAAATTTTTTCCATGTTTAAACAACCCAAGACAAGATCTTTAACTAGAGAATCAAAATAAACTATTTGTTAACAACTTAACATCTAAGTGTTTAGGGATTACAACCTTTGTAGTCCATTCCTTCGTTTCATAAGCTCCGAGTAGTGGTCCCTTCGCTGCGATCATCAAGCTCCCGGACTCTAGAGAGGTTTCATGAAGCGAATGATCCATGCTAGCTTAAAATCTTCACAATCCAAGATGATCTACCTTAAGGAGTCACAAACCCAAGCTATCTCTTCTCTAACTAAGGATTAGTGAAGCTAAGACACTAATCTATATGGCTAGTATAGAAGAGGATGATGAAGTTGTTGGAGATAGTGCCCTCATAGTCAATTATTGGATCGCAGGTACGTGATTGCAATGATTGCGGAGGACCTATCCCGGTAGCACAGTCTTACTCGAGATGATAGTATGCTATCTGGTTAGCCTTTATCAGTCGTGTACATGTTCAGGTGACTGATTACATGTTACACTTTGATAGAGCCCTTAGGATCTTGCTTTACTACCAACAGTATGATGGCGATCATATACGTGAGAGTTGGGTAGTTTATATGCATATCCTTAATTGTGGTCCCTAGTCGTGGGAGTTTCGAGACAGGGCATCGATACTCCGGAGTAGACTAGTGTATACAGTCGAGACCCCGACGAGGGGCGGTGGCCGGTCTCACAAGCCACTGGTGTCAGTTGGATCACCTAAGATGTATACAGGTGCTCATTGGGTTATGAGTACACCGGACAGGACTCGCCGGGAATCTGCTAGTTAGTATTATATCTACCGTCAGATAGCAGTTCCCTGGTGACATGTGTACAGGTTAGTTCATCGACCTGAGGTCGTCATTTGTCTCGTGTGAGTTCCCACTGTGCTTTGATTTCTACCCTACCACGGCTCAAAGGAGTCGTGCAAACAGGTAGCTTTTGGGTACAGTCCCGAGCCATATGGAGGCACGTGAGCGGATCGGCAGGGGATTCGTCTCTCCCGGTATTAGGGGCGAGGTCGTGCTGTGTCTAGGAGAGCCATTACACAAAGTCCATGGCCATGGCAGGAGATTTACTGGTAGGTACTCCAGTAGTATCTCAGGGTGTTATTGGGCTTCACTCCGACACGACTTATACTGCTATTGGGGGTCTGACGTTACTAGCCCCCTAGGCAGATATGCGATACTCATTGACGAACGGACCGGACTGTATATACATTGTCACTGTTAGGCTCAGTAGGGTTTTCTGGATGAGTGCGCTCATCGGCATCCCTTGAGGTCAGTCCATGGGCAGCCGTTACGCATTGCTAGTGCCGCTGACGTTTTGTGGTTAAACCCACTGCCAGGGTGCTGACGAGTCATTAGAGTCCCCCACAGACAGTTTCACAAGTTCGGGCGAAACGTTGTAGAGGCCGTATGGTTTTATGGCAGGGTTCGGAAAATGCACGTGCGTTTTCGCACGTGTTATTTTTTGGGCAGATAATACTGGTCGGCTTTGGTTTAAGCCGGATCTGAGTATTATATTGAGTAGGTATAATATCTTTGTCTCAGTTGCATTTGTATTCGGTCGTAATACAAATGCGGGTATATTTATACAGTTTCGGGGTTATCCTGAAATTCGTTTCAGGATCACTTTTGGAAGTTGCCAGTTTCCAGTTTTCTATCAGCCGTCTTTTAACATTCTGTTAAAGACGGATTTATCTTTTCTACAGATGGGGTGAGTCATCATTCTAGAAGCTTCTAGAAGTGATGACGAGGCTTGGTGAGTCATTCTTGATAAGGTGACTAGGTTTGTTCTCATTGGTTGGTTTTTAATGAAATGATGACTAAGGAGATGAGTCATCATTTTCATTATGGTTTTTTGTTTTCCTTAGGATATTTTCATTTGATATTTCCCTTAAGGTTACCTCCCTCCTCCTACGGTCACCTCCCTCCTTCAATAAATATGGCCGGCCACCCTTGTGAGAAGTGTGTGATTGATTTCCATTTTTGAGAGAGAAAAGACTATAGTTTTGGGTGTATGGAAATTTCATATTTCGGTTCGTTCCATCACCCGATTGAAAAATGGCAACTTCATTTACCGATCGTCCACGGACTTGGACGAAGTGAGACAAAGTCATCTACTCAATCTCTACATCATTCTTGGTCGTCTCTTTTAGCAAACTTGACGATCGAGTTGCCTCGAGTCAGAGGCGGGAGCCCGTTTAAAGAATCGTCGACGTGGTGCCACCTCGACGAAGGAATCGGAGATCGACGAGATCGGAGCAGCCGCAACGGAGCGTGGGATGATGGTTGAAGAACGAAGGACTCGGATCGTTCGGTATAACCATTCTACACTCTTTACAGTTTGTTAGTTTAGCAATAATGGCAGATCCGGGTTAAAGTATACGATAGCGCCAGTTTAAAAGTTTTTGTTCCGCATTTGGCGTCTGTAGACGGCCGGGGCGCTAGCGTAGACTTACAGTGGTATCAGAGCCTCACCATTTTGCTATACTAACTTGTGCTAACGCGTTTAAAACATCGATCCGACCGAGAATCAAAAACGGCAAAATCCTTACTTGACAGTTTCTGTCGATTTTAAACAGTGTCAAAATTGATTTCTGGATGTCTTAAAAATCCGTGCAGGTGATTATAAGACCCACGACAAAATTTGGGGTCGTGACTCCTCCAAGTTGCCGCGGATGCGCGGCCAAACCCATGGTTTGGCCGCCCTTCCGCGGCCATGTGAGGAGCACGTGCTCCCAATTTTTTCCAGTGGGTTCTTATGTGGATTTTGGGGTTTTTGGTTACTATAGTTTGGGCCCAGGTTTTATTACTGTTCTACAGTTTTGTTGTGGGGCCCACATCTTTATATTTGGTCGATCGAAATTTAAACACGTTAGTTTACAGTGCTTACATTATATCTCCGACCGGGAATGTCATTTGATCGGTAAACCGCGTCTGATTGCTATAGTTCTTTTAGACGGGTTTGCGAACGTGACATTCGCGTTGATGTTCTGTGTTGTGCTGTAATGTTGCGGATTTGTCGTGGTGGATAGCAGTGTGCAATGGTAGTACAGTTTGAGTTTATTTGTACATTTGATTTTGCGGGGCGAGCGTCCAACATGTGGACTGCCGTCACTGCCTGTTGTATAATATTCTTTTGGGGCACGACCAGGTTGCGGTCGATGTACCTATTGTACTATTTTTCATTACTGTACTAGATTATACCCCGCGACGGAGTGCACGGATAGCCGGGTTCGGGAGGGCAACGGGCCCGCATCTCATGGCTTTGAGAGGCAGAGGGGTCCCACTTCAGAATTGGCAGACTATTCGCCGCACTCGTAGGGGGTACAGGTTGACCCAAGGAGGGGTGCTCAATTTACCGGATTCCGTGAAGTGCCGGGTGTTCCATTCACTATGCTGTGGGGACCACCTCGCTTCAGGTTTTGGCGGGTAACTTGCCGCACCCGTAGGGGTCTAGGTTTCATTGCACAGGCTATCCACATGACAGGGGAATGTCGAGTTTCAGCAGTGGCTCTGTGAAACTCGGGGATCCCAGATATCTGTATTGTTCTGTGATGCTTATTACTTTTTTGTAATGTTGCATATTATCACGCCTGGAGCGATTATGTATATTGGTTTATATACTATTAGATGTTGTATATGTTTTACACCCGCGCTAGTCCAGTCCCCGCTCTGTCGTTAGTTAAGTAACCTAACGGGTAATGACGGGACCCAGTGACGAATGCGGATGGCATATACGTACATTTTATTTTCGTTCTTTTCTGGTGTGATTGATTGATGGGACTGCGTTGATTCTGATCAATGCAAAGTAAAACAAACCTATTTGAGTTGTTGGAACAATTTAAAAAGTGTTATTGCAAAGGCGTTTTCTTTTGTTATGCATAGAGGTATTCGGTGTGAATATCCAGCACCTCATTCGACGAGGCAAGGGATGATATCCCTTCACCGGGACTGACCCCTTGGGCAGAAGTTTGCGTCAGGGTAATAACTTCACTATTGTCGATTACAAGTTGCTTTGCATAGCGGTATTCAGTGGAATATCCTGCACCTCATTCCACGAGGAAAGAGCCGAGATCCCTTTACCGGGAGTGACCTCTTTAGCAAAAGGTTTTCGCCACTATATTTTAAAAAGCTATCAGGTTCCTTCAGCGATATCAAGTTCACTACGCTAAAGGTTTTTCGCCAAAAACCAGCCGTAGCCCTCCGTCATTTCATATGGATGGTCAGTAGTATTCAAGCTATGTTGATCTAGCCCTTAGCTAGGACATAGTGATTGGTAGCTGCTGGGGTGTTCACATGTTGCATAGATAGATGCGTTGGTTTGGGACAGTCGTACAGCCTTGTTGGCCCTTAGTCAAGGGCGAGTATGGGTGGGTTCAAATTAACAAGATTATGATGGGAAGAACTTGACATGTGACTTATGGTGGGCTGGCCCTTAGTCACGATCATAAGAGCATGGGGCAAAAATCATATCGGGAGTTTCTAAAGAAACTGAAACTTGCCAAGTATGCGCATACCTTCTGGAGTATGAGTAACGTGGATGCATTCCATCACGTTATCATGCGATGAGAGTTGGATCCCGATTCCCACTGATGAGTTGGTTTACTCTTCGAGTGATTCCGATTGATTCTTCTTTAGGTTTGGAGGAGAATTTGACAGGACAGTGGGAGGTTTCCGGATTAGATAAAGTGATGACCATTCTGATCTAGGTTAGAGTGCACGCAGAGTGTTTCTTTTCTCTCTCTCTCTTTGGCAGTGACCTTTGACCGACCCTAGACTATGACTCAGTGACCAAGTTGACCGAACCTTTTTTCTTAAAATACTGGCTTTTGGATTGTCTGAGTTGCATAAGTAATTGCCACTCCTTCTTTTACCCTTTGAATTTCTCAGAACACCCGTATTACTACGGATATCCACTTCCATTGGATAGATCCATCGTATGGTTATATACGAACTCGAAGGGACTTCTTCGAGGATGGATCCAGGTTCAGGAGAAATAGAATTGGTTTATTCAGTTGTCTTTTATTATCACCTTCTCTCAGGTTGCGAGAGCTCCTTGGTTTAGGAGAGTACACCTATTACGCTTATTGGATAGTCTTATTCCAAACCATAGGCTGGTGCCGAAAGGTAGGGAATGAAGAAAACCAATTAGCCTAAGTAGGGTGTGCAGAAGGTAATATGTAAAGACAAAATAAAGGGATTAGAAAGAGGGCAAAGTAAATTGCGACTGATATCATTCACGACCAAAACCGCGTACTTCATCGCCACTCCTATTTCACCTTTAAAAGGATAAGGTATTATTCAGTTGTCTTTTATCGTCACATTCTCTCGAGATGCGAGTACTCCTTAGTTTAGGAGGGTACACCTATTATGCTTACTGGATAGTCTTCTTCCAAACCATAGGCTGGTGCCGAACGGTAGGGAAGGAAGAAAACCATTTAGCCTAACGATGGTGTACAGAAGGTAACGACTAAAGACAAATAAAGGGATTTGGAAAGATGGCAATAAAATATACGGTTGAAGTCATGAATAGGATTATGGAAAAGGCATTGCTATGAATACCAGGATACCCCTACGAAACATTTTCATGTTTCAGTGCATTGTTAAAGGAAAAACTGTTTTCCCGATTAGACACTTACTCCAAGGGTATGTATTTACCAGGTTGCATTCTCATATCTGTATGGTTTTACAGATGATGAGTGGGAGTAAGATACTGGGAATTAGGTGATCATCCTCATTATATCGGAATTCATTGTAATTGGTGATATTTGAGGAAATCGCCAGAGTACAGTTTTCCACCTACAACGCACAGGTTTTGAGTTGTTTAAACTCAGCGGACTTATACAGAGTTTTGTATGTTATCCAAGTGTCCATCAGGACAAAGGGGTAGGTCCTCGTACTATGTTCTGTTTACTTATAACTTCTCTAGTATTTAGACGAGTGTTTCGTAGAAATACAAGGTCTAAGTTTTGAGAAGTTGTGGGTATAAGAATATAGTAGAGAACCAGGTATCATAAGTATCGGGATTCTTCAAAGAGATCGAAGATGTAGATTCTTGTGATTGGTATTCAGATGATAGTGATGGTTTTGAGAAACTTGTTTCTCTTTCAGGTTACTCGTAATTGGATGGATTCCTAAGTTGAGTAATGCTGATTAGTCTCTTTCCATTAAGTTGATATGCACTGGAGACAGCTGCATGGTTTGAATATGGTTCCAATTAAATAAGTGCCAAAGTTTCTATATTGGATATAGAATAGTTCGTACCTTAAAAGAAATTAAGGTATGGGGAGTTGTCCAGCTTATGCTTAAAACCAGACACTGAATAACTCAGGGCACGTTTCTGTAGTGGCTGTTTGTGGGTTGACCCTGGCTATGACGAGGGTTGATATTCTACCATATGGAAGATCAATAGTGATATTATTCTTGACTCGCCACAGTTTTAGTAAAATGGATTTTTTTTCAGAAAACAGTAGTGGGAGTATGGTAGAACTGGAAGTGATTCCAGAACCGCAAACGATTACGGAAAATTTAATAGGACCTATACATTCAATCAGGATTGACATTCCAATAGCCACTCCGTAGATATGGTGGGTAAATCTCAGACACCCGAGAGGTACTTCGGTAGCCTCAGAAACGGTGACAGGGAGGTTCTTATCTACCCAGACTTGACACTACTGTTGTTCCAGGATATGAGACCCGGTAGGAGGGTTGTCGTAGTCAGTGGGAGCAACGGAAGCATAGTGGGCAAGATGCTTATGTCTATTTATAGACTAGAGCAGTTATAGCGGAGATAGATCGTCTAATTTTGATGTGACAGTCATAGGTTTGACTTCAATCAGAATAGGAGATGGATCTGTTAAGAAGGTAGTAGGGTGTGATGTCATGGTATTTGGATGACATACACAGAGTAGGAAGTAAAATTCCTATACTACGATCGGTTGTACTGTGGTTGTCACACAGTTGTTTCTCCAGACAGGATATGGATATAATATTTGACATTCTGGTTTCTAGATCTATGGTTTTAGATTTGGATTTAGGTAGTTTCCCAATGTGGGTACTTTGACAGATATTCTAATGGTTTTTGGAATAGTTGACTTCTAGCATGGTAGTGTACCTGCAGGTGATGGAGTCACCCTCTCTAAAGGTGTCTGACAGACTAAAAGGGAGAGGGATGTGCATGATTGGCAGATCACTTGCTTAGGCAATTGAGTCAATCATGAGATGTCAAGTATCACACCAAATGTTGGTTTTGCACTAGATGCAATAAGTTTGTATTAATCCAATCCTGGAGAAACATAAGGAAGCAGTCTTAGAACATTAGTACATGTTCTACGGATTTGATGACGGCAGCCTCCTTCGGGAGACGATTATCATTCCAGGCTTCAATGGTGACGTGGATGACAGAGTGATTGTCAGAGTTTTAGTTTTTCCCTCTGACGAAGAGGGACAGTATTATGGACAGGTGGTCCAAGAGGATACTGTGGGAAGCAAGGTGCCCGATACTGATTGGGTTCAGTGATCAATTCAGTCTAAGAAGTTTGGATATGGAGTTCATTTATGATCTAAGGTCCCATCAGATATCCAAACATATTCTAAGACAGGTATTACTCAATTCGGGAGATGGTTTTCTCCGCGAACTTGAGATTAAGAGAGATACAGAAAGAAACTTCTAGGCGGATCCACTCACCGAGGCTATTTCTCGAACACAATAGTTTTTCAAACGGGCTTTGTGAAACTGATTAGTAGAGGAGTTGGATGTTCGGTTTCACACGGGCTGTGAGTAGTCGATATCGCAATATTAGCCTTGAGTGCAAGTGGGAGATTGTTGGAGATAGTGCCCTCATAGTCAATTATTGGATCGCAGGTACGTGATTGCAATGATTGCGGAGGACCTATCCCGGTAGCACAGTCTTACTCGAGATGATAGTATGCTATCTGGTTAGCCTTTATCAGTCGTGTACATGTTCAGGTGACTGATTACATGTTACACTTTGATAGAGCCCTTAGGATCTTGCTTTACTACCAACAGTATGATGGCGATCATATACGTGAGAGTTGGGTAGTTTATATGCATATCCTTAATTGTGGTCCCTAGTCGTGGGAGTTTCGAGACAGGGCATCGATACTCCGGAGTAGACTAGTGTATACAGTCGAGACCCCGACGAGGGGCGGTGGCCGGTCTCACAAGCCACTGGTGTCAGTTGGATCACCTAAGATGTATACAGGTGCTCATTGGGTTATGAGTACACCGGACAGGACTCGCCGGGAATCTGCTAGTTAGTATTATATCTACCGTCAGATAGCAGTTCCCTGGTGACATGTGTACAGGTTAGTTCATCGACCTGAGGTCGTCATTTGTCTCGTGTGAGTTCCCACTGTGCTTTGATTTCTACCCTACCACGGCTCAAAGGAGTCGTGCAAACAGGTAGCTTTTGGGTACAGTCCCGAGCCATATGGAGGCACGTGAGCGGATCGGCAGGGGATTCGTCTCTCCCGGTATTGGGGGCGAGGTCGTGCTGTGTCTAGGAGAGCCATTACACAAAGTCCATGGCCATGGCAGGAGATTTACTGGTAGGTACTCCAGTAGTATCTCAGGGTGTTATTGGGCTTCACTCCGACACGACATATACTGCTATTGGGGGTCTGACGTTACTAGCCCCCTAGGCAGATATGCGATACTCATTGACGAACGGACCGGACTGTATATACATTATCACTGTTAGGCTCAGTAGGGTTTTCTGGATGAGTGCGCTCATCGGCATCCCTTGAGGTCAGTCCATGGGCAGCCGTTACGCATTGCTAGTGCCGCTGACGTTTTGTGGTTAAACCCACTGCCAGGGTGCTGACGAGTCATTAGAGTCCCCCACAGACAGTTTCACAAGTTCGGGCGAAACGTTGTAGAGGCCGTATGGTTTTATGGCAGGGTTCGGAAAATGCACGTGCGTTTTCGCACGTGTTATTTTTTGGGCAGATAATACTGGTCGGCTTTGGTTTAAGCCGGATCTGAGTATTATATTGAGTAGGTATAATATCTTTGTCTCAGTTGCATTTGTATTCGGTCGTAATACAAATGCGGGTATATTTATACAGTTTCGGGGTTATCCTGAAATTCGTTTCAGGATCACTTTTGGAAGTTGCCAGTTTCCAGTTTTCTATCAGCCGTCTTTTAACATTCTGTTAAAGACGGATTTATCTTTTCTACAGATGGGGTGAGTCATCATTCTAGAAGCTTCTAGAAGTGATGACGAGGCTTGGTGAGTCATTCTTGATAAGGTGACTAGGTTTGTTCTCATTGGTTGGTTTTTAATGAAATGATGACTAAGGAGATGAGTCATCATTTTCATTATGGTTTTTTGTTTTCCTTAGGATATTTTCATTTGATATTTCCCTTAAGGTTACCTCCCTCCTCCTACGGTCACCTCCCTCCTTCAATAAATATGGCCGGCCACCCTTGTGAGAAGTGTGTGATTGATTTCCATTTTTGAGAGAGAAAAGACTATAGTTTTGGGTGTATGGAAATTTCATATTTCGGTTCGTTCCATCACCCGATTGAAAAATGGCAACTTCATTTACCGATCGTCCACGGACTTGGAGGAAGTGAGACAAAGTCATCTACTCAATCTCTACATCATTCTTGGTCGTCTCTTTTAGCAAACTTGACGATCGAGTTGCCTCGAGTCAGAGGCGGGAGCCCGTTTAAAGAATCGTCGACGTGGTGCCACCTCGACGAAGAAATCGGAGATCGACGAGATCGGAGCAGCCGCAACGGAGCGTGGGATGATGGTTGAAGAACGAAGGACTCGGATCGTTCGGTATAACCATTCTACACTCTTTACAGTTTGTTAGTTTAGCAATAATGGCAGATCCGGGTTAAAGTATACGATAGCGCCAGTTTAAAAGTTTTTGTTCCGCATTTGGCGTCTGTAGACGGCCGGGGCGCTAGCGTAGACTTACAGAAGTAAGAATTTTACTCTTTCTTTTTCTCACAATCTTTTTATCACTTATGAAAAAGCTTGTAAAGCTTTTGAGGAAGAAGAAGATGAAATGATAAAAGAATTATTGTTGTGGTTAGAAATGCAACCAAGGGTTAAGAATGTCATGCTTAACCCATGTAGAGACATAACCATGAGCTAGGGTTAAAGGTTAAATCAAAAAATATCTTAAGGTAGACAAAAAGAGTGGACAAAGTCAAAGAAGCCAACAAGCTTCTACAAGCTTTCAACAAATATCAACCATGACAAAATCCACAATATTTGAATTAATTAATCATAAATATAAACCCTAATCTTAACCCTAGCATGGTTTAATCCTTATAAACCTTAGTTGCATTTATAACCTAGCATGATACATTTAACATATATCACATATATATCAATGTATCCAAAGTGAGAAAATGAAATACTTAAGTGTGCAAACATTAGTTAATGTAATTTAATATATCAAATATATAATTATACATTAAATTATCGAATCAACACTTGATCTGATAATCCTGCTATTTTACATATAACCAACCAATATAATATGTATCATTTTATCGAATCAACATTTGATCCGATAACCCGGCTATATCACATATACCCGACCGATATCACATATCGCGAGAATAGAATACGGTATCACATACACGTATTATTCTCGGTCCCGTACATATCACATATGTGCTCCTACTCCGTTTCTCCTGAGCCAGGAAACTTCTCTGTATGACTCTAAAGACTGGTCAATACGCCGGCAGTAGGTGATGATCATATCAAACACCCACAAGCTGCAAGCGATCAGCTAAACGTAACAGCCTCCCGGGTATTGAGCGATCAGAAGATCAACAAGAAAGCCTGTACATACTCCTGCGAATCCAATCAGTAACACTACCGTACAGTCCGGTCACTTCGTCTGATATGTCGCATATCCAGTTTAGGGGTGGTAAACGTCAGACCCCAGTAACCGATAAGTCGTGTCGATGTGAGGCTCATAACGGGTCGAGAAACTTCTGATAACACTTACTAGTAGATCTCCATATCAGCCCTGGCCAAGGACTTCCAGTTATAGTCAATCGAACACTGCGCAACATCAACCTCTAATACCAGGAGAGACGAAACCCCTCTTATCGCTCATTGCCTCCATGTTATTCGGGACTGTACCCAAAAGCCACCATTTTGCACGTTCACATGAATGTGGTAAGGTGGATATCAAAGCACAATGGGAATTACATAAGACTCTATGACGATCTCGGATCTACAGACTAACCTGTACCGGTGTCACCAGAGAACTGCTATATGATGATAGGTATAATATCATCTAGGAGTTCTCGGCGAGTCCGTTCAATGTACCCAGTCTCCACTGAGCACTCGTACACCATCTTTGATGTCAAACACCAATGGATGTGGGATCATCCATCGCCCATCATATGGGTCAAGATGCGTAAACGCTAGTCTACTCTAGAGTATCGATGCCCTGTCTCGATACACCTTCGACTAGGAACAATTATAGGATGTACTTGTGGACTACCCTGGCCCCATTAGTATGATCTGCATTATAATCCTAGTAGTCAAGTACATATCCTAAGGGCTTTATCAACATGTGAGAGCAAGACAGTAATACAATACACATCAACATGTTGAGACAAAGTGAAACCAGATAGCATACTATCATGTAGAGCAAGAAAGTCCTCTCTCTATATATCCAAGCATCCAT
Organism: Agapanthus africanus; assembly: GCA_030015575.1. NCBI lineage: Eukaryota > Viridiplantae > Streptophyta > Magnoliopsida > Asparagales > Amaryllidaceae > Agapanthus > Agapanthus africanus. The sequence goes on from JASDDO010000031.1 coordinate 76,991,221, forward strand.
TATAATATACATCATATGTACAACAATGGCCTCTAGGGCATATATATAACTAACAATCACTTAGTATATATATAGTTTTCTTGCTACAAACCCTAATTCTCTAATTCGATTCTAGGTTAGTATAGCTTAGACCTCTAAATTTTTTAAAATTGCATACTTGATACTTACTGAAACCTAGTGGAGGTGCTAAGATATACTTTCAATTCAATTTGTCACGGTTCCGCGGCCAAAATTTGGCTTCGGAGCCCAAATTTTCTTGTGAGTCCTTCTCTTCTCCAGATTCCCCCTCTGAGCTCCAATACATTACCTTTTTTTGTAGTATTCTTTGCACAAACCCTCTCTCCCTTTCCAATAAACTGTTTTGTGCAGGATTCTTTCCTCCACCGCCAAATAATTTTTGTTGTTGTTTTATATTTTGATTGTTTTATCGCTTTGCATACAATAATACTGACATTAAGAGGCTTGGAACCAATTCAGATTGGATAGGGGTTTTATCACCCTTCCTAAAGGCCCAAAAATCATAAAAAGCATATGCATTACCTTGAGTTAATTAAAAAAATATCTAGACCAAACCTAAAAGGACTTTTCACGCTCATTTAGGACAAGTGAAGGTTGCGGGGAATCGGTCGTTTATCTCAACTTGATTTTGTGGTGCCTCTGCTAGATAAGTGAGGAGCTAATTTTGAAAGGCCCGTCTCACGGTGATTCATGAGCGATACTCTTCTTATCTCACTTGTACTTACCTGGCCATAATTGGTAGTGAAGAAGTGATTCGAGAGGGTTATCCTGTAACTTGTCGCTTGGAAGTCTAGAAGTGGTCTAGTTGGATTTTAAAGACTCTAGCTTTATGTGTTGCTTGTGCATATTGTGATTGTGATATTTTGAAATTTAGTCCCTTAATTACGTATTGTTTATAAACCAAAAAAAAACTTCAAAAATCCAAAAACTCAAAAAAAAAATTTCAAAGAGTTATAAAAATTCGCCCACTTTCCCCCTCGCTCACTCTTTTCATATCATGGGTACCCTCAATCGACCAACTCTTACCGAATTTTGGTACTCTCAACCAGATATTTCATCATATAGTTCTTTCTTTGCTAAAACTTTTAGCGATGCATTCATGCCCAAAATTTCTTTAAAAGATTGGATAGACGCCTCCAGAAAAACTAATTGGACACCGCAATCCACTTTCTATCAACTGTTTCAAACTTTCACTCTTTCTTATGTTGATACCGCTTCTGAGAGTAATTTGTCAACTCTTAAATACATGTCCATTTCCGAACATATTGAACAATCACATAGCTGATCTTTCACTCTTTTCACCACTCCAAACTCTTTTGGACAATAATTCCAATCACCTTCTTAGATATCGCATATCGAGGACAACAATTCCAAAGGGAGTCCGATGAGCAAACTCATCCTGAAACCCTACTGAGCCCGACAGTGACAATATCCGTATAGTCCGGTCCGGGCTTCTATAGATATTGCATATCGAGTTTAACGGGGTGGATAAAGTCAGACCCCTAATAATACGACATTTAGTGTCGGTATGATGCCCATCACCAACTGAGAAACTACCGATCCTAGATTAGTAATTCTCAACTACCTTGGCCAAGGATTTCTGGTCATTGAACCCGTGCACACTACGACATCAACCCTCAATACCGGGAGAGACGAATCCCCGACAATCCGTTCACTGCTTCCATGTGGCTCGAGACTATACCCAACTAAAACCTGTTTGCACGACTCCTTTGAGCCGTGGTAGGGTAGTAATCAAAGCACAGTGGAAACTCACACGAGACAAATAACGATCTCAGGTTTACAGACTAACTTATACACATGTCACCTGGGAACTGCTATCTGACAATAGGTATAATACCAACTAGCATGTTCCCGGCGAGTCCGTCCGGTGTACTCATAACCCAATAAGCACCTTTATACTATCTTAGGTGAACAAACTGACACCAATGGCTTGTAAGACCGGCCACCGCCCTTCGTCGGGGTCTCGATCAGTATACACTAGTCTACTCTGGAGTATCGATGCCCAGTCTCAAAACTCTCGCGATTAGGGACATTTAAGGATGTGCTTATAGACCACCCAGCTCCCACGTATATGATCACCATCATACTGCTGCTAGTCAAGCAAGAATATTATAGGCTCTATCAACATGTAATAGTGATCTGTAATGCCACCTGATACTGTACATGATGATAAAGACAAACCAGATAGCATACTATTATCTCGAGTAAGACTGTTCTACCGGTATAGGTCCTCCCTCAATCATCATAATCACCTGCCTGCGACTATGATAATTGCCTTGAGGGCACTATAGCCAACAATCTCCCATTTGCACTTAAGGCTAATTATTGCGATGTCACATACTCACAGTCCGTGTGATACCGAACACCCAACTCCTCTACTAATCAGTCCCGCAAAGCTCGTTTGCGAAACTATTGTGTTCGAGAAATAGCCTCAGTGACTAGATCCGCTACAATGTTTCTTTCTGTATCTCTCTATATCTCAACTTTGCAGAGAAATCTATCTCCCGAAATGAGAAATACCTATATTAGAATATGTCTGGATATGTGATGGTACCCAGTTCACAAATAGACTCCAAATCCAGCAAACTTCTTATACTGTATCGTCCACTGAATTTAATCGGTATCCTGCGCCATGCCTTCCTCAGTATTCGATTAGACCACCTGTCCAAATTACTACCCCTCAAAAGAGGGAAAACTATAACTTTGACAGTCGCTCTGTCATCCAGGTCACCTTGGAAGCCTGAAATGATAACCGTCTCCCGAAGGAGGCTGCCGTTACCATATCCCTAGAACATCCACTTATGTTCTTAACTGCTTCCTCACGTTTCTCCAGGATTAGATTAATATAAACTTATTGCAGCTAGTGCAAAAACAATATTTGGTGTGGTACTTGACATCTCATGATTGAATCAATTGCCTAAGCAAGTGGTATGCCTATCATGCAACTCCCTCTTTCTTTTCGTCTGAAAGACATCCTTTAGAGAGGGTGACTCCATCACCTGTAGGTACACCACCATGTCAGGAGTTGTCCATCCTAAAATACCTTTAGAATAATGTCAAAGTACCCAAATTGGGAAACTTCCCAAATCTAGATCTAAAACCATAGATCTATTAACCAGAAACCCTGATATTATATCCATATCCTATGTTGAGAAAAAACTTTATGACAACCAAAGTATAACCGATCGTAGTATAGGAATTTCACTTCCTATAAAGTGCATGTCATCCAAATACCAGGACATCACACCCTACTACCTTCTTACCCTATTCATCTCCTATTCTAATGAAGTCAAAACCTATGACTATCATACTAAAAATAGACGATCTATCTCCGCTATAACCACTTTAGTCTATAAATAGACATAAGCTACTTGTCCACTATGCTTCTGCTGCTCCCGCTGACTACAACAACCCTCATAGTCATATACACGTGCACTTCTAAAGCTAGTTTATAACGACGCTATACTTACCCTCATGCCGGGTCTCATATTCTAGAACAGCAGAAATGGCAAGTCTGGGTAAACAAGAACCTCGCTGTCACCGTTTGTGAGAAGACCGAAGTACCTCTCGGGTGCCTGAAGGTACCCACCATATCTACGGAGTGGTTAATGCAATGTCAAAACCAATTGAATTTTTAGGTTCTATTAAATTTTCAGTAATCTTTTGTGGTTCTGGAATAACTTCCAGTTCTACCATACCCCCACTAATGTTTTCTGAAAAGTATCCATTTTACTAAAACTGTGGTGAGTCAAAAATAATATATCTATTGATCTTCCAGATGGTAGAAAGTTAATCTTCGAGATAGCCCGGGATAACCTACAAACAACCATTACTGAAACGTGCTTTGAGTTTATCCATAGTCAGGTTTCAAGCATAAGCCGGACAGCCCCATATACCTTAACATCGTTAAGATATGAACCATTCTATATAAAATATGGAAACGAATGCATTAATTTAATAGGAACCGGATTCAAATCATGCAGCTATCTCCAGTGCATGTCAACTAAGCGGAAGGAGGCCAAGCAACATTACTCATCTAGGAGTGCATCCACATATGAGTAACCTGAAAGAGAAGTAAGTTCTCAAAACCATTACTATCAACGGAATACCTAGCACAAGTAGCTACATCTTCGATCACCTTGAAGAATCCTGATACTTTGCAACATTTGGTTCTCTACTTTATTCATATACCTATAACTACTCAAAATTTGGGCCTTGTATTTCAACGAAATACTTGTCTAAAACTGGAGAAGTCACAAGTAAACAGAATATAATACGAGCACCAACCCCTTTGTCCTAATGGACACTGGACAACATACAATACATTTTATAAGTCCCATAAGTTTAATAACTCATACCCCATGCATTGTAGGTTGAAAACTGTACTATGGTTAAGAAGAATTATACCGCTGTTGAATGCTACTTACCTAACCATCAACTGATACAGGTAAATGTCATAGACATAATTTCAAAAAGTTATATCTCACTTTATAAAATAAACGTATAGATATATCAGTTTGAAATTGGTGCATAACAATCAGATATTCAAAACCAAATATTTTCCGTCAGGAAAAAACCCAGAAGATTTCCTCAAATATCACCAATTACAACGAATTCCGATGTAATAAGGATATGATCCCCTAATTTCCAATATCTTACTCCCACTCATCATCTGTAATACCATACAGATGTAAGAATCAAATCTGGTAAATACATAACCTGGAGTAAGAATCTAATTGGGAAATCATTTTTCAATTAACAACTCACAGTGAAACTAAAACATGAAAATGTTTCGAAGGGGTATCCGGGTATTCCTAGTAATGCCTCTTCCACTATCCAGATTCATGACTGTAACCGTATATTTTCTTACCATCTCTCCAATCCCTTTATTTGTCTTTATTTATTACCTTCTATACACCACCTTTAGGATAAATGGTTTTCTTTCTTCCTTACCTTTCAACACCAGCCTATGGTTTGGAAGAAGACTATCCAATGAGCGTAATAGGTGTACCCTCCTAATCCTAGGAGCCCTCGCAACCTGAGAGAAGGTAAAAATAAAAGACAATCCGAATAATCTTATTCGATTTCTTATGAACCAGAATCCATCTTTGAACTGGAACAAGTTTCTTCGAGTTCGTATATAACTATACGATGGCTTATCTAATAAATGTGGATCTTCGTAGTGATATAGAATGCTCTGGAGAAATGCAAAGGGTAAAAGTAAGAGTGGTAATGATATATGTGGCTTCGTCGTGAATGATAGCAGTCACAATTTACTTTGCCCTCTTTCTAATCCCTTTATTTGTCTTTACTTATTACCTTCTGTACACCACCCTTAGGCTAAATGGTTTTCTTCCTTCCCTACCCTTCGGCACCAACCTATGGTTTGGAAGAAAACTATCCAATAAGCATAATAGGTATACTCTCCTAAATACCAGGAGCTCTCGCAATCTGAGAGAAGGTAAAGAGAAAAAATAACTGAATAGTCCTATTTAATTTCTCCAGAACCGAAAACCATCATCGAATCTGAAACAAGTTTCTTCGAGTTCGTATGTAACTATACGATGGTCATATCCGGTAAATATGGATCTTCGTAGTGATACGGAATGTTCCGGAGAAATGCAAAGGGTAAAAGTAGGAGTGGTAATGATATATGCGACTCTGACAATCCAAAAGCCAAATTTTTTTAAGAAGGTTCAGTTAACTTGGTTCATGAGTTCTGGTCTAGGGTTGGGCCATGGTCGCTGCCAAAGAGAGAGAAAATAAACACTCCACATAAACTCTAACCTAGATCGGAATGGTTAATCACTTTATCTAATCAGGATGTCTCTCACTATTTCCTCGAATTCTCCTCCAAACCCAAAGGAGAATTAGTCAGGATCATTTAAAATCACCCGAGGAGTAAATCAACTCATCAGTGGGAATCGGGATCCAACTATCATCGCATGATAACTTGATGGAAGCTACTCAAGTTATCACACTTCAGAAGGTATGCGCATTCCTGGCAAGTTTCCTGTATGTTTGAAACTCCAGATGTGATTTTTTCCCCATACTCTTATGACCTTGACGAAGGCCAACATACCATAAGTCACATGTCAAGTTCTACCCGTCATTGTCCATGTTTATTTGAACCCACCGGTACATACCATTTGAAGGGTTTACCTAGCACCTCATGAAGGGTTTGGAACATCACATGTACCAAAGATTAAAATTTTAGGGTGCTAAGTAAGCATACAAAGAATCATTCCTAGAAAAATTAGGGTTTCATAAACAACACTTCAACACAAGTAGATTAAGCTAGGGTTTTGAGAGTACAACTGATTAATGTCAAAAACTGTAATTACCGCAATCAGAAACGGCGTCGCTTCGCAGCTAGTCGGTGAGTGCGGGTCGATCCACAGAGACGGGTAAATTCCTTTATTGTGTCTTAACGAGTTGATTCTATTTGTCGTTTTGGTTTTATAAAAATCTAGATCTAAAACTTAATTAATCTAATTTAAATTCTTGCTAGGGTTAGGCTTAGAGGAAGTTTTGGAGATTGATGTTTCCTCACCGCTTTCAATGCCGTATTTTAGATCCATTAGGTGTTATAGTAATTATCGATAAAGTGGATACGACTCTTTTGGGAAGATGTTTTCTTCCTCTAGATTCGTATCCTTCCTTTATAGTTAATTACCCTAACCCCCATGGAAAACGCGCGCAACCGGGCCTTTATACTGCGGTTCACCGTTACCTCGAGGGATAGGGTGCCGCAGGGAGCAGTTGTGCGCGCATGCATGGGGTTCTTAATGGGATAGTTTAATATGGCATTGAAAGGGGTGAGAGATTTCATCTCTCAACCCTTTCCCTAAGGCTAACCCTAACAAGCGAGGAGACTACTCGCTCATTAGGGGATGAAATAACATTAAATTAAAAGAACAGAAATAAAATACTTACTAATGGTGATGGCTCCCTCCAAGCGATAAAGAACAGATCTGAATGTCACTTCCAGAATTTCTGAATTTTATTTATTGAAAAGAGGCATACAATTTTTAGATCTAAAATTACAATTTATAGGAAAATAGGAAACCTAGGGTTACAGATTCTCGCACATGCGCAATTACTGATTTGCCCCCTAAAAATCCTAACATCTGCACCGACGCACCGACGCATCAAAATTCCACCGACAAGCTCTCTGTAAGGCCGCGGATCCGCGGCGCCAGCATGGGTTTGGCCGCGGATCCGCGGCCAAACTGAGGAATTGGGCTATGAGCTTTCTGGGCTTTGTTCAGGGAATCTTGGGCCTTTTACTTTTATGCATATTTTCTATTTTTTGCTTCTGTTTCTTTTCCAGATCTTTAGTGAAGATTGGTCTTTTAACCGTTTCATCTTGACTTGCGTTGTCTTGCACCCATATGAACTGGGCTTGACTGAGATCCGTCTAATTGTTGGTCAAAAGTCCCTTTTTCTGTTGTTTTTCACTGTATTTGCTCCAGAAACCTGTATCCTGTAATATGCAACAAACGTGCGTCAAGAGTACCTGTTTATTTTTAAAAAGGATAAGAATAGGGGAATGATAAATGCAATATTATGGTCTGAACAAATACCCCCAAACTTACCTTTTGCTCGTCCTCGAGCAAACTTATTTTTTTTTTTATTCTCTACAAAAACCTAACCGCACTTTCGCAGGGAAACGCGATTGCACTGAGCACGTGCAACAAGCCGTTAAACCTCTAGGTGTCCCTAGTAGGAGGAGTGTTGTCTCCTGAGGGTTTTCAGCGGATTACACCCACAAAATCCTATCAATTTGGCTCATTGACTTTTGTTCTCCAATTAGGTTTTCTAACAAGGAATTCTATTATCTTTTGACTCGCAAATTATCCACCCATATTTTTCACGCTTCCTCATCATTTAACTTAAGGTTATATATGTTATGTAGACTTACTTAGCTTTCAGCATTTCCTAAGTTTTCCTTCTAGGGTTTCATCTCCACTTGGGAATTTCTATCAACTCTACTAAAGATACAAGTTCTATTCTTCATTCCTTCCTCTTATCTAAATTCCAATCACATATCCCTACGTGTGTGTATATATTACCCCTACACTTGGAAATTCAAATCAAGCAATCATACTCTCGTCCAAAGCACTTATTAAAATGACATTTGCTTACACATCCTTCATGCGACCGTTAATACTTCTTGAGGTACCAACGACCGATTACAAAATGCGTTTGCACTTTAAAGCGTACTTCCTAGCCTTTGCAACACCCAAGGCTTTAGAAGTGACTCCCAAACCAGTTGGTCTAAGGCACTAGGTGATGAAGCACCCTCGCTAAATATTTTTCTATTTTTTTGCAGCCTTAAGTAATCACAAAAATCAGTGTCCATTTTTTTTCATATTTTTTTCTTTTATTTTCATCGGACTAAGGACTTTAGACAAGAGCACTTCAAGGTCTCTTCTACTATTCCAAGTTTCAAGGTGCGTAATTGTGCAAATTGTAGGGTATACGTTTTCAGAATCTAGACTTAAGCTAGGAACTATTTTTCAAACTTATACTCTAATAAAACATCAATACTCTTCCCTTGTTTTGACTTAGCCCAAAAAGTGAACCCAAAATTTGCCTATTTCTAAATAAACTACAAGGCATATACTTTCTACCGTTAAACTTTAAGGAATGTTATTTTAAGGGTTTTTAATTTACTAAGTCTAAGATCTAGTTGTTCCTAGCCAGTTGACCTATTTGTCAAACTCTAGTCAATTAGCCAAAATTGAATACAATAACTTTTATAATTTTTGAAATTTTTCAAATTTTTATGGTTTTTCAAATAAATATGCAAATGCAAACATATGTACAAATGAATGCGAAGGAAGAAGACGTACCGAGCATACCCCCAAACTTGAACTTGACAGTGTCCTCACTGTCATGCTAAACCAAGAGGCTCAAAATACCGGCACTCCCCTGTTTATTTATTTATAATTTTATTTATTTTATTTAAGAAAAACAAAAATATGTACAAAAAGGCCCTCCCCCAAACTTCATTTAAACTATGTTAGACATTACTGCCAAACTTTGCATCGGCCAAAAGTCAACACCAACCATTTGAAAAATTTATTAGTAAAGGATATTGGTTGGTGGAAAAATAAGTTGTGGTGGTCCGCAAAGAATTTGGGAAGATAGAAGTAGTGGTATGGGAGGTGTGGAGGGAAATATACAGGTGATGGTGATGCATCGAAACAAGAATGCGAATGATCAGCAATCAGTGGAGTGTTGGCATTCTCGTACCTTATTAAAAGAAAGGGGGGTATTTCAACTTCTAAGGGAGGAAGTTGACTCACCACAATACCCCCAAGATGTTCCTGTGGGTCCTCTATTGACATGGCATCATCCATCACATGTGTATGATATTCACTTATGAGGGAACTTATCTCCTCGATGTCCGCCATAGTCCAACTGGAAACTTGCCGCCTATCTTGTAAGACTTTTAAAATAGCGTTCTCTTGCTCGAAGGCTAGAGAGGCTGATATGATAATGGGAAAAGTCTCATTCTCACCTATGTAAGCAAATCTACGGTGAGACGGCAAGGGCGTGAGTTCGAGTTTTGGAGGTGAAAGAATCATTGCGGAATCTACCTCGAACTCAAAGGACTCCAACACTGGTTCGAAATCACTGCAGACAACCGATTCGGATGGCTCGACTAACTCATCCAACAATTCAAACGACTCATATTCGGGCTGTGAGTCGTCGTCATCCGAAAAAGTGAAACATTCATAATCAACTTAGGTTGTGTCAATGGTAGTAGGCTCAAGGAGGGACGCACTAGTAGCGTCAAAACTGTCTTCATCAAATAGAAATCTCTCAAGCTCGCAGTCCTCCTGCCTGATTTCGTGAATAGAGCAAACTTCTCGTGTACTAGTTTTAGGCTCGGGGGGAAGACTTCCCATCTTATAAATATTGAACTTACTAGACCTCTTCCCGAAGGATAGAGTCATGGAGCCATTGCGACAATTTATCACGGCATTGGAAGTGGCCAAAAATGGTCGACCGAGAATCACCGGAATTTGGTTTCTTGGGTTAGCAACAGGTTGTGTATCCATGACGATAAAATCAACGGGGAATATGAATTCCCCGACTTTGATCAACACATCCTCTAGTTGACCCCTTGGATAGGTGATTGATCGATCAGCCATTTGGAGAGTGCAACGAGTGGGTTTCAACTCTCCAACCCCTAATTGTTCGTACACGGAGTAAGGAATCAGGTTAACACTAGACCCAAGATCTAAAAGTGCTCGATTAATTTTCTTATCCCCAATTGTAATGGAAATCGTAGGACAGCCGGGGTCCTTTCGTTTTTGGGGTAAGGTTTGATGGTGGTTAATAGCATTGCTCACTGCACTAGCCACTAGCACTTTCTTGGGTACTTGAGATGCTTTTCTCTTTGAAGTGCATAATCCCTTTAAGATTTTCGCGTATGAAGGGACTTGTTGGATAGCATCCAAGAGAGGTATATTTATGCTAACCTGTTTAAATATTTCCACAATCTTCTCCACTTGTGTATTTGGTTTGCTAGGACTCAACCTGTTTGGAAATGGTGCATTTTGAAAATTAGGTGAGTCAAATGTTTGTGGGGCAGACTGTGGATTAGGAACGGATCCCGGTGTAGATGTGTTCGTGTTGTGAGAAATGGGTCCGTTCGAGTCAGAAGAAGTAGAGCCGTGTGAAGGGTGGAGAATAGGCTCTAAAGAAAAAGGTGAAGAAGGAAGTGAAGAAAATGAAGAAGGGGAAGAAGAAGAACCACCGGCGGGGATACCATCACTAGTTTCCACATTATTTTGCAACTCTCTTCCGGATCTCAACGAGGTCACCGCATTTGCATTGTGATTGTGATATGCGTTTTGTTCGTGACCGGGATTGGGCAATGGTTGAGATGGGAGCTTTCCCTTTTCTCTCTCGCTCAACGCAGCAGTTAATTGTGCAATTTGTGCCTCAATAGATTTAATACTTTGATCATGTGAAGCATTGTTATTCATTAAAGATTGCACATAACTTTCAAATCTTGCTGCGGATTCTGTAGTTTGCTTGAGAAATGCTTCAAGACTTTTCTCGAGCGAGCTAACCTTATCATCATTAGGTTGAACCAAGTTGTTCGTTTGATTTGTATAAGGTTGTTGTTGGAAAGGTTGCTGTATTTGAGTTTGTAAAGGTGCTTGTTGTTGTTGTGGAGGAGCTCTTTGAAAATTGTTATTCCCTTGAAACTGTTGATTTGGGTGACTCCTCCACCCCTGGTTGTATGCCGAAGAGTACGGATCGTTTCTTTGTCGTTGCTGAAATGCAGCATTGACTTGATCCTGTCCTTGAATAGGTGCATTATAAGGACATTCTTCGGTTAAATGCGATGGGTTCGAACAACAAGCACAAACAGTTCGTGTGGGTAGAGTAGGGGCAGGAGAAGACGATGAGATTTTTGTCTCAATGGCTTCTAGCTTTTTCATAAGTGAGGCCATCTCGGCCTTCATAGCAATCGACATATCTATTTGATGTATGCCTGCCCTAGATTGACCAACTGAAGAAGATGATGTGGTCTTTGTACTCTCCCACTGAATTGTTTGCTCACTTAGGTCCTCAAGAAACTGCCAAGCTTCGTCGCTAGACTTGGAGAGAAAATGACCTTGACATATTGTTTCTAGCAACTGCTTCGTTGCCGCATTCAATCCCTCGTATAAGGTTTGGCAAAGTTGCCAATTTTCTATCCCATGATGAGGGCATTGAACAAGTAGGTCTTTAAATCTCTCAAAGCATTTCCAGAATGGTTCGGACGGAAGTTGTGAAAGTTGTATAATCTCGTTTCGGATTCTAGCAGTTTTATGGTGAGGATAGAATTTTTTTAGAAAAGCTCTTACAAACTCGTCCCAATTTCTAATAGAGTGTGATGCGGTGCTGTATAGCCACTTCTCGGCTAGGTCACATAAGGTAAAAGGAATGACCCTTAGCCTTATTGCGTTATCACTTAATTGGGTTGTCTTCATCATGGCGCAAACGTTCTGGAATTTATTAATAAAAATATATGCATCTTCGGATTCCAAACCATGAAACTTAGGCAGCATATTGATGAAGTGTGGTTTTATTTCAAAGTTGTCCCCATTTGCCGGTGGGGGTGAAAGACATGTAGGTAAGGAAGTGCGGACGGGGTAGAAGAGATCCTGGAGCGCGACTCGTGCGGGCGCTACAACAGGCGGAAGATTTGGGTTATTCGCACCTGGCGGAGGTGGAATCATTCCCGTCTGTAAGGTATAGTTGGGGTCGTGTCCCGTCATACCTTCGAAAGAATTTGAGGATGGAGGTAAGGAGATGGAGGGAACGTCGACGAAGGGTTCGTCGAAAGGTTCGTCGGTCGGTACCAACGAATCACGGACTAATCGGGCGTTAGTATCCCTAGTCCAAAATGACATGCACTAAAGGGTAGTGCAGTCAGAAAAAAATAGAAAAACAGAATGTGGGGGTAAGATAACGTCAGTGAGAAGAAGTGGTGGAAGTGAGTTTGCAAGTTTTCTTTAGCGGCAAGTTGCAAGTTTTTAAAAGATTTTTCTTTTTCTTTTTCTTATTTATGTGCGTGTTTTGCAAAAAATGTTTTAGAAACGGGACTCGTGACACCAATGTGTCAACCACACATGCACAATCAGACCTAGATCTAGGGTTGCCTAGGTCTACTAGACAGCTCCTAACTAGGGCTAGAAATAGACCTCAAACCGCCTCTTCACGGACAAATACGGCCAGGTAAGTGGGAAGGAACCACCACTACAGTGGGCCTAATTAATAACCACTAGCCTAGACACCGCAATGTCGGTTAGGATAAACGGCCGATGCTTACCCTAGTCCTTTTCCTTTTGAGCTCGCCGTCCTTAGGTCTGAGTCTAATCTTTTTTAATTAATTGTGGTCGATGCAAAATGCTTAGGTGTTTTCTGGGGTCCTGGGAAGGGTGATGAAATCCCCACCCAATCTGAAATTGTTCAATTAGCCCCTTAGAGTCCGGTTAAATTATGCAAAACAAATAAATTACACTTGCAATCAGAATTTTTTAGCACGGCGCAAAGAAACCTGCAGAGATCTGCTATTTAGAAGGGGGAGAAAGACTCTTTACGCAAAGAATTCCTGCAGAAAACTTTTTACAGAGAGATATACTTTAGGTTGCAGAGGGAAGAAAGAGAGACAAACCCACAAAAGTTGGTGCGCTGACGTGTCCTTCAGAGCGCGGAACCGCGGCGGGAGCGCAGTATATGCGGCGGAAGCGCGGCCGGCTTGTGGGATCGCGCTCTGAAAAAATTTTGGCTGCTCTGTTGGGCACTTTCTTCTCTGTTCTGATATGTAACTTTCTGTTTCCCTCTCTGTAAAATTCCAGATCCACTTTTCTTCGCTGTTCTGCAAGATTCAAACAATACACCCTTCAAACAGATCAAGTTTGATAAATTTTTTTTTTAATTTTTTATATTTTCAGATTTTTAAAATTTTTAAAATTTATATCAACCCGAAATTCACAAAAAAAGAAAGATTACGCCGTCCCCCGGCAACGGCGCCATTTGATTAATGTCAAAAACTGTAATTACCGCAATCAGAAACGGCGTCGCTTCGCAGCTAGCCGGTGAGTGCGGGTCGATCCACAGAGACGGGTAAATTCCTTTATTGTGTCTTAACGAGTTGATTCTATTTGTCGTTTTGGTTTTATAAAAATCTAGATCTAAAACTTAATTAATCTAATTTAAATTCTTGCTAGGGTTAGGCTTAGAGGAAGTTTTGGAGATTGATGTTTCCTCACCGCTTTCAATGCCGTATTTTAGATCCATTAGGTGTTATAGTAATTATCGATAAAGTGGATACAACTCTTTTGGGAAGATGTTTTCTTCCTCTAGATTCGTATCCTTCCTTTATAGTTAATTACCCTAACCCCCATGGAAAACGCGCGCAACCGGGCCTTTATACTGCGGTTCACCGTTACCTCGAGGGGTAGGGTGCCGCAGGGAGCAGTTGTGCGCGCATGCATGGGGTTCTTAATGGGATAGTTTAATATGGCATTGAAAGGGGTGAGAGATTTCATCTCTCAACCCTTTCCCTAAGGCTAACCCTAACAAGCGAGGAGACTACTCGCTCATTAGGGGATGAAATAACATTAAATTAAAAGAACAGAAATAAAATACTTACTAATGGTGATGGCTCCCTCCAAGCGATAAAGAACAGATCTGAATGTCACTTCCAGAATTTCTGAATTTTATTTATTGAAAAGAGGCATACAATTTTTAGATCTAAAATTACAATTTATAGGAAAATAGGAAACCTAGGGTTACAGATTCTCGCACATGCGCAATTACTGATTTGCCCCCTAAAAATCCTAACATCTGCACCGACGCACCGACGCATCAAAATTCCACCGACAAGCTCTCTGTAAGGCCGCGGATCCGCGGCGCCAGCATGGGTTTGGCCGCGGATCCGCGGCCAAACTGAGGAATTGGGCTATGAGCTTTCTGGGCTTTGTTCAGGGAATCTTGGGCCTTTTACTTTTATGCATATTTTCTATTTTTTGCTTCTGTTTCTTTTCCAGATCTTTAGTGAAGATTGGTCTTTTAACCGTTTCATCTTGACTTGCGTTGTCTTGCACCCATATGAACTGGGCTTGACTGAGATCCGTCTAATTGTTGGTCAAAAGTCCCTTTTTCTGTTGTTTTTCACTGTATTTGCTCCAGAAACCTGTATCCTGTAATATGCAACAAACGTGCGTCAAGAGGACCTGTTTATTTATAAAAAGGATAAGAATAGGGGAATGATAAATGCAATATTATGGTCTGAACAACAACCTTTGTAGCTCCCTACGCTAGACTCCTCGGCTACTTGGGGTTTGGAAAAAGTCCGCTTGAACTCCTCTAGGTCCACGGTGATCCACCCGAAGTCCGCTTTGTCCAAGCTTGCAACTTCACTTTATCAAGAGAATGAAATGAAGCTAACACTCTAAACAAGTGGGCAAGACTTGTGTAGAATGGTGTTGTGGTGGCTTTTCTCACTTCAAAAACCTAACTTGATGAGTATTTTTCTCACTATAAAAATCTAGAGAGCAAAAGAAGAAGGAGGAAGAAGATGATGGCTTTTTGAACAAGAGAGAGAAAAGATTAACTCTTTAAAAGAAAATGAAAATATATGTATATATATTTATCACTTCTCATCTCAAACCATGGTTAAATCATATGGATATTATTTCACTTGAGTTAAAACATAAAAGAAAAGATTAACTCACGGTTAGAAGGTAGGTAAGCATGTTTAGGTCAAGAAGAGTGTAGAACTCACCCATGAATTATCCTTTTCTTTTTCCTTTGTTTTAAAACAAATGAAATAATAACACATATAAATAAAATCTATTAGTTATGTATATGCCGTAGAGGCCATTGTTGTACATATGATGTATATTATAATGGATGCTTGGATATATATGGAGATGACTTTCTTGCTCGTCATGATAGTATGCTATTTGGTTTCACTTTATCTTAACATGTTGACTTGTATTGGTTTACTGTTTTACTCTCACATGTTGATAAAGCCCTTAGGATTTGTACTCGACTACTGGGACTATGATGAGATCATACTAGTGGGGCCACGGTAGTCGATGAGTACATCCTATAACTGTTCCTAGTCGAGGGTATATCGAGACAGGGCATCGATACGCCAGAGTAGACTAGCATATTCGCATCTTGACCCATATGATAGGCGATGGATGATCCCATATCCATCGGTGTTTTGACATCAGAGATGGTGTACGGGTGCTCAGTGGAGACTGGGTACACTGGAAGGACTCGCCGAGAACTCCCAGATGGTGATATACCACACGTCAGATGGCAGTTCTCCGGTGACACTGGTACAGGGTAGTCTGAAGACCCGAGATCGTCATAGAGTCTTGTGTGATTCCCACTGTGCTTTGATTTCCACCTTACCACGTCCAAGAGGGCGTGCAAAACGGTGGCTTTTGGGTACAGTCCCGAATCACATGGAGGCAATGAGCGATAGGAGGGGATTCGTCTCTTCCGGTATAGGGAGTTGATGTTGTGCTGTGTTCGATTGGCTATAACTGGAAGTCCCTGGGCAGGGCTGATATAAAGATTTACTGGTAAGTGTTGCTAGTAGTTTCTCGACCCGTTATGAGCCACACATCGACAGGACTTATCGGTTACTGGGGTCTGACGTATACCACCCCTAGACTTGATATGCGACATATCAGACGAACAGACCGGACTGTACGGGAGTATTACTGATTGGATTCACAGGAGAACGCACAGGCTAGCTTGTTGATCTTCTGATCGCTCAATACCTGGGTGGCTGCTACGTTTAGATGACCGCTTGCATCTTGTGGGTGTTTGATATGATCATCACCTGCTACCGGCGTATTGACGATTCTTTAGAGTCCTACACAGAGGTTTCTTGGCTCAGGCGAAACGGAGTAGAGGCACATATGTGATATATGCTGGACCGAGAATAATGCGATATAGGATACCGTATTATATTCTCGCGATATTTAGTTATGAACCGGGTCATCGGATCAAGTGTTGATTCGATGAATCGGTACATGATATATTAGTCTGTAATATTCGATATAGCCGGATCGTCGGATCAAGTGTTGATTCGATGATTTAATGTATAATAATATATATGATATATTATTACATTATCTAATATTGGCTCGCTTTATTATTTCATTTTCTCATTGGATGATACATTGATATATATGCGATATATGTTAATTGTATTATTTTCTTTTGTTGCAAATATATAATATATATGTGATATATATTATTGTGACATGATATGATTAATTATTAAACATGTTTAAGGATTATTATTTGAGGTTAGGGTTTGATTAGGGTTAGATGCTTCATGCACCTTCTAGAAGCATTTTTCTTTTGTCATTCTTAAGATAATTTTGGATGACACATTCTTAACCCAACCACACCCTAACTCTAGTTTATTCTCTACAAAATCTTAACTACTAGGCATTGGATGTCGACCTATGGGGGGTTCTCTCTGTGTGACAGTGTGGCGAAGCATAGGCTCTTACCCCCAGGGTGTCCCGAGACCGGAAGGTGTTCCGGCGGGTTGTAGTCCCCGCGAGGGGGCATGCGTAAAAAGTAGCTGTTGAGGGACCCGTTGGTGCCACGGCGACCCCATTGGATGGGGTGGCTGCCTGACTTTCAGTGGTATCAGAGCCTAGCTAGAGCATTAGGCGATGTGTTTACGAAGTTAAAACTCCGATCGAACCCGAACCGACGGAAAAAGCCCCCTCTCTGGAAATTTTTCAAAATTTGGGATTTTTCTAAATTAAAAATATGTTAAAAAATCAGCAGGGAATTCTAAGAATTACCATAAAACCCGAGCCCCCAATTCGACCAAACGGCGGCGGAACCGCGGCTCAAGCATGCTTGCGCGGCGGTTCCGCGGCGGATTCATCGATTGGCGACACGTGGCTTTTGTGATAATATCCGTAGGTACTTGTTGATGCTTCTGGATATTTTTAAAAGTGATTCCAGTGTTGTTTAAATTTGGGGTTTATTTTATAATCGTAGATTCGATCGGAATATTTGAATTCGTATTTCTTTCCGGATATTTAGAAACTGTTAAACTAGTTGAACGGATATCATTAACCCACTTTATCCTGGCACGGAAAACTTTCAAGCGTTGAATTTTTATCGGGTTTAAATCTTTCGGAAAAATTGTACAAGTTAAGCGGTGGACCCTCTAGAAGACAACAAACCTTAACTCGATTATGTGACCGTCTTGAACTGCCTTTTGAACCTTCGGGTTTGGGGCAGTACGGCGTGCCACATGTGAGGCGTTGGCTTGACCCTTCTACGGCTGGATCACCGGTACTGTGACATATTCTGGGATTATTTGAACTCCGCTCAAGAGTTGAGCACTTTGGGAAATTTTGGGTATTTGATTATATGTTCGGAAATTTTAATACTGTCTATTTATCTGGAATGTGATACAATATGTGGAATTCATAGAGTTAGGCATGAAATGCGAAGTATGTGATATTTCGGATTTACGACATCTAAAGTGATTGTGGATTCCAAATGTTGTAGTTTTACACTTTCTTTTATGTGACCGTAAGTGTAATATGTGATATCGCCGGTTTCGTTGCTATATGTCAACGACAATTGGGATGCGCATATTTACTTACGTTGATGATATGAGATATTATGTGTTGCTGTGATATGTTATATTGGATCGTCGCGTTCTGAATAGCCGGGGGTTTTATGTGAGATGAGGGTTTTTATTTTCATTCATGTAAAATTCATTTGTAATGTAATATTCTTTTATTTGGGGCACTTCCAGGTTGCGGTTGCTGTCACCAGTGTATATTATTTATTTTTCCGCATTAGGTAGACCCAAGGAGGGGAGCACAAGTAACCGGGTTCTAGGGTCCAGTGGGAGGCCATCTCGAGGAGTCGAGACCGGGTCTTCTAACCCTAGAATTGGCAGTGTTACTTGCCGCTCTCGTAGGGGTCTTGGGATGTGGGTTTGGCTATTCGTCGCGACCGTGGAATCCGTGTTTTATACAGGCTCGTATTGAAAACACGGACGTCCTAGTATATCCAATATTTCATATAAGTTCTTCTGCTGCAATGTTCTGTGATGAGATCATATTACTGCCTGAGACGAATGCTTATACTATATATATATGCTGATATATAAATATTACTGCTTTCGTTTCTTCTGTGATGCTTAGGAAGCATAAGCTGATGGGATATTTATTAATGAGATTAATAAAAAGAAAAGAAACCTAAAGATGTTGTAGAATCAAAACTTTATAAAAAAGGGTAGCTACAGTTTTGCTTTGCACAGTGATATATACGATATATCCTGCACCTTATTCGATGGGGAAAGAGCCGACGATCCCTTCACCGGGTGTGACCTCTTTAGCGAAACTGGCAGATGCTACAAAACTCGGTTTGTCTTTTGATTGCTTTTAGAGTTTTGCTTTGCACAGCGGTATATATGATATATCCTGCACCTTATTCGATGAGGAAAGGGCCGACGATCCCTTCACCGAGAGTGACCCCTTTAGCGAAACTAAGAAAAGCCTAAAAAACACTCCTTTTCAAAACATCACATGATTCTACGACGATATCAAGTTCAATACGCTCAAGGTTTTCAGAAAAACCTGCGTAGCCCTCCGTCATTTCAGATAAGTAAAATTTAGTATTCGTGCTGCGGTAGTTTGGCATGCGTCAAGGCGTAGTGTACGGTAGCTGATTATTACTTATCTGCAGCATGAGATGTGATTGGATTAGGGTATTCGTACGGCTTTGTTTGGCATGCGTCAATAGTCGTACGGGTGGGTTTAATTCAATCACGAAATGTACGGGTTGAACTTGACTAGTGGACTATGCGTTGTTTGGCATGCGTCAAGGTCATAGCACACTAGGGGTAAAAGCTTTATCGGGAATTTCAAGTGTTGAAATTTGCAATGAGATTGCATACCTCCTATGAGATAGTTGGATCCCGATACCCACTGCGAGTAAGTGTTACTCCTGGCAGAGTTTTACACAGGACAATTAGTCATTCAAGTAGGTGTCTAGAAAAATGTTAACGGGGTTACGCCTCTGGGAAAACGAGGTTTACTTTAATTAGGTCCGTGCGAAAGCACGAGGAACCTCCCTCAAAGTACCGACACTGATCTGGCTGAAAGATTGACGAAGTTGTAGGGTGTAATTAATCCCGGCTAATCTTACCTTTTAGGGTTTTAAGGTAGATTTGATAAAAACAGTGGGAGACATCCTGATTAGATAAGATAATAACCAATCTAATCTTGCAAGAGCATACGCTAAAGTGTTTTCTTCTCTCTCTCTCCAGGTAGCGACCATGTCAGGCCATAATCAAGATAATAATATGGATGTATTGACTGAACCCGATTATTGTACTGAGCAAGGGAACGTTAGACCCGTTCTTTCCTATAAGAGTTATAAGACTGAACAGGAAACAGGAGAATATCTGGATTCTCACACCTCCCAAAAGAACATGCATGTTGATGCATCTTCTTCGGGTGTGTTAGTTATTGAGAACTGTTTCTCAGTTCACCCTACGTCCTGGGTATTAGATACCGGATCAGGATCCCACATATGTAAACAGTTACATGGGCTACGTAAAGGTAGAGAACTGGGAAAAGGTGATCATTCCTTTCAAGTAGGGAACGGTGCAAATGTTGCAGCCAAAGCAGTTGGCGAATATCACCTAGTATTACCAAGTCGTAATACACTGATTCTAAATGAGTGCTATTATATACCGAACATGATGTGCAACATTATTTCAGTTTCTTTATTAAGTAAAGAAGGATATAATTTTGTAGTAAAGGATAATGTTATGAACATATTCCTAGATCAAAAGTTGATTGCATCAGGCTCGTTACATAATGGCATATTCATTCTAAATCAGAATACAGTCCTGAATATACAAAACACACACAAGAGGAAATGTTCAGATATGAACGAATCCTACTTGTGGCATTGTAGACTTGGTCATATCAATGCGACACGACTGGCTAAGTTACATAAAGATGGTTATTTGAATCCGTTCGAATTATCATCTTATGATACTTGCCATTCATGTCTCAAAGGAAAAATGACCAAAGCTCCGTTTAGTGGACACGGAGAAAGAGTTACTGAACTCTTAGGACTAATACATAGTGATGTATGCGGTCACATGTCTACGCATGCCAGGAACGGTTCTTCCTACTTCATTACATTCACTGACGATCTCTCTAGATACGGACATGTGTTTCTGATGAAACTCAAGTCTGAAGCTTTTGAGAAATTCAGAGAATATAAGCACGAAGTAGAGAACCAAACAGGCAAAAGTATTAAGATTCTTCGATCTGATCGAGGAGGTGAATACTTAAGCGGTTAGTTCCTAGATTATCTAAAAGAGAATGGGATTCTCTCTCAGCTTACTCCTCTTTATACACCACAGCACAACGGTGTATCGGAACGAAAGAATCGCACCCCATTAGATATGGTGCGCTCGATGATGAGTACAGCTGAGTTACCTATTTCCTTTTCGGGGTATGCGCTTGAGACGGCCATAGACCTATTGAATAAAGTTCCTACCAAATCTGTGCCTACCACTCCATATGAGATATGGAAAGGGAAGAGACCACATCTTAATTACATTAAGATATGGGGTTGTCCGGCCTATGTCAAAAGACAAAATCCGGACAAACTCGAGGCAAGATATGTCTTATGTAAGTTTGTAGGATATCCCAAAAACTCATAAGGGTATATCTTCTACCACCCCGAGGAACAAAAGGTGTTTGTTTCTCGACATGCCACTTTCTTAGAAAAATGTTTTCTTATGAAACAGAATAGCAGCATTGAGGTAGAACTGGAAGATGTTCCAGCAACACAAACTATAACAGAAGACTTGGTTGAACCAGAGGATTCAGTAGTACCCGACGAACCCTAGCCTCTCCGCCGATCTAGTAGGGTTTGTCGTCCACCTGAGAGATACTACGGTTTTCTCATTGATGGTGGAAGCGAGGATTGCATCATGGATGATGATGACCCGACTAGTTTCGAGCAGGCCATCACGAGTGGTGACTCTGTGAAATGGCTGGATGCAATGCGATCTGAGATGGAATCCATGTACACCAATAAAGTATGGATTTTGGAAAATGCTCCTGAAGGGGTAAAACCCATTGGGAGCAAGTGGATTTTTAAAAAGAAATTTGGTGTAGATGGAAAAGTTGAGACTTTCAAAGCTAGACTTGTAGCAAAGGGTTTTCGTCAATGACCAGGTGTGGATTATGACGAAACCTTTTCTCCAGTGGCTATGCTTAAGTCCATCCAGATCTTACTTGCCATTGCTGCATACCATGACTACGAAATCTGGCAAATGGATGTTAAGACCGCTTTTCTAAACGGTGATTTAGAAGAGAGCGTGTACTTGACTCAGCCAGAGGGCTTCGTAGATAGTGGGAGCAGCGGAAAGGTGTGCAAGCTGCTTAAATCCATTTATGGGTTGAAGCAAGTATCGCGGAGTTGGAACATCTGTTTTGATGTTGTAGTCAAAGAGCTTGACTTCATCAAAAATATAGATGAACCTTGTATCTATAAGATGGTAGCAGAGGGTAAGGTTGTCTTCCTCGTATTGTACGTGGACGACATACTCTTGATAGGAAATGATATTCCTATGCTGTAATCAGTCAAGCTCTTCTTATCACAGAGATTCTCAATGAAAGATCTAGGTGATGCCTCCTGCGTATTGGGAATCATGATCTATAGAGATAGATCTAAACGGATACTGGGATTCTCCCATTCCAGGTACATTGACACAATACTAAAGAGGTTTAGTATGGAAGAATCCAAGCGTGGGAACCAACCCATGATCTCTGGACTCACTCTCTCCAAAGAGATGTCTCCCAAGACTGATTTGGAGAGAGCTCGCATGCAAGGGATACCCTATGCTTCAGCAGTAGGCTCTATCATGTATGCGATGCTATGTACTAGACCCGATGTAGCATACTCACTAAGTGTAGTGAGTCGGTTTCAAGCAGATCCTGGAGAGAGTCATTGGACAGCAGTGAAGAACATTCTCAAGTACTTACGAAGGACTAAGGAGATGTTCTTGGTGTATGGTAACGGAGAACTCCAGGTGGAGTCCTTTACCGATTCCAGCTTCCAAAGTGATAAGGACGACTCTAAGTCGAATTCGGGTT
The DNA here is from genome assembly GCA_030015575.1 of Agapanthus africanus. NCBI lineage: Eukaryota > Viridiplantae > Streptophyta > Magnoliopsida > Asparagales > Amaryllidaceae > Agapanthus > Agapanthus africanus. The sequence continues at coordinate 77,013,978 of JASDDO010000031.1, forward strand.
TTGTATTTACCCTCAATGGAGGGGCGGTATATTGGAAGAGTTCCAAACAGGATACCGTTGCAGACTCGACGATGGAGGCTGAATACATCGCTGCCAACGATGCTGCCAAAGAGGCTGTCTGGATCAAGAAGTTAATTAGTGAACTTTGTGTGGTTCCATCCATTGAGCATCCAATACTTCTGTATTGCGATAACAATGGAGCTGTGGCGTTAGCCAAGGAACCCAGGTCCCATCAAAAGTCCAGACATATTCTGAGGCGGTATCACCTGATCAGGGAGATAGTTGATCGCCGGGAGATCGAGGTCAGGAGAGTAGATACGAAGGACAACACTGCGGATCCATTCACGAAGGCTATTCCCCAAATACAGTTTGAGAGATTATTCGTGATGCTAGGTATGAGATACTATAGCAGCTGGCCTTAGTGCAAGTGGGAGATTGTTAGTTATGTATATGCCCTAGAGGCCATTGTTGTACATATGATGTATATTATAATGGATGCTTGGATATATATGGAGATGAATTTCTTGCTCGTCATGATAGTATGCTATTTGGTTTCACTTTATCTTAACATGTTGACTTGTATTGGTTTACTGTTTTACTCTCACATGTTGATAAAGCCCTTAGGATTTGTACTCGACTACTGGGACTATGATGAGATCATACTAGTGGGGCCACGGTAGTCGATGAGTACATCCTATAACTGTTCCTAGTCGAGGGTATATCGAGACAGGGCATCGATACGCCAGAGTAGACTAGCATATTCGCATCTTGACCCATATGATAGGCGATGGATGATCCCATATCCATCGGTGTTTTGACATCAGAGATGGTGTACGGGTGCTCAGTGGAGACTGGGTACACTGGACGGACTCGCCGAGAACTCCCAGATGGTGATATACCACACGTCAGATGGCAGTTCTCCGGTGACACTGGTACAGGGTAGTCTGAAGACCCGAGATCGTCATAGAGTCTTGTGTGATTCCCACTGTGCTTTGATTTCCACCTTACCACGTCCAAGAGGGCGTGCAAAACGGTGGCTTTTGGGTACAGTCCCGAATCACATGGAGGCAATGAGCGATAGGAGGGGATTCGTCTCTTCCGGTATAGGGAGTTGATGTTGTGCTGTGTTCGATTGGCTATAACTGGAAGTCCCTGGGCAGGGCTGATATAAAGATTTACTGGTAAGTGTTGCTAGTAGTTTCTCGACCCGTTATGAGCCACACATCGACAGGACTTATCGGTTACTGGGGTCTGACGTATACCACCCCTAGACTTGTATGCGACATATCAGACGAACAGACCGGACTGTACGGGAGTGTTACTGATTGGATTCACAGGAGAACGCACAGGCTAGCTTGTTGATCTTCTGATCGCTCAATACCTGGGTGGCTGTTACGTTTAGCTGACCGCTTGCAGCTTGTGGGTGTTTGATATGATCATCACCTGCTACCGGCGTATTGACGATTCTTTAGATTCCTACACAGTGGTTTCTTGGCTCAGGCGAAACGGAGTAGAGGCACATATGTGATATATGCAGGACCAAGAATAATGCGATATAGGATACCGTATTATATTCTCGCGATATTTAGTTATGAACCGGGTCATCGGATCAAGTGTTGATTCGATGAATCGGTACATGATATATTAGTCGGTAATATTCGATATAGCCGGATCGTCGGATCAAGTTTTGATTCGATGATTTAATGTATAATAATATATATGATATATTATTACATTATCTAATATTGGCTCGCTTTATTATTTCATTTTCTCATTGGATGATACATTGATATATATGCGATATATGTTAATTGTATTATTTTCTTTTGTTGCAAATATATAATATATATGTGATATATATTATTGTGACATGATATGATTAATTGTTAAACATGTTTAAGGATGATTAATTGAGGTTAGGGTTTGATTAGGATTAGATGCTTCATGCACCTTCTAGAAGCATTTTTCTTTTGTCATTCTTAAGATATTTTTGGATGACACATTCTTAACCCAACCACACCCTAACTCTAGTTTATTCTCTACTAAATCTTAGCCACTCATCCTTGACCATGGTTTATAAGTCAATCATATTTCTTTCATTCTATTCATCACAAAAGGATTAATCTTATTATTGATTTTCGATTATCATCTTCTTCTCTCTTGAAAAGCTTACTTGATTTTCTTTATGTGATGAATAAATATGAGAAAATGATTTAAAAGGAAAGCAAAAATACTACTCTCTCATCCTCATCTCATCTAGCCCATGAGATTAGTGCGTTCATCTCATTAGAGTGAGAAAGCTTGAGTCTTTGCAACTTCGACGTAGATCATCGGAGATTTGGAACACTTCAAGCTAGCATGGATCGTTCGAGTGGTGGAGCCTCTTATGAGTCCGGGAGATCGTGGATCGCAGCAAAGGGACTTCTACTCGGAGCTTGTGAAGTGAAGGAGCGGACTACAAAGGTTGTAATCCCTCACACTTAGATAAAAGTTATCATCTTGCATGTTAAACCCTAATAATCTAGCAAAGATCCCGGCTTTGGGTTGTTCGGCACGTCTAAATTTTTATCCGGGCATGTTTGATGCCTTATGAACCTTCACAAGAGTGCCTAGGAACCTTTCAAAATCATGGTGTGAGTCTTATATTGCCATCATTCTCTTTGTATATGCAACCATGAAGGATGATGTATGTATGTATGTGTGCATGCACATCCATATGTGCGTGAATCTATGAAGAATGCATACATGCATGCATACATCCAAAAATACAAGAAAGGATTTCTAGTGAGAATCTAATGGTTAAATGATAAATCAACACTTGATTTATCAATCCGGCCATATCACATACGACCTTAACGAAAAGCAAGCCGCCCGATTAATATACGGTATCTCATACTCGCATGTTAACCGGGCCCATGCGCATATCGCATACGCGCTCCACAACGTTTCGCCTAGACTAGGTAACTCCTTTATGAGACTCTAAGACTCGTCAATACGCCGGCAGTGGGTGACGATCATGTCAAGCACCCCTAAGACGCAAGCGGTCAACTAAACATAACGGCCACCCGGGTATTGATCGATCAGAAGAAAACAAGCGAACCTGTTACAACTCCTGTCGAGCCAACCGGCAACACTACCCGTGCAGTCCGGTCTCCTCGTCTGATATGTCGCATATCAAGTCTAGGGGTAGTAAATGTCAGATCCCAATAACCGATAAGTCGTGCCGATGTGAGGCCCATAACGGGTCGAGAAACTACTGGTAACACTTACCAGTAAATCTCTAGTCAGCCCTGGCCAGGGACTTCCCTGTTACGGCCAATCGAGCACAGTGCAACATCAACCCTCAATACCGGGAGAGACGAAACCCCTCCTATCGCTCATTGCCTCCATGTGACTCGGGACTGTACCCAAAAACCATCGTTTTGCACACCCTCATGGACATGGTAAGGTGGAAATCAAAGCACAGTGGGAATCACACAAGACTCTATGACGATCTCGGGTCTATAGACTAACTTGCACCAGTGTCACCTAAGAACTGCCATCTGACGTGAGGTATAATACTATGTGGGAGTTCTCGGCGAGTCCGTCCAGTGTACCCAATCTCCACTGAGCACCCGTATACCATCTCTGATGTCAAACACCAATGGATATGGGATCATCCATCGCCCATCTCATGGGTCGAGAAGCGTATACGCTAGTCTACACTGGTATATCGATGCCCCGTCTCGATACACCCACGACTAGGGACCTTGAAGGATGTACTTATGGACTACCATGTCCCCACTAGTATGATCCGCATCATAGTCCAGATAGTCAAGTACACATCCTAAGGGGTTTACCAACATGTAACTATAAGACAATATAAAGAGACGAGTATACATGTTAAGATAAAGAGCAACCATATAGCATACTATCATATCGAGCAAGAAAGTCATCTCTATATATGTCCAACCGTCCAATATAATATACATCATCTGTACAATACTGGCCTCTAGGGCATACATACAACTAACAATCTCCCACTTGCACTAGGGCCAGCTGCTGTAGTATCGCATACTGAGCATCCCGAAGAGTCTCTCAAACTGTATCTGGGGAATAGCCTTCGTGAGTGGATCCGCTGTGTTATTCTTCGTGTCAACTCTCCCGACCTCGATCTCCCGGCGATCAACTATTTCCCGGATCAGGTGATACCGCCTCAGAATATGCCTGGATCGCTGATGGGACCTGGGTTCCTTGTCCAAAGCCACCGCTCCATTATTATCTCAATACAAAGGTATTGGATTCTCAATGGATGGAACTACTCCAAGTTCAGTAATGAACTTCTTGGTCCAGACAGCCTTTTTGACAGCATCGTTGGCAGCGATGTATTCAGCCTCCATCGTCGAGTCTGCCACGGTTTCCTGCTTGGAACTCTTCCAGCTAACCGCCCCTCCGTAAAGGTTAATGACAAATCCCGACTGCGACTTAGAGTCGTCCTTATCACTCTGGAAGCTCGAATCGGTAAAGGACTCCACTTGGAGTTCTCCGTTACCATACACCAAGAGCATCTCTTTAGTCCTTCGTAAGTACTTGAGAATGCTCTTCACAGCTGTCCGGTGACTCTCTCCAGGATCAGCTTGATACCTTCTCACTACACTTAGTGTGTATGCTACATCGGGTCTGGTACATAGCATCGCGTACATGATAGAGCCTACAGCCGAAGCATAGGGTATCCCTTGCATGCGAGCTCTCTCCAACTAAGTCTTTGGAGACATCTCTTTGGAGAGAGTGATTCCAGAGATCATGGGTATGTTCCCACGCTTAGATTCTTCCTTACTAAACCTCTTTAGTATGGTGTCAATGTACCTGGATTGGGACAATCCCAATATCCGTTTGGATCTATCTCTATAGATCCTAATTCCCAATATGCAGGAGGCATCACCAAGATCTTTCATTGAGAATCTTTGTGATAAGAAGAGCTTGACCGATTGCAGCATAGGAATGTCATTTCCTATCAAGAGTATGTCGTCCACGTACAATACGAGGAAGACAACCTTGCTCTCTGCTACCTTCTTGTAGATACAAGGTCCATCTACGTTTTTGACGAAATCAAACTCTTTGATAACAACGTCGAAGCAGATGTTCCAACTCCGCGATGCTTGCTTTAATCCATAAATGGATTTAAGCAGCTTGCACACCTTCCCGCTGCTCCCACTATCTATGAAGCCCTCTGGCTGAGTCATGTACACGCACTCTTTTAAATCACCGTTTAGAAAGGCGGTCTTAACATCCATTTGCCAGATTTCATAATCATGATATGCAGCGATGGCAAGCATGATCCGGATGGATTTAAGCATAGCCACTGGAGAAAAGGTCTCGTCATAGTCCACACCTGGTCTTTGAAGAAAACCCATTACAACAAGTCTAGGTTTGAAAGTCTCCACTTTCCCATCTACACCAAGTTTTTTCTTGAAGATCAACTTGCTCCCAATGGGTTTTACCCCTTCAGGAGCAACTTCCAAAGTCCATACTTTGTTTGTGTACATGGATTCCATCTCGGACCACATAGCATCCAGCCATTTCACTGAGTCCCCACTCGTGATGGCCTGCTCGAAGTTAGTTGGGTCATCATCCTCCATGATGCAGTCCTCACTCCCACCATCCATGAGAAAACCGTAGTATCTCTCAGGTGGGTGAGAAACCCTACTAGATCGGCGGAGAGGCTTAGGTTCGTTGGGAACTACCGAATCCTCCGGTTCAACCAAATCTTCTGTTGTAGTCTGTATTGCTGGAACCTCTTCCAGTTCTACCTCCTTGCCACTAATCTCTTTTTCAAGAAATTCATTTTCTAAAAAGGTGGCATGTTGAGAAACAAACACCTTTTGTTCCTCGGTGTGCTAGAAGATATACCCGCGCGAATGCTTGGGATATCCAATAAACTTACACAGAATGGACCTTGCCGCGAGTTTGTCCGAATTTTGTGTTTTTACATATGCCGTACAACCCCATATCTTAACATAATTAAGACACGGTCTCTTACCTTTCCATATCTCATATGGAGTGGTTGGCACAGATTTGGTGGGAACCATATTCAATAGGTCTGCAGCTGTTTCCAGTTCATACCCCCAGAAGGAAATAGGTAACTCAGCTGTGCTCATCATAGAGCGCACCATATCTAATAGGGTGCGGTTCTTCCGTTCCGATACACCGTTGTGCTGTGGTGTATATGGAGGAGTCAGCTGAGAGAGAATCCCATTCTCTTTTAAGAAGTCCAGGAATTCATTGCTCAAGTATTCACCTCCTCGATCAGATCGAAGGATTTTAATACTTTTTCCGGTTTGGTTTTCGACTTCTTGTTTATATTCTCTAAATTTCTCAAAAGCTTCTGATTTGTGTTTCATCAGGAACACATATCCGAATCTAGAGAGATCGTCAGTGAATGTAATGAAGTACGCAGAACCATTCCTGGCATGTGTAGACATTGGACCGCATACATCACTATTCACCTGTCCCAAGAGTTCCGTAACTCTTTCTCCTTGTCCCGTAAACGGAGATTTGGTCATCTTGCCTTTGAGACATGACTGTCAAGTGTCATAAAATGAAGATTCAAACGGATTCAAATATCCATCCTTATGCAACTTAGCTAGTCGTGTCGCATTGATGTGACCCAGTCTACAATGCCACAAGAAGGATTCGTTCAGTTCTGAACTCTTCCTCTTGTGTGTGTTTGTTATACTCAGAACTGCTGATTGATTTAGAACATAAATGCCATTGCACAACGTGCCTGATCCAACCAACTTTTGGTTAAGGAAAATGTTCATAACATTATCCTGGAATACAAAATTATATCCTTCTTTACTCAATAAAGAAGCTGATATAATGTTGCATATCAGGTTCGGCATGTAATAGCATTCGTTCAGAATCAATGTATTACCAGTTGGTAATACAAGGTGATATTCCCCGACGGTCTTAGCTGCAACAATTGCACCATTTCTAACCCTTATGTCTTTATCACCTTCCTCAAGTTCTCTACCTTTCTTAAGCCCATATAACTGATTACATATATGGGATCCTGACCCGGTATCTAATACCCAGGACGTAGGGCAAATGGAGAAACAGTTCTCTGTAACGAACACACCCGAAGAAAATGCATCATCATGTACTTTCTTCATTCGGGTAGCATGGGAATCCTGGTATTCCCCTATGTCCTGTTCAGTCCTATAACTCTTATAAGACAGAACGAAACCAACGTTCCCCAGCACAGTATAACATGCGGGTTCGGTCAATACATCCATATTATTATCTTTATTAAGGCATAACATGGTCGCTACCTGGAGAGAGAGAGAAGAAAACAGTTTAGCGTATGCTCTTGCAGGATCAGATTAGTTATTATCTTATCTAATCACGATAGCTCCCACTGTTTTTTTCAAATCTTCCTTCAAACCCTAAAAGGAAAGACTAGCCGGGATTAATTACACCTTACAATTTCGCCAATCTTTCAGCCAGGCCATTGTCGATACTTTGAGGGAGGTTCCCCGTGCTTTCGCACGGACCTAATTAAAGTAAACCTCATTTTCCCAGAGGCGTAACCCCGTTGACACCTTTCTAGGCACCTACTTGATCGGCTAATTGTCCTGTGTAAAACACTCCCGGGAGTAACAATTACTCGCAGTGGATATCGGGATCCAACTATCTCATAGAAGGTATGCAATCTCATTGCAAATTTCAACACTTGAAATTCCCGATAATATTTTGCCCCTAGTGTCCCATGACCTTAACGCAGGCCAACAAACCAAAGTGCGCTAGTCAAGTTCAACCCGTCATTTCTTGGTTGAATTAAACCCACCGGTACGACCCTTGACGCAGGCCAACAAAGTCGCACGACTACCCTAATCCAATCTGCATCACATGCACAAACAGATAAATACTAGTTAGCTACCGCTCACTACGCCTTGATGCAGGCCAACAAACGTAGCGCGAATACTAAGTAAGACTTATCTGAAATGACAGAGGGCTACGACAGGTTTTTCTGAAAACCTATTTCGTAATGAACTTGATATTGTTGTAGAATCAAGTGAATTTTGAAATAGAGTGATTTTGAGGCTTTCATTAGTTTTGCTAAAAAGGTCACTCCCGGTGAAGGGATCTCGGCTCTTTCCTTATTGAATAAGGTGCGGGATATATCATATATATCACTGTGCAAAGCAAAACTCCAAAAGCAATCAAAAACCAAACCGAGTTTTTTAGCATCTGCCAGTTTTGCTAAAGAGGTCACTCCCGGTGAAGGGATCTCGGCTCTTTCCCCATCGAATAAGGTGCAGGGTATATCATATATACTGCTATGCAAAGAAAAACTGTAGCTACCCTTTTTTTTATTAAAATTTGATTCTACAATATCTTTTAAGTTTCTTTTCTTTCATTAATCACATTAATGAAGTCCCATCATTTAAGTCACCTAAACATCACAGATAAATACGACGTATACTTATGCCATCCGCATTCGCCTCGATGTCCCCCCATGCACCGTTAGGTTAGGTAACTAACGGCAGAGCAGGGCAGGGCTAGCGCGGGTGTAAAACATAAGTAACGCCTATATAATATATCATATATACTATATACAGTATTTATCACAGAATATATCTAATGATCACATCATAGATATCGCAGCAGAAACATAGATATAATGTGGGAAATACTAGGACGTCCGTATTTAGTATTTAGCCAACAATAGAAAATACGGATTCCACAGTCGCGATGAATAGCCAAGCCCACACCCTGGACCCCTACGAGAGCGGCAAGCGACCCTACCAATTCTGGAGTTTAGGAGACCCAGTCTCGACTCCTCGAGATGGCCTCCCACTGAACCTCAGAACCCGGTCACTTGTGCTCCCCTCCTTGGGTCCATCCTAATGCGGAAAAGTAAATAATATACAACACTGGTGGCATCGACCTCAACCCGGAAGTGCTCCAAATAAAAGAATATTACATTACATTTGAATTTACATGAATGAAAATTTAAAACTCTCATCTCACATAAAAACCCCCGGCTATTCAATCGCGACAATCCTGCACATCATATCTCAGCAACACATAATATAATATATCATCAACGTAAGTAAGTATGCGTACCCTAATTGTCGTTGATGTATAGCAATGAAACCGGCGATATCGACATACTACACTTACGGTCACAGAAAAGAAAGTGTACAACTGCAATGTCTGGAATCCACATTCTCTTTAGACATCGTAAATGTGAAATATCACATATTTCGTATTTCATATCTAGCTATATGAATTCCACACATTGCATCACATTCCAGATAAACAGACAGTATTAAAGTTTTCGAACGAATGATTAAATACCCAAGATTCCCTAAAGCTCAACACTTGAGCGGAGTTCAAAAACCCGGAGTGTGACACAGTAGTAGCGGTCCAGCTGTAAAAGGGTCAAGCCAACGCCTCACATGTGGCACGCCGTACTGCCCCAAACCCTAAGGTTCAAAGGGCAGTTCAAGTTGGTCACATAATCGAGTTAAGGTTTGTTGTCTTCTAGAGGGTCCACCACAAAACTTGCATGTATTCTCCAAAAGATTTAAACCCCGTGAAAAGTGAGCAAATGATACTTATTCGAACACTTCAATACTTTCTAATTTACTCGGAAAAGACACGGAATCAAAATTCCGATCGAATCGTCGAGTTCAAAACCATCTCCAAAATATGCAGTACTAGATTCAGATTAAACATACCTAAAAATGCACTCAAGCAGGTAGGAGAAAAACCACATAAAAACGAGGCAGTGAATCACCTGTACGGCCGTAGAACCGCGGCCTAAGCATGCTATTGCCGCGGTTCCGCGCTAGGGTTTACTGTTCACTGCTTCGTATTTTACAGTTTGTCTTAGATTTTCCTGTTGTATTTTTTAAGTATTTTTAATTCTGAAAAATAACAGATTTGAAAAAATTTCCAGCGAGGGTCCCGAAAATCCGTATTTTGGTTCGATCGGAGTTTTTACTTCGTAAAAGTGTCGCCTAATGTTCTAGGTCGGCTCTGATACCAATGAAGGGTTTACCTAGCACCTCATGAAGGGTTTGGAAGCATCACATGTACCAAAGATTAAAATCTTAGGGTGCTAAGTAAGCATACAAAGAATCATTCCTAGAAAAATTAGGGTTTCATAAACAACACTTCAACACAAGTAGATTAAGCTAGGGTTTTGAGAGTACAACCTTTGTAGCTCCATACGCTAGACTCCACGGCAACTTGGGGTTTGGAAAAAGTCCGCTTGAACTCCTCTAGGTCCACGGTGATCCACCCGGAGTCCACTTTGTCCAAGCTTGCAACTTCACTTTATCAAGAGAATGAAATGAAGCTGACACTCTAAACAAGTGGGCAAGACTTGTGTAGAATGGTGTTGTGGTGGCTTTTCTCACTTCAAAAACCTAACTTGATGAGTATTTTTCTCACTACAAAAATGTAGAGAGCAAAAGAAGAAGGAGGAAGAAGATGATGGCTTTTTGAACAAGAGAGAAAAGATTAACTCTTTAAAAGAAAATGAAAATATATGTATATATATTTATCACTTCTCATCTCAAACCATGGTTAAATCATATGGATATTATTTCACTTGAGTTAAAACATAAAAGAAAAGATTAACTCATGGTTAGAAAGTAGGTGAGCATGGTTAGGTCAAGAAGAGTGTAGAACTCATCCATGAATTATCCTTTTCTTTTTCCTTTGTTTTAAAACAAATGAAATAATAACACATATAAATAAAATCATGGTGTGAGTCTTATATTGCCATCATTTTCCATGTATATGCAACCATGAAGGATGATGTATGTATGTATGTGTGCACGCACATCCATATGTGCATGAATCTATGAAGAATGCATACATGCATGCATACATCCAAAAATAGAAGAAAGGATTTCTAGTGAGAATCTAATGGTTAAATGATAAATCAACACTTGATTTATCAATCCAGCCATATCAAATACGAACCTAACCAAAAGCAAGCCGCCCGATTAATATACGGTATCTCATACTCGCATGTTAACCGGGCCCATGCGCATATCGCATACGCGCTCTACAACGTTTCTCCTGGACTAGGTAACTCCTTTGTGGGACTCTAAGACTCGTCAATACGCCGGCAGTGGGTGATGATCATATCAAGCACCCCCAATCCGCAAGCGGTCAGCTAAACGTAACGGGCACCCGGGTATTGATCGATCAGAAGAAAACAAGCGAACCTGTTACAACTCCCGTCGAGCCAACCGGCAATTCTACCCGTGCAGTCCGGTCTCCTCGTCTGATATGTCGCATATCAAGTCTAGGGGTGGTAAACATCAGACCCCAATAACCGATAATTCGTGCCGATGTGAGGCCCATAACGGGTCGAGAAACTACTGGTAACACTTACCAGTAAATCTCTAATCAGCCCTGGCCAGGGACTTCCCTGTTACAGCCAATCGAGCACAGTGCAACATCAACCCTCAAAACCGGGAGAGACGAAACCCCTCCTATCGCTCATTGCCTCCATGTAACTTGGGACTGTACCCAAAAACCACCGTTTTGCACGCCCTCATGGACGTGGTAAGGTGGAAATCAAAGCACAGTGGGAATCACACAAGACTCTATGACGATCTCGGGTTTACAGACTAACCTGCACCAGTGTCACCTGAGAACTGCCATCTGACGTGAGGTATAATACCATCTGGGAGTTCTCGGCGAGTCCGTCCAGTGTACCCAGTCTCCACTGAGCACCCGTATACCATCTCTAATGTCAAACACCAATGGATATGGGATCATCCATCGCCCATCTCATGGGTCAAGAAGCGTATACGCTAGTCTACACCGGTATATCGATGCCCCGTCTCGATACACCCACGACTAGAGACCTTGAAGGATGTACTTATGGACTACCATGTCCCTACTAGTATGATCCGCATCATAGTCCAGGTAGTCAAGTACACATCCTAAGGGCTTTACCAACATGTAACTATAAGACAGTATAAATAGACGAGTATACATGTTAAGATAAAGAGCAACCAAATACCATACTATCATATCGAGCAAGAAAGTCATCTCTATATATATCCAAGCATCCAATATAATATACATCATCTGTACAATACTGGCCTCTAGGGCATACATACAACTAACACCCTTGACGAAGGCTAAAATAGCAGTACGACTGTCCCAAACTAAAGCATATCCATGCAACAGAAAAGTAATACACAGCTACCATACACTATGCCTTGACGTAGGCTAACATACATAGCATGAATACTAGGTGCTACCCGTCTAAAATGACGGAGGGCTACGGCTGGTTTTTGGCGAAAAACCTTTATCGTAATGAACTTGATATCGTTGACGGAATCCAAATAGTTTTATAAATATATAGTGGCGAAAACTTTTGCTAAAGAGGTCTCTCCCGGTGAAGAGATCTCGGCGCTTTCCTCATCGAATAAGGTGCATGATATCCCAAACTGAATACCACGATGCAAAGCAAAAAAGAAACAATTATAGTGGAGTTATTACCCTGATGCACTTCTGCTCAAGAGGTCACTCCCTGTGAAGGGATCTTGGCTCTTTCCTCGTCGAATGAGGTGCTGGATATTCATAACCGAATACCGATGTGCAAAGCAAAAGAGAACGTCTGTAATGTTTGTTTTTAAAGAACCTGGTTCCAACAACATCAAATAGGTTTGTTTTATCCTTGCGTTAATCAAAATCAACACAGTCCCATCAATTAAACATATTATACCACAGAAAAGGAACGAAAATAAAATGTACATATATGCCATCAATATTCGCCACTGGGCCCCGTCATCACCCGTTAGGTTACTTAACTAACGACAGAGCGGGGGATAGACTAGCGTGGGTGCAAAACATATACAACATCTACTATTATATATATAAATATATATAACAATCGTCCTAGGCATGATATAAAGAAACATCTCAGAATAACAGCCAAGCATCACAGAGTGGTGGATAATCCTGGAGCCCTGGGTTTCACTTGCACCGCAAATAAGACCCGACATTCCCCTATCGTGTGAGTAGCTTGTGTAATGAAAACCTAGACCCCTACGAGTGCGGCAAGTTACCCGCCAATCCCAGAAGCGAGACAACCCCAATCAACAAAGTGAATGGGCCACCCAACACTTCACGGAATCCGGTAACTTGAGCACCACTCCGTGGGTCAACCTATACCCCCTACGAGTGCGGCGAATAGCCCGCCAATTCTAGAATGAGGCCCCTTCCGTCTCAACGCCATGAGATGCGGGCTCGTTACCTTCTAAAGCCCGACTATTCGTGCACTCCACCGCAGGGTAATCCTAGTAGATAAAAGAAAATAATATGTACAAGGGTGACATCGACCTCAACCCGGTTGTGCCCCAAACAAATAATATACAAACAGGCAGAGACGACAGTCAACATGTCGGACGCTCGCCCCGCAATATCAAATATACAAATGAATTTAAATTGTACTACCATTATACCACTGGCTATCCACCACGACTATCCAACCACAATCACAGCACAACACAGAACATCAACGTGAATGTCACGTTCGCAAACACGTCTAAAAGACATATAGCAATTAGACGAGTTGTACCGCTTTAATGACATTCACGGTCGCAGATAGTAATGCATGTACTGTAAACCACACAGTTAAAATTTCGATTGACTAAACTTTTCCCGCATAGGACTTAAATGCAAATCCAGCACTCAAACAAATCTGGACTAAAACCAAATATCAAAAAAATCATATTTCTATGAACTAGAGCACCAGAAAAAATTTGGGGCACTGTAGCCCAAAAAGCGTGGCAGTTCCACCGCAAAATGTGCCATTTTGCTTAGGTTTCGCCGCGGAATTTTGGAGTTAGGTGCCCAAATTTTTTTCGTAGCTCTAGTTTTGCCTGCACATATTTTTAAGATACCCAAAAAAGTTTTTTGAACAACTTTGAAATTCGACAGCAAGCACATGAACATGGAACCGTGATCCAGAAAAATTGGTCGATCGAGATTTTAACTTGTGCAAACAAGCTAGTATGGGGTTAATAGGTTGGCGCTAATACCATGTTAGGTTATGGTAGTGCCTCGGCCATCAATCCGTGACCAAATGCGAAAAAAAAATTTATAAACTGGCGCTAACACAACCCATTTCCTACGGATCGACCATTAACCATACACTAGCAAACTAGAAAGTAGTTTAGATGGTTATACCGAATGATCCGTGTCCTTCGGTCTTGAACCATCATCCCAAGCTCCTAGAGGCCTCTTTGATCAAGCTTGATCTCCGGTCTCCCTTCATCGAAGATGATACACCCGAGAGTTTATGAAACGTACTCCAACCTCATATCCGAGATAACTAGGGTACCTAGATCACTACACTAGATACCGTAGAAGAAGTAAAAAGTGATGAATGATTAATTTGTCTCAAGACACCCTAGGTTTCTCAACACATGAGAGGGTTAGGGTGGAGGTGGTAGAAGATGCCATAAGAATGAGAGTTTTGAAGGAGAGATAATGAATAATGGCTTATTGTTTTTGTGTGTTGTGAGAGTTATAAATAAATAATGGAGCCATCCAAAAATATCTTAAGTCAACCAAAAAATTTCAAGTCAACAAAATCTCAAAATAAATAAAAACCCTAAGTATGCTTGAATAGTAACCATGGGTAACTACCAAGCCATGCCACAAAAAATACAATAAACACCTTATCCTACACCTCAATAACCTTTTAATCCAAAAGGTTTAAACCATAATGAGGTGTAATCTTCTAAAAGTAATCTTGTAAGAAATTACAAGAATACCCTCTTCCGTATATATATACTTGCATCCGTATTCTGGAGAATATGAATATAAAGAGATGAAAATAATCCAACAATATAATAATAGGATCTGGCTTAAACCAAAGCCCACTAGTATTATCCGTCCGAACATCATCCGTGCATAAGTACACATATATGATCGAACCCTGCCGTAAAACCATACGGCCTCTACATCGTTTCGCCTGAAGCAGGGAAACCCTCTGTGTGAGACTCTAAAGACTCGTCAATACGCTGAAAGTGGGTTTAACTACAAGCACATCAGCGGCATTAGCTGTACGTAACGGCTACCCAGGTATTGAGCGAAAGGGATGCCGATGAGTAAACTAATCCTGAAACCCTACTGAGCCTGACAGTGACAATATCCGTACAGTCCGGTCCGTTCTTCTATAGATATCGCATATCGAGTCTGGGGGGTGGATAAAGTCAAACCCCTAATAACGCGACATTTAGTGTCGGTATGAAGCCCATCACCACTTGAGAAACTACCGATCAGTAATTCTTGACTACCTTGGCTAAAGATTTCTGGTCATGGCCACCCGTGCACACCATGACATCAACCCCCAATACCGGGAGAAACGAATCCCCGACGATCCGCTCACTGCCTCCATGCGGCTCGGGACTGTACCCAACTAAAACCTGTTTGCATGACTCGTTTGAGCCGTGGTAAGGTAGTAATTAAAGCACAGTGGGAACTCACACGAGACAAATGACGATCTCAGGTCGACATACTAACCTGTACACATGTCACCTGGGAACTGCTATCTGACAATAGGTTTAATACCAACTAGCATGTTCCCGGTGAGTCCGTCCGGTGTACTCATAACCCAATGAGCACCTGTGTACTATCTTAGGTGAACAAACTGACACCAATAGCTTGTGAGACCGGCCACCGCCCATCGTCGGGGTCTCGATCAATATAAACTAGTCTACTCTACAGTAACGATGCCCAGTCTCGAAACTCCTTTGACTAGGGATATTTATGGATGTGCTTATAGACCACCCAGCTCCCACGTATATGATCGCCATTATACTGCTGGTAGTCAAGCAAGAATCTTATGGGCTCTATCAACATGTAACAGTGATCTGTAATGCCATATGATGCTGTACATGATGATAAAGACAAAAAAGATAGCATATTATCATCTCGAGTAAGACTGTTTTACTTGTATAGGTCCTCCCTCAATCATCATAATCATCTGCCTGCGACTATGATAATTGCCTTGAGGGCACTATAGCCAACAAAAGTGAGCTATCGACCCTTAAAAATCAAACCTACACATTCCCAATTGAATTCCATAGCTCCAGTTTTGAAAATCTATCGAGTACACCAAATGATTTACCAATTGAGGATAGCATGTTTAATGAATTTTACGACTACTGTGTGTTTGATTTACCCGATTGTGAAGGGAACTTTTCAAGTGAAATCACCACCACTCCTGTTGATCTCTACATCTCCGATCTAGAAAAACAATCGATTGACAACCATACTTTTGATGAGATGTCTGAGAAATTAAAGTTTGACTTGATTGAGGATATTGATATTGGGGATAATTTTGATGATGAACCCATAGTCTTGGATGCGTTTTTCTCACTAATTCAGCCCTTTCCTTCATATCCGTGTGGACGTCATCTCGAACCTTTCACTATTTTTCCCGAAACCTATTTGCTTCTGGATATCATTGATGATGATTTGATCGATTGCATGGATGAGCTTAATTTTGAGGAGAATTCTGAGGATATCATTGAAGATGAGTCTGTTTTATTGAATGAGTCGGATTTTCCGATTCATCATGTCCTTTCTATCGACTATGAACATTCTCCTGAACTTTTAACTGATACCATTCCTAAATCACTTTCCTCCACCTGTTCTATCATTACCAAACTACTTGACAACTTTTCACGTTCATCTCCTACGTCTGGTTTACCAAGATTAGTCGGCCCATGTTTTCTAATGAATCTTGAAAGGTTTGACCCCATTTCTCAACGGATTGATAAAGTAGTACATTTAGAAAATTCCAGTTTCACATCATTACAGACTATACTAATTTATTCAATCGATTTACAATCTCAAGTTCGTATTCCATGTTTTTCTCCCCTTCATGCGTCATCTCATTTACTGAGACCGTATACCACTTCCATCCAAACACGGTCTCGTGTATTCTTCATTTCTTTCCTCCACATGTTCTTTCTCCAACCATCGCATCATCGCGATAATTTTTTTGAATGGTTGGTGTTAAATTTTGGTCTGTGTAAGGCTTTGTAAAGATTGATGATATTCTTTCCCCTAACTTTGAATTTCAATGCTTAGATAGTGGAAACGCTGTCTCACTTAAGTTTAGGGGACCTTTTGTGTATATATATTTTATTTGCTGTTTTCTTTTATCTAAATAAAAAATAAAAAAATCTCCGATAATTTTGAAACCTCAACAATTTTGGAATCTCTTTGTGTGGCATGACAGTGAGGATACTGTCAAATTTAAGTTTGGGGGTATGCACGGTGAGTTCTCTATCTTTGCATTCATTTTGCATTGCATAAATATTTAAAACCCATAAAAATCAAAAATTTCCAAAACATAAAAACTTTATCGTCAAGTTAGCTAGTGAGAAACTTAGATTTTATTCCGAAAATTTAGCTTGATAGCTTAGAAATGACTAAATTCTAGGCTTATAAATTTAAAACTCTAAAAATAACCCTGCCTGAGATTGACTGTAATAAATATACGTCCTTGCAGTTTTTTAGAAATAAGTAATCTTTAGTTCAGTTCTTAAGTTAAGTTGAGATGAAGGGAAAGTTTTGAAAGTTTTATTGAAGGATAAGTCTGAAAAGTAGTTCATATTCTTGAGTCAAAATTCAAAAAAAATATACACTGCAAACTGCACTTACACGCACTTTGAAACTTTAGATATTAGAGAATACTTAAAAATACTCTTTCCTGAAAGCCTATTATGAAAGGAAAAAATGGTATTTGTAGCTAACCACCAAAAAAGCGTCGTTGAAAAATATATTCGGTCTTAAAAAAAAGAAAAAAGAAACAAAGAAAAAGCAAAAAAAAAATATTGCATGACTTGGAAACTGCTATTTACACCTTAATAAGCTCACACATTCGGTAATCGGCTGATTAGTGCCTCAGGAAGCAGCAGTAGTCGCATGAAAGGTGTGAGTGAATCTGCCCATCATTAATAAAAAGAAGTAGTACTAGGTATAATGGCAAGGGTACTATAGCTTGAATTGAATTCTTGAGAGTAGAGGTGAAATTTACACACACGTAGGGGTATACGATCGATGTTTGGAAGAGAGAGAGGAATAAAGAATAAGTTTAATATTTTCCGTAAAGATGATAAAAATTCCAGATTGAAGACAATACTTTGGAAGGAAAACTCAAGAGATACTGAGGTATTTATAAACTGATAAAACGTATAGGATCTTCGGTGGAATGATTAGGAGGTGTGAAGAATAAGGGGTGAATATTTATAACTTAGGATGATAGAGTTTCTAACTTAGATGCTAAACCATAAGATTAGAGTCGAGGTTAACTTATGAAACTAGCTTGACGGGATTTTGTACGTAGTATCCGCTGAAAACCCTCAGGAGACAACACTCCTCCTACCAGGGACACCTAGAGGTTTAACGGGTATTGCACATGCTAAATGCCACTGTGAAACCTATGTGTAACGCATCTGTTTTTAATGTACATAATTTTTTTAATTAATGTACAGATAGAGTATTTGAAAGCCTGAGCATAAGTTATAAATTTAATTTGTTTAAGAACAACAAGAAACACTTATAGCTCATTGGTAAAGCCTTGCACTACTGTGACATAGTCATTGTGTTCAAATCCCCCCAGCCACATATTATTTTTACAGATTTTTCTTTTAAACTTTTTTGAAGACCAAAAGTTTACACGTGTAATACACGTAAAAATGAAAAGTCAGATTAATCAAACATGTGGAAAATGTTATATGTATAGACTAGGACACATGGCAAGCATCCAGAGACCCAACTCACCAATGTGGCCGGCGAGATGGAGCTCTGGGCCGGCACCGCCGTGCTCCCCATAGGGAATGCTCCCCTAACTTTGCACCCGATTCCCTTGGCCTCCTCCCACTACTCCTCTTCTGTTTGTTTTTCCTGTAATTAACCAAAGAATTAAAATAATGCTTTTATTCCAAGTTTAAATGCATTTTAATTCTTTTTTTTTAATTCTCAAAACCCTAATTCTATCTTATAAATACCACCCCATGCCCTAACCCTCTCCATTACAAAATTTATCATAAAAAATTCTCAAAATTTTCCAAATCAAAGAAGTGTACAAGTGGAGTTAGCCCAAGGTCACTTTCCGGTAACGATTTGGGACAATTCCGGCGACACCGCGACTCCACGAATCCACCAAATTGTTCCTATACCTCATCTCTTTCATTTCATCCAGCAAGTTCCCTCTCTTCTTTTCTTTTCACCTCTCAAAAAGTTCTCTTTTCAAAACTCGTCGGAAGTGGAGTTACTCCGACATCCGATTCTAAATTTGTTAAAAACACTATTTTTCTCAATAACCAAACATTCATATTGTTACTTCTTGCTTAGTAACCATTAAACAAACTTTGAGAACAAGTTTCAATTCAAAATAACATGCTATGTAATTATTGCACTTTTATATTTAAATACCACAAACTTTACCTACGACATCTTTATTCACATTTACTTGTATTACCTTTAGAAAAACCTCACGAGGTAATGACCCACCTCTCACAACACTCATCATGACATAGCACGATTGCTTGAAAACAATATTTTTGGGACAAATACGAAATTACAATTAAATACCATAAACTATCAAAAACTGTATTCTTTAAATTGTTTTAATTAATTTCTTACGATTATATCTCTACAACCCATTTTTGGGGAATTCGATTTGGTTGGTGCGGATTATCGCACATCCATCGGACTAGTAAGACGAGATGCAGACCTCCTCACGGAGCATAGGATCTTGATGGAATTTTTATTACAATTTTTAAGAAAAGGTGATTATTATTTAATAAATAAATTCTATTTTTTATAATTATATATAAATAGTATCAAAATATCTATTTTAAATATATAATATATTCCATGTTTTCTAAACAAAAGAATCACAAGTTTCATGAAAATATCATCGCAAATTCATACAAAACTAATTTACACTAAAATACCATATACTATTCAGTTAGGTTTATATTTACTAGAATACCTCATCATATAAAAAATTATATCCATGAAAACCCTAAATACGATAAATAAATACTTGAGGATTATTTTGAAAGTATACTAAAACTATTTTTCATAAAACCCTCTCATTTTATGTTAATTTACAATAAGGATCGTAGTAAATATAGGTTTAAGACGGACCAATTCTCTTGAGCCTCACAGAGCAGGAGAAAGTGGGTGCTTGCCTATTTAAGGTAGAAAACTAAAACAGGGTTATCAAATGGTAATTGTCTTGAAAAAACACACAAATCATGCCGTCCATGTACAGCAGTTACCGATAACTCCCAAACCTAATCCAGGAATCCAATTCCGTCTAAAGTGTCTGACTCAATCCGAGTCTTAGTCTAATCTGAATACAATCCATATATGAATACAAGCTAAATATAACTCCAATACAACATTAAACCATATATACTGGAACTTGAACATGAATACCAGAATACTATACAATATCAACATGACTTGATTTAACCGGACCATGGATATATATTGACTTGATTACATGACTATTAGTTTACATCCTTATCCGTTTACATGAACAATTTATACCATGGTCTCGGCAAATCATATATCTATAAAACAACACAATATACATTACAGGGTTTTAAAGGGGTAGACTGGTACGGAATGTGTTAAAAGTGGCACGATGATGGCCACTATAATACACCTAACATGAACATTCGTTGCCTTTGTCCCGTGAGTTTTGACAGGGCCTTGTACTTCATATACCTTATTCCACGGAATAAGTTGGACTTCTCTTGTATACACTGACATATTCTGTACCAAACTACAAACAACTATATTAGCATAATAAACATACATTATACCTGTTATATTCTCTCTTTATCTGTCCATTCTATTTCTATCTTTCTTTGGGACTTACCGAGCGATTGTTCACTGACGACATTCCTTTTCTCTTATTTCTTTGGAATGTTGTCAGGAGGACCCGACTCTCTGGAGATCAAGCCCAGCCAGGAAGATTTGGAGCAGCTCATCGAGGACCCAGAGCTCTAGTTCACTTGTATATACTTTTACTTTCAGTGCATGCCATTATTTAGGCATTGCTTTTCAGTCTTGTATTTACTTTCCTGTATTGTATTGTAAAGAATGTTTAATCATTAAAAAGTTTTTTTTTATTTACATCTCATGTCTTTCTTGTATACTTTACTATATTGCTTATTTATGCTTAACGTGTTTACTTCTGAGTAAATACATCACGGGCCTCGCCACGTCTCCTTCTCCGTATATTGGGAAGCGGAGCGTGATAGGTTTTGTTGGCGGCCCATGCAGGTCAGTTCTGTATAGAGTTCTACCATGTAAGGTCAGTTCTGCTTGAAAACCTAAGCAATATATCACAAGAATTATAAAGACTCAGTGACTAAACATTCATTACATTTCATATTCCGTGAATCCATCCTAACCCTATTTTTCTTTCAAGGTTGTGGATTCTCTAAACAACACGAGCACCAACATGAATGGCAATCCCCCACCATCACCTCGTGCACTTACACCTACCGTAACAGCTCCGATCAACGAGCAGACAGTACTGCTTGAGGCAATCAAAAGCCTCTTGGAGGAACAGCAGCAGCAGACTGCTATCCTAATGAACTGCCCAGAAGCTGAGGCACTCGGAGTAAAGCAATTCTAGGCACTGCATCCTAAGAAATTCTCTTGGAATGAGAGCCCTTCGGAAGCTGAAGAATGGGCTTGGTTAATTGAGGACGATCTGGGAGCAGTTCATGTGCCATACATTGCTTGGGTAAGGGTTGCAAAGCTGCAACTCACAGATAACGCCCGAGTATGGTGGAAGGCAGAAGAAAGCCGTCTTACCCAGCCGATCGAATGGAAGAATTTTCGCGACATGTTCGACGCGAAATATTTTTCCGAGATTGCCCGATTTGATATAGAGCAGCAATTCATCCACCTGCAACAAGACTCTATGTAGAGCAAATCTGTGGATGAGTATGATGCCGAGTTCACTATGTTGAGCAGGTAAGATGTGTCTTAAATATTCGATTTTCTAATATCACATAATACACAGCTAACACAAGACCGTAACAGGTTCGCGGCACGCCTCATACCGACTGTTGAGATCAGGGCCAGACGATTTCAGCAAGGGTTGGACCAGGAAATCCAAGCTGCTCTAGCTACACGGGATTTCCCAACTCACGACCTAGCTCTGAAGGCTGCCTGTCGATACGAGGCAGTAGTGAAGAAGAAGGGCATACCTCAATCTGCCGGTGTGAAGCGTCCTGCTACTCAGATAGCAGGAAGAGCCTCTTCAGGGCTACCGTTTGTACCAAGGAGACCGGGAGTACCTTTCAACCGGCCCGGTCCAAACTTTTGTTTCTACTACAAAAGAAATGGACACCTGGCGAAGGATTGTAGGCGTACTAATCGCCTTTGCTTAGTCTGTGGCTCATCCACATACGATATTGGATCTTGTCCTCATAGATTCAATCCAAACCCTGCACCCACACTAGCAATCACCTATCCGGAGAGGCCTGCTATCCAGGCACCTACTTCTTGTCTTGCTCTCCTAGCTCCACCTCTTCATGGACCTACTGCACCTCCTCCTCATTAGTTCCATTAAGCATAAAGGAACCTACCTCAGGGACAGAGGAACAAACAGAGGAATGCGTCTCTCGTAAGGAGGAATGTATCGAGGAGACATGCTTTCATAATGACCGTGGAAGAAGCTGAAGCCACTGGCCAAGTCATCAATGGCAACTCCTTCAAAACTTTCATTCAATCTTTATATACATCAAAATATCTTTTCCTATACCTAAAACCTATCCCACATAACTTAGGTACGATCTTAGTAGCCTCTCTTCCTACACTAGCACTCTTCGATACTGGAGCATCTCATTTCTTCATGTCGGAACGGTTCGTCCGAACTCATGCGATTCCAGTCACACCGTTCGTATCCAGCTGGAATGTCAGTTCAGGGAACAGTGTTCTAAAGGCAATGATGGGATACGACCTGTGTCCAGTTGTCATCTGCAGCAGAGAATTATATGCAGACTTCAAGGTGCTGGACATACCGAACTTCGATGTAGTTTTGGGAATGGATTGGCTAGGAATTTTCTACCCTACCATCGAATGTCTTCAAAGGTGGGTAGTGTTCAAGATTCCAGAGCATCCGGTCTTTTATTTCAAAAGTAGATACCATACCCTAGAGTCTAGCACATACAAATCAAAACCAAAGAAAGCAGTGATTGCAACTCTACAAGCTGGAGAAGATAATCCAGAGGTAGTTTGAGAGTTCGATGACGTATTTCCTGAAGATATATCAGGTTTGCCTCCTGATTGAGCCTTTGAATTCGGTATTGATTTATTACCTGGAGCACAACCGGTGATCAAAGCTCCATACCGGTTATGTCTAGAAGGTTTGAAGGAGATCCGTACTCAGTTGGACAAACTTCTGAAGAAAGGATGGAATCGTCCCAGCACTTCAAGTTGGGGATCTCCATTTTTGCTCGTAAAGAAGAAGGAAGGTTCAAACCGAATATGCATTGATTATAGAGCTCTGAACGAAGTAACGATAAAGAACAAGTATCCATTACTGCATATCGACGATCAGCTAAGCGGGTCTACATTTTTTCCAAGTTAGATTTTCGTTCGGGTTATCATCAGGTAAAGGTCAAAGAATCTGATATTCCTAAAATGTCATCCAGAATTCGCTATGGACATTACGAATATCTCATGATGCCATTTGGAGTGACCAACGCACTGGCCGTATTCATGAACCTAATGAATCATGTTTTCCAGGAGTACCTAGACAGGTTTGTTGTCATCTTCATCGATGTCATCCTGATGTATTCTAAGAGTCAGAAAGAATAGGCCGGACATTTACAAATTGTCCTGGAGACTTTGAGACAACATCAACTCTATGCTGAGTACAACAAGTGCGAGTTTTGGCTAGATCAGGTCAGATTTCTAAGGCATATCATTTCAGGCGATGGAATCTCGGTAGATCCAGCTAAAATATCAGTAGTAAGCAAATGGCCGACACCAAATACAGTGAAGGACATTAGAAGTTTCCTGGCTTTAGCAGGATACTACCGAATATTTATTGAAGGATTTTTGAAGATTGCAGCATGCCTGACCAAGCTCACATGTAAAGATGAAGAATTTGTGTGGTCAGAAGCATGTGAACAAGCTTTCGTAGAACTTAAGTCAAGCTTGACATCGACACTTATTCTCGTAATACTGGACTAATCTGGAGGTTTCGTAGTGCATTGTGATGCATCCGGTAAGGGATTAGGATGTGTTCTACATCAGCACGGTAAAGTTGTAGCTTATGATTCAAGACAGTTGAAAGTTCATGAGCGCAACTTGAAAGGTTACGCTAGCGCCCTGGACAACTTCCGTGGCCAAATGCGGAACAAAATTTTTTCTACGAATCGAAATTTGGCGCTAGAATAAACCTAAATCGGATCTTACCATAAATCTAACTAGCATGTAAGGGTTCTATCTACTATGATAGAAAGTATGCCTAAAGAAACCAAGTCCTTCGGGTCTTTGATCCTCTCCTTAAGCTCCTCGATGGAAGTATGGATCGTGCTTGGATTTCGGCCTCCTTGCGTCAATGATGATCCACCCGAGAGTGCCAACTAAGAGCTTCTACCTCCTAATTGAGGAAACTAGAATACTTAGCTTGCTAATCCAAGTAGACTAGAGTTTGTAGAGAGTGATTATGGAATGCTTTGTCTCAATAACCCTATGTTTCTCAACTCATGAGACAATTAGGGTTAGTTTTAGAAGCAGAGAGCATGAAGAAGATGAAAGTGTTGAGTGAGCTCAAAAATGAAGAATGACTAAGTGAATGAGATAATAATGCAAGCAAAAATATCTCCACAAAATATCAACCATGGAAGAATAGTAAATCATGAGTCATGCAATGAGTCATCAAGCTAGCCATGCTTCATTTAATGAAAATGCACACCTCATTTCTCCACCTCATTCAAAAATGGTAAATCTAAATAATGAGGTGTCTTCTTCTAGAAACATCTTATACAATTACAAGAATGCCCCTCATCGTATATACATACCCGTATTCATATTCCGAAAAATAACAATGCAAAGAGACAAAATAATCCAAGAATATAATACTAGGATCCGGATTAAATCAAAGCCCGCTAGTATTATCCGCCCGAATACCATACGTGCACAAGTGTACGTATATGATCGAACCCTGCCGTAAAACCATATGGCTTCTACATCGTTTCGCTCGAAGCAGGGAAACCTTCTGTGTGGGACTCTAAAGACTCAACGGTGCACTGGCAGTGGGTTTAACCATAAGCACATCAGCGGCACTAGCTGTACGTAACGGTTGTGTTAGTGTATATGCCCTAGAGGCTATTACTGTATCATACTAGTTTGTATATTACTTAATGAAAGCTTGGGATATTCACCTAGTATAGACAATCTTGCTCAATATAGTAGTATGCTACTTGGTTTGTTTCTGCTTTAATGTGTACATGTGTTTATTTTAGTATATCACCTATACACATTAGTGGAGCCCTTAGGATCTTTGCTTGATTACCAGCGTTGTGATGGCAGTCACACTCGTGGGGGCTGGGTAATCTATAAGCACATCCTTATGCAGGTCCCTAGTCGCAGGACTATCGAGACAGGGCATCGATACTCCGGAGTAGACTAGCATATGCGCTTCTCATCCCAGTGTGGGAGACGGTCTGTCCCACAGTCGTCAGTACGTCGTACTTGAGATAGTATGCGGGTGCTCGTTAGGTTACGAGTACACTGGACAGGACTCGTCGGGAACTGTTGGTTGGTACTATACCTATCGTCAGTTATCAGTTCCCAGGTGACATGAGTACATCTTAGTCCGCTAACTTGACACTGTCACTTCGCCTCGAGTGTGTTCCCACTGTATTTAGATTACTACCCTACCACGACTCAAAGGAGTCGTGCAAACAGGTAGTAGTTAGGTGCTGTCCCGAAGCACTTGGAGGCAGTGACGGTTAGACAGGATTCGTCTCTCCCGGTATTGGGGGTTGACATCGTGCTGTGTCTAGGAGAGCCATTACACGAGTAGTCCTTGGCCAGGGCAAGCGAGATATACTGGTAGGTTTCCAGTGCTATCTCAGGGTGTTCTGGGCTACACTCCGACACGACTTGTACCGCTATTAGGGGACTGGCGTTTACCGCCCCCTAGGCCCGCCATGCGATGTATCAGACGAACAGACCGGACTGTACAGAGATTGTCACATTCAGGCTCAATAGGAGTTCAGATGGGTTTCACCTCGTCAGTCTTCTTGTCGGCATCTACCTGGAGACCGTTACACACAGCTAGTGCCGCTTGCGGTTTGTGGTTAAACCCACTGCCAGCGTAGTGTCGAGTCTTTAGAGTCCCACACAGAAAGCTATTCTCCTTTAGGCAAAAGAGTAGAGGTCGCATGGTTTTGCGACAGGGTTCGGTCACATCCGTGCACTTGTGCATGTTTGGTGTCCGGACAGTTAACACTAGCAGGCTTTGGTTTAAGCCAGATCCAAGTGTACATTTTGGGATTGGTTTTATCTCGTTTGTATTCGTGTTCCTCGGAACGCGGATGCAGGTGTGTATGCACAGTTGACAGAGAGACAGAGGCAGAGGATTCTCATTGGGGTTGTTGACAGTTGACTATTGACTATTGACTTTTGGCTAAACCCTAATGAGAATAAGTGTAAGTCTACGCTAGCGCCCCGGCCGTCTACAGACGCCAAATGCGGAACAAAAACTTTTTAACTGGCGCTATCGTATACTTTAACCCGGATCTGCCATTATTGCTAAACTAACAAACTATAAAGAGTGTAGAAAGGTTATACCGAACGATCCGAGTCCTTCGTTCTTTAACCATCATCCCACGCTCCGTTGCGGCTGCTCCGATCTCATCGATCTCCGATCTCCTTGTCGAAGTGGCACCACGTCGACGATTCTTTAAACGGGCTCCCGCCTCTGACTCGAGGCAACTCGGTCGTCAAGTTTGCTAAAAGAGACGACCAAGAATGATGTAGAGAATGAGTAGATGACTTTGTCTCACTTCGTCCAAGGCCGTGGACGATCGGTTAATGAAGTTGCCGATGGAAATGAAATGGAATAAGAAATGAACTATGAAATTTCCATACACTTTAAACCATAGTCTTTTGTACCAAAAATGAAATCAATCTATCATTTTCTTTTCAAGGGGGCCGGCCACTATTTAAGGGGGTGGAGGGTGAGTGTAGGAGAGAGGGGAGAGTAACCTTAAGCAAAAGATCTTTAACAAATATCTATCATGCAAACAAAAGGAATTAATGGTAAAGGGTGACTCATAAAACACATCATCAAAAAACCATTAATGCACTAATGAGTCATGAAGCCTAGTCATCATCTAGAAGCTCCTAGAACCTTCTACACACTCATGACTCACCTTAGAGAAGAAAAGATAAATCCGCATTTAACCGAATGTTAAATACGGCTGATAGAAAACTGGAAACTGGCAACTTCCAAAAGTGATCTTGAAACGACTTTCAGGACAGCCCCGAAACTGTATAAATATACCCGCATTTGTATTACGACCGAATATAAATGCAACTGAGACAAAGATATTATATCTACTCAATATAATACTTGGATCCGGCTTAAACCAAAGCCGACCAGTATCATCTGCCCGAAAAATAACACGTGCGTAAACGCACGTGCATTTTCCGAACCCTGCCATAAAACCATACGGCCTCTACAATGTTTCGCCCGAACTTGGGAAACTGTCTGTGGGGGACTCTAATGACTCGTCAGTACCCTGGCAGTGGGTTTAACCACAAACCGTCAGCGGCACTAGCTATGCGTAACGGCTGCCCATGGACTGACCTCATGGGAGGCTGATGAGCGAACTCATCCAGAAACCCTACTGAGCCTAACAGTGACAATGTATATACAGTCCGGTCCGTTCATCTATGAGTATCGCATATCTGCCTAGGGGGCTAGTAACGTCAGACCCCCAATAGCAGTATAAGTCGTGTCGGAGTGTAGCCCAATAACACCCTGAGATACTACTGGAGTACCTACCAGTAAATCTCCTGCCATGGTCATGGACTTTATGTAATGGCTCTCCTAGACACAGCACGACATCGCCCCCAATACCGGGAGAGACGAATCCCCTATCGATCCGCTCACGTGCCTCCATATGGCTCGGGACTGTACCTAAAAACTACCTGTTTGCACGACTCCTTTGAGCCGTGGTAGGGTAGAAATCAAAGCACAGTGGGAACTCACACGAGACAAATGACGACCTCAGGTCGATGAACTAACCTGTACACATGTCACCAGGGAACTGCTATCTGACGATAGATATAGTACTAACTAGCAGATTCCCGGCGAATCCTGTCCGGTGTACTCATAACCCAATGAGCACATGTATACATCTTAGGTGATCCAACTGACACCAGTGGCTTGTGAGACCGGCCACCGCCCCTCGTCGGGGTCTCGACTGTACACACTAGTCTACTCCGGAGTATCGATGCCCTGTCTCGAAACTCCCATGACTAGGGACCATAATTAAGGATATGCATATAAACTACCCAACTCTCACGTATATGATCGCCATCATACTGTTGGTAGTAAAGCATGATCCTAAGGGCTTTATCAAAGTGTAACATGTAATCAGTCACCTGAACATGTACACGACTGATAAAGGCAAACCAGATAGCATACTATCATCTCGAGTGAGACTGTCCTACCGGTATAGGTCCTCCGCAATCATTGCAATCACGTACCTGCGATCCAATAATTGACTATGAGGGCACTATCCCCAACAATCTCCTACTTTCACTCAAGGCTAATTATTGTGATGTCGACTACTCACAGCCCGTGTGAAACAGAACATCCAACTCCTCTACTAATCAGTTTCACAAAGCCCGTTTGAAAAACTATTGTGTTCGAGAAATAGCCTCAGTGAGTGGATCCGCCTAGAAGTTTCTTTCCATATCTCTCTAAATCTCAAGTTCGCGGAGAAAGCTATCTCCCGAATTGAGTAATACCTGTCTTAGAATATGTCTGGATATCTGATGGGACCTAGTTCATAAATGAACTCCAAATCCAAACTTCTTAGACTGTATCGATCACTGAACCTAATCAGTATCCGGCACCATGCTACCCACAGTATCCTCTTGGACCACCTGTCCATAATACTGTCCCTCTTCATCAGAGGGAAAAACTATAACTCTGACAATCTCTCTGTCAACCATGTCACCTTTGAAGCTTGGAATGATAACCGTCTCCCGAAGGAGGCTGCCGTCATCAAATCCGTAGAACATGCACTTATGTTCTAAAACTGCTTCCTTATGTTTCTCCAGGATTGGATTAATATAAACTCATCGCATCTAGTGCAAAAACAACATCTGGTGTGGTACTTGACATCTCACGATTGACTCAATTGCCTAAGCAAGTGATCTGTCAATCATGCACATCCCTCTCCCCTTTAGTCCGTAAGACACCTTTAGAGAGGGTGACTCCATTACCTGCAGGTACACCACCATGCTAGGAGTCAACTATTCCAAAAACCATTAGAATATCTGTCAAAGTACCCACATTGGGAAACTACCCAAATCCAGATCTAAAACCATAGATCTAGAAACCAGAATGTCAAATATTATATCCATATCCTGTCTGGAGAAACAACTGTATGACGACCACAGTACAACCGATCGTAGTTTAGGAATTTTACTTCCTACTCTGTGTATGTCATCCAAATACCATGACATCACATCCTACTACCTTCTTAACAGATCCATCCCCTATTCTGATGAAGTCAAACCTATGACTGTCACATCAAAATTAGATGATCTATCTCCGCTATAACTGCTCAAGTCTATAAATAAATATAAGCATCTTCCCCGCTATGCTTCCGCTGCTCCCACTGACTACGACAACCCTCCTACCGGGTCTCATAGCCTGGAACATCAGTAGTGTCAAGTCTGGGTAGATAAGAACCTCCCTGTCACCGTCCTTGAGGCTACCGGAGTACCTCTCTGGTGTCTGAGGTTACCTACCATATCTGCGGAGTGGCTAATGGAATGTCAAACCTGATTGAATATATAGGTCCTATTAAATTTTCCGTAATCGTTCGCGGTTCTGGAATCACTTCCAGTTCTACCATACTTCCACTACTGTTTTCTGAAAAATATCCATTTTACTAAAACTGTGGCGAGTCAAGAACAATATCACTATTGATCTTCCAAATGGTAGAATATCAACCCTCGTCATAACCAGGGTCAACCCATAAACAGCCATTACAGAAACGTGCCCTGAGTTATCCAGAGTCTGGTTTTAAGCATAAGCTGGACAACTCCTCGTACCTTAACATCTTTTAAGGTACGAACTATTCTATATCCAATATAGAAACTTTGGCACTTATTTAATTGGAACCATATTCAAATCATGCAGCTGTCTCCAGTGCATTTCATCTTAATGGAAAGAGGCTAATCAGCATTACTCAACTTAGGAATCCATCCAATTATGAGTAACCTGAAAGAGAAACACGTTTCTCAAAACCATCACTATCATCTGAATACCAATCACAAGAATCTACATCTTCGATCTCTTTGAAGAATCCCGATACTTGTGATACCTGGTTCTCTACTTTATTCTTATACCCACAACTTCTCAAAACTTAGACCTTGTATTTCTAGGAAACACTTGTCTAAATACTAGAGAAGTTATAAGTAAACATAACATAGTACGAGGACTTACCCCTTTATCCTGAAGGACACTTGGTCAACATACAATACTCTGTATAAGCCCGCTGAGTTAAACAACTCAAAACCTATGCGTCGTAGGTTGAAAACTGTACCCTGGTGATTTCCTCAAACATCACCAATTACAACGAATTCCGATATAATGAGGCTAATCACCTAATTCCCAATAACTTACTCCCACTCATCATCTGTAAAACCATACAGATATGAGAATGAAACCTGGTAAATACATACCCTTGGAGTAAGTGTCTAATCAGGAAAACAGTTTTTCTTTAACAATGCACTGAAACATGAAAATGTTTCGTAGGGTATCCTGGTATTCATAGTAATGTCTCTTCCATAATCCAATTCATGACTTCAACCGTATATTTTATTGCCGTCTCTCCAAATCCCTTTATTTGTCTTTAGTCGTTACCTTCTGTACACCATCGTTAGGCTAAATGGTTTTCTTCCTTCCCTACCGTTCGGCACCAGCCTATGGTTTGGAAGAAGACTATCCAGTAAGAATAATAGGTGTACCCTCCTAAACCAAGGAGTACTCGTATCTTGAGAGAAGGTGATGATAAGAGACAACTGAATAATACCTTATTCTTTTAAAGGTGAAATAGGAGTGGCGATGAAGTACGTGGTTTTGGTCGTGAATGATAACAGTCGCAATTTACTTTGCCCTCTTTCTAATCCCTTTATTTTGTCTTTACATATTACCTTCTGCACACCCTACTTAGGCTAATTGGTTTTCTTCATTCCCTACCTTTCGGCACCTGCCTATGGTTTGGAATAAGACTATCCAATAAGCGTAATAGGTGTACTCTCCTAAACCAAAGAGCTCTCGCAACCTGAGAGAAGGTGATAATAAAAGACAACTGAATAAACCAATTCTATTTCTCCTGAACCTGGATCCATCCTCGAAGAAGTCCCTTCGAGTTCGTATATAACCATACGATGGATCTATCCAATGGAAGTGGATATCCGTAGTAATACGGGTGTTCTGAGAAATGCAAAGGGTAAAAGACGGAGTGGCAATGACTTATGCAACATAGACAATCCAAAAGCCAGTATTTTAAGAAGGTTCGGTCAACCTGGTCACTGAGTCATAGTCTACGGTCGGTCAAAGGTCGCTGCCAAAGAGAGAGAGAAAAGAAGCACTCTGCGTGCACTCTAACCTAGATCAGAATGGTTATCACTTTATCTAATCCGGAAACCTCCCACTGTCCTGTCAAATTCTCCTCCAAACCAGAAAGAAGAATCAATCGGGATCACCCGAAGAGTAAACCAACTCATCAGTGGGAATCGGGGTCCAACTCTCATCGCATGATAACGTGATGGAATGCATCCACGTTACTCATACTCCAGAAGGTATGCGCATTATTGGAAAGTTTCAGTTTCTTTAGAAACTCCCGATATGATTTTTACCCCATGTTCTTATGACCTTGGCGAAAGTCAACAAATCATAAGTCACATGTCAAGTTCTGCTCGTCATTATCTTGTTAATTTGAACCCACCCGTACATACCATTGACGAAAGCCAACAAGGTAATACGACTGTCCCAAACCAACACATCTATCTATGCAACAAATAAATACCCCAGCAACTACCAAACACTATGCATTGATGAAAGCCAACAAACATAGCTTGAATATTACTGACCATCCATAAGAAACGACGGAGGGCTACGGCTGGTTTTTGGCGAAAAACCTTTAACGTAATGAACTTGATCTCGTTGAAGGAACCTGATAGCTTTTTAAAATATAGTGGCGAAAACCTTTTGCTAAAGAGGTCACTCCCGGTGAAGGGATCTCGGCTCTTTCCTCGTGGAATGAGGTGCAGGATATTCCACTGAATACCGCTATGCAAAGCAACATGTAATCGACTATAATGAAGTTATTACCCTGACACAAACTTCTGCCCAAGGGGTCAGTCCCGGTGAAGGGATATCGGCCCTTGCCCCGTCGAATGAGGTGCAGGATATTCCACTGAATACCGCTATGCAAAACAAAAGGAAATGTCTTTGCAATAACACTTTTTAAATTTGTTCCAACATCTGTAAACAGGTTTGTTTTTCTTTGCATTGATCAGAATCAACGCAGTCCCATCAATTGATCACACCAGAAAAGAACGAAAATAAAATGTACGTATATGCCATCCGCATTCGTCACTGGGTCCCGTCATCACTCGTTAGGTTACTTAACTAACGATAGAGCGGGGACTGGACTAGCGCGGGTGTAAAACATATACAACATCTAATAGTATATGAACCAATATACAATAATCGCTCCAGGCGTGATAATATGCAACATTACAGAAAAGTAATAAGCATCACAGAACAATACAGATATCTGGGATCCCCGGGTTTCACAGAGCCGCTGCTGAAACCCGACGTTCCCCCTGTCGTGTGGATAGCCTGTGCAATGAAACCTAGACCCCTACGGGTGCGGCAAGTTACCCGCAAAATCCTGAAGCGAGGCAGCCCCCTACATCATAGTGAATGGACCACCCAGCACTTCACGGAATCCGGTAATCTTGGGCACCCCTCCTTGGGTCAACCTGTACCCCCTACGAGTGCGGCGAATAGTCTGCCAATTCTAGAGTGGGGCCCCTCTGCCTCTCAAAGCCATGAGATGCGGACCCATTGCCCCTCCAGAACCCGGCTATCCGTGTACTCCGTCGCGGGGCAAAACCTAGTACAATAATGAAAAATAGTACAACAGGTATATCGACCGCAACCTGGTCGTGCCCCAAAAGAATATTATACAACAGGCAGTGACGGCAGTCCACAAGTTGGATGCTCGCCCCGCAATATCAAATGTACAAATAAATTCAAACTGTACTACCATTGCACACTGCTATCCACCACGACAAATCCGCAACATCACAGCACAACACAAAACATCAACGCGAATGTCACGTTCGCAAACCCGTCTAAAAGAACTATAGCAATCGGACGCGGTTTACCGATCAAATGACATTCCCGGTCGGAGATATAATGTAAGCACTGTAAACTAACGTGTTTAAATTTCGATCGACTAAATTTCCCGAAGTGGGCCCCACGCAAATCTGCTGCACAATAAAAAATACTGGGCCCAAATAAACAGTTCCAGAAACCACAATTTCCAACATAGAATGCACTGTAGAAAATTGGCTAAGTGATGTCACTTTCCTGCGGCGGATCCGCGGCCAAACCCATGCTTGGGCCGCGGATCCGCGGCGGAACAGTCGAATCACGTGGTCGAATTTCTGCAGTATTCCTCAAAAACCCTGCTTGATTTTCTGGTATGGTCAAAATGACATTTGGACCAGTTTTAAAATTAATAGAAACTTTAATACTGGAAAATTGTAGTTTTTGAAAATCCGTTCGATCGATCTTTTAAACGTGTTAGCACAAGTTAGTATAGCAAAATGGTGAGGCTCTGATACCACTGTAAGTCTACGCTAGCGCCCCGGCCGTCTACAGACGCCAAATACGGAACAAAAACTTTTTAACTGGCGCTATCGTATACTTTAACCCGGATCTGCCATTATTGCTAAACTAACAAACTGTAAAGAGTGTAGAAAGGTTATACCGAACGATCCGAGTCCTTCGTTCTTTAACCATCATCCCACGCTCCGTTGCGGCTGCTCCGATCTCATCGATCTCCGATCTCCTCGTCGAGGTGGCACCACGTCGACGATTCTTTAAACGGGCTCCCGCCTCTGACTCGAGGCAACTCGGTCGTCAAGTTTGCTAAAAGAGACGACCAAGAATGATGTAGAGAATGAGTAGATGACTTTGTCTCACTTCGTCCAAGGCCGTGGACGATCGATTAATGAAGTTGCTGATGGAAATGAAATGGAACAAGAAATGAACTATGAAATTTCCATACACTTTAAACCATAGTCTTTTGTACCAAAAATGAAATCAATCTCTCATTATCTTCTCAAGGGGGCCGGCCACTATTTAAGGGGGTGGAAGGTGAGTGTAGGAGTGAGGGGAGAGTAACCTTAAGCAAAAGATCTTTAACAAATATCTATCATGCAAACAAAAGGAATTAATGGTAAAGGGTGACTCAGAAAACACATCATCAAAAAACCATTAATGCACTAATGAGTCATGAAGCCTAGTCATCATCTAGAAGCTCACACACTCATGAATCACCTCAGAGAAGAAAAGATAAATCCGCATTTAACCGAATGTTAAATACGGCTGATAGAAAACTAGAAACTGACAACTTCCAAAAGTGATCCTGAAACGACTTTCAGGACAACCCCGAAACTGTATAAATATACCCGCATTTGTATTACGACCGAATACAAATGCAACTGAGACAAAGATATTATATCTACTCAATATAATAGTTGGATCCGGCTTAAACCAAAGCCGACCAGTATCATCTGCCCGAAAAATAACACGTGCTTAAACGCACGTGCATTTTCCGAACCCTGCCATAAAACCATACGGCCTCTACAACGTTTCGCCCGAACTTGGGAAACTGTCTGTGGGGGACTCTAATGACTCGTCAGTACCCTGGTAGTGGGTTTAACCACAAACCGTCAGCGGCACTAGCTATGCGTAACGGCTGCCCATGGACTGACCTCAAGGGAGGCTGATGAGCGAACTCATCCAGAAACCCTACTGAGCCTAACAGTGACAATGTATATACAGTCCGGTCCGTTCGTCTATGAGTATCGCATATCTGCCTAGGGGGCAAGTAACGTCAGACCCCCAATAGCAGTATAAGTCATGTCGGAGTGTAGCCCAATAACACCCTGAGATATTACTGGAGTACCTACCAGTAAATCTCCTGCCATGGCCATGGACTTTGTGTAATGGCTCTCCTAGACACAGCACGACCTCGCCCCCAATACCGGGAGAGACGAATCCCCTGCCGATCCGCTCACGGGCCTCCATATGGCTCGGGACTGTACCCAAAAACTACCTGTTTGCATGACTCCTTTGAGCCGGGGTAGGGTAGAAATCAAAGCACAGTGGGAACTCACATGAGACAAATGACGACCTCAGGTCGATGAACTAACCTGTACACATGTCACCAGGGAACTGCTATCTGACGATAGATATAGTACTAACTAGCAGATTCCCGGCGAGTCCTGTCCGGTGTACTCATAATCCAATGAACACCTGTATACATCTTAGGTGATCCAACTGACACCAGTGGCTTATGATACCGGCCACCGCCCCTCGTCGGGGTCTCGACTGTACACACTAGTCTACTCCGGAGTATCGATGCCCTGTCTTGAAACTCCCACAACTAGGGACCACAATTAAGGATATGCATATAAACTACCCAACTCTCACGTATATGATCGCCATCATACTGTTGGTAGTAAAGAAAGATCCTAAGGGCTTTATCAAAGTGTAACATGTAATCAGTCACCTAAACATGTACACGACTGATAAAGGCAAACCAGATAGCATACTATCATCTCGAGTGAGACTGTCCTACCGGTATAGGTCCTCCGCAATCATTGCAATCACGTACCTGCGATCCATTAATTGACTATGAGGGCACTATCCCCAACAATAAGAAATATAGTTAACAATAATATTAATTAAGTATTATAGTGACATGGTTGTTGAGGGGTTGACTTTGTTGACTTGTTGACTTTGTTGACCGGTTGACTAGGTTGGACTAGTTGACCATCATCATGACAATGGCTATCATTTCATGGCAAAGACTTTTGCTTGCTTGTTTGTTTTTGCAAAATGAGTGCATGAAATAATATAGCCATTTTTACTTGAACCATCACATAATACTTGATTACTATTTTGTTATGATGGTTTTGGATTATGAGAGCTTGGATGGCAAAAGAGTTACTCATTCTCTCATTTCATTTCTCTCTCTTGCTTGAGCTCTCCCTCTTGCTCTTCCTCTTGCTCTCTCTCTAGCTCAAGGCAACACCCTCTCATGAGTTGAGAAACATTGTCTTAGAGATAAAAGAAAACCCATATCACTTCTCTACTCATCCTAGTTCACAAGGTTTAGCAAACCAAGTGTTCTAGTTTCTTCAAGTTCGAAGAAGAAACCAAAGGTAGAAGCTTTCAGGTGGATCCATCTTCGGCGCAAGGAGACAACGAGGTGAGGCCGATCTGTACACCGGAAAAAGTTGAAGATGAAGGAGTTCAAGAAAGGTATATCCTCCTAACCGAGTAGGTAAAACTCTAGTTAGGTTGTTAGTTAGTTGTTTAACAAAGATCCGTATTTTGAGTCCATGTTACCATCTCTTGAAAAATCGTTTTTCATCATTTCCGCAAGCCCGTAAGTACCGGGAGAGGTAACGTGGACTTACAGTGGTATCAGAGCCTAGTTAAAGACTATCTAATATGTTAGCAAAGTAACTAGAAATTCGATCGAAGAAAAGTCGCGAAACACGCCCGAAAAGTATACTTTCTGCCGAATTTTTTTTCTGTCCAAAAAATGATAAATCATACACTAAAAATCGACTCAGGATTTTTAGAACCCACACAAGAAATTTGGTCCATCGAATCGGTCAAAGCGCCGCGGAAACGCGGCGGGAGCATGCTCCCGCAGTGGTCCGCGGCCGAGTTGACTCGGTCGAGGAAAAGGTTTCTTGCAGAGTGTTTCTGGGGCTGTTTTGGGATTTTTGGGATATGTTTTTTCTGCCCAGATTTTACAGAAAGAAAAATTAGTTTTTTGGGGCTTGAAAATCCGTATTTTGATCAAACTTCTAAAGACTTAAGCTGACGGGTATATATCTGTGATGTGATATATGTATTAAACGTCCGCTAATCGCTATACGTCGATTAGTAGGGGTTATACATATCTGTGATCTGTAATGTTGATGGTATGTATATATGAATTCATTGGATTGTGAGATGAGAGTTTTCTTTTATCTTTAAATTCATGTAATATGTAAATTGATGTAATATTATTTTTGGCTGCACAACCGGGTCGGGGTTGTAGCCGTCATTGTATAATTTCTTTTTACTATTTTTTGCTCCTAGGATAGACCCAAGGTGGGGTGCACAAACTACCGGATATCTCGAAGTGCCGAGTGGCCTACTCACGTCGTTGAGGGAGGTTGCTCTGCTTCGGATATTTGGCGGGTAGTTTGCCGCACCCGTAGGGGTCTAGGGTGGGGTAATGGCTATTCATCGCGACCGTGTAATCCGCTTTTCGTTACAGACTCGTACGAATTGCGGATTCCTAGTATATCCAATGTATTCATCTATGATCTGAAATGGCTATCATTGCAATATATCTATGTATGATATTATTTAGGAGTTGCTTATATTTTGCATCCACTCTAGTCCAGCCCCCGCTCTGTCGTTAGTTAAGTAACCTAACGGGTAATGACGGGGCCCCGTGGCAAATGCGGATGGCATAAGCGTAGGTCATATTTTGAATGTTTTCTATAATGGTAGGATTAAATGATGGGATGCATTGGAATTAATGCGAGAAAAATAAACCAAGTAAAAGTCGTTGGAACACTTTCAAAACCACTCGGTTTCTTTTCAAAATAACTTTTAAACGCGGAGCTTAAGCCACTCCTTTTAAAAGCTATCTCGTTCCATCGATTATATCAAGTTCACTACGTTCACGGTTTCGCCAAAACCATTCGTAGCCCTCCGTCGTTTCATATGGATGGTCAATAGTATTCAAGCTATATTTGTTGGCCAAAGTCAAGGCATAGTGATTGGTAGCTATTGGGTATTCATGTGCAGCATAGATAGATGTGTTGGTTTGGGGCAGTCGTTCTACCTTGTTGGCCAAAGTCAAGGGTATGTGCGGGTGGGCTCAAATTAACCGGGAGAATGATGGGTAGAAGTTGACATGTGACTTATGATTTGTTGGCCAAAGTCAAGGTCATAAAAGCATGGGGCAAAAATCCATATCGGGAGTTTCAAAAGAACTGAAACTTGCTAGCACTGCATACCATTTGGAGTGTGATGATTCTGGTAGGATTCCTTCAGTTTTGTCATGCAATGATATTTGGATCCCGATCCTACTGTGAGTATATGCTACTCCTCAGGAAATTTCTCACTTAACAATCAATGCTATAAACCAAGTAGGTGTCTAGAAAGGTGTTAGCGGGGCTACGTCCCCAGGGAAAAGTGGTTATTTAATTAAGGAACTTCGCGAAAGCGTTAGAAAACCTCTCTCGATGTACCGACACCATCCTGGCCGAACGGTTAAGCAAGTTTTGTACGGTGAGATTGATCCTGACTAATTCTTCCTTTTTGGTTTGAGGAGGGATTCGAGTGACACTGGGAGCCATCCTGTTTAGACAAATTAAAAACCACTCTTAACTTGCAAGAGCATCATGCTAAAGTGTTTCTTCTCTCTCTCCTAATTGCAGCGACCAAACATCATGACCGGACTTAAGTTATTACTAGATAAAAACATACTGACTGGGCCAAACAACAAAGATTGGCTCAGGAATGTCAAAATGGCAATCACTTATGACAAGTTGGGGTATCTCCTTACCACCAAAGTTCCCCCAGTCCCAGGTCCCACCTCCAGCGTCGCGGATAAGGAAATCAGTAAGACTTGGGAGATCGATTGCGCGAAGGCCAAGTGCTTCGTGCTTGCCTCTATGGACAACGAACATCAGAGGAGGCACGAGAATATGGACCTCAAATCCATATTTCTCTATACAAAAGAACTGTATGGAGACCAATCTCGTATCGCCAGATACGAAGTGTCGAAGATGTTGTTTTCGGCAAAGTTGGTCGTCGGATCATCGGTAGCGGAACATGTGCTTAAGATGATTGGCTTCATTGAGGAGCTCACGGACCTTGGGACCACGTTAGAGAATGAGCTCTATACGGACTTGATTCTTCAGTCCCTTCCTTCCACTTACGCTCAGTTCATCCTGAATTTCAACTTGCAAGAAAAGGAAGTTGAACTTTCAGAGCTCCTCAACATTCTGAGGAGTGCAGAGGGAACCCTACAGAAGGGTAGGGAAATATCCACTTTGTTTGTAGGAGGATCTTCCTCTTCTAGGTCCAAGGCGAAAGCCAAGGGAAAGAAGAAGAAAGCCCCCACCAAACTAAGGGGCGGTGTTAGTAAAGTGGATACGAAGGGAAAGGAAAAAGCAACAAAGATTGTGGGGAACTTGTGGGGAAGGAAGAGTGTTTTTACTGTCATAAAAGTGGGCACTGGAAGAAAGATTGCAGGGTTTGGAAGGCCAGAAAACAGGATCTGAAGCAAGTTACGGCTTCAGCTTCAGGTGTGTATGTTATTGAAAACTGTCTATCAATAAACTCTACTTCCTGGGTATTGGATACCGGATCAGGATCTCATATCTGTAAATCCTTGCAAGCGTTGAGAAACCGTAGGTTTTTGAAGGCAGGTGACATGACCCTCAAAGTTGCAAACGGAGCTAGCATGGATGCTAAGGTCGTGGGGGACTATCACCTGGGAATGTCAGATGGACATGTTTTGGTTTTACGTAATTGCTTTTTTGTACCCAACGCAACTTGTAATATCATTTCTGTATCTTTGATTTCTAAAGAAGGTTATGAATTTGCGTTTGTAAGTAATGTTGTAAACATTCACCTTAATCAAGTTCTGATTGGGTCAGGTACATTAAGCAATGGTATATACGTATTAAACCAACCACAGATTTTCAATGTCCAGAATACACACAAAAGAAAGTCTCCGGAAATAAATCAGACTTTCTTATGGCATTGTAGACTGGGTCACATCAATGAGAGAAGGTTGACGAAGTTGCATACAGAAGGATATTTGGATCCGTTCGAATATCAATCATATGCAACTTGTCAATCCTGTCTCAAAGGAAAGATGACAAAGACTCTGTTCATTGGGCACGGAGTGAGAGCGAGCGAGCTCTTGGGACTCAAACACAGCGACGTGTGCGGTCCAATGTCTACACATGCGCGAAGCGGTTATTCTTACTTCATTACTTTTACGGATGACTTTTCAAGGTACGGTTATGTCTTCTTAATGAAACATAAATCCGAAGCCTTTGGAAAATTCCAGGAATATAAGAATGAAGTAGAAAAACAAACCGGCAAAAGTATCAAGACACTGAGATTGGATCGAGGTGGTGAATACTTGAGTGCCGAGTTCCTGGATTACTTAAAAGAGAATGGAATTCTCTCTCAGCTTACTCCTCCATACACTCCGCAACATAACGATGTATCAGAGAGACGGAACCGAACCCTATTGGATATGGTACGGTCCATAATGAGTAACGCTGAGTTACCGCGATCATTCTGGGGATATGCACTAGAATCAGCTGCATACCTTTTGAACAGAGTTCCAACTTAGACTGTGCCTACTACACCATATCAGATGTGGTATGGGAAGAGACCCTATCTTAATCACATTAAGACATGGGGATGTCCAGCTCTTGTCAAAAAGCAGAATGCGGACAAACTCGAGGCACGCTCAGTACAGTGCAAGTTTATGGGATATCCAAAGAACTCCAAGGGATATTTTTTTTATTGCGAAGAGGAACAAAAGATTAATGTTTCTCGTCATGCCCACTTCTTGGAAACTGAGTTTTTGGAAAATCAGATAAGTGGGAGCGCAATAGAACTTGAAGAAATTCCAGAACCACGAGCTATTACTGAAAGCTTAGTAGAACCAGAGGGTTCGAAAGATCATGGCATTCCTACGCCGCTCCGCAGGAGTAGTAGGCAGTATCATCCGCCCGAGAGATACTATGGTTTTCTCATAGATGGGGATAGAGAAGATTACATCATTGATTATGATGAGCCGACTAGCTTCCAGCAGGCCATTCAGAGCGTTGACTCGATAAAATGGACGGATGCAATGCGGACCGAAATGGAGTCCATGTACACCAACAAAGTATGGACGTTGGACATTGCTCCAGATGGGGTAAAACCCGTAGGATGCAGGTGGATCTTCAAAAGGAAGATTGGTGTAGATGGACAGGTTGAGACCTATAAAGCTAGACTGGTTGTAAAGGGTTTTCGTCAAAGACCTGGTTTGGACTATGACGAGACCTTTTCTCCAGTAGCTATGCTGAAATCCATTCGGATCCTTCTTGCCATTACTGCCTTCCACGATTATGAGATTTGGCAGATGGACGTAAATGCCGCTTTTCTAATTGGAAATTTAGAGGAGTGTGTTTATATTGACCAGACAGAGGGTTTCATTCAGAGTGGGAGCAGCGGAAAGGTGTGCAAGTTGCTTAAGTCCATCTACGGACTAAAGCAGG
Source organism: Agapanthus africanus (assembly GCA_030015575.1). NCBI lineage: Eukaryota > Viridiplantae > Streptophyta > Magnoliopsida > Asparagales > Amaryllidaceae > Agapanthus > Agapanthus africanus. The sequence goes on from JASDDO010000031.1 coordinate 77,055,939, forward strand.
CATCGCGGAGTTGGAACATCTGTTTTGATGAGACGGTCAAAGAATTTGGCTTTATCAAAAATCCAGGTGAACCATGCATCTATAGTAGATTTGTAGAGAGAACTGTATTATTCCTCGTTTTATACGTGGATGACATTCTCTTAATAGGAAATGACATTACTATGCTACAATCTGTCAAAGGGTTCTTGTCACAAAGGTTCTCCATGAAAGACCTGGGTGATGCCTCATACATTCTGGGGATCCGGATCTATCGTGATAGATCCAAGAGAATATTAGGACTTTCACAGTCCAGGTACATCGACACCATACTGAAAAGATTCAGTATGGAAGATTCCAAGCACGGTAATCTACCGGCTTGTCACGGGATCACCCTCTCTAAAGAGATGTCTCCCAAGACTGATTTGGAAAGGGATCGCATGTCTATTATACCCACGCTTCTACAGTAGGCTCTATAATGTATGCGATGTTGTGTAACAGACCAGATGTAGCTTATGAACTAAGTGTAGTAAGCCAGTATCAGTCAAACACTGGGGAGAAACACTGGATAGCGGTAAAGAACATTCTCAAGTACCTGAGAAAGACTAAGGAGATGTTCTTGGTGTATGGCAGAAAAGACCTCCAGATCGAGGCCTTTGCTGACTCTAGCTTCCAGAGTGACAAGGATGATTCCAAGTTTACGTCGGGTTATGTCTTTACCCTCAATGGAGGGGCGGTGTGTTTGAAGAGTTCCAAACAGGAAACCGTTGCTGACTCGACGATGGAAGCGGAATATATCGCTGCTACAGATGCAGCAAAAGAAGCTGTCTGAATAAGGAAGTTCTTAACTGAACTTCCGGTGGTTTTATCCATTGTTGATCCAATACCTCTGTATTGCGACAACAACGGGGCTATAGCTTTAGCGAAGGAACCCAAGTCCCATAAGAAGTCCAGACACATCTTGAGGCGGTATCACCTGATCAGGGAGATCGTGGGTCGCCAGGAGATCGAGGTTCGGAGAGTTTCTACGGAAGATAACACTGCTGATCCACTCACAAAGGCCTTACCCCAGACTCAGTTTAAGCAGCTGATCGAGATGATAGGTCTTCGATACGCCAGTACATGGCCTTAGTGCAAGTGGGAGATTGTTATTGTATATGCCCTAGAGGCTATTACTGTATCATACTAGTTTGTATATTACTTAATGGAAGTTTAGGATATTCACCTTGTATAGACAATCTTGCTCAATATAGTAGTATGCTACTTGGTTTGTTTCTGCTTTAATGTGTACATTTGTTTATTTTAGTATATCACCTATACACATTAGTGGAGCCCTTAGGATCTTTGCTTGATTACCAGCGTTGTGATGGCAGTCACACTCGTGGGGGCTGGGTAATCTATAAGCACATCCTTATGCAGGTCCCTAGTCGCAGGATTATCGAGACAGGGCATCGATACTCCGGAGTAAACTAGCGTATGCGCTTCTCATCCCAGTGTGGGAGACGGTCTGTCCCACAGCCGTCAGTACGTCATACTTGAGATAGTATGCGGGTGCTCGTTAGGTTACGAGTACACTGGAAAAGACTCGTCGGGAACTATTGGTTGGTACTATACCTATCGTCAGTTATCAGTTCCCAGGTGACATGAGTACAGCTTAGTCCGGTGACTTGACACTGTCACTTCGCCTCGAGTGTGTTCCCACTGTACTTAGATTACTACCCTACCACGACTCAAAGGAGTAGTGCAAACAGGCAGTAGTTGGGTGCAGTTCCTAAGTACTTGGAGGCAGTGACGGTTAGACATGATTCGTCTCTCCCGGTATTGGGGGTTGACATCGCGCTGTGTCTAGGAGAGCCATTATACGAGTAGTCCCTGGCCAGGGCAAGCGAGATATACTGGTAGGTTTCCAGTGCTATCTCAGGGTGTTCTGGGCTACACTCCGACACGACTTGTACCGGTATTAGGGGACTGACGTTTACCACCCCCTAGGCCCGCCATGTGATGTATCAGACGAACAGACCGGACTGTACAGAGATTGTCACATTCAGGCTCAGTAGGAGTTTAGATGGGTTTCACCTCGTCAGTCTTCTTGTCGGCATCTACCTGGGGACCGTTACGCACAGCTAGTGCCGCTTGCGGTCTGTGGTTAAACCCACAGCCAGCGTAGTGTCGAGTCTTTAGAGTCCCACACAGAAAGCTATTCGCCCTTATGCAAAAGAGTAGAGGTCGCATGGTTTTGCGACAGGTCGCATGGTTTTACGACAAGGTCCGGTCACATCCGTGCACTTATGCACGTTTGGTGTCCGGATAGTTAATAATAGCAGGCTTTGGTTTAAGCCACATCCTAGTGTACATTTTGGGATTGGTTTTATCTCGTTTTTATTCGTGTTCCTCGGAATGCGGATGCGGGTGTGTATGCACAATTGACAGAGAGACAGAGGCAGAGGATTCTCAATGGGGTTGTTGACTGTTGACTGTTGACTATTGACTTTTGGCTAAACCCTAATGAGAATAAGAAATATAATTAACAATAATATTAATTAAGTATTATAGTGACATGGTTGTTGAGGGGTTGACTTTTTTGACTTGTTGACTTTGTTGACCGGTTGACTAGTTGACCATCATCATGACAACGGCTATCATTTCATGGCAAAGACTTTTGCTTGCTTGTTTGTTTTTGCAAAATGAGTGCATGAAATGATATTGCCATTTTGACTTGAACCATCACATAATATTTGATTACTATTTTGTTATGATGGTTTTAGATTATGAGAGCTTGGATGGCAAAAGAGTTACTCATTCTCTTATTTCATTTCTCTCTCTTGCTTAAGCTCTCCCTCTTGCTCTTCCTCTTGCTCTCTCTCTAGCTCAAGGCAACACCCTCTCATGAGTTGAGAAACATTACCTTAGAGATAAAAGAAAACCCATATCACTTCTCTACTCATCCTAGTTCACAAGGTTTAGCAAACCAAGTGTTCTAGTTTCTTCAAGTTCAAAGAAGAAGCCAAAGGTAGAAGCTTTCAGGTGGATCCATCTTCGGCGCAAGGAGACGACGAGGTGAGGCCGATCCGTACACCGAAAAGAGTTGAAGACGAAGGAGTTCAAGAAAGGTATAGCCCCCTAACCGAGTAGGTAAAACTCTAGTTAGGTTGTTAGTTAGTTGTTTAACAAAGATCCGTATTTTGAGTCCATGTTACCACCTCTTGAAAAATCGTTTTTCATCATTTCCGCAAGCCCGTAAGTACCGGGAGAGGTAACGTGGACTTACAGGCTGCCCATGTACCTGTCGAAAAGGAAGGCCGATGAGCAAACTCGTTCGAACTCCTACTGAGCCTATCTGTGACAATATCTATACAGTCCGGTCTCTTTTTTTAAGAGTATCGCATACCAGGTCTAGGGGGTGGTAAACTTCAAACCTTAATAACCCGATAAGTCGTGCTGATGTGTCTCAGGACCAATCCGGGAAACTACTGATCAGCCTATCTGTAAATCCCAACTGCCTTGGCCAAGGTCTTATGGTCCTGACCAGTCGATCACTCTGCAATATAAAATCCCAATACCGGGAGAGACGAATCCCCAACAATCGCTCACGGTCTCCATGTGGCTCGGGAAAGTACCCAACCAAAACCTGTTTGCATGACTCAGTAGAGCCGTGGTAGGGTAGTGATCAAAGATCAATGGGAACTCACACGAGACAAATGCCGATCTCAGGTCCAAAGACTAACCTGTACACATGTCACCCGAGAACTTCCATCTGACGATAGGTATAATACCATCTGGAAGTTCTCCGTCTAGTGTACTCACACCCAGTGAGCAACTGTATACGATCTTAGGTGTATCAGATCAATGGCTGCAGGACCAACCATCCCCCGACGGAGCTAGAAACGTATACACTAGTCTACTCTGGAGTATCAATACCCAGTCTCGACTCATGGGACTGGGGACCATTTAAGGATGTTCTTATGGACTACCCTGGTCCCACAAATATGATCGCCATTACAACGCAGGTAGTCAAGCAAGATCCTACGGGCTTTATCAATATGTAACCGCAATATGTAATAACGAGTATAACATATGCCATGTTAAGATAAAGACAAACCATAATAGTATACTACCGTATCATGTCTTTATCAATATGTGCAAGCTGGAAAAAGTATGAATAAAAACAAATACACATATCTAATAAGACAATTGAAATAATATATTATAAAACTGAGCAAGATTATCCTGTACATACATATCCCTAGCATCCATATGTATGCATATACAATACTGGCCTCTAGGGCATACATTGTTGGATATATGTATGCCCTAGAGGCCATTATATGATAGTGTATGTACCGGTATGCGTGCGTGCGTGTGTGTGTATTCAGAGGAAATTCTTGCTTGACACGATAGTAATCTATCTGGTTGTACTTTATCTTAATATGTTCATTTGATCATGCATCTTACTCATTTGGTACATGTTGATAAAGCCCTTAGGATATTTGCTTGACTACTGGAATTATGATGCGGATTATACTAGTGGGACAAGTATAGTTTATAAGCATATCCTTGAAATGTTCTTAGTTGTGGGTGTATCGAGACGGGATATCGATATTCCAGAGTAGACTAGGGTATACGTTACTTGACTCATATGATGGGCGATGGATGATCCCATATCCATTGGTGTGGTGACACCAAAGACTGTATACAGGTGCTCTGTGAGACTGGGTATACTGAACGGACTCACCGAGAACTCCTATGTGGTATTATATCTATCGTCAGATAGCAGTTCTCAGGTGACACTGGTACAGGTTAGTCTATAGACCCGAGATCGTCATAGAGACTTGTATGTATTCCCATTGTACTTTGATCTCCACCCTACCACGGCTCTACCGAGTCGTGCAAATAGGTGGATTTTGGGTACGGTCTCGAGGCACATGGAGGCAATGAGTGATAGGAGGGATTTTGTCTCTCCCGGTATTGGGGGTTGATATTGCGCTATGTACGAATGGCTATAACAAGAAGTCCTTGTCCAGGGATGATGAGATTTACTGATAAGTGTTATCAGTAGTTTCTCGATCTGTTATAAGCCATATACCGGTATAACTTATTAAGTTATTGGGGTCGGCGATACCATCCCTAGACTTTATATGCAACACATTTGACGAAGAGAATGGACTGTACGGTAAGTGCTGCCAGTTGGCTCGACGGGAGTTTTGACAGGTTCGCTTGTGTCTTTTTTGATCGCTCAATACTTGGGAGTCGTTACGTACATTTTATGCCACTGACGATTTGTGGGTATGTGATGTGATCACTGCTAACTGCTAGCGTATTGACGAGTCTTAGAGTCCCACAAAGGGGTCTCCTAGCTCAGGCGGAATAACATGGGGTGCATATGAGATATGCATGGGAGCTCGATTAAATGCGTGTATTTGATACTGTATTTTAATCGGGCGTTTACTGGGGAGGGGAGCACAAGTGACCGGGTTCTAGAGTTTAGTGGGAGGCCATCTTGAGGAGTCGAGACCGGGTCTCCTAAATTCTAGAATTGGTAGGGTCACTTGCCGCTCTCGTAGGGGTCTAGGGGTGTGGGCTTGGCTATTCATCGTGACCGTGGAATCCGTATTTTCTATTGTTGGCTAAATACAAAATACGGACCTCCTAGTATATCCTGTATTTTCATATATGTGCTTCTGCTGTTGATATTCTGTAATGTGATCAATTTATATGTTGAGAAGAATGATGTATTATATATATGATATACAATAAACGTTGCTTATGTTTTGCATCTGCGCTAGTCCCGCCCTGCTATACCGTTAATTAAGTAACCTAACGGTACATAACGAGACATTGTGGAGAATGTGGATGGTATAAGCGTACGTTCTATTTTCGTTTCTTTTCTGTAATGGATTAAGAACTTAAATGATGGGAGTATATTAATGAGATTAATTTAAACAAAAAGGAACCTAAAAAGATGTTGTAGAATCCGATTTGAAACCTACTCGGCTTTTTATGAAAAAGCAAGTTTTCAAATTGCGGTGCTTAAGCCATTCCTTTTAAAACCATTGGATTCTACAACGATATCAAGTTCAATGCGTTAAAGGTTTTCTTAAAAACTATTCGCAGCCTTTTGTCATTTTAGGAAGTAGATTACTTAGTATTCGTGCTGCGTATTTTGACTATAGTTAAGGCGCAGTATACGGTATCTAAGTGATGTCTTCCTACACCGCATATGATGTGATTAGTTATGACATTCATATGATTATATTGACTATAGTTAAGGGTCATATTGGTGGGTCTAGTTAATCACGAAATGACAGGAATAGCTTGACTAGTACTTATGATATGTTGACTATAGTTAAGGTCATGAGTGTTAGGGGTAAAAACCATATCGGGAGTTTCAAGAGTTGAAATTTGCAATGAGATTGCATACCTTCTATGTGCTAGTAGGATCCCGATCCCACTGTGAGCAAAAGTTGCTTCCGGGAGAGTTTTGCACTTTACAATTAGCTAACTCATTAGGTGTCTAGAAAGGTGTCAACAGGGCTACACTTATGGGAAAATGAGGTTTATTTTAATTAGGTCCATGTGAAAGCATGGGGAACCTCCCTCAGAAGTACCGACACTGGCCTGGATGAACGGTTAGCGAAGTTGTAGAATGTAATTAATCTTGGCTAAATTTTCTTTTTAAGATTTGAAGTAAAATTTGATAATATCATTGGGAGACATCGATTAGATAAGATAAATAACCAATTTGATCTTTGCAAGAGCTTTCGCTGAGTGTATTCTTTTCTCTCTCCTAATGGCAGATAACCATGACTGGACTTAAGCTACTGTTAGAGAAAAATAAGCTAAATGGGCATAACTATAAAGATTGGATGAGGAACATTAACATTGCTCTCACATATGATAAAGTATCATATGTCCTCAGTGCCTCAGCCCCTCCCAGCCCAGGCCCTGAATCTTCTGTTGCGGATAGGAAGATCCACAAAACATGGGATATTGACTGTGCTACTGCCAAATGCCTCGCGCTTGCATTGGTGGACAACACACATCAAAAGCAGAACGAGAAGATGGATGTTCAATCCATCTTTCTCCTTACAAAAGAGTTGTATGTGGAGCAATCTTGTATCTTACGATACGAAGCGTCTCGAAATCTGTTTCAAATGCGGATGGCTCCTGGCACACCAGTAAGAGATCACGTTTTGAAGATGATAGCTCTTATTGAAGAGCTTGAGGGCCTCGGATGGACAATGGAGAACGAGCAATATACTGATATTGTTCTACAGTCTCTTCCCTCTGCCTTTGCTCCATTCATAGTGAACTTCAACATGCATAATATAGAGAAGTCACTACCCGAACTTCTCAATATGTTGAGAAATGCGGAGAGCACGCTTAAAGTGAAGTCTCCCTCTCTGATTGTTGGACAATCTTCCTCTTCCGTCCCAAAAGCCAAGGCCAAGGGAAAGAATAAGAAGAAATCCACCAAACCAAGAGGTGGAATCAAGAAGGCACAAGGAAGAGGCAAATCCAGGTTGACAAGTCGGGAAAAGGAGAATGTTTCTATTACAAGAAGACGGGGCATTGGAAGTGGAATTGTGTCGTGTATATTGCTGATCTCAACAAAAAGAAGCATGGTGATGCTTCTGCTTTAGGGTGTTTGTGATTGAAAACTGTTTTTCTATAAACTCTGCTTCCTGGGTATTGGATACCGGTTCGGGTTCTCATATCTTCAATTCTGTGCAGGGCTTGAGAAATAACAGAGTTTTGAAGACCGGTGATCACACTCTCCGAGTTGGAAATGGTTCCAATGTACATGCAGTTTCAGTGGGAGAGTATCACCTAGGATTTGCATCGGGTTGTATATTGGTTTTGAGCCCATGTTATTTTGTACCAAGCATGCTTTGTAATATAATGTCCGTTTCTTTGTTAGACAATGAAGGATATCATTTTGTATTGCAGCATAATGTTATGAATATTAAACTAAATCAAGAGTTGATTGGTTCTGGTATACTTAATAACGGGATATACGTCGTAAATCAACACACAGTTTTCAACATACAAAACACAAATAAATGAAAATTTTCAGATATAAATGAAGCTTTTCTTTGGCAATGTATACTTGGTCATATTAATGAAACAAGACTAAACAAGCTTCGTAAAGATGGATATTTAAATAATTTTGATATAAATCTTATGCGACTTGTCAGTCTTGTATCAAAAATAAAATGACCAAAACTCCGTTTACTGGACAAGGAGAAAGAGCTACAGAACTCTCGGGCCTTATACATAGTGTTGTATGTGGGCCAATGTCTACACATGCGAGAGGCGGTTTTTCTTACTTCATAACTTTTACTGATGATTTCTCGAGATTCGGTCATGTATTTTTATTAAAGCACAAGTTTGAAGCTTTCAAGAAATTCAAGGAGTACAAACTTGAAGTAGAAAAACAAACATGAATGAGCATCAAAATACTTCGATCAGATCGAGGTGGAGAGTATCTTAGTACAGAATTTTCGAACTTCTTAAAAGAGAATGGAATTCTCTTTCAGCTCACTCCCCCTTACACACCACAACACAAAGATGTGTCAGAGCGGCGGAATCATACCCTATTAGATATGGTACGATCCATGATGAGTGATGCCGAGTTACCTCTCTCCTTTTGGGGGCATGCATTAGAGACTGCAGCTTTTCTGTTGAAAAAAGTTCCAACCAAGACCGTGTCTACCACTCTATATGAGATATGGTATGGGAAGAGACCATCTCTTAAACGAGTTAAGATTTGGGGTTGTCCGGCTTTTGTTAAAAAGTAGAATCCAGACAAACTCGAGACACGATCGGTCAAGTGTATATTTATGGGATATCCGAAATATTCGTTTGGGTATCTTTTCTACCACAAGGAGGAACAAAAGGTGTTTGTTTCTCAGTATGCCACGTTTTTAGAAAATGAGATTTTTCCAAATGATACTGATGGCAATGTGGTAGATCTAGAAGAGCTTCTAGAGACACAAGTTACAATTGATGACTTGGTTGATCCTGATGTTGCAACAGAAACTTATGAGCCTCAGCCACTCCTTAGATCTGGTAGGACTTCTCGCCCACCGAAGATATACTACGGTTTTCTCATTGATGGTGATAGAGAAGATTGCATCATGGATGATGATGGCCCTACTGGTTTTTAGCAAACTATCACGAGTGGTGACTCTGTGAAGTGGCTGGATGCCATGAGATCCAAAATAGAGTCTATGTACACCAACAAACTATGGACTTTGGATGTTGTACCCTCTGGGGTAAAACCCGTAGGGTGCAAATGGATTTTTAAGAGAAAGATCGGTGTAGATGGGCAGGTGGAGACCTATAAGGCAAGGCTTGTGGCGAAAGGATTTCGGCAAAGACCAGGACTGGACTATGACGAAACCTTTTCTCCTATAGCTATGCTTACATCCATTGGGATCCTACTTGCTATTGCTGCTCACTACGACGATGAAATCTGGAAGATGGACATTAAAACTGCTTTTCTAAATGGTGATTTAGAAGAATGCGTTTATATGGATCGGCCAGAGGGCTTCATTGATAGTGGGAGCAGCGGGAAAGCATGTAGGTTGCTTAAATCCATTTATGGATTAAAGCAAGCATCATGGAGTTGGAACATCTGTTTTGATGATGTTATCCAAGAGTTTGATTTCGTCAAAAATCCAGATGAACCTTGCGTTTATAAGAAGATTGTAGGAAGTACTTCCACATTCCTAGTATTGTACGTGGATGACATTCTTCTGATAGGAAACGATGTTCCTATGCTACAATCGGTCAAACTGTTTTATCACAGAGGTTCTCCATGAAGGACCTGGGTGATGCCTTGTACATATTGTGTCACGACCTGAAAGTACGGAACATGACCAGCACTTAGACTACGAAACGTCTCGAGTCGTACGTAATCTAAGTAAGCCGAAAAACCCAGAAATCCAAACCAAGAAAAGTAGTAGAGTGAAGGAAAACCAATTTAAATCAAGTAGTTTTAATAGCATAAGCCGAATTATGCCTTTTTTAGAAACATCAAATATTTCCTAAAAATTTCAGCAGAGTCTCCTTTGTAAATACTGGCCCCCAAACGGGATACAACATGAATAGTATACGAAATCAAAAAAAAGGCATCCCCAAGCGGGAGCCAGCTCTTCGTCAATCGACGGTCACAACCACACAAGCAATATAATATACAACGCCAAGGGCGAGGATCAAAACTCAAATAGAACTCAAAACAACAAGAAATCCACAGAAATACAACGCGCGACTCTAAGGTCGAAAGAATAAACATCACTGGTCTCTATCTCAAATAAATACATGTTTGGTTGATGGAATTTACTAGATACAACTGAATAATAATATACAATGTATAATGATGGGTGCGATACAAATAAACCTACCTACTAGCAAGTCACCCGAAGGAAGCAGTGCCAGCAAAGCCGTAATGAAACCTGTACGGCAAAACCTGCAAGAAACTGTGGCACAACGGGGGTGAGTTGCCAACTCGTGAGTAGAAAAACATCTACGAACAGAAACCGCATGAACAACGCTATCCTAGGTCAACGATCATAATATATCCTCAAATATATGTATAATATGCAGCCTATAACAATGGCTAGGGTAATATCTAACCGAGTGTAATCTCATGGGCCCATGTCAGTGCCTCAGGTAGCAATATATCATATGGATGATGTATGAATGCATGAAACTGTAACATTTCCAGAATAATAAAATATTATTTTTAGGAATTTTTATAATTTAATATTATTTTATTGATTATTTTAATATTAAATTAATATTTATATGCAAATAAATGGAGAAAAATTACGGAAAATTATGGAAAATTCTAAAATGGGTTAATTATTGGAATTTTGACATTTTTAGGTTGTTGTGATCATTTTGACACTAATTTAGTGCTAATCGCGATTAAAATCGCTAATCGGGTTTTTTTGGCAATTTTGTGCAAAACTTGCACATACCACTTTTTCTCACACTTATGCATTTTCTTTCATGATATTTGGGGAACCACTATTCTTGTGAGAAGGTATTTGAGAGAAAAGAAAAGGGAAAAAGAAAAGAAAAGAAATTAGAGTGAGGGTAGGTGAGAGAGAGGATGGGCATTGTTGACTACCACCCTTAGCCATTTCTCCCATCATTTTCTTCCCTCTTCTTCCTCCTCCTACTGCTGAACCTGCACCCCATTCCCTCCCCTCTTCAAAGCCTAAAAACATCTCAAAAACAACCCCAAAACCCTAGGTCCGTTTCATTAAAAGTGTGCACGAGCCCGAGATCTACAAGATGGACTAGGAAAGTTGCTGTTTTGGTGCTGTGGGAAGATTCTTGAGTCTCTTTTGAGGTAATTCTTTCACAAATATTGTAGTATTTTAAGTGATTTAGCCTCTTTTAAAGTTTGATGTCGATATCGGGTGAATTGTGGATATTTGGACAAAATTAGAGGAGATGAGGGTAATGTTGAGTTTTGACCTTGCAATTGAGTTTATAGAGTGACCTTAGACCCTAATTGACCAATTCCCTGCCCTAAAACAACCTGAAACCCAAAAATACGGAATTACGGGACTTTCATGTCGGTTTGTGAGCGTTTAGAGTGTGCAGGGAAATCTGGAACACACTGGGACTGTTTCAGGCAAATTCAACAATACCAGGGACCAAATTGAGACCATTGGAGGCCACCCTGACCAAACGGACCCCATTGGGCATAGGAGGGCCGGCGAGGCCGGTTTTGGGAGTTTTGTGGCCGGCCAAGTGAAGGTGGAATGCTTCGGGGTTGGTCCAGTAGCTCAAATACATCATATATAGCACCCTAGAGTTGTTGATTTACCCTGATTTGGCCTAAGACGAAATCTGGGGTAGTTTTCATGGGTTGCTGCCTTAAATTCAGTATTTGGTTTTGCGTATTTTGATTTGGTGATTTTGGTATTTGTGTGTTATCTCGATCGTGTGACGTTTATACGTCTATATCGAGTGATTCCGGGTTGTTTTGCGAAGGCTAGCCATAGGTTCTAACCTATAGGCCTTTTCGCGTATCGTGTTGGTTTTAGCGTGTCGTTTTGGATTTAGTGTGTCGTTTCAAGTGTTGATTTGGTTTTGATGCGATGCGTTACGTGTGATATGTGTAGGTACACCGCGACGATCCGAGGCGATGCGGAAGATGACGGTGACATCGACACCGACACGCAGGATACAGGTGAGTAGATTATATCTACAGGGGGAAGTCGGGTGGATGGCGTATAGCACCCCCGCAGTCCGTAATTAGTATTATGTAGTATATTTATGTGTGTGATAGTTATAGTGTGTTATGGTTAGTTAAGGCTAGAAATACCTAGCGTAGTTCCTAGTTGCGAACCACAGGATAGATTTGCACCCACACGCATACACATGTGTGTTTCTTATACTTGCACTGTACTTGATGTTATGGGATGACTTTGGAGATGAGTCGATGATGTGGGCTTTGTGCCGCGAGATCGGTGATTTGATATGATTCGTATTTGGGATACGAAATGTGATTCTTGCGGGCTTGGGATATGTGTTTACCCCCGCATGCATACTTCTTTGATGGTATCGTTTTTGTGCTAGACATAGAATAGTACCCCAGATTATGTGATCTGTTGATTGTGATACCTATTATGTGATGAGACAGTGAGATGTTGAACCCTACCCAGCTATTGAGGATGCCGTACGATGATTTACCGTACGAGCCGATATTGATGATAGATCCGCACTCATAACTCGAGGATACCTTACGATATGACATTGAGGCGGGATCACCGACTATATATCTATATATATATCGACTCAGATGTTAGGCGGTTTCCTTACCTGTAGTTCAGCTTGTTAGTTCAGCCGGTATAGTTAGTGTAGTTGTTAGAGTGGATTAAACTTCTTACCTATTTCAAAAACTAACGAATCGTGGGCATTTTTAAAGACAGCTCAAGGGAATCTACGGATATTTCAAAAACGACGTATCTTTTCATAAAAACACCGTAGCCCCTATTTTCAAAACTCCATGATTCGTGTTATTTCAAAAGGCACCAATTGTAGGACTTATGCTAGATTAATGCAGATTAGTTTTAGTTACGTCCAGTTTCAGCTCCCACTCCCTTTTTGTGGTTCGCTTTGCATCGCATTTTTTTATACTATGTTTCATACTCCAGTATTAATATCATGCTGATAGGACACCAGCACCATTACCGATGATGCGTATATACCACGTACACTTACTTGCCGGCTCACACACATCTTCATCGGTAATTGCCATGTCACGTACACCTTAGAATATATATTATTGCTTGACATAGCCTTTTTGCTAGTAGTTTAGACATTGTAGTTATTACCTGCTACTTCCTGCATACTATTATTCATTGTTATGCCGCATTCATGGATTCTCATGCATATATTCACTATTTTGCATGCTATTGAAGTTTGGATTTGGATTTCTATGAGATTTTCTGGATTTGGAGGAAAACCGCAAAAACACAAATAAACATTTCCTCTCTCTCTTTTAAAATAAAAAGTACGGTTTTCCCATGATGTATGAGTCGTCCACCATGAGTTTGCTGATGGATTTGGAAACCCGATTCGAGGAGACGGATGAACCGTTTCGGGTACATGGTGGACCCGGTACGGTACCCCGGGGCAAGAGGAATGTGGTGATGACGTTGAGCCTGGCAGGGGAGTACTACCTACCGGTGATTTTACCCGACGCGTCGGATATCCGGAGGATACCGTCGTGGTCTGAGATTTATGGTAGGGGCCGGTCTGGACTGACGGCACCCTAGATATTGTGGCTGAGACCTTGAGATATCAGGATATTGGGATTTCGTTTGTGCCGATGCTAGGCACAGTTTTATGCTGATTTCATTGTGGTACCTTATTTTTAAAATACAGGGGAAATCTCACTAAAGTATGAAAACAGTTGTTTCAAGTGAATGTATTCTGTTTTCACGCATTCATATCTCATTCATATGCTATATTGTTATCTGAGGCACTGACACAGACACATGAGATTGCACTCGGGTTAGATATTTACCCTAGCCTTGCTACAGGCTGCATGTTTTATATTGAGGATTTTCTATACTGATCGTATGACCTAGGATTATGTCTTGCATTCGGTTTCTGCTTGTAGATGTTTCTATTCACGAGTTGGCAACTCACCCCCGTTGTGCCACAGTTCTTGCAGGTTCTGACGTACAGGTTCCAGTGCGGCATTTCTGGCACACTTTATTCTTGCGGGTGATTTGGTTTGGTAGGTGGATTCTTTCGTATCAAGAATCACCATTTTATTCATGTATTTCATTGTATCTAGAAATTGTCCATCAACCAAAACTTGTATATTCTTTCAGACTTAGAGACAGTGTTGTATTATTCGACCTTAGAGTCGCGCTTAGTTGTACTGCGGATTTCCTTGTTGCTTTTGAGCTTTCTTTTGGATTTGATCCTCGCCACTTGGCGTTGTATATTATCATATCATTTTGTGGTTGTGACCGTCGATTGACGAAGAGCTAGCTCCCGCTTGGGGATGCCTTATCATTGTTTATATTGTTATCCATGTTGTACCCCATTCGGGGCCCGTTTTACAAAGGAAACTCTGCCGAAATTTTTAGAAAGGACTGTACTGTTTTTAAATGCATATTCGGCTTAGTTATTTAAAAACCTTGATTTCAAACCTGTATTTCTTCACTTCTTTAAAACCAGTTTTCCTTACTTATTCTTAAAAATGGTTTTAGATTTCTGGGCTTTTGGCTTACTTGGATCAGATGGAGTCCTATAGGCTTCATATGTTTCAAGGGCCAGTCACGTGCTCTTTCGGGTCGTGACAGAAACATAATGCATATACTGAAGAAAACTGCTTTCATAAATTAGTGAGATTTCTGTATTTTTAAAATGAGGTATCATAATGAAATCAGCATAAAACAGTGCCTAGCATCAGCACAAAACGTAATCCCAATATCTCGATATCTCTGTATCACAGTCTCTGTACCTCAATATCTCGAAATCTCAATGTCTCAATCACAATATTTAGGGCGCCGTCAGTCCAGACCGGCCCCTACCATCCATCTCAAGACCACGACGGTATCCTCCGGATATCCGACGCGTCGGGAAAAATCACCGGTCGGTAGTGCTCCCCTGCCAGGCTCAACGTCAACAACACGATTCTCTTGCCCTGAAGTACCGCACTGGGCCCACCATGTACCCGAAACGGTTCCTCCACTCCTCGAATCGGGTCTCGAAATCCATCAACAAACTCATGGTGGACGACTCATACATCATGGGAAAACCGCAAAAGTGTTCGTGACATGGAAATTACCGATGAAGATGTGTGTGAGCCGGCAAGTAAGTGTACGTGGTACATACGCGTCATCGGTAAAGGTGCTGGTGTCCTAACAGCATGATATTAATAATAGGATGTGAATCATAATATAAACATGCGATGCGGAGCGAACAACAATAATGAGCGGGAGCTAAATACTAAACAATGGTGCCCTTTGAAATAACACGAATCGTGGGGTTTTGAAAATAAGGGCTACGGTGGTTTTAATAAAGGATACGTCTTTTGAAATATGCAAAGATCCCTTGACCTGTCTTTTAAAATACCCACGATCTGTTAGTTTTGAAATAGGTAGAAATCTAATCTAGTCTAACAACTACACTAAACTATACGGCTGAACTAACAAGCTGACTACAGGTAAGGAAACAGCCTATCATCTGAGTCGATACATATACATACCTGTATATGTATAGTCGGTGATCCGACCTCGATAATATCATATCCGATACCATATCTATAATAAGGAATCCCAAGTTAAGAGTGCGGATCAATCATCAATATATAGCTCGTATGTAAATCCGTCGTACGGCATCCCAAATCTGGGTACGGGTCAATATCACATTCATCATACTATTCATCTGGTATCCTCTTTATCAAATATCATGATCGGGGTACTGATCTACGTCTAGTACAATACTGATACCGCCTAAGTATGCATGCACGTATGTGAAACACTACGTCAAGGACTTGCTACAACGTCATGTCGTATCTCAAATACGAATCCTGCTATATCACCGATCTCACGGCCTCAAATCAAATCTCATTGACTCATCTTAAATCCCAAGTACTATTCTCATTATCCATGCATGTGTATATGAATGTACATATACATAGTCCTATACCCACGCATATGTACATATATACACATCCCAATCTGCGCACAAGAAAGTAAAGTATGCAAGTCTGTGTGTGCGTATGTGGGTATAACAACTACTCTAGGGTTTCGCAACTAACCCAAAGGTACTCCATGAACACATAAACATAACATGAATGAATATTCTCGTATCATAAAACACCTATAAAACATATATATATAAGCTACACTACGGACTGCGGGGGTGCTATACGCCATCCACCCGACTTCTCCCCATAGATATGAATCTACTCACCTGGTCCTCGCTAGCCGGTGCCGACGTCGCCACGCGCTTGCTTGTCGTCTCGAAGTCCACATGAGTACCCATATATCATAACGCACCGTATCGCATTATAATCCGACTCATGTCCAAAACGACACACGAAACCCACATAGGTCAAAACCTATGGTTGCTTTCACAAATCAACCCAAAAACCTTCGACGTCGGCATACAACGCCAAACCATCGAGAAAAATCCCAACACACTCATTTGTACAATTACAAGCACTAATTATAATATAAAATAGCTTAAAATTCACAAAAACACCAATTTCACTTAGAAAGTCATTTTTCCGAAAATCTAGCAAGCACAAATTACCGTTTTTTTGTACAAAACATGATGTTTTAACAAATCTAGTGACCAAGATGATAACTTAATATCTTAATTATGTTGGATATATGTATGCCCTAGAGGCCATTATGTGATAGTGGATGTATCGATACATGTATATATATTCAGTTTGCATTCTTGCTCGACATGATAGTATGCTATCTGGTTCTTCTTTATCTGACATGTTGATTTGATCATGCTTTTATTCATTCATACATGCTGATAAAGCCCTGAGGATATCGGCTTGACTACTCTGATTATGATGGAGATCATACTAGTGGGACATCTGTAGTCTATAAGCATATCCTGGAACGTCCCTAGTCGTAGGTATATCGAGACGGGGCATTGATATACCAGAGTAGACTAGCGTATATGATACTAGATCCATACGATGGGCGATGGATGTTCCCACATTCATCGATGTTTGACATCAAGATCATATACGGGTGCTCAGTGGTGACTGGGTACACTGGACGGACTCACCGAGAACTCCTATATGGAATTATATCTATCATCGGATAGCAGTTCTCAGGTGACACTGGTACAGGTTAGTCTGTAGACCCGAGATCGTCATGGAGTCTTGTGTGTTCTCCCACTATACTTTGATTGCCACCCTACCACGGCTCTACTGAGGCGTGCAAACAGGTGGCCGTTGGGTACAGTCCCGAGAAACACGAAGACGATGAGCGATAGGAGGGGTTTCGTCTCTCCCGGTATTGGGAGTTGATGCTGTGCTGTGCCCGACTGGTTGTAACAGCAAGTCCCTGGCCAGGGCTGCTTAGATTTGCTGATAAGTGTTATCAGTAGTTTCTCGATCTGTTATAGACCATTCACCGACACGACTTACTGAGTTATTGGGGTCGACGTGACCATCCCTAGGCTCGATATGCAGCATATCTGACGAAGAGACCGGACTGTACGGTAGTGTTGCCGGATGGCTCGACGGGAGTTGTAGCAGGTTCGCTTGTTGTCTTCTGATCGCTCAATACCCGGGTGGCCGTTACGTTTAGCTGACCGCTTGCGGCTTGAGGGTACTTGATATGATCATTACCCTCTGCCGGCGTATTGACGAGTCTTAGAGTCCCACAAAGGAGTTACCCAGTCCAGGCAAAACGTTGTGGTGCGCATATGCGATATGCGCTTGCACCCGATTGAAATGTGCGTATATGATACCGAACATTGATCGGGTGGCCTGCTTTTGGTGGGGTCATATGAGATATGACCGGATTGATAAATTAAGTGTTGATTTATCATCTAACCATTAGTTTTCTCACATGAAACCTTTCTAGGGTTTGATGGATGTATGCATGCATGCATGTGTTTCTTTCTTCCTTTCTAGTTTCATGCACATGTAGATGTGCATACATGTATACATACATACACCCATTCATCATGGTTGATTACATATGGAAATGGTGGCAATATAAGCCTCACACCATAGATTAAACAATGGATAATTATTTAATTTTGGTTTTAAATTAAAATGAAAAAGAAAAGGATAATCATTCTTGATTCTACACTCTTCTTCTAACCTAACCCATCTCAACTAACACTAACCTATAGTTATCCTTCTCTTTATCATTTAAAACCCAAGTTAACCTAACTATCCATCATTTTAATCATGGTTGAAGTCAAGAAGGAAATAAATATATATAGTGATATATATTTCTTTTTCTTCTTAACTCAAGGTTATCTTTTACACCTCTTGTTCATTTTAGCCACCATCTTCATCCTCCTCCATCTCTTCCTCTCTAGTCTTTTCTAGTGAGCTAAATACAACTAAAGAAAGGTTTTTGAAGTGAGATTCCAAACCACAACATCATTCTACTCAAGTCTAGCCGACTTGATTAGAGTGTTTCCTTCGGTTTTCCAAAGTAGCGAGCTTGGACGGAGTGTTCCGTGGTGGATCATCGTGGACGCAAGGGAACATCAAGAGGACCTCGATTCAACACCCAAGACACCAAGGAGTCCAACAAAGGGGAGCTACAAAGGTTGTAGCCTTCAAACCCTTATCTTTACTAGCTTAAAGTTTCATAACCCTAATTTTCTAGGATTGATCCCTTTGCATGTTAGTTTAGCACCTTAAAAATTATAACTTTGGGTCATGTGATGCTTCAAAACACTTCATAGGGTGCTATACTAACCTTTCATTGGTATCAGAGCCGACCTAGAATATTAGGCGACGTTATTACGAAGTGAAAACCTCGATCGGACAAAAATACGATTTTTTGGGATGCTCTCAGGAAATTTTCTAAATTTTGACATTTTGCAGAATTAAAAATATGTAAAAAATAAAGAAAGAAAAAATAAGAGTTACGGCAGAAAATTTATCCAATGAACAGTGTTTCTTGCCGCGGCACAAAAGCAAGCTTAGGCCGCGGTTCCGCGACCTTATATATGAATTAGTGGATATTGTTTCTGCTGTAATTTTTGGATCTGCATGTATAAATTTTTGGGTATTTTTAATCTGTATTTAGTTTTGAAAAATTCTGGAGATATTTTTGGACTCGTCGATTCGATCGGGACTTTCATTTCATAGCTTTTCCGG
This sequence comes from Agapanthus africanus, assembly GCA_030015575.1. Lineage (NCBI taxonomy): Eukaryota > Viridiplantae > Streptophyta > Magnoliopsida > Asparagales > Amaryllidaceae > Agapanthus > Agapanthus africanus. The sequence continues at coordinate 77,075,278 of JASDDO010000031.1, forward strand.
GTAAATTAGAAAGTATTGAAGTGTTTGAACGAGTATCATTTACTCACTATTCACGGGGTTTAAATAGTTTGGAAATACGTGCAAGTCTTTTTGCGGTGGTCCCTTTAGAAGACAACAAACCTTAAGTCGATTATGTGACCGTCTCGAACAGCCCTTTGAACCCTAGGGTTTGGGGCAGTACGGCGTGCCATATGTGAGGCGTTGGCTTGACCCTTCTACGGTTGGACCACCTCTACTGTGTCACACTCCAGATTTTTTGAACCCTGCTCAAGTGTTGAGCTTTAGTGAATCTTGGGTGCTTGATTGTTCGTTCGAAAACTTTAATACTGTCTGTTTATCTGGAATGTGATACAATATGTGGAATTCATATGGTTTAGGCATGAAATACGAAATATGTGATATTTCACATTTATGATGTCTAAAGAGAATCTGGATTCCAAATATTGTAGTTTTACACTTTCTTTTCTGTGACCGTAAGTGTAGTATGTTAGATATCGCCGGTTTCGTTGCTATACATCAACGACAATTGGGGTATACATACTTACTTACGTTGATGATATGTGATATTATGTGTTGCTGAGATATGATGTGTAGGATTGTCGCGATCGAATAGCCGGGGGTTTTTGTGAGATGAGAGTTTTATATTTTCATTCATGTAAATTCAAATGTAATGTAATATTCTTTTATTTGGGGCACTTCCAGGTTGCGGTTGTGTCACCAGTGTTGTATATTATTTACTTTTCCGCATTAGGATGGACCCAAGGAGGGGAGCACAGGTGACCGGGTTCTGGGGTTCAGTGGGAGGCCATCTCGAGGAGTCTAGACCGGGTCTTCTAAACTCCAGGATTGGTAGGGTCACTTGCCGCTCTCGTAGGGGTCCAGGGTGTGGGCTTGGCTATTCATTGCGACTGTGGAATCCGTATTTTCTATTCTAGCTAAATACTAAATACGGACGTCCTAGGATATCCCACGTTATATCTATGTTTCTGCTGCCTGTGTTCTGTGATATCTGAGACGAATGACATATTATATATATGATATATAGTAGACGTTGCTTATGTTTTACACCCGCGCTAGTCCCGTCCCGGTATGCTGTTAGTTAAGTAACCTAACGGTGCATAACGGAACATTGCGGCGAATGCGGATGGCATAAGCGTACGTGTTATTTTCGTTTCTTTTCTGTGATTGGCTTTAGGACTTAAATGATGGGATTACATTAATGTGATTAATGCAAAGAAAATAAACCTAAAAAGATGTTGTAGAATCGGATTTAAAAACTACTCGGCTATTTATGAAAAAGCTACATTTCAAAACTGCGGAGCTTAAGTCACTCCTTTTTGAAAACTGTTTGATTCTACAATGATATCAAGTTCAAAGCGTTAAAGATTTTCTTAAAAATCATTCGCAACCCTCCGTCATTTTAGGAAGTAGAGTACTTAGTATTCGTACTACGTTTGTTGACTTTAGTTAAGGCGTAGTGTACGGTAGCTAAGTGATGTCTTCCTACACTGCATATGATGCAGATTAATTAGGACATTCATGCGACTTTGTTGACCATAGTTAAGGGTCATATGGGTGGGTCTAATTGATCAAGAAATGACGGGTAGAACTTGACCGGTACTTATGATTTGTTGACTATAGTTAAGGTCATAAGTACTAGGGGTAAAAATTACATCGGGAATTTCAAGTGTTGAAATTTGCAATGAGATTGCATACCTTCCATGTGATGGTTGGATCCCGATCCCACTGTGGGCAATAGTTGCTCCTAAGAGAGTTTTATAGTTTACAATTAGCTAACTCATTAGGTGTCTAGAAAGGTGTTAACGGGGCTCCGCCTCTGGGAAAACGAGGTTTACTCTAATTAGGTCCGTGCGAAAGCACGGGGAACCTCCCTCAAAGTACCGACACTGGCCTGGCTGAACGGTTAGCGAAATTGTAGACTGTAATTAATCCTGGCTAGTTTTTCTTTTTTAAGGTTTGAAAGAAAACTTGATAAAAAGCAGTGGGAAACATCGATTAGACAAGATAATAAACCAATCTAATCTGTGCAAGAGCTTTCGCTGAGTGTATTCTTTTCTCTCTCTTAATGGCAGATACCAATGACTGGGCTTAAGCTTCTACTAGATAAAAACAAACTGAATGGGACCAACTATAAAGACTGGCTGAGGAATCTAAAGATCGCCTTGACTTATGATAAAGTATCATATGTCCTCACGGCTTCAGCCCCGCCCGTCCCAGGCCCAAAGTCCTCAGTTGCGGACATTGAAGTCCGCAAGACATGGGACGCTGACTGTGCCACGGAAAAATGCCTCGCGCTTGCATCGATGGACAACACACATCAAAAGCAGCACGAGGACATGGACATTCACGGGATATTACTCCATACAAAGGAGTTGTATGGGGAGCAGTCCCGCGTATTACGATACGAAGCATCAAAGAAACTGTTTCAGATGCGGATGGCCCCTGGCACACCAGTAGGAGACCATGTTTTGAAGATGATAGCTCTTATAGAAGAGCTTGAGGGCCTCGGATGGACATTGGACAATGAACAATATATAGATATTATTCTGCAGTCCCTCCCCTCCACTTTTGCTCAGTTCATAGTGAACTTTAACATGCATGGCATGGAGAAGGAACTCCCTGAACTCCTTAATATGTTAAGGAGTGCAGAAAGCACTATGAAGTCAGCAAAGACTCCCGTTATGACTATTGGACAGTCTTCTTCTTCTCGCCCGAAAGCTAAAGCCAAGGGAAAGAAAAAGAAGAAACCCACTAATCCTAAGGGCGGAGTCAAAAAGGTGAAGGGGAAGGGAAAGTCCACAGCTGGAGACCCGGGGAAAGGCGAGTGTTTTCATTGCCACAAGACAGGACATTGGAAGCGCAATTGCACAGAGTACTTAAGTCTCAAGAAGAAGCATGGTGATGCTTCCGCTTCAGGTGCGTTTGTGACTGAAAACCGTTTTTCTATAAACTCTGCTTCCTGGGTATTGGATACCGGTTCAGGTTCTCACATTTGCAATTCTATGCAGGGGCTGAGAAATAGCAAGGTTTTGAAGACAGGTGACCATACTCTTCGCGTTTGAAATGGTTCCAATGTACATACAGTCGCAGTGGGAGAGTATTACTTGGGGTTGCCGTCTGGATGTATTTTGATTTTGAATCCATGTTATTTTGTACCAAGTATGCTATGTAATATAATATCCGTTTCTTTGTTGGACAATGAAGGATATAATTTTATGTTGCAGAACAATGTTATGAACATTCACCTGAATCAAATGTTGGTTGGGTATGGTACGCTTAATAACGGAATATATGTCCTAAATCAACACACAGTTTTCAGTATAAACACACTAATAAAAGAAAACTTTCAGAATTAAATGAAGCTTTTCTTTGGCATTGTAGACTTGGTCATATTAACGAAACAAGACTAAACAAGTTACACAAAGATGGATATTTAAACTCTTTTGAATATAAATCTTATGCGACTTGCCAGTCTTGTATCAAGGGAAAAATGAGCAAAACTCCGTTTACCGGACACGGAGAAAGAGCTACTCAGCTCCTGGGCCTCATACATAGTGATGTATGTGGGCCTATGTCTACACAGGCTAGAGGCGGTTTTTCATACTTCATTACATTCATTGACGATTTCTCAAGATTCGGTCATGTATTTTTATTAAAGCACAAGTCCGACGCTTTCGAGAAATTCATTGAATATAAACAAGAAGTAGAAAAACAAACCGGCTTGAGTATTAAGATGCTTCGATCAGATTGAGGTGGAGAGTATCTCAGTACAGAATTTGCAATCTTCCTAAAAGAGAATGGGATTCTCTCTCAGCTCACTCCTCCTTACACACCACAGCACAACGGTGTGTCAGAACGACGGAATAGGACCCTATTAGATATGGTCCGATCCATGATGAGTGACGCTGAGTTACCAGTCTCATTTTGGGGACATGCATTGGAGACTGCAGCGTTTCTGCTGAACAGGGTTCCAACCAAAGCCGTGTCTACCACGCCATATGAGATATGGAATGGGAAGAGACCATCTCTTAAAAGAATTAAGATTTGGGGTTGCCCAGCCTATGTTAAAAAGAAGAATCCGGACAAACTCGAGACACGGTCAATCATGTGTAGCTTTGTGGGATATCCAAAGAATTCTTATGGATATCTGTTCTACCACAAAGAGGAACAAAAGGTGTTTGTTTCTCAGTATGCCACATTCTTGGAAAAAGAGTTTTTCACAGATAAAGATGATGGCAAGGTAGTAGATCTAGAAGAGGTTCTGGAGACACAAACTACAAATGACGATTTGGTTGAACCGGCTGTTGCAACAGAAACTGAAGAACCTCGGCCACTCCGTAGATCTGGTAGGACTTCTCGCCCACCGGAGAGGTACTACGGTTTCCTCATTGATGGTAACGGAGAAGATTGCATCATGGATGATGATGATCCTACCAGTTTTCAGCAAGCTATCACGAGTGGTGACTCTGTGAAGTGGCTGGATGCCATGAGATCCGAAATGGAGTCTATGTACACCAACAAAGTATGGACTTTGGACGTTGTACCCCCTGGGGTAAAACCTGTAGGGTGTAAATGTATCTTTAAAAGAAAGATTGGTGTGGATGGGCAGGTAGAGAACTATAAGGCAAGACTTGTGGCGAAAGGTTTTCGTCAAAGACCAGGTTAAAACGGCATTTCTAAATGGAGATTTAGAAGAATGCGTTTATATGGATCAGCCAGAGGGCTTCATTGACAGTGGGAGCAGCGGGAAAGCATGTAGATTGCTTAAATCCATATATGGGTTAAAACAAGCATCTCGGAGTTGGAACATCTGTTTCGATGATGTCATCAAAGAGTTTGATTTCATCAAAAATCCAGATGAACCTTGTGTTTATAAGAAGGCTGTAGGAAGAGCTGTCACATTCCTCGTATTGTACGTGGATGTCATTCTTCTGATAGGAAATGATATTTCTATGCTACAGTCGGTCAAATCATTCTTATCACTAAGGTTCTCCATGAAGGACTTGGGTGATGCCACATACATCCTGGGCATAAGGATCTATAGGGATAGATCCAAAAAGTTATTGGAACTGTCCCAAACCAGGTACATCAACACCATCCTAAAGAGGTTTAGTATAGAAGACTCCAAGCGGGGTGCCTTACCCGCTTGCCATGGAGTCACTCTCTCCAAGGATTCTTGTCCAAAGACCGATGAAGAGAGAGCTTGCATGAGCATTATACCTTATGCTTCGGCAGTAGGATCTATAATGTATGCGATGTTATGTACACGCCCAGATGTAGCTTATGCACTTAGTGTTGTAAGCAGGTATCAATCCAACCCAGGGGAGAACCACTGGACAGCTGTGAAGAACATTCTTAAGTACTTACGAAGGACTAAAGAATTGTTCTTGGTGTATGGTAATACAGATCTCCAAATGGAGGCCTTTACCGATTCGAGCTTCCAGAGCGATAAGGATGACAACAAATCTATCTCAGGGTTTGTATTCACCCTCAATGGAGGGGCGGTAAGTTGGAAGAGTTCCAAACAAGATACCGTTGCAGACTCTACGATGGAAGCTGAGTACATTGCTGCAAATGATGCCGCCAAGGAAGCCGTCTGGATGAAGAAGTTTGTCTCGGAGCTAGGAGTAGTTCCAACCATTATTGATCCAATACCTTTGTATTGTGACAATAATGGGGCGATGGCGTTAGCCAAGGAGCCCAGATCCCATCAGCGGTCCAGACATATCCTGAGGCGCTTTCATTTGATCCGGGAGATTGTAGATCGCCGCGAGATCGAGATTAAGAGAGTTGACACAAAGAACAACGCCGCGGATCCACTCACCAAGGCCCTCCCTCAGCCACAGCTTGAGCGACTTTTTAAGATGTTGGGTATGAGATACGCCAATAACTGGCCTTAGTGCAAGTGGGAGATTTTTGGATATATGTATGCCCTAGAGGCCATTATGTGATAGTGGATGTATCGATACATGTCTATATATTCAGTTTGCATTCTTGCTCGACATGATAGTATGCTATCTGGTTCTTCTTTATCTGACATGTTGATTTGATCATGCTTTTATTCATTCATACATGCTGATAAAGCCCTGAGGATATCGGCTTGACTACTCTGATTATGATGGAGATCATACTAGTGGGACATCTGTAGTCTATAAGCATATCCTGGAACGTCCCTAGTCGTAGGTATATCGAGACGGGGCATTGATATACCAGAGTAGACTAGCGTATATGATACTAGACCCATACGATGGGCGATGGATGTTCCCACATTCATCGATGTTTGACATCAAGATCATATACGGGTGCTCAGTGGTGACTGGGTACACTGGACGGACTCACCGAGAACTCCTATATGGAATTATATCTATCGTCGGATAGCAGTTCTCAGGTGACACTGGTACAGATTAGTCTGTAGACCCGAGATCGTCATGGAATCTTGTGTGTTCTCCCACTATACTTTGATTGCCACCCTACCACGGCTCTACTGAGTCGTGCAAACAGGTGGCCGTTGGGTACAGTCCCGAGACACACGAAGACGATGAGCGATAGGATGGGTTTCGTCTCTCCCGGTATTGGGAGTTGATGCTGTGCTGTGCCCGACTGGTTGTAACAGCAAGTCCCTGGCCAGGGCTGCTGAGATTTGCTGATAAGTGTTATCAGTAGTTTCTCGATCTGTTATAGACCATTCACCGACACAACTTATTGAGTTATTGGGGTCGACGTGACCATCCCTAGGCTCGATATGCAGCATATCTGACGAAGAGACCGGACTGTACGGTAGTGTTGCTGGATGGCTCGACGGGAGTTGTAGCAGGTTCGCTTGTTGTCTTCTGATCGCTCAATACCCGGGTGGCCGTTACGTTTAGCTGACCGCTTGCGGCTTGAGGGTACTTGATATGATCATTACCCTCTGCCGGCGTATTGACGAGTCTTAGAGTCCCACAAAGGAGTTACCCAGTCCAGGCAAAACATTGTGGTGCGCATATGCGATATGCGCTTGCACCCGATTGAAATGTGCGTATATGATACCGAACATTGATCGGGTGGCCTGCTTTTGGTGGGGTCATATGAGATATGACCGGATTGATAAATTAAGTGTTGATTTATCATCTAACCATTTGTTTTCTCACTTGAAACCTTTCTAGGGTTTGATGGATGTATGCATGCATGCATGTGTTTCTTTCTTCCTTTCTAGTTTCATGCACATGTAGATGTGCATACATGTATACATACATACACCCATTCATCATGGTTGATTACATATGGAAATGGTGGAAATATAAGCCTCACACCATAGATTAAACAATGGATAATTATTTAATTTTGGTTTTAAATTAAAATGAAAAAGAAAAGGATAATCATTCTTGATTCTACACTCTTCTTCTAACCTAACCCATCTCAACTACCACTAACCTATGGTTATCCTTCTCTTTATCATTTAAAACCCAAGTTAAACTAACTATCCATCATTTTAATCATGGTTGAAGTCAAGAAGGAAATAAATATATATAGTGATATATATTTCTTTTTCTTCTTAACTCAAGGTTATCTTTTACACCTCTTGTTCATTTTAGCCACCATCTTCATCCTCCTCCATCTCTTCCTCTCTAGTCTTTTCTAGTGAGCTAAATACAACTAAAGAAAGGTTTTTGAAGTGAGATTCCAAACCACAACATCATTCTACTCAAGTCTAGCCGACTTGATTAGAGTGTTTCTTTCGGTATTCCAAAGTAGCGAGCTTGGACGGAGTGTTCCGTGGTGGATCATCGTGGACGCAAGGGAACTTCAAGAGGACCTCGATTCAACACCCAAGACACCAAGGAGTCCAACAAAGGGGAGCTACAAAGGTTGTAGCCTTCAAACCCTTATCTTTACTAGCTTAAAGTTTCATAACCCTAATTTTCTAGGATCGATCCCTTTGCATGTTAGTTTAGCACCTTAAAAATTATAACTTTGGGTCATGTGATGCTTCAAAACACTTCATAGGGTGCTAAACTAACCTTTCAAATTATGCCATAGAAACCATTACATAAATTTTAAACCCACAATTTAATTCGATTTCAAAACCTAGTTTGCAATATTAACCAATTTTCACAATTTTATAGCAAAATGCACAAACTACAATCTAGCTTGGATTTTCATGAACTAAAGTATCAAACTACACTTTAAAATGTTATTAATACCATGCAAAACCTAATTAGATTTTAATCTCCATTATATAAGTATTTCATTAAAACCTAGTTAGCAAATTAGCATAATTAGAACAATTTAAACAAAACAATTAGTAACCTAGTAATTAGCTTTGTTTTAGCAAGCCCACTAGATATTAACCACACAATTAGATCATGATCAATTGACCTAAACCCTAACTTAGTATTTAAACCCTTCTCTTTAATTTCCAAAACTTGAAATTAAACTATAATTAACGCTTAAATCAATTTGCTTTAAGCAAAAACTAGCAATTTCATTATAGGGTTAAGATTTATACCTCCTAGAATCTTGAGATTTAGCATGAAATCTTAGCCTCCCAAATCATCATCTTGCTCCTTGATTCATGCTAGGTTGGGCCATGGGAAAATGGGTAGAGATTAGATAGGGATTAGTGATGTTTTATGTGGATTTTTGAAGCAATTTTGTGGAGTTTTTGAAGAGGAAATGTGGTGGAGAAATTTTGGGGCTGAAATGGGGGGTTTCGGCCAGGTTAGAGGGAGGAAGGGAGAGAGTGAGATGGTGCTTGAAGTCAAAGAAAATAAAGCCCATACCTCTTATCAACACCATACCTCTTATTCTATTCATTTCATTTTGAATTTCTTTTCTTTTCTATTCTTACAAGATGTGATTGGAGAGAGAGAGAGAGGGCTGTCTAAACAAAAAGGGGGCCGGCCACATGGTGGAAAGGTGAGAGGGTGTGTGTGTGTGTGAAGTAAAGAACACCAAACACCAATTCAATATGCACCAAAACCCTTTTATTTTCACGAAATAAGACTTTTTCTTCGATATTTTCCAAACCGTTTTGGCAAACCATTTCATTTCAGAAACCACATGATAAAATTTTATTTAATGTGTTATGATAGACAAAATTTATTTCGACTCATTCCAGTTTGTAATTTTCCCTAATAAAATGCATTAGTGACGGCTTAAAATAATATTAAAATAATCAATTTCGGAAAAAATTTCAGAAAATTTGAAATTTCACCAGTGGCTCCATAAACACCAAATAGTAGCAATTACATAGCTAGAATATGTATATTTAATTTTATAATAAAGATATTTGTATTTTGACTTTTTACAGAAAACCCCCTTATTTTACCGATTTTCCGAAATTTCACCGAAACGATTTTCAAAACGTTACATATTGGGCATGAATATCTATAGGGATATATCTAAAAGGTTGTTGGGATTGTCCTAAACCAGGTACATTAACGCCATCCTAAAGAGGTTTAGTATGGAAGACTCCAAGCGGGGTGCCTTACCCGCTAGCCATGGAGTCACTCTCTACAAGGAATTTTGCCCAATGACAGATGAAGAGAGAGCTTGCATGAGTATTATACCCTACGCTTCTGCTGTAGGATCTATAATGTATGCAATGTTATGTACACGCCTTAATGTAGCTTATGCATTGAGTGTAATAAGCAGGTATCAATCCAACCCAGGGGAAAATCACTGGATAGCCATGAAGAACATTCTTAAGTACTTGCGAAGGACTAAAGAAATGTTCTTGATATATGGTAACGGAGATCTCCAAATGGAGGCCTGTACCGATTCGAGCTTCCAGAGTGATAAGGATGACAACAAATCTATCTCAGGGTTTGTGTTTACCGTGAAATGGAGGGACGGTATGTTGGAAGAGTTCCAAACAGGATACCGTTGCAGACTCCACGATGGAAGTTGAGTATATTGCTGCAAATGATGCTGTCAAGGAAGCCGTCTGGATGAGGAAGTTCATCTCGGAGTTAGGAGTAGTTCCAACCATTATTGATCCAATACCATTGTATTGTGACAATAATGGGGCTATGGCGTTGGCCAAAGAGCCCAGGTCTCATCAGCGATCCAGACACATCCTAAGGCGATATCATCGGATCCGGAAGATAGTTGATCGCTTCGAGATCAAGATTTAGAGAGTAGATACAAAGAATAACACCGCGGATCCACTCACCAAGGCCCTCCTCTGCCGTTGCATGAGCTACATTTGAGATGTTGGGTATGAGATACGCCAATAATTGGCCTTAGTGTATGTGAGAGATTGTTGGATATATGTATGCCATAGAGGCCATTATATGATAGTGTATGTACCGGTATATGTGTGTGTGTATTCAGAGGACATTCTTGCTCGACATGATAGTATGCTATCTGGTTGTACTTTATCTTACCATGTTCATTTGATCATGCATCTTACTCATTTGGTACATATTGATAAAGCCCTTAGGATATTAGCTTGACTACTGGGATTATGATGCAGATCATACTAGTGGGACAAATGTAGTTTATAAGCATATCTTTGAAATGTTCCTAGTCGTGGGTGTATCGAGATGGGGCATCGATATTCTAGAGTAGACTAGCGTATATGTTAATTGACCCATATGATGGGCGATGGATGATCCCATATCCATTGGTGTGGAGACACCAAAGACTGTATACGGGTGCTTAGTGAGACTGGGTGCACTGAACGGACTCACCGAGAACTCCTATGTGATATTATATCCATCGTCGGATATCAGTTCTTAGGTGACACTGGTATAGGTTAGTCTATAGACCCAAGATCGTCATAGAGACTTGTATGTCCTCCCACTGTACTTTGATCTCCACCCTACCATGGCTATACCGAGTCGTGCAAACAGTTGGATTTTGGGTACAGCCCGGGGCACATGGAAGTAATGAGCGATAGGAGGGGTTTCGTCTCTCCCGGTATTGGGGGTTGATGTTGCGCTATGTATGATTGGCTATAGCAGGAAGTCCCTGTCCAGGGATGATGAGATTTACTGATAAGTTTTATTAGCAGTTTCTCGATCTGTTATGAGCCATATACCGGAATAACTTATTGAGTTATTGGGGTCGACGATGCCATCCCTAGACACTATATGCAGCACATTTGATGAAGAGACTGGACTGTACGGTAAGTGTTGTCAGTTGGCTTGACGGGAGTTTTGATAGGTTCGCTTGTGTTTCTTCTGATCACTCAATACCTGAGAGTCGTTACGTACAGCTTGTGCTACTGACGGTTTGTGAGTATGTGATATGATCACTGCCTACTGCTAGCATATTGACGAGTCTTAAAGTCCCACAAAGGGGTCTCCTAGCTCAGGCGAAAAGACGTGGGGTGCATATGAGATATGCATGGAAGCTCGATTAAATGTTTGTATTTGATACCGTATTTTAATCAGGTGTTTACTATTGGACGGGTCGTATGTGATATGACTGGGTTATTAAATCAAGTGTTGATTTAATATTAAGTCCATTAGCACATTTATTAAAACCTATTTCTTTATTATGCATGCATGAGTGGATGTTGCTGGGTTCCGTAGGTAGGCAGCGAGGTTTCGGGAGGCATCTTCCATGCCAAATCAAAAAAATTTCCATGCTAAGGAACCCTAAGCTAAGGATGTTTAACTAGAGAATCATACGAAACAAAAAATGTAAACACTTTACATCTAAGTGAATGAGGAATACAACTTTTGTAGACCGGTCCTTCAGTTCTAAAGCTCCGTGTAGTAGTCCCTTCGCTGCAAGTAGTGAGCACCCGGACTCTAGTAAGGTTTCACATGAAGAAATGAACAATCTTGCTCAATGTCTTCGAGACCGAAGATGATCTACGTCGAGGAGACTCAAGCTCATGCTACATCTTCACTAATAAGTGAATTAGTGAAGCAAACATCATAAACTAAATGACTAAAAGTAGAGGATGATGAAGTAGGAATTTTGCTCACTTTACATTTATTTTTCTCACAATATTTCATCACTTTCTCAAGATCAAGAGAGCTAGAATGAGATGATCAAGTGATGAAGAGAATAAATCACATGAGGTTAGAAATGCAACCATGGTGAGTATATGACATACACTAACCTTTGTAGAGACTAAACCATGGCTAAGTGTTAATGTTGGGTTAATAAATATCTTAAGCTAGACAAAATAAGTGGACTTAGTCAATAGTTCTACTAGGTTCTTCATGATTTAACCATTAAACCAATTTCCATTAATTTTGATTAACTTAAATAAATAAAACCCTTCATAACATCTAGCATGGTGTGAGTCTCTTACATCCTTGTTGCATGTATAACCTAGCATGACACAAGAATATATATCACATATATATTTTGTGCAAAAAGAAAACAATACAATTAATATATATCACATATATGTTAAGTGTATTGATCGCACGCTTTTGGCGTGTCGGATGTTCAAAGTTCTAAAGTTTACCGCGATCAGGACGGTGTCGCTATGCAGCTAGCCGGTTGAGCACGGGTCGATCCACAGGGAGATGGTTGTATTTCCGTACTTGTCTTAGACGAGTCAATAAAGAATTTGTATGTGTTTGTTCGATTCTATCCTAAGTGTATTATTTGCAAGTATAAATTTGTTAAGAAAAAGATACGAGATTATAAGCTAAAGAAATGCGTACTCAAAACCTTTGAGCCGAGTCCTGACCAATTGAAGCTAGAGCAATCGGCAACAACGTGGATTAGGGGATTTAAGCGCGGTATTCGTGGAATCCGGCTTATTTACCCTTGTCCTTCCGTTCTTGTCTCTTGCTTTCGCCTCCGGCCAAACCGAACGCAACCGGTCGCGGTTAGGAATCACCGTTACCTTGTTAGGGTAGGGTGCCTAACGGAGCGCTTGCGTATCGTTTGGGCGGAGTTCAATGGAAAATACGGGAAAAGGAAATGAGCAAAGAACGTTAACTTATAATATCGTATTTATTCTTAACAATGATAATTACAACCATTCACAAAAACGAACCAAAAAGAGAGAACAAAAAGAAAAGAACAAAGAAAAGAAAAGATTATAAACAAGTAATTAAAGTGCATGGAATTAAATTGCAAGAAATTAACGACAAGAATGAAAAATGCAAGAAAGTAATTACAAGATAATAAAAAGCAAGAAAGGAAACTAGAAACTAGAACTCAAGACAAGCATGGGATCAATAGCCAACCCTTAAACTTGCAAGCTCAATCAAGAGGTTGCAAGATCAAGAGAAGGGTAAAGAACGCATGTGAAATGAAGCACTAATTCCATAAGAAAATACAACCCTTGAGATCAATAACTAACCCTTAACCTTTCAAGCTCAATGAAGAGGTTGAAAGATCAAGAGGAAGCAAAAAATCTCAAGGGGAAACTAAACAAAAGAGAATGATACAAAACCCTCATCTTCATTGATCTTCCACTCAAAAAGCTCTCACTACAATCTTCATGGAGGAAAGATGAAGAAGAAGAAGAAGAAGAACTAAAACTAGCAAAAAGAGGCTAAAGAAATTGGACACTTGGTTGGGCTCAGATCTGGAGTATTTATAGGCTGCTTACAGAAACCCTAAGGCAATATTCTATTCCTAAATACACTGTGCCACCTACCCCCAAAGTTTCACCAGATGAGGAGCCTAAACGGCCGCGGATCCGCGGCCTAGACCCCATGTTGGCCTCGGATCCGCGGCCATGTGGAGGAATTAGAGGGTCGGATTTCTTTTGTGGTCCTGTGTTGCTGTTTTCTTCTGTTAAACATGTACAGATTTTCAATATTCTTCCATGATTGCTTCAGGTTCCAATAGTCAACAATGATGGCTTCATTTTTCAACACATTTGAATTTATCTCCCTCGAGCTCCGCGCACCCATTGATTCTTGTGCAGCCCCCCTCGTGCTCTGTGCTTGTCCGAGACACGAATGACCATTGTCATATGTCTTGTCTCTGGAACTGGTACTCGGCACGAGATGGATATGGATGACCGGAACCCGGCTTTTATCTGCTGTGACAGATGTTCTGTATTTGGACGTAACTGTGGAGATTTTGTCTTGAATTGCAATATTTGTACTGGAAACCTGTACTCTGTAAATATGTAACAAACACGGATTAAAAGCACCTACCTATAAACACACGAGCATAAGAACGGGCGGTATAAAATGCAGTATTCTGTTATGAACAAATACCCCCAAACTTAACTTTTGCTCGTCCCGAGCAAAACCAATTAGGCAAGCGCTCCGTTAGGCACCCTACCCTAACAAGGTAACAGTGATTCCTAACCGCGACCGGTTGCGTTCGGTTTGGCCGGAGGCGCAATTATTCACAAAAATGTCCTAACCGCACTTTCGCAGGGAATGCGATTGCACTGAGCGCGTGCAACAAGCCGTTAAACCTCTAGGTGTCCCTAGTAGGAGGAGTGTTGTCTCCTGAGGGTTTTCAGCGGATTACACCAACAAAATCCCTTCAAGCTAGTGTCATAAGTTAACATCGATTCTACTCCTACAGTTTAGTATTTACGTTAGAAACTCTATCATCCTAAGTTAGAAATATCCAACCCTTATTTTTCACACCTCCTATCTATTTAACCTTGGATCTCCTGAGTTTTCCTTCTAAAGTACGGCCTCCAATCAGGGATTTTTATCAACTTTACAGAAAACACAAGTCTTATTCTTTATTTCTATCTTTTATCCAAACATCGATTGTATACCCCTACGTGTGTGTATATTTGCACCCCTACACTTAAGAATTCAATTCAAGCTATAATACCCTTGCCCTAATACCTAATACTACTTCTTTTCATTAAGGATGGACGGATTTGCTCACACATCTTTCATGCGACTATTAATGCTTCTTGAGGCACTAACGACCGATTACTGAATGTGTGAACTTTAAAGCGTAAATAGCAGTTTCCAGGTCTTGACTTTATTCTATTTTTTTCTTTTTCTTTTTCTTTTTCTTTTTCAAGACCGGATATATTTTTCAATATGCTCTTTTGGTGTTTAGCTTTAAATACCGTTTTTTTCTTTCATACTAGGCTTTCAAGAAAGAGTATTTCTAGGTATCCTCTACTATCCCAAGTTTCAAGGTGCGTGTAAGTGCAGTTTGTAGGGTATATACTTTCTAAAATTGAACTCGAGAAAAGAAACTATTTTTCAGACTTATCCTCCAGTAAAGCTTCAATACTTTCCCCTCATCTTGACTTAACTCAAGAACTGAACTCAAAAATTGTAAGGACGTATACTTACCAAAGTTAGACAGAATGAGGGTTATTTTTAGGGTTTTCAATTCCTAAGCCTAGAATTTAGTTATTTCTAATATATCAACTAAACTTTCAGAATAAAAATCTAAGTTACCCTATTAGCTAACTTAACGACAAAGTTTTTATATTTTTTTTTTTTGGAAAATTTTCAATTTTTGTGGGTTTTTAATAAAGTATGCAAATGCGAAATATACAAATGAATGCGAAGGAAGAAAGCTTACCGAGCACACCCCCAAACTTAAACTTGACAGGGCCCTCACTGTCAGGCTACACCAAGAGGGTCAAAATTGTCGGCGCTCCCTAAAAACAAATTATATACAAAACAAAAATATATACAAAAAAAGTGTCCCCCCCAAACTTAAGTAAAACGGTGTTTCCACCGTTAAGCATTGAAGTTCAAGATTAGGGGGGAAAGAGAATAGTATCAAGCTATACAAGGCCTTACACAGGCCAAAAGTTAACACCAACCATTCAAAGATCTTATCGTGATAAAGCAGTGGCTGGTGAAAGAAGGAATAGAGAAAAGAGATAGAGAATACGCGAGACCGTATGCGGAGAGAAGCGGGATACGGTCTCGGTATATGAAAGGAAGAAGAATGGCGGAAGGGAAAAAGAAGTGGAGTACGAACTTGAGGGTGCAAATGGAGTGAATAGATTAGCACAATTTGTGATGAGCGATGTGTAAACAACGATTGTGCTAATCTATTAACCCGTCGAGAGATTGGGTCAAATCCCTCAAGATTCGTAAGAAACCATGGGTAAGCCAAACTCGGTAAACCAGACATACGAAATGAAAGTGAGACGGTTTCTTGCAAGGTTGGAACGATGGAAAGAATGGAGGGAAGTGATCGAGGAGGGGTATCGGTTAAAGGTTCAGGAGGATGTACACAATCAGTGGGAGGGATAGGATGAATTGGAAAATCCGACTCATCAATTATAACAGGTTCATCCTCAAAACTATCCTCAGAATTCTCCTCAAAGTTAAGCGCATCCATGCCTTTATCATCAATATCAAGACGCATATGAAGTTCGGGAAAAACATTTAATGACTCGGGATGATGATTTGAAGAGAAAAACTCAGCTAAATCTATGGGTTCATCATCTAAAATATTCCCAGCGTCAATATCCTCAATCAAGTGAAAATCAATATTCTCAGACACCTCATGAAAAGCATGGATTTCAATCAATTCAGGTTCTAAGATAGAGGTGTAGAGGTCAAAAGGATTGGGTGTGGTTTCACTTGGCAAGGTCTCTTCACAATCTGGCAAATCAAACACTACAAAGTCGCACAATTCATTAAACATTCTATCTTCAACTGATAATTCATTTGGGACACTTGATAGACTTTCAACACAGGAGTTGTGGGATTCAATTAGAGACGGGTAGGATTGATTTGGAAGGGTATACAACTCACTTTCTCCACTCAAATTCTCCGCCTGTCCTACCGCTTCATCATACATTGGAAAATTTGGAGCTAGCTGGAAACTAGCTACCGGGTCAGTAGGTTGTATGAGAGCGGCCATGGACGCATTCAAATCCATCATCTGTTGGCTTGACGCTACCCTAAAGTCTTCCAACGACTGTTCTAGACTAGACATTGGTTGTGAAGGGGTTTCAGTAAAAGATTCAAAGTTGTTTGGATACTGAAAACTCCCAAATGGCGGTTCTGATGCAATGTCTAGGGAAGGTGCAAAAGTAGGGTAGGATTGGTAGGAATTGAATGGCTGGACAGGAGCAGGATCAACATTTGGATAGGAAGGTGAATGGAATTATTGATCCCAAGAATTTGAAGTGGTGATAGGAGTGAAAGATCGGCTACGAGATTGTTCAATACGTTCTGCAATAGACATAGGTCTTGGAGTTGCAACATGACTCGAAGAAGGGGTATCAACATAAGAAGTGGTGAATGTATGAAATGGTTGATACGAAGTGGATTGAGGAGTCAAATTGTTTGTCCTAGACGCGTCTATCCGATCTCTCAATGAAATTTTGGGCATGGAGGGGTCGTTCGAAGTTCGGCCAAAGCAAGAACCGTAAGAAGTAATGTCTGGTTGTGGGTACCAACGTTCGGCAAGAGTTTTTCGAGGTGGGGTACCCATGATATGAAGAGAGAGAAAGAAATGTAGAGAAAAGGAGGGGAAAAAGAATGGGATTTTTTTTGTTTTTTTTAGATATTAACAAAAGAATGAAATATACACAAAAAAGAATCTGGACAAAAACAATCACGACACAAAAATACCACACACCTAATCGTTCTAGGGTTCACCTAGGTAAACTAGACCTGCTCCAGAACTTGATTGTCGAAGTAAAACTGTGTCGAGAAACGGGCTCAAGATACACTGATCACGAGGCCAGGTAAGTGCAGAGATAATGGGAGGTTTTCCAACGCTTTCGCGAAGTTCCTTAATTAAATAACCCTTTCTCTTTTGGCTGTTTCGCCGTTAACACTTTCCTAGACACCCCGTAAACAATGTACCGTTAAATAAGGTTCTAAACACAGTTAACTTCTCTTAGTGAGCGCGAATTCCATAAGGCTTAAAGTCTAATTTCTTTTAAATTTTGTGCGGGTAAACGTTATGCTTAAGTTCGTGATTTGTGGGCCACGGAAAAGGTGATGAAATCCTTTACCGTATGTTGTGGGGTTCGCTTGCCCTTAAGTCCGTATTAATGTATGCAATGCGCAATTCAAAAAATTCTATAAAGAATCAAACAATCGTTTTTTAGTTTAAGCACGGCACTGCAACAAATACGGGTTAGTCAATTTTTAGCGTTTGCTAGCGAACTTGCAAAGAATCCTGCAAAGAATAGTATATTGGAAGCGTCGGATTTGAGAAGAAGGTGTTAGTAAAGTACGTACCGTTAAGTTTTGGGTTAGGAAACCCCCGTTGAATCAAATCCGGTAAGCTTGAAAAGTTCGCTTGCGCGGGTCAAACTACTCGGATCTTTGGCACTGTACTTTGCAATCACCTTAGCCTTGAACGTACACTTTGCTCCCCACAATCGCTGTTTGCAAATCCGCAAAAATCTGCACACTTGCCTACAAAAATGATCAAAAATAACAAAAAGAATTTTTTTATAAATATATACAAAAAGAATATTAACCCGAATAACAAGAAAGAAAATACGCTACCGTCTCCCCGGCAACGGCGTCATTTGATCGCACGCTTTTGGCGTGTCGGATGTTCAAAGTTCTAAAGTTTACCGCGATCAGGATGGTGTCGCTATGCAGCTAGCCGGTTGAGCATGGGTCGATCCACAGGGAGATGGTTGTATTTCCGTACTTGTCTTAGACGAGTCAATAAAGAATTTGTATGTGTTTGTTCGAGTCTATCCTAAGTGTATTATTTGCAGGTATAAAGTTGTTAAGAAAAAGATACGAGATTATAAGCTAAAGAAATCCGTACTCAAAACCTTTGAGCCGAGTCTTGACCAATTGAAGCTAGAGCAATCGGCAACAACGTGGATTAGGGGATTTAAGCGCGGTATTCGTGGAATCCGGCTTATTTACCCTTGTCCTTCCGTTCTTGTCTCTTGCTTTCGCCTCCGGCCAAACCGAACGCAACCGGTCGCGGTTAGGAATCACCGTTACCTTGTTAGGGTAGGGTGCCTAACGGAGCGCTTGCGTATCGTTTGGGCGGAGTTCAATGGAAAATACGGGAAAAGGAAATGAGCAAAGAACGTTAACTTATAATATCGTATTTATTCTTAACAATGATAATTACAACCATTCACAAAAACGAACCAAAAAGAGAGAACAAAAAGAAAAGAACAAAGAAAAGAAAAGATTACAAACAAGTAATTAAAGTGCATGGAATTAAATTGCAAGTAATTAAAGACAAGAATGAAAAATTCAAGAAAGTAATTACAAGATAATAAAAAGCAAGAAAGGAAACTAGAAACTAGAACTCAAGACAAGCATGGGATCAATAGCCAACCCTTAAACTTGCAAGCTCAATCAAGAGGTTGCAAGATAAAGAGAAGGGTAAAGAACACATGTGAAATGAAGCACTAATTCCATAAGAAAATACAACCCATGAGATCAATAACTAACTCTTAACCTTTCAAGCTCAATGAAGAGGTTGAAAGATCAAGAGGAAGCAAAAATCTCAAGGGGAAACTAAACAAAAGAGAATGATACAAAACCCTCATCTTCGTTGATCTTCCACTCAAAAAGCTCTCACTACAATCTTCATGGAGGAAAGATGAAGAAGAACTAAAACTAGTAAAAAGAGGCTAAAGAAATTGGACACTTGGTTGGGCTCAGATCTGGAGTATTTATAGGCTACTTACAGAAAACCTAAGGCAATATTCTATTCCCAAATACACTGTGCCACCTACCCCCAAAGTTTCACCAGATGAGGAGCCTAAACGGCCGCGGATCCGCGGCCTAGACCCCATGTTGGCCTCGGATCCGCGGCCATGTGGAGGAATTAGAGGGTCGGATTTCTTTTGTGGTCCTGTGTTGCTGTTTTCTTCTGTTAAACATGTACAGATTTTCAATATTCTTCCATGATTGCTTCAGGTTCCAATAGTCAACAATGATGGCTTCATTTTTCAACACATTTGAATTTATCTCCCTCGAGCTCCGCGCACCCATTGATTCTTGTGCAGCCCCCCTCGTGCTCTGTGCTTGTCCGAGACACGAATGACCATTGTCATATGTCTTGTCTCTGGAACTGGTACTCGGCACGAGATGGATATGGATGACCGGAACCCGGCTTTTATCTGCTGTGACAGATGTTCTGTATTTGGACGTAACTGTGGAGATTTTGTCTTGAATTGCAATATTTGTACTGGAAACCTGTACTCTGTAAATATGTAACAAACACGGATTAAAAGCACCTACCTATAAACACACGAGCATAAGAACGGGCGGTATAAAATGCAGTATTCTGTTATGAACATGTATTATAAGTGAGAAAAATGAATACTTAAGTGAGATAATATTAGTTAATGTAATGTAATATATCAAATATATAATTATACATTAAATTATTAAATCAACACTTGATTTAATAATCCGGCTATATCACATATAACCGACTAATATCAAATGTAACAATTTATCGAATCAATATTTGATCCGATAATCCGGCTATATCACATATAACCGACCTATGTCACAAATCGGGAGAATAGAATGCGGTATCACATACGCGCATTATTCTCGGTCCTGCACATATCACATATGTGCTCCTACTTTGTTTCGCATGAACCTGGAAACATCTGTGTAGACTCTAAAGACTCGTCAACACGCCGGCAACAAGTGATGATCATATCAAATACCCACAAGCCGTAAGCGGTCTGCTAAATGTAACGGCCACCCGGGTATTGAGCAATCAGAAGATCAATAATCAAGCCTGCTGATACTCCTGCGAATCCAATCAGTAACACTACCGTACAGTCCGGTCTCTTTGTCTGATATGTTGCATATCACAGCCTGTGGGTGGCATAACGTCAGACCCCAATAGCCTGATAAGTCATGCCAATGCAAGGTCTATAACTGTTCGAGAAACTACTGATAATACTTACCATTAGATCTCAGCAACCCTGACCAGGGATTTCCTGTTATGGACAATCGAGCATAGCGCTGTAGGGGTTCCTAGGCACACTAAGGAGGTCTCACAAGGCATCAACCATGCCAATTTCAAATTTAACGGTGCAGAGAAACCCTAGATTAGATCGTTAACTAGAATTTTAGGCGACAAAAGCAACTAGTTAACAATATAACTAAAAGAACGAAAATACAACCTTTGTAGATCCGGTCCTCCACCTCCATAGCTCCGCAATGAAGTCTCCTCGCTGTCCAAATGGAATCCCGGGCTCTAGCGTCGGCTTCATCGGAGAAATGGGCGGGCAAGGTCGTCGGCTTCGTGCCGAAGATGATCTACGTCGAGGCATCACAAGATCAAGCTCCCACTTCACCAAGTCAAGAAACTTGTGAAGAAAACACCCTATACTACTTGGCAAGAGGTAGAGGATGAAGAAATAGGAGGTGGGTTCACTTTAGAATTGGATTTCTCACTCATTTTCTCAAGTTGCCATTGATGGAGCAAGGTTTCTTCATGAAGAAGAAGAAGAAGATGATGAAGATAATATGATAAGTGTTAAAGAATAATTGAAAAAGAATTCATTCTTATCATATTCTTCACCATAGTTAAGTGTAGAGAATGAACTAGGGTTAGTTCAAATGGTTAGGGTTAAGCATGAGACAAGAATGGTGACTAAGTGAAAGCTTCATGAATCTTCAACTAAAAACAAACAAAGCCACCATTCTTGTTTACATATCAAAATAAATAAACAAATAAATAAATGAATAAATAGATATGAAAAACAAAACCCTAACCATTTAAATAACCATGGTTTAATCTTTATACAAACTCAAGTAAGCATGTATCATCAAACATGATACAATCAAGTGCACAAAAGTATATCACATATACAACTTGTGAACTTCAAGTGAGAAAATCCATTTAAAGTGAACCAATACTAGTTAATGCAAAAGTAATATATCAAATATATAATTATGCATTAAATCATTAAATCAACACTTGATTTAACGATCCGGTCAAATCACATATAACCGACTAATATCCAATGTATCGACTTATCGAATCAATCCTTGATTCGATAACTAGGTTATATCGCATACAACCATTCGACACATTCATCGTGAGAATGGAATACGGTATCACATACACGCATTATTCTCGGTCCCGCACATATCTCATATGCGCTCCTATTTCGTTTTGCTTGAGCCAGGAAACCTCTATGTAGGACTCTAAAGACTCGTCAATACGCCGGCAGCAGATGATGATCATATCAAGCACCCACAAGCCGCAAGCGGTCTGCTAAACATAACGGCTACCCGGGTATTGAGCGATCAGAAGATCGACGAGGAAGCCCGCTCACACTCCTGTGAATCCAACCAGTAACACTTACCGTACAGTCCGGTCTGTTCGTGTGATATGTCGCATATCTTGCCTAGGGGTGGTAAACGTCAGACCCCAGTAGCTGGATAATTCGTGTCGATATGAGGTCTATAACAGTTCGAGAAACTACTGGTAACACTTACCAGTATATCTCAGCTACCCTGGCCAGGGATTTCCGGTTATAGCCAACCGAACACAGCGCAACATCAACTCCCTATACCGGGAGAGACGAATCCACTCCTATCGCTCATTGCCTCCATGTGATTCGGGACTGTACCCAAAAACCACCATTTTGCACGCCTTCTTGGACGTGGTAAGGTGTAAATCAAAGCACAGTGGGAATCACACAAGACTCTATGACGATCTCGGGTCAACAGACTACTCTGCACCAGTGTCACCAGAGAACTGCCATCTGACGTAAGGTATAATACTATCTGGGAGTTCTCGGCGAGTCCGTCCAGTGTACCCAGTCTCTACTGAGCACCCGTATATCATCTCTGATGTCAAACACCAATGGATATGGGATCATCCATCGCCCATCTGTATGGGTCGAGAAGGTATACGCTAGTCTACTCTGGTATATCGATGCCTCGTCTCGATACACCCTCGACTAGGGATCTTGAAGGATGTTCTTATGGACTACCATGTGAAAGGTTCCTAGGCACACTATAGAGGTCTCACAAGGCATCGATCATGCCAATTTAAAATTTTATAAGTGCCGAGAAACCCTAATACGGATCGTCGGCTAGAATTCTAGGCGAAACATTAAACTAGTTAACACTTTAACTAAAGGAGAGAGGCTACAACCTTTGTAGATCTGGTTCTCCACTTCCTTAGCTCCACGTAGGCGTCCTCTCGCTGTCCATCTCGAATCCCGAACTCAATCGTCGGCTTCATCGGAGAAATGGGCGGACTAGGTCGTCGGCTTCGTGCCGAAGATGATCTACGTCGAGGCATCACAAGTTCAAGCTCCGACTTCACCAAGTTGTGAAACTTATGAAGAAAACACCCAAAACAACTTGGCAAGAGGTAGAGGGTGAAGAAATAGGAGGTGGGTTCACTTTGGAATTGGATTTCTCACACTATAGCTCAAGTTGCCATTAATGGCATCAAGCTTTCTTTCTTGATAAAGATGATGAAGAAGAAGAAAGAATACGATAAGTGTTATGTTAAAAGAATAATAAAATCATTACTTATCATATACTAACTAGGGTAGAGTGTAGAGAATAGACCATGGTTACTTAGATGGGTTAGGGTTAAGCTTGAAGACAAGAATGGTTAAGAAGTCAAAGCTTCATGAAGCTTCAACTAGAAACAAAAGAAAGCCACCATTCTTATCATAACCTTTTCAAAATAAATAAACAAATAAATAAATGAAAAAGCAAAACCCTAATCATCTTTTAACCATGGTTTAATTCTATGCACTTAACCAAATGAGCAAGCATCATCAAACATGATACAAACATGTGCACAAAAGTATATCACATATACCACTCGCACATCAAGTGAGAAAATCCATTTAAAGTGAACCAATACTAGTTAATGCAAAGCAATATATCAAATATATAATTATACATTAAATCATTAAATCAACACTTGATTTAACGATCCAGACATATCGCATATAACCGACTAGTATCATATGTATCGGCTTATCGAATCAATCCTTGATTCGATATCTAGGTTATATCGCATATAACCAATCGATACATTCATCGCGAGAATGAAATACGGTATCACATACACGCATTATTCTCAGTCCTACACATATCTCATATGCGCTCCTATTTCGTTTCGCTTGTGCCAGGAAACCTCTGTGTAGGACTCTAAAGACTCGTCAATACGCCGGTAGCAGATGATGATCATATCAAACACCCACAAGCCGCAAGCGGTCTGCTAAACGTAACGGCCATCCGGGTATTGAGCGATCAGAAGATCGACGAGCCAGCCCGCTCACACTCCTGTGAATCCAACCAGTAACACTTACCGTACAGTCCGGTCTGTTCGTCTGATATGTCGCATAACAAGTGTAGGGGTTGTAAACGTCAGACCCCAATAACCGATAAGTCGTGCTGATGTGAGGCTCATAACAGGTCGAGAAACTACTGGTAATACTTACCAGTAAATCTCTGATCATCCCTGGCCAGGGACTTCCCTGTTACGGCCAATCGAGCACAGTGCAACATCAACCCCCAATACCGGGAGACACGAAACCCCTCCTATCGCTCATTGCCTCCATATGACTCGGGACTGTACCCAAAGACCACCGTTTTGTACGCCCTCATGGACGTGGTAAGGTGGAGATCAAAGCACAGTGGGAATCACACAAGACTCTATGACGATCTCGGGTCTACAGACTAACCTGTACAAGTGTCACCTGAGAACTGCCATCTGACGTGAGGTATAATACCATCTGGGAGTTCTCGGCGAGTCCGTCCAGTGTACCCAGTCTCTACTGAGCACCCGTATACCATCTCTGATGTCAAACACCAATGGATATGGGATCATCCATCGCCCATCTCATGGGTCGAGAAGCGTATACGCTAGTCTACACTGGTATATCGATGCCCCGTCTCGATACACCTACGACTAGGGACCTTGAAGGATGTACATATAGACTACCATGTCCCCACTAGTATGATCTGCATCATAGTCCAGGTAGTCAAGCATTCATCCTAAGGGCTTTACCAACATGTAACTATAAGACAGTATAAAGAGACTAGTATACATGTTAAGATAAAAAGCAACCAGATAGCATACTATCATATCGAGCAAGAAAGTCATCTCTATATATGTCCAAGCATCCAATATAATATACATCATCTGTACAATACTGGCCTCTAGGGCATACATACAACTAACAATCTCCCAATTGCACTAGGGCCAGCTGCTGTAGTATCGCATACCGAGCATCCCGAAGAGTCTCTCAAACTGTATCTGGGAAATGGCCTTCGTGAGTGGATCCGCCGTGTTGTTCTTCGTGTCAACCCTCCTGACCTCGATCTCCCGGCAATCAATTATCTCCCGGATCAGGTGATACCGCCTCAGAATATGCCTGGATCGCTGATGGGACCTGGGTTCCTTGGCCAAAGCCACCGCTCCATTGTTATTGTAATACAAAGGTATTGGATGCTCAATGGATGGAACCACTCCAAGTTCAGTAATGAACTTCTTGATCCAGACAGCCTCTTTGGCAGCATCGTTGGCAGCGATGTATTCAGTCTCCATCGTCGAGTCTGCCACGGTTTCCTGCTTGGAACTCTTCCAGCTAACCTCCCCTCCGTAAAGGGTAAAGACAAATCCCGACTGCGACTTAGAGTCGTCCTTATCACTCTGGAAGCTCGAATCGGTAAAGGACTCCACTTGGAGTTCTCCGTTACCATACACCAAGAGCATCACTTTAGTCCTTCGTAAGTACTTGAGAATGCTCTTCACAGCTATCCAGTGACTCTCTCCAGGATCAGCTTGATACCTGCTCACTACACTTAGTGAGTATGCTACATCGGGTCTGGTACATAGCATCGCATACATGATAGAGCCTACAGCCGAAGCATAGGGTATCCCTTGCATGCGAGCTCTCTCCAAATCAGTCTTGGGAGACATCTCTTTGGAGAGAGTGAATCCAGAGATCGTGGGCAAGTTCCCACGCTTGGATTCTTCCATACTAAACCTATTTAGTATGATGTCAATGTACCTGGATTGGGACAATCCCAATATCCGTTTGGATCTATCTCTATAGATCCTAATCCCCAATATGCAGGAGGCATCACCAAGATCTTTCATCGAGAATCTTTGTGATAAGAAGAGCTTGACCGATTGCAGCATAGGAATATCATTTCCTATCAAGAGTATGTCGTCCACGTACAATACGAGGAAGACAACCTTACTCTCTGCAATCTTCTTGTAAATACAAGGTTCATCTGGGTTTTTGACGAAATTAAACTCTTTGATAACGACGTCAAAGCAGATGTTCCAACTCCGCGATGCTTGTTTTAATCCATAAATGGATTTAAGCAGCTTGAACACCTTCCCGCTGCTCCCACTATCTACGAAGCCCTCTGGCTGAGTTATGTACACGCACTCTTCTAAATCACCATTTAGAAAGGCGGTCTTAACATCCATTTGCCAGATTTCGTATTCATGATATGCAGCGATGGCAAGCATGATCCGGATGGATTTAAGCATAGCCACTGGAGAAAAGGTTTCATCATAGTCCACACCTGGTCTTTGACGAAAACCTTTTGCAACAAGTCTAGCTTTGAAAGTCTCCACTTTCCCATCTACACCAAGTTTCTTCTTGAAGATCCATTTGCTCCCAATGGGTTTTACCCCTTCAGGAGCAACTTCCAAAGTCCATACTTTGTTGGTGTACATGGATTCCATCTCGGATCTCATAGCATCAAGCCATTTCACTGAGTCCCCACTCGTGATGGCCTGCTCGAAGCTAGTTGGGTCATCATCCTCCATGATGCAATCCTCGCTACTACCATCCATGAGAAAACCATAGTATCTTTCAGGTTGGCGAGGAACCCTACTAGATCGGCGGAGAGGCTGTGGTTCGTCGGGAGCTACTGAATCCTCTGGTTCCACTAAATCTTCAGTTTGAGTTTGTGTAGCCGGAATTTCTTCCAGTTCTACCTTATCGCCACTAATTTCCTTTGCAAGAAATTCCTTTTCCAAAAAGGTGGCATGTCGAGAAACAAACACTTTTTGTTCCTCTGTATGGTAGAAAAGATATCCATGTGAATGTTTGGGATATCCCACAAACTTGCATAGAACTGACCGTGCCTCGAGTTTGTCCGGATTTTGCCTTTTGACATAGGCCGGGCAACCCCATATCTTAACTCGTTTAAGACATCGTCTCTTCCCACTCCATATCTCATATAGTGTGGTAGGTACAGATTTAGATGGAACTTGATTCAATAGGTATGCTGCTGTCTCCAGCGCATAACCCCAGAAGGAAATAGGTAACTCAGCTGTGCTCATCATAGAGCGCACCATATCTAATAGGGTGCGGTTCCTCCGTTCTGATACACCGTTGTGCTGTGGTGTATATGGAGGAGTTAGCTGAGAGAGAATCCCATTCTCTTTTAGGAAGTCCAGGAATTCATTGCTTAAGTATTCTCCTCCTCGATCAGATCGAAGGATTTTAATACTTTTTCCGGTTTGGTTCTCGACTTCCCTTTTATATTCTCTAAATTTCTCAAAAGCTTCTGATTTGTGTTTCATCAGGAACACATATCCGAATCTAGAGAGATCGTCAGTGAATGTAATGAAGTACGAATAACCATCCCTGGCATGTGTAGACATGAGACCGCATACATCACTATGTATCAGTCCCAAGAGTTCGGTAACTCTTTCTCCGTGTCCCGTAAACGGAGTTTTGGTCATCTTGCCTTTGAGACATGACTGGCAAGTGTCATAAGATGAAAATTCAAACGGATTTAAATATGTATCTTTATGCAACTTAGCCAGTCGTGTCGCATTGATGTGACCCAGTCTACAATGCCACAAGAAGGATTCGTTCAGTTCTGAACTCTTCCTCTTGTATGTGTTTGTTATGCTCAGAACTGTTGATTGATTTAGAACATAAATGCCATTACACAACGTGCCTGATCCAACCAACTTTTGGTTACGCAAAATGTTCATAACATTGTCCTGTAATACAAAATTATATCTCTCTTTACTCAACAAAGAAACCGATATAATGTTGATTATCAGGTTCGGCATGTAATAGCATTCGTTCAGAACCAATGTATTACCAGTTGGTAATACAAGGTGATATTCCCCGACAGTCTTAGCTGCAACAATTTCACCATTTCCAACTCTAATGTCTTTATCACCTTCTCCAAGTTCTCTACCTTTCCTAAGCCAATGTAACTGATTACATATATGGGATCCTGACCCGGTATCTAATACCCAGGACGTAGAGCAAATGGAGAAACAGTTCTCTGTAACGAACACAACCGAAGAAAATGCATCAACATGTACTTTCTTCATTCGGGTGGTATGGGAATCCTGGTATTCCCCTATATCCTGTTCATTCCTATAACTCTTTTAAGAAAGAACGGAACCAACGTTCCCCAGCACAGTATAACATGCGGGTTCGGTCAATACATCCATATTATTATCTTCATTAGGGCATGAAATGGTCGCTACCTGGAGAGAGAGAGAAGAAAACACTTTAGCGTATGCTCGTGCAAGATCAGATTGGTTATTATCTTATCTAATCAGGATGGCTCCCACTGGTTTTTATCAAATCTTCCTTCAAACCCTAAAAGGAAAGACTAGCCGGGATTAATTACACACTACAAGTTCGCCAATCTTTCAGCCAGGCCAGTGTCGGTACTTTGAGGGAGGTCCCCCGTGCTTTCGCACGAACCTAATTAATGTAAACCTCATTTTCCCAGAGGCGTAACCTCGTTGACACCTTTCTAGACACCTACTTGATCGGCTAATTGCAATGTGCAAAACTCTCCCAGGAGTAACTCTTACTCGCAGTGGGTATCGGGATCCAACTATCTCATAGAAGGTATGCAATCTCATTGCAAATTTCAACACTTGAAATTCTCGATAATATTTTGCCCCTAGTGTCCTATGACCTTGACAAAGGCCAACAAATCACAGGATGCTAGTCAAGTTCATCCCGTCATTTCTTGATTGAATCAAACCCACCCGCACGACCCTTGACAAAGGCCAACAAGGTCGTACGACTACCCTGAAACAATCTGCATCACATGCATAAGCAGATAAGCACTATTCAGCTACCGCACACTACGCCTTGATAAAGGCCAACAAACGCAGCACGAATACTAAACAGTTGTTATCTGAAATGACGGAGGGCTACGGCAGGTTTTTCTGAAAACCTATTGCGTAATGAACTTGATATCGTTGTAGAATCAAATGAAGTTTTGAAATGGAGTGATTTTGAGGCTTTTCTAGTCTTGCTAAAGGGGTCACTCCCAGTGAAGGGATCGTCGGCCCTTTCCTCGTCGAATAAGGTGCGGGATATATCATATATATCACTGTGCAAAGCAGAAACTATAGAAGCAATCAAAAACAAACTGAGGGTGTAGCATCTACCAGTTATTGCTAAAGGAGTCACTCCCGGTGAAAGGATCTCGGTCCTTTCCTCATCGAATAAGGTGCAGGATATATCACATATACCGCTGTGCAAAGCAAGAACTGTAGCTACTTGTTTTATTTAAAATTTGATTCTACAACATCTTAGGTTTCTATTCTTTCATTAATCACATTAATGAAGTCCCATCATTTAAGTACCTAAACATCACAGATAAATACGGCGTACACTTATGCCATCCGCATTCGCCTCTTTGTCCCCTCGTTCACCGTTAGGTTAGGTAACTAACGGCAGAGCGGGGCAGGGCTAGTACGGGTGTAAAACATAAGTAACGTCTATATAATATATCATATATACTATATACTGTATCCATCACAGAACATCACATGATCACATCACAGATATCGCAGCAGAAGAAACATATGAAATATTGGATATACTAGGACGTCCATGTTTTCAATACGAGCCAGTATAAAACACGGATTCCACGGTCGTGATAAATAGCCAATCCCACACCCCTAGACCCCTACGAGAGCGGAAAGCAAACTTACCAATTCTAGGGTTAGGAGACCCGGACTCGACTCCTCGAGATGGTCTCCCACTGGACCCTAGAACCCGGTTACTTGTGCTCCCCTCCTTGGGTCTATCCTAATGCAGAAAAGTAAATAATATACAAAAGGCGACAGCTTCCGCTACCTGGAAGTGCCCCAAATAAAAGAATATTACATACAAGTTTTTACATGAATGAAAATGAAAAAAAAACTCATCTCACATAAAAAAAAAACCCCGGCTATTCGAACACGACGATCCAATATAACATATCCAGCAACACATAACATCACATGTCATCAACGTAATTAAGTATGCTTACCCCAATTGTCGTTGACGTATAGCAACGAAACCGGCGATATGAACATACTACACTTACGGTCATAGAAAAGAAAGTGTAAAACTACAACAGTTGGAATCCGCAACCTCTTTAGACATCACATGCCTAATCAAATGAAATACTTAGACATCACATGCCTAACAGTTATAAACCCCGCATTTTAGTCTCATTATCGAAAAGTCTTTTCAATATCAAGTGAAACTAAACCGCTAGATTTATAACATTCATTCAGTTATCTCATAACTGTTTGTGAATTCCAATTATTGTATCACATTCCAGATAAACAGAAAATGTTAAACATTCCGATCGAACAGTCGAATACCCAAGTTTTCCCGATACAGCTCAACACATGAAATAAGTCTAACAACATTCAGTTCGTGCCTCAGTACCAACGGTCCAGCCGTAGAAGGGTCAAGCCAACGCCTCACATGTGGCATGCCGTACTGCCCCAAACCCGAAGGTTCAAAGGGCAGTTCAAGACGGTCACATAATCGAGTTAAGGTTTGTTGTCTTCTAGAGGGTCCATCGCCTTACTTGCACTACTTAGAACGTCGTTAAACTACGGAAAAATCCAACACTTGGAAATTTCCCGACAGGGGAAAAGTTGGGTATTTATATCCGGTCGAACTTTTTAACAAATTCAAAAATTATCCCGAATCCACATAGACAAAATCTGATAATCCGATCGAATCATCGAATCCCTAAAATTGTTGCGCCACGGCAGCGCCCCGGCCGTCTATCCGAGGCCAAAATGCGGAATCAAAAATTTTCCTTTGCTTGGAACCGGCGCTACCGCGGACAATAAAAACCCGGATCGTAACCATTAACCGATACTAGTTAACAAGAGATGGGGTGAGAGATATACCGAGTGATCCGAGTCCTCCGGTCCTCTCGTCATCGTCCCGATCTCCCGCGGAAAGTCCTTTCTCCATGTCGTCGCCTCCTCGCCGGAAGGGCACCACGTCGCCTGCATCTTTTATAGGCTCCCACCTCAATACCGAGGCAACTCGAGCACGAAGCTGGCAAGTCGACGTGCCCAAGATTTGCTGTATAATGTAGTGTAGATGCTATATCTCATTTGGGGTTTTAGTTGCCATGGAGGATGAAGGAGGAGGTTAAGAAAATTGGTGCTTTCAATTTTCTAGCAAGAAGGATAGAGATGAAGAATTCCTCACATAACCAAAAATGAACTCTCTCATTCTTTTTCTCTCAAGTGAAGCTTCTCCTCTTGTGAGAATGGTGGAGGAAAGAATATTAATCAAATAACAAGAATGGAGGTGAGTGTAGGAGATGCAAAAGGGTGACCACATCAAAAGTAAGCTTCACATCAAAAGGTAATGATAATTCTCTCAAATCAATTTCTAATCACTTCTAATCTCAAAAAGCAAGCCATCATGAAAAGCAAAGATGCTTAATCTATCATAATGCCACAAGTTCAAGAAACCCCCTCCACAAATGTTATTTGCAAACTTGCAAATAACCCCCTCCATCGGAAAAGTCCGGCCGGGAAAGAACAAAGGAAAACCGGCCGGAACGGAAAGCAAACTGGCAACTCCAGAAAACTGGTCCCGTAATAAATTACAGGAAAACCCCGATACTGTGCATACACACCCGCATCTGTATTCCAACCGGATACAAATGCAATGAGGCAAAATCTACACTGTACTAAACTAGGATCCGGCTTAAACCAAAGCCGGCTAGTAATATCCGTTCGATCCTGATCCGTGCATTACCGCACGTATCTAATCGAACCTTGCCATATATCTATACGGCCCCTAGTACAAACCGTCCGATCCTGATCCGTGCAATACCGCACGTATCTGATCGGACCCTGCCATATCTCCATACGGCCTCTAGAGCGTTTCGCCTGAAACTTGAGTAACTGTCTGTGTGGTGGACTCTAAAGACTCATCAATACTATGGATGTGGATTTAACCACTAGCACGTCAGAGGTATTAGACAATACGTGACGGGCCACCAGCTATTGACCAAAAGGGACGTCGATGAGTGAACTCACCCTGACACCCTACTGAGCCTGTCAGTGACAATATCCATACAGTCCGGTCCGTTCGTCTATGAGTATCGCATGGCGGGCCTAGGGGGTTGGTAAAAGTCAGACCCCCAAAAGCGGTACAAGTCGTGTCGGAGTGTAGCCCAGAACACCCTGAGATACTACTGGAATACCTACCAGTAAAGGTTCCTAGGCACACTATAGAGGTCTCACAAGCCATCGATCATGCCAATTTAAAATTTTATGAGTGCCGAGAAACCCTAATACGGATCGTCGGCTAGAATTCTAGGCGAAACATTAAACTAGTTAACACTTTAACTAAAGGAGAGAGGCTACAACCTTTGTAGATCCGGTTCTCCACTTCCTTAGCTCCACGTAGGCGTCCTCTCGCTGTCCATCTCGAATCCCGAACTCAATCGTCGGCTTCATCGGAGAAATGGGCGGACTAGGTCGTCGGCTTCGTGCCGAAGATGATCTACGTCGAGGCATCACAAGTTCAAGCTCCGACTTCACCAAGTTGTGAAACTTGTGAAGAAAACACCCAAAACAACTTGGCAAGAGGTGGAGGGTGAAGAAATAGGAGGTGGGTTCACTTTGGAATTGGATTTCTCACACTATAGCTCAAGTTGCCATTAATGGCATCAAGCTTTCTTTCTTGATGAAGATGATGAAGAAGAAGAAAGAATATGATAAGTGTTATGTTAAAAGAATAATAAAATCATTACTTATCATATACTAACTAGGGTAGAGTGTAGAGAATAGACCATGGTTACTTGGATGGGTTAGGGTTAAGCACTGTAGGGGTTCCTAGGCACACTAAGGAGGTCTCACATGGCATCAACCATGCCAATTTCAAATTTAACGGTGCCGAGAAACCCTAGACTAGATCGTTAACTAGAATTTTAGGCGACAAAAGCAACTAGTTAACAATATAACTAAAAGAACGGAAATACAACCTTTGTAGATCCGGTCCTCCACCTCCATAGCTCCTCAATGAAGTCTCCTCGCTGTCCAAATGGAATCCCGGGCTCTAGCGTCGGCTTCATTGGAGAAATGGGCGGGCAAGGTCGTCGGCTTCGTGCCGAAGATGATCTACGTCGAGGCATCACAAGATCAAGCTCCCACTTCACCAAGTCAAGAAACTTGTGAAGAAAACACCCTATACTACTTGGCAAGAGGTAGAGGATGAAGAAATAGGAGGTGGGTTCACTTTAGAATTGGATTTCTCACTCATTTTCTCAAGTTGCCATTGATGGAGCAAGGTTTCTTCATGAAGAAGAATAAGAAGAAGAAGAAGATGAAGATAATATGATAAGTATTAAAGGATAATTGAAAAAGAATTCATTCTTATCATATTCTTCACCATAGTTAAGTGTAGAGAATGAACTAGGGTTAGTTCAAATGGTTAGGGTTAAGCATGAGACAAGAATGGTGACTAAGTCAAAGCTTGATGAATCTTCAACTAAAAATAAACAAAGCCACCATTCTTGTTTACATATCAAAATAAATAAACCAATAAATAAATGAATAAATAGATATGAAAAACAAAACCCTAACCATTTAAATAACCATGGTTTAATCTTTACACAAACTCAAGTAAGCATGTATCATCAAACATGATACAATCAAGTGCATAAAAGTATATCACATATACACATGTGAACTTCAAGTGAGAAAATCCATTTAAAGTGAACCAATACTAGTTAATGCAAAATTAATATATCAAATATATAATTATGCATTAAATCATTAAATCAACACTTGATTTAACGATCCGGTCATATCGCATATAACCGACTAATATCCAATGTATCGACTTATCGAATCAATCCTTGATTCGATAACTAGATTATATCGCATACAACCATTCGACACATTCATCGTGAGAATGGAATACGGTATCACATACACGCATTATTCTCGGTCCCGCACATATCTCATATGCGCTCCTATTTCGTTTCGCTTGAGCCAGGAAACCTCTGTGTAGGACTCTAAAGACCCGTCAATACGCCAGCAGCAGATGATGATCATATCAAGCACCCACAAGCCGCAAGCGGTCTGCTAAACATAACGGCCACCCGGGTATTGAGCGATCAGAAGATCGACGAGCAAGCCCGCTCACACTCCTGTGAATCCAACCAGTAACACTTACCGTACAGTCCGGTCTGTTCGTCTGATATGTTGCATATCTTGCCTAGGGGTGGTAAACGTCAGACCCCAGTAGCTCGATAAGTCGTGTCGATATGAGGTCTATAACAGTTCGAGAACTACTGGTAACACTTACCAGTATATCTCAGCTACCCTGGACAGGGATTTCCGGTTATAGCCAATCGAACACAGCGCAACATCAACTCCCTATACCGGGAGAGACGAATCCCCTCCTATCGCTCATTGCCTCCATGTGATTCGGGACTGTACCCAAAAACCACCATTTTGCACGCCCTCTTGGACGTGGTAAGGTGTAAATCAAAGCACGGTGGGAATCACACAAGACTCTATGACGATCTCGGGTCAACAGACTACTCTGCACCAGTGTTACCAGAGAACTGCGATCTAACGTAAGGTATAATACCATCTGGGAGTTCTCGGCGAGTCCGTCCAGTGTACCCAGTCTCTACTGAGCACCCGTATATTATCTCTGATGTCAAATACCAATGGATATGGGATCATCCATCGCCCATCTGTATGGGTCGAGAAGGTATACGCCAGTCTACTCTGGTATATCGATGCCCCGTCTCGATACACCCTCGACTAGGGACCTTGAAGGATGTACTTATGGACTACCATGTCCCCACTAGTATGATCCGCATCATAGTCCAGATTGTCAAGTACACATCCTAAGGGCTTTACCAACATGTAACAGAGAGACAATCAGTATACACCTTAAGGTAAAGTGCAACCAGATAGCATACTATCATGTCGAGCAAGAAAGTCCTCCCTATATATGTCCCAGCATCCACTACAATATACATCCTATGTACAGTAATGGCCTCTAGGGCATACATATAACTAACAAGCGCAACATCAACTCCCAATACCGGGTGAGACGAATCCCCTCCTAACCCTCATTGCCTCCATGTGACTCGGGACTACTCCTAAAAACCACCTTTTTGCATGATCTCTTGACCGTGGTATGGTGGAAATCTGTCACGACCCGAAAGTACGGAACGTGACCGGCACTTAGATTACGAAGCGTCTAGAGGCGCCACGTGACCTAAGTAAGCCGAAGCCCAGAAATCTAAACCATAAAAGAAGAAAAAGAAGAAAAGAAAAGAAAACAAGTATAAAAATATCAGCAAATTTTACCAAAAATTTCGGCAGAGGCTCCTCTGTAAAAAACTGGCCCCCAAACGGGTACAACAAGTATAATATACATAAACAATAAAAAGCATCCCCAAACGGGTGCTAGCTCAACGCCAACAGGCGGAAACAACCACAACAAGCACAATAGTATACAACGCCAAAGGGCGAGGCTCAAAACTCAAAGAAGACAAAACCACCATATCAGAATAATACATGCGCGACTCTAAGGTCGAAATAAAAGACTGGTCCAATAAACTTATCAAGTAATACAAGTATGGTTGATGGAGCTTACTAGATACAAATGAATGAATAAAATACAACGGTGGTTCAGATACAAGTGAACCAACCTACCGTGCAAATCACCCTGAAATAAAAGATGTGCCAGCAAACTGCCCTGGAAACCTGTACATCGAACCTGTAAGGAATTTGGCACAACGGGGGTGAGTTGCCAACTCGTGAGTAGAAGACATCTACGAAAAGAAATTGAATGCACGACGCTATCCTAGGTCATAATAGTACACTACTATATCCCAAACATCTAGTACTAGCAGGGTAATACTACGTGTAAGTGCAAATACTCCGTGACGTGTCAGTGCCTCATATAGTACTAAGTCATATGAAATGAAATGCATGCACCATGAATGTAAAGTCACAAATCCTGAAATCCAGATATATATGTATGAGAACCTTTAGCCGTTATCATAGTAAAGTGTGTATAAGCATCTGAAATCTCAACAATGAAATCCATAGAAATCCGTATCAAGTATCGACACAACACATGTAATCTCAAGTATCAATATGTCGGGCTCCGTCAGTCCGGATCGGCCCATATCATCAAATCCCACGACAACGGTCGGTATCCTCCGGATATCCGCCGCGCCAGACATCACCGGTAGGTAGTCTTCCCCTGCCAGGCTCATCGTCTACAACTCGATCTTCTTGCCCCGGGGTACCATACCGGGCCCACCATGTACCCGAGACGGTTCATCCACTCCTCGAATCGGGTCTCGAAATCCAACAGAAAACATAAAATCTCATGGTGGACGACACATACATCACGAGAAAACCGCAACTTTGTTTAAAAAGAGAGGAGGAGAGAGAGAGAAATTTTTATATATTTTTGCGGTTTTCCCCAAAAATCCAGAAATCTCATAGAAATCCAAATCTCAAAATCATGAGTAACTATATGATAAGTGTCGGCATATGCCCATAATACTGCATGATAACACGAAAATATGAATGTATGAATGTCTAAGTAATGAATATCATGTCTTATACTTATCATCAGAGAGTGATCACAATATTATATCGGTTTAGTTGTTAACTGATTCTATCAATAAAAGATAATATGATCTAAAGTGTACGTGACATAGCAATTACCGATGATGATGTGTGTGAGCCGGCAAATAAGTGTGCGTGGAATATGCGCATCATCGGTAATGGTGCTGGTGTCCTAACAGGTAAGGTTTATACTGATTATAGCAACATATGTAAGAACATGCACCATGATGATTACAGTATGAATGTAAATACAGATGTGCATTACCCACTCCTCTGCGAAATACGAGTACAACTACCACTATGTGAGTCGAACCTAAACTAGTGTCCATCTAACATCCTAAGGAACTAAACCTAAGAACTAGTCAGTAAGAAACTAGAGGCTACCTAAGGTCTGAATCAATATCTCTAATAGTCGGCGATCCCGCCTCAACAGCGTCACGTACGTAGTACGGCTTCCTCGAATCAAGAGTGCGGATCAATCATCAAATCTAAGCCTCGTACGGTAAAATCCATCGTACGGTATCCCAATGTCGGGGTACGGTCAAGTATCTCCTAGGTGTCTCCTCATTCGTATAATGTCATATGTATCATATTGTGATTAAGTCATACCGATATCTTATCGCCATCAAGTCACACCTATACGATATCGACATCAGGTCACACCTATATGATGTCGTAAACAAGTCATACATATC
Source organism: Agapanthus africanus (assembly GCA_030015575.1). Lineage (NCBI taxonomy): Eukaryota > Viridiplantae > Streptophyta > Magnoliopsida > Asparagales > Amaryllidaceae > Agapanthus > Agapanthus africanus. The sequence continues at coordinate 77,112,699 of JASDDO010000031.1, forward strand.
CCAAATCGTGACCAATCACAAGTTACAGTCCGGGTACTATTTTAGAGTCCTATGTATCTCAACATCAACACTACCCATTATAACTTATATATACCTGTTCATTACCTCATTCTCTAATGATCCGCTAACATTTAATACGACCGTATAGTCAAGAATCACGGCATCAAGCCCAGTTATAATGTTTCATCATACCTCAGATACCATGTCACCTCAAAGAATCCCATGTACGTGTTGTATATATATATATATATATATACCTATACCTAGTTCTATATATATATACACACTTATACGTACACACCATGTCGAGTTTCAGTGTGTGCGTGTGTGTTTCTATCTGAAACCTACGAACTTTTCCAAGGTACTCATCCTCTGATATAGTTTTCCTAAATCGGTCTAGTCCAGCCTAGGGTCAATACTAGGGTCCTACTAGGGTCACGTCTGGTTTCCTAATGTCAATAAGTACTATTCCTATTCTACGTTGCGGGGGTGCTAAACGCCATCCACCCGACTTCCCCCCGTAGATATGTATCTACTCACCTGGTCCATGTCTGCCGACGATCGTGTCGCCATCCTCCTCTTCATCGCCCGCAGTCCACTTGAAGGGTACCTAAACGCAAACATATAAATAGCATCGTAAACCGAATCACATACAAAAGTCAAACGATACAAGGAACAAGCATAGGTTAAAACCTATGTCCCGTCCACGCAAAAGAACCAAATACCGCTCGATATCGGCGTACAAACTCCGATGGATCGAGATAACATCAACAAACAACTCGTAGTTTTAAAACACATTACTTATATTATAAAACATGATTAAATCCATCGAAACCCTAAAATCAATCAAATCGTCCGTTTTCGAAAAACCCGAAAAATGTCGATTTACCGTTTTTCATCAAAACTTGACATTTAAATGAATCCAAAGGTCATAAAACTCATTAAATAGCATATCTAGACTATACAAACTATTACTATATTTTTATTACATATATTTGTAGAAATTTGAATTTTCTAGTTTACAACCATTAACAATTTTCAACATTTTAAAGCAAAATACCACAATTCCACCACAAAACATGATTTCGCATGAATTAATGTCTTAAACTACAATTCATGATGATAGTGATATAATAAAACCATAATTATATTTTTAATCTCATTTATATAGAAATTTCCAAAATCTAGTTTACAAAATTAGCAATTTTTATCACAATTTATCAATTATCCATAGAAACTTGCAATCACACTAAGTTTTTCTTTCCACCAACAAGTTAATACTCTTATTAAGACCAAAATCTAGTATTAACAATATTAATTGAGATTTATTTCACCAATAATTAGGTTTTATAGAAACCTAGTTAGCAAAATTTCCTAATTTAAACCATTTTCAATGAAAAATTTACAATTCAACAATCATGCAAGATTTTCCAAATCCAAAAGTGTTAAACTAACTATTATAACCCTAAATAATTAACAAAAATCATAACTTGAATTTAGAAACCCTAACTTGAATTTTTAAAATTGAACATAGAACTAATTCATTAAATCTAATTAAGCTTAAATGAACATCTAAAACAATAAATCAAAAGAAAGAAATTATACCTCCCAAAATATGAAATCCAAACTAGAAATGAGCCTCCAAAATGCATGCTTTCCATCTCCAAAATCCATGTAAAAATGAGTAAGGAATAAAGGGTATGAAATAAATAGGATTTTGTGGAATTTTAATGGAATTTTTGATGTATTTTTGATCATTTTTGAATAAAAAAGAGGTGGAAAATGGGGGGGGCAGCCATGGTGGGGTTTTGGCCGGCCTAAGTGAGGAGAGTGAGAGAAAGAAGAGAGTGTGCTAAGTGTGTGGAAGTTTCAAGAAGAGAAACATCATTAAATGTCTTTTCATGTATTTATTTATTTATTTATTTACTATAGCAACTCAAGAAAGCTCTAGAAATTAGGAAAAATTTGCAAATAAATTTTTCATGATACACACTAATTTCTAATATGCCATGGTTCATTTTTACAAATTAAAACCATTTAAATTTGTAATTTACACTAATTTAGTGTAAAAATAAACCTTATGTTAATATTTAAAATAATTAATTTAGGAAAAATATTTTATTAAATTGTGATAAAAATTTATAAGTGGCTAAATAAACACTATTTACTAGTAATTTCATAATTAAAATAGATATTTTTAAAATTATAATGAAAAACAATCACGGTTTGGTTTTACGAAAATACATTTTACTTTACCGAAAATCCTAAAATTCACTTAAACACTTTTATTCATTTAATTATTTATTTAATCACTTTTAAAATGTTACAATCTTCCCCCCTTTTAGAAATTCGGTCCCCGAATTTAAATTAAAACTCCCCCTCCAAATACTAAAACATTTAGCAAACACTCAAATCGTCGGGGCTCCGTAATCATCAATACATAACAAAAATCAACTCCGTCAAGCATAATGCAATCATCGGAGTTATGGAGAGAATAAAATATCAAAACCCAATATGAAAACCATCTTAATATACATCAATCTATAACTTATATATAGTGTGCATCACAGTAAAACCGTTCAAATATCTGGATAAGGAAATATGCAAAAAAAAAAAAAAACCCCTTTTGAAAATCGTCGTGTGATGCACAGGTCACGGCATAAGTAGCGGACGGTTTAAAAAAAACTAGATATATATATATATATATATCTTTTATTTAACATACACGTCCCGCCTGGTTACTAAATCAGATAGTAATAATTATGAAAACATACTGCTCAAACTGAAATCAATCCCAATCACATCAATAAATTGTCATGTGCGTCCGGTGCACACTGAAATCGAAACCAAATACAGATACCATGAATACCCACAAAACAAAACTAGGTGCAACAGGTGTGCACCAAAAACATCTGTCCAGTGCAACGGGCGTGCACGACTCACTATCAGGTGCATCTAATCTGCACAAAACCCCGATTTAGTGCATCTGGTGTGCACCAAATCGCATCAAGTGCGCCAAGTATGCGCAAGAATCCTAATCAGGTGCACATGGTGCACAAAAACATATATCGAATATCAAAATCAAAATCACAGTACAAAAATGCATGAAAACTAGGTCGAAACATAGGTCAAAATCATGTGTAGCCCCTATGCACGAAATCAAATCAAAAATCTCAAATCATATAAAACCAATTCAAGGGTACTGGGTGTATACTAAACAACATCAATACAACTGATATATGAAACACAAATAGAATGAAGGTACATACATGAAATACCAATCGTAGAACAAAAATCCTCAAAATACAAAAATCCAATCAATGAAAATATGAAATTCAAATCACTAGATCAAAATCGTAAACACTATCGTCAATGCGCGCATCTTTCCTCTGATATCGGCTGCTTCAAACTCGTCCCTTCGTAGCTGTGCAGACTGCGCTACCAACGGCAACACTCATATCTAGAGTCTTCCACGTAGTCGATCCCTTCATCTGATATCCGGACTACATTAAACTTTTCGATCGATCCATCAAATTCCCATACTCCCCGAGAGCTCAACACTCAAGTACAGTTTAAAAATATCCGGTACATACCCCAGCATCGATGATCCAGCCGTAGAAGGGCAAACCCAAGCCTCACCAATGGCACAGCGGAACTGCCCTAAACCCTAAGGTTCAAGGGCGTTCTCGTGGTCATTATGTCGAGTTAGGGTTTCATTCTTCTAGAGGGTCCATCGAAATACCTGCATGTTCTTCCGAATACTTTAAACTTAGGAAAATGGTTTTCTGATAATCGTTCGAACCCTTTAACTTCATCCGGACGGCATGTGAATACCCTTCGTCCGCACGCTAAGCAATGCTTCAATCCTCAAGAATAACCAATACTCTAATGGTTATCGCATTCGAGCCGCAGCTCCCTCTGCTAGTGCACCCCGTGGTAACAGGAACCACCCTCCGACATCGACGAAGATAGACCAAAGGAACGAATGAAATACGGTGCAAACAAATGTACATCCTAAGGCTCCTTAAGCAGGGTAGCGTATCGTAAGTATGCCGCGGACCATACCCACGGTACGTTACTCTACCTAAATCGCCTACTCCATCAACCAAGGGTCACCTAGACTTATACAGGGTTAAACCTAGCGCTCTGATACCAACTTTGTCACGACCCGAAAGTACGGAACGTGACCGGCACTTAGATTACGAAGCGTCTAGAGGCGCCACGTGACCTAAGTAAGCCGAAGCCCAGAAATCTAAACCATAAAAGAAGAAAAAGAAGAAAAGAAAAGAAAACAAGTATAAAAATATCAGCAAATTTTACCAAAAATTTCGGCAGAGGCTCCTCTGTAAAAAACTGGCCCCCAAACGGGTACAACAAGTATAATATACATAAACAATAAAAAGCATCCCCAAACGGGTGCTAGCTCAACGCCAACAGGCGGAAACAACCACAACAAGCACAATAGTATACAACGCCAAAGGGCGAGGCTCAAAACTCAAAGAAGACAAAACCACCATATCAGAATAATACATGCGCGACTCTAAGGTCGAAATAAAAGACTGGTCCAATAAACTTATCAAGTAATACAAGTATGGTTGATGGAGCTTACTAGATACAAATGAATGAATAAAATACAACGGTGGTTCAGATACAAGTGAACCAACCTACCGTGCAAATCACCCTGAAATAAAAGATGTGCCAGCAAACTGCCCTGGAAACCTGTACATCGAACCTGTAAGGAATTTGGCACAACGGGGGTGAGTTGCCAACTCGTGAGTAGAAGACATCTACGAAAAGAAATTGAATGCACGACGCTATCCTAGGTCATAATAGTACACTACTATATCCCAAACATCTAGTACTAGCAGGGTAATACTACGTGTAAGTGCAAATACTCCGTGACGTGTCAGTGCCTCATATAGTACTAAGTCATATGAAATGAAATGCATGCACCATGAATGTAAAGTCACAAATCCTGAAATCCAGATATATATGTATGAGAACCTTTAGCCGTTATCATAGTAAAGTGTGTATAAGCATCTGAAATCTCAACAATGAAATCCATAGAAATCCGTATCAAGTATCGACACAACACATGTAATCTCAAGTATCAATATGTCGGGCTCCGTCAGTCCGGATCGGCCCATATCATCAAATCCCACGACAACGGTCGGTATCCTCCGGATATCCGCCGCGCCAGACATCACCGGTAGGTAGTCTTCCCCTGCCAGGCTCATCGTCTACAACTCGATCTTCTTGCCCCGGGGTACCATACCGGGCCCACCATGTACCCGAGACGGTTCATCCACTCCTCGAATCGGGTCTCGAAATCCAACAGAAAACATAAAATCTCATGGTGGACGACACATACATCACGAGAAAACCGCAACTTTGTTTAAAAAGAGAGGAGGAGAGAGAGAGAAATTTTTATATATTTTTGCGGTTTTCCCCAAAAATCCAGAAATCTCATAGAAATCCAAATCTCAAAATCATGAGTAACTATATGATAAGTGTCGGCATATGCCCATAATACTGCATGATAACACGAAAATATGAATGTATGAATGTCTAAGTAATGAATATCATGTCTTATACTTATCATCAGAGAGTGATCACAATATTATATCGGTTTAGTTGTTAACTGATTCTATCAATAAAAGATAATATGATCTAAAGTGTACGTGACATAGCAATTACCGATGATGATGTGTGTGAGCCGGCAAATAAGTGTGCGTGGAATATGCGCATCATCGGTAATGGTGCTGGTGTCCTAACAGGTAAGGTTTATACTGATTATAGCAACATATGTAAGAACATGCACCATGATGATTACAGTATGAATGTAAATACAGATGTGCATTACCCACTCCTCTGCGAAATACGAGTACAACTACCACTATGTGAGTCGAACCTAAACTAGTGTCCATCTAACATCCTAAGGAACTAAACCTAAGAACTAGTCAGTAAGAAACTAGAGGCTACCTAAGGTCTGAATCAATATCTCTAATAGTCGGCGATCCCGCCTCAACAGCGTCACGTACGTAGTACGGCTTCCTCGAATCAAGAGTGCGGATCAATCATCAAATCTAAGCCTCGTACGGTAAAATCCATCGTACGGCATCCCAATGTCGGGGTACGGTCAAGTATCTCCTAGGTGTCTCCTCATTCGTATAATGTCATATGTATCATATTGTGATTAAGTCATACCGATATCTTATCGCCATCAAGTCACACCTATACGATATCGACATCAGGTCACACCTATATGATGTCGTAAACAAGTCATACATATCCCAAATCGTGACCAATCACAAGTTACAGTCCGGGTACTATTTTAGAGTCCTATGTATCTCAACATCAACACTACCCATTATAAATTATATATACCTGTTCATTACCTCATTCTCTAATGATCCGCTAACATTTAATACGACCGTATAGTCAAGAATCACGGCATCAAGCCCAGTTATAATGTTTCATCATACCTCAGATACCATGTCACCTCAAAGAATCCCATGTACGTGTTGTATATATATATATATATATATACCTATACCTAGTTCTATATATATATACACACTTATACGTACACACCATGTCGAGTTTCAGTGTGTGCGTGTGTGTTTCTATCTGAAACCTACGAACTTTTCCAAGGTACTCATCCTCTGATATAGTTTTCCTAAATCGGTCTAGTCCAGCCTAGGGTCAATACTAGGGTCCTACTAGGGTCACGTCTGGTTTCCTAATGTCAATAAGTACTATTCCTATTCTACGTTGCGGGGGTGCTAAACGCCATCCACCCGACTTCCCCCCGTAGATATGTATCTACTCACCTGGTCCATGTCTGCCGACGATCGTGTCGCCATCCTCCTCTTCATCGCCCGCAGTCCACTTGAAGGGTACCTAAACGCAAACATATAAATAGCATCGTAAACCGAATCACATACAAAAGTCAAACGATACAAGGAACAAGCATAGGTTAAAACCTATGTCCCGTCCACGCAAAAGAACCAAATACCGCTCGATATCGGCGTACAAACTCCGATGGATCGAGATAACATCAACAAACAACTCGTAGTTTTAAAACACATTACTTATATTATAAAACATGATTAAATCCATCGAAACCCTAAAATCAATCAAATCGTCCGTTTTCGAAAAACCCGAAAAATGTCGATTTACCGTTTTTCATCAAAACTTGACATTTAAATGAATCCAAAGGTCATAAAACTCATTAAATAGCATATCTAGACTATACAAACTATTACTATATTTTTATTACATATATTTGTAGAAATTTGAATTTTCTAGTTTACAACCATTAACAATTTTCAACATTTTAAAGCAAAATACCACAATTCCACCACAAAACATGATTTCGCATGAATTAATGTCTTAAACTACAATTCATGATGATAGTGATATAATAAAACCATAATTATATTTTTAATCTCATTTATATAGAAATTTCCAAAATCTAGTTTACAAAATTAGCAATTTTTATCACAATTTATCAATTATCCATAGAAACTTGCAATCACACTAAGTTTTTCTTTCCACCAACAAGTTAATACTCTTATTAAGACCAAAATCTAGTATTAACAATATTAATTGAGATTTATTTCACCAATAATTAGGTTTTATAGAAACCTAGTTAGCAAAATTTCCTAATTTAAACCATTTTCAATGAAAAATTTACAATTCAACAATCATGCAAGATTTTCCAAATCCAAAAGTGTTAAACTAACTATTATAACCCTAAATAATTAACAAAAATCATAACTTGAATTTAGAAACCCTAACTTGAATTTTTAAAATTGAACATAGAACTAATTCATTAAATCTAATTAAGCTTAAATGAACATCTAAAACAATAAATCAAAAGAAAGAAATTATACCTCCCAAAATATGAAATCCAAACTAGAAATGAGCCTCCAAAATGCATGCTTTCCATCTCCAAAATCCATGTAAAAATGAGTAAGGAATAAAGGGTATGAAATAAATAGGATTTTGTGGAATTTTAATGGAATTTTTGATGTATTTTTGATCATTTTTGAATAAAAAAGAGGTGGAAAATGGGGGGGGCAGCCATGGTGGGGTTTTGGCCGGCCTAAGTGAGGAGAGTGAGAGAAAGAAGAGAGTGTGCTAAGTGTGTGGAAGTTTCAAGAAGAGAAACATCATTAAATGTCTTTTCATGTATTTATTTATTTATTTATTTACTATAGCAACTCAAGAAAGCTCTAGAAATTAGGAAAAATTTGCAAATAAATTTTTCATGATACACACTAATTTCTAATATGCCATGGTTCATTTTTACAAATTAAAACCATTTAAATTTGTAATTTACACTAATTTAGTGTAAAAATAAAGCTTATGTTAATATTTAAAATAATTAATTTAGGAAAAATATTTTATTAAATTGTGATAAAAATTTATAAGTGGCTAAATAAACACTATTTACTAGTAATTTCATAATTAAAACAGATATTTTTAAAATTATAATGAAAAACAATCACGGTTTGGTTTTACGAAAATACATTTTACTTTACCGAAAATCCTAAAATTCACTTAAACACTTTTATTCATTTAATTATTTATTTAATCACTTTTAAAATGTTACAAAATCAAAGCACATTGGGAATCACAGAAGACTCTATGACGATCTCGGGTTGACAGACTAACCTGTACCAGTGTCACCAGAGTACTGCTATCCGACGATAGGTATAATACCATCTAAGAGTCCTCGGCGAGTCCGTCCAGTGTACCCAGTCTCCACTGAGCACCCGTATACCTTCTCTGATGTCAAACACCAATGGCTATGGGATCATCCATCGTCCATCATATGGGTCAAGAAGAGCATACGCCAGTCTACTCTGGAGTATCGATGCCCTGTCTCGATACTCTCACGACTAGGAACATTTGAAGGATGTACTTACCGACTACCATTTCCCCACTAGTATGATCTGCATCATAATCCTGGTTGTCAAGTACTCATCCTAAGGGCTTTATCAACATATAATAGAGAGACAATAAGTGTACATGTTAAGATAAAGTGCAACCAGATAGCATATTATCATGTCGAGCAAGAAAGTCCTCCCTATATATGTCCAAGCATCCACTACAATATACATCACATTTACAGTAATGGCCTTTAGGGCATACATATAACTAACTTTTGTATATGTTGATATGGATGCACACATGCAAGCATACATGTGTCATGGTTGATGATACATTGGTGGTGGCAATGCAAGACTCACATGGTAACATATTTATATATTTTGATAATTTGAGAAAAGTGAAATGGGAATCAAATCATTGTTGACTATTCAACTCTCTTCTGTTGTGCTGACCAAAGTCAATACCATGGTTTCATTGCCCATGGTTTTGTAGCCCATGGTTTTGCTTAAACTCAAGTATCAAAATATCTAGATATTTTGTAACCATGGTTAAGGATGACATAATTCTTACTCTCTTGGGATTATGTTGAGATTATTCTCACTTGAGTCAAGTTAAGCCTTTCTCCTTCTTCCTCCTCCTTCAAGCTCTCTAGGGTTTCAAACGTGAGTGAAGAACATAAAAAGAAAAGGTTTTTAAGTAAGATCCAAACCCGCATCACCAATCTATATTAGTCTAGCCCACTAGTGTAGGTTGTTTGATTCAATTTTTAAAAGATCAAGTGAAGCCACGAGCTTGAGCAAAGGGACTTCGTGGTGGATTATCATGCACTTGGAAGGATTCAAGCGAACCGGTTCAAACCCTAGTTGATCTAAGGAGTCACAAGAGGAGGTCTATAAAGGTTGTATTACTTACCTCTTAGTGTTAGACACTTATTAGTATGTGATACTTGATGTTGTTGCCCTAATTTTCTAGTTCGATTCATGGTTGGTATTATTTAGCACCCCCTAAAATTTTAATATAGCATGTGTGATGCAACCCAAACCCTAGGATGGTGCTAGAGAATCCCTACATACATATCCAACAATCTCCCACTTGCATTAAAGGCCAGTAATTGGCGTATCGAATACCCAACGTCTGCACTAAGGCCAGCTGCTGGCGTACCGCATACCCAACATCTCAAAAAGTCGCTTGAACTGTGCTTGAGGGAGAGCCTTTATAAATGGACCGGCCGTGTTTTCTTTTGTATTCACTCTCTGGACCTTGATCTCCTGGCGATCTATGATCTCTCTGATCAGGTGATACCGCCTTAAGATATGTCTGGATTTCTGATGGGACCATGGTTCCTTCGCTAAAGCTATATCCCCATTGTTTTCATAATACACAGATATCGATCAATAATGGACGGAACTACCTGAAGTTCAGCTATAAACTTCTTCATCCAGACCGCTTCTTTTGCGGCATCGCTAATGTATTCAGCCTCCATCCTTGAGTCTGCGACGTTGTCCTGTTTGGAACTCCTCCAAAACACCGCCCTCTGTTGAGGGTAAACACAAAACCCGAGACAGATTTGCGGTCATTCTTGTCACTCTGGATGCTTGAATCGGTAAAGGACTCGACCTTGAGGTCTCCATTACCATAAACTAGGAACATCTCCTTAGTTTTTCTTAGGTACTTGAGAATGTTCTTCACTGCTGTCCAGTGGTTCTCACTTAGGTCTGACTGATACCGGCTCACCATGCTTAGTGCGTAAGCTACATCTGGTCTTGTATATAGCATCAGATACATTATAGATCCTACCGTCGAAGTGTAGGGTATAGTGCTCATGCGAACCCTCTCCCGTCAGTCTTGGGAGACATCTCCTTGGAGAGGGAGATTCCGTGCAATGCGGGTGTATTACCTCACTTGGAATCTTCCATACTAAATCTCTTTAGTACGATCTCTATGTACCTAGACTGTGAAAGTCCCAGTAATCTTTTAGATCTATCTCTGCAGATCATGATCTCCAGAATGCACGAGGCATCACCTAGGTCCTTCTTGGAGAATCGTTGTGACAAGAATAAATTGACCGATTGTAGTATAGAAATATCATTTCCTATCAAAAGAATGTCTTCCATATACAAGATTAGGAATACGACAGTTCATCCTACAATCTTCTTATATATACATGGCTCATATTCATTCTTGATGAAGTCAAATTCTTTGACAGTTTCATCAAAATAGATGTTCCAACTCCGCGATGCCTGCTTCAATTCATAAATGGATTTAAGCAATTTGCACACCTTTCCGCTGCTCCCACTGTCTACAAAACCTTCTGGCTGATCCATATTAACGCACTCTTCCAAACCGCCGTTTAGAAAAGCCGTTTTTACTTCAATTTGCCAGATTTCATAGTCATGGAAGGCAACAATGGCAAGTAGGATCCGAATGGATTTTAGCATAGCCACTGGAGAAAAAGTTTCGTCATAGTCCACAAATGGTCTTTGAAGAAAACCTTTTGCAACGAGTCTAGCCTTATAGGTTTCCACCTGCCCATCTACACCAAGTTTCTTTTTGTAGATCCATTTGCATCCAACGAGTTTTACCTCAGGTGGAGCAATATCCAAGGTCCACACTTTATTGGTGTACATGAACTCTATTTCGGATCGCATAGCATCCAACCACTTATCAGAGTCCCTACTGATAATGGCATGCCTGAAACTGATAGGATCATCTTCTTCTAAGATGCAATCCTCTCGATACCAGTCTATAAGAAAATCGTAGTATCTCTCGGGAGGATGAGAAATCCTACTAGATCTGCGGAGTGATTGAGGCTCGTCTGGGATCATTGAATTTTTTGGTTCTACCAAATCCTCAGTTTGAGTTTGTGGTTTGATATTTCATCCAGTTCTACCATGCTCCCACTTATTTCTTTTGTAAGAAATTGCCACTCTAAAAAAGTGACGCGATGAGCAACGAACACCTTCTGTTCCTCAGTGTGGTAAAACAGTTATCCTAAAGAATTTTGAGGATATCCCATAAACTTGCACAAAACTGACCATGCCTGTAACTTGTACGGATTTTGTACCTTTACATAGGCCGGACAACCCCATATCTTAATACGTTCAAGATATGGTCTTTTACCACTCCATATTTCATATGGAGCCTTAGGCACCGATTTAAACGGAACCTGATTCAACAAGTACGCTACTGTTTCAAGCACAAGTCCTCAGAAGGAAAGAGGTAACTTGGTATTACTCATCATGGAGTGAACCATGTCCAGTAGGGTATGGTTCCTCCACTCTGGTACACCGTTGTGTTGTGGTGTATACGGAGGAGTAAGATGAGAGAGAATTCCATTCTCTTTTAGAAAGTCCCTGAATTCAGTGCTCAAGCACTCCCCTCTTCTATCAGATCGGAGAATCTTGATACTTTTGTCAGTCTGGTTCTCTACTTCATTTCATAATTCTTTATGGTAACAGAGATCTCCAAATGGAGGTCTTTACCGATTCGAGCTTCCAGAGTGATAATGATGACAACAAATCTATCTCAGGGTTTGTGTTTACCCTGAATGGAGGGCCGGTATGTTGGAAGAGTTCCAAATAGGATACCGTTGCAGACTCCACGATGGAAACTGAGTATATTGCTGCGCATGATGTTGCCAAGAAAGCCGTCTGGATGAGAAAGTTCATCTCAGAGCTAGGAGTAGTTCCAACCATTGTTGATCCAATACCATTGTATTATGACAATAATGGGGCTATGGCGTTGGCCAAAGAGCCCAGGTCTCATCAGCGATCTAGACACATCCTAAGGCAATATCATCTGATTCAAAAGATAGTTGATCGCCGTGAGATCGAGATTCAGAGAGTAGATACAAAGAATAACACCGTGGATCCACTCACCAATGCCCTCCCTCTGTCGTAGCATGAGCGACTTTTTGAGATGTTGGGTATGAGATGTTAGTGTATATGCCCTAGAGGCCATTACTGTATCATACTAGTTTGTATATTACTTGATGGAAGCTTGGGATATTCACAGTTGTATATCTTGATTTGTCTCTACTTCAATATGTGCATGTGTGTAACGATCTAGAAATCGTTTTGTGCTTGTTTCTGTTTTTGGGTGAAATTCAGCGGTATTTTCAGTTTTATACCGATTGCGATCAAACGGCCATATCGAGTTACCAGCACCTAGTTTTGAGAAAATAAAGCTTGTGCGCATACTTTGAGAGTATATGGGACGTTTTGGTGCAATTTGAATTTTTCCCATTTTTAATGTTATTTTAATCCGGTTTGCACATTCTCGGAATTTTCTCTTTTCATCTCTTCTTAAAATTTCCTAAGTTAAACTTAACCACAAGTTTTAAATGTGTGGCCTAGGTTTAAAGGAAGAAAAGAAAAGAAAGGAAAAGAAAAGAAGAGAGAAGAAGGTGCATGTATGTGTGTGTGTGTTGACTTTGCATTAAATGCAAGGAATTGCTAGGAAATTCCCTCTCTCTCTCTCTTCCCTCCACATGGCCGAGCTCTCTCTCCCCTCTACTGCCCATATTCATTTCTTTCTCTCTTTTAATCATAAAATCCATCACAAACTCCATCTCTTTACACAAAAATCCCAAAATCTTCACTTCATCTCATTTTCTTCACTTGGAGCATACAAGCATGGATTCTTGGTGATCTTTTGTGTAGGTATAATTCCTTTACTGCTCTTTTATGTGTTTTTAGTGTAACTTAGCTTTTTAAATTCTGTTTGGAGTGTTAAATTAGGGTTTGATACGAAATATCGTATTTTGGTGTCGGATTGTAGTTTCTAGGATCTGCTTTGAACCAGGTAGATTACTGATGAATTCAACATAGTGTGTGTGTTGTACTAGAGGACCTGGAGCACCACCTGAGGCACGAGACCCATGCCACCGGCCAGGGCCGGCGAGGGCTTGAAGAGGGACCGGCGACGCCGGCCATAGTGAGGAGTTTGGGTGTGGGGTTTTGTCTGTAGGTGTCTGCTAGGGTTTGGGTTCCTCTGGTCTTGTTGAAATTGTTTAGTTTTCACAGTAGCAAAATCTGGGATCATTTGTGCAGTTTCTAGTGTTTCGTGTTCGTGCGATACGTGTTACGACACGCGTCGTGCCGTTTTTGTGGTTTCGCTCTTAAGTTGTTTTCGTCGTGTTGCTACTCTTGTTAGCCACGATACGAACACTTAAGGGGTGGTTGTGTGTTGTTGTGTCGGTTAGATATAGCTAGTTTGTATTTTCTTAGCTATTATTGATATATGTATGTTGTTGTTTATATGTTGCAGGTTCGCAGACGAGGACTACGGACACTGCCACAGGGGGATTCAGGTGGTAGATTTCATCTAGCTTGGAGTGTGGGTGAGTAGATTTAACATCTACAGGGGAATCGCCCGCATGGCGTTATGCGTCTGGGCTAGAAACCTTTACCTTTGTCGCATATTCTATATCATGTTTAGAATTGCGCATATACCTGACTGCTTAGTGATAGTTGTGATTGGATTAGTATCCTTAGGACACTGCACTATTATTGACGGCTCAGATTGCGAGAGCACTGATTGGATGCCACACACACCGTCAATAATTGCCATGTCATTCACGACCATATTTTAGAAATGCTATTGTATGGTTAGGAACATTGTGACTTTTGATACATATTTCCTATTGTTATATTAGACTTGACATGCTAGTTCCTATTTACCTATAGGATGTTGTATCGGTAGGGCTAGATACATATACACCTAGGGGCATGGATACAGGTGTACATGCTTTCCATACTTTACCTATACCTGATAGGTATATCATATCAGCATACAGGCAGGTTTACATGTATTTCATACTTATACCTGATGGGTGTATTACATTATCATATTGGCAGGTGTACTCGTATTTCATACCTATACCTGATAGGTATATTACATCATGACATTGATACTTTCATACTTTACTTATACCTGATAAGTATATCACATCAGTATACAGGAAGGTTACATGTATTTCATATTTATACCTGATAGGTATATCACATCATCATGTTATGGATAGATACCTATATTTCTGCTTTACGATTCATGTATTCATTTATTATCTGGTGAATGCTATGCTATTCATTTATACGCTTTCATTACAGTTTCATATTGCGTATATTTATTCATGGATTATCGCATTGTTATATGGATTTTTCATGATGTTTTCTGGATTTGGGAACCGTGGTGGTTCATGAAATTATGCATACATTGAACACCCGGCTTTCCTTGAGATGATATTATAGCATCCACCATGAGATTTATCGGTGCGGATATATATGTCCTATGCGAGGAGGCGTCGAGAGCCGCATGAGGATACATGGTGGGGCCCGGAGGTACCCCGAAGCTAGAATGTTGTCGGAGTGAGCCGACGTCGCACTGAGGCGATGAGGCCTAGGGGAGCCATACTTTCCGGTGACAGTACCAGTGACTCGGCGGATATCAGGGGGATACCGTTGGGAGTCATGTGCGTATCGATACGTCGAGAGGCGAGGGGCAGACAGAGGCACTCGAGCTCTCGTGATAGCGTATGATACGTACTTATCTGTTTTCTGTGTCGATGCTTGACACATTGGTTTTTATGATATTCCTAAATACTCTTGTATATATAACAGGGGATTGAGCCGCTGTTATATATGCCTTTACACCAATATTAGTGGAATGGGACGCTAATATATGTGTACTGCCCTCATCATATTTATATATGTCATTATATTTAGGATGTTAGAACTGTGCTGGAGATTGATTTGAGACACATGAGATTCATTGGGATTGGATGATGATATCGTACACACTAGAGATGTGAGATTCACTTAGTGGTGTACATTTGATATATTGTGAGATATACTGAGATTGTACAGACGAGACATGTGGGATCCACTAGCTGTTGTACATGTGATATAGGTGAGAGATACCTGATATTGTACAGACGAGATATGTGGGATCCACTAGCTGTTGTACATGAGATATATGTGAGATAGACCAGATGTTGTATATACTAGATGTGTGAGATTTACTTGACTTATACATTCGACACTTATGTGAGATACATTTGATAGAGCGGATTTGAGGAGATGTGACACTTAGATGATATGAGAACTGATTTGGTGACTGATTGAGGCATTGGGATTTGACTTGTCTTACTGGATTATGATCCTACCACGATGTCAGGATTCCGTGGAAATGACATATTTCACTCCATACCTCATCATTATATACTTGTGCACTGTTTTATGTGTTAGGAGTACCTGTGAGAGTACCTTCCTGAGAGTTGCACATTTACTTTCTCATATCCCCAGAGCATGATTATTGCATACTGTTGTCACATTATTATTGCAGGATATATATTGGTGGTACTTGAGAGTGTACTTTCCATTATTACGTACTCATGATATGTTATTATTGAAATGGACATATATTAGATTCATGCTGTACGTACATTCTCGCGATTACCTGCATATGTTATTTACTATTCACGAGTTGGCAACTCACCCCCGTTGTGCCACAGGTTTTGCTGGAGTTTCCCCAAAGTAGTCAAGGCAAGCTATTCAGCTTTTCAGCTACACACTCATCTATCATCTTTTGGGTTGCGGATACCACTTCGCCTGTTAGTGTGCAGTTTTGCCAGGTGGGTTTTGTGGGTATTCAGAGATTGTATTGTATATTCGTTGTATATTGTACTCTCCATCTACTAGCAGTTATTTGTGACTTAGAGACTTGGTGAGGACGAGTTTGTATATATTGTGGATTTGCGATTTTATACAGTTCCTTTCTTTTGTCTCTGATTTCTTCGCTACGGCGTCGTATATCTGTTGTGGATTGTTTTCCGCCGTTGGGCGTGGATTTTGCTCCCATTTGGGATGATTTACTATATATATTCATGTTGTACCCTTTTTAGGGACTGGTTTTATAAAGAAGGTGCTGCCAAAATTTTACAGAAAAATGTGGACTATTTTAAAGAATTTGGGTTGTGATTTCAAATGTTTACAAAACTTTATATTATCTTTTCCGTATTTTTATGGTTTAGATTTCTGGGTTTTGGCTTTCTTTTACTGCGTTACGTCTGGAGGCGTTGCGTAGTATTAGGGCCATCACGTACCATTTTTGGGTCGTGACCAAAGTTGGTATCAGAGCGTGGTTTTACCTTTCGGAGTGTAGGATGACCTGGTATGATGGAGTAGGTAACCTAAGCGGAGTAACGTACTGTGGGTATGTCTGCAGCATACTTACGATGCAGTATTTCGCCTAAAGTGCCTAAGTACAATTTCTTGAGATTCCTTCCTTGATGATTCATATCCTTGAGATTCGATTTCCTTGTTCTTATCGAATCCTATCTCTATTTATAGCCTTGCCATTGATGACTACGGGGACTCAGAGTGTTGCAGCGAGAGCCGAGGTCAGGGTTAGCTCGGGTGAGACGAGCACTGACCAGGAGGGCACTCGTGTTGCACTGTTGCAGATGGATCAGCCTTCGACTGATCAGCTAGCTAGGCTTGTGACAGAGATGCAGGATTTGCGCCAGACGATGAGATCATTGGTTGATGCCATTAGAGCGCAGCGACAGGAGGTTGTCACCCCAGTTGGACAGTTGTTCCTTGGGATCAGCGTGCAGCAGTCTGTTACTTATGTAGTACCAGTGGATGTAGCTCCAGTCGACGAGACACGTATTCCAGAGACTTTGCGAGTTCCAGGACAGTGGAGGACCCGTGTAGGTGTGCCAGTCCAGGGACAGAGGTTCAGTCGTCGTGATAGGTTTCGTGCACGGCATGTGAGTACAAGAGGTGTGAGACGAGGACAGTCGTCTAGCTCTTATCCCCAGGATGGTCAGCAGTTTTCTTCCGGATGTTATCGGTGCGGGAGTTTGGATCATCGGGTTAGATTTTGTACTGAGCCACGTAGATGCGAGACAGCTATACCACAGAGTGGAGGATTTCCGCCTGTTGTGGGTAGGAGACAGACACGAGGGTTTGTTTCTACTCAATCGGATGCCCGGACGTCCAGTGGAGATTTGTCAGGTATCCTTGTTCATGTTCGTTGTTGTACTTGTTGGTTTTTCGCACTTTGTGCCGTGGTTGGGACGAGGATCGTGTTAGATAGATCAGCCGTTTTGTTGTGTTAACTTCTGTCAGCGATTCTTTTGTTGCGCGACACGTATTTCAGTCGTATGCCAGTTGGTGAGGAGATTTTGCCGTCATTGAATCCTTCTAGAGATGTTGGATTTGACTTTCTCCTGGGCATAGATTGGTCAGTTACGTGTTAGGCGTCTGTGGACTACCGTGTGGAAACAGTCAGGATTTGTTTTCCCGGCGAGTCAGTTCTTGTTGTGCAGGTGGATAGTTGTGCCGCCTTTCACAGCTTGAATTCAGCCTTTTTCGCTAGTCAGCTTTGGAGGAGATGTCGTGGATTCTTGGCGTTCATTCGAGATACCGGAGCCACATTGGGATTGTTGGGCCGGGTAGTTATCGTGCAAGAGTTTTCCGACGATATTTCAGGAAAGCTAGCGAAATTCAAGGAGCTTAAGGATCGGCTGCAGAGTTGTTGTTGGGAGGTTTGTGTGTCTGAGTGTTTCGCTTTAGGGAGCCCTTAATTCTGTTCGTTCAGGAGGATGACGACGGATTGCGGTTGTGGATTGATGGATCGTCAATTGAACCGGCTTGTGGTGCGGTTAGGTATCTGTTACCTTGTTTTGACGATTTCTTCGATCAGCTCCAGAGTGCGAGACTTTTTCTAAGTTTGTTTGGGATCGGGTCATCATTGTTGCGGGTTCGGAGTGATGGCATTCCGAATTCTGTTTTTGTGCGTGCTACGGGCAGTTTGTGTTTTGGTAGTGTCGTTGGACTTGCCAATGCCCTAGCAGCATTTGTGGGATATGATGCACCAGATTTCTTCAGGCCGTTCCTCGACCAGCTATTGTTGTGTTTTGACGACATTCTGGTCTATCCTTTGTGTCTTGAGGAACAGGAGCAGCTTTTGAGAATGTGTTTTGCAGACATTGGTAGAGCCCAGTGGTTTGCTAGATTCTCGGAGTGTTCCTTCAGGCTTGTTTGTGTTGACTCCTAGGTCTTGTAGTTACGGGAGACGGTTTCGTATGGTTCCGAGGGAGATCGTGACCGTACAACTTAGACCCAGACTTGTGTTCGGACAGAGATCCTTTGATGTTGGGTTTAACAGGTTTTTACCGCCGTTTCGTGCAGGATTACTAGAGTATTGTTGCACCGTTGACTGTAAAGACCTAGAAAGGAGGTTCTTTTCTTTGAACTGAGGCATGTGTGCGGAGTTTTCAGCAGTTGGAGATTCAGTTAGCAACTGCATCAGTTCTTTGCTTTTGATTCGGAGCCCTTGATTGTGACAAGGTTGTGCTAAGTTAGGGATGCGTTGATGTACCTGATGATTATCGGGTAGAGACGTGAAATCCTAGAGTAAGCACATCAGTCAACTCTCTATGTTCATTCAGGTTCCACCAGCTTTGGCGTGACTTGTGAGATAGTTACGGGTGGACAGGAATGTAAAGAGAAATTTCAGGTTTCGTTTCAGGGTGTTTGTTTGGTTTGTTGTTTGCGGCAGTTGGGGTCGTCACTCGCCATTGTAGGATACTTCTGGATAGCGGTTATCAGGAGATATTTCAATTGGCAACCTTTAGGTGTAGTCAGGTAGTGTCGATCACCAGTCTGTTTTTCTGACTCAGCGTAGTAGGATTTTTCGACCTCAGCTAGTCTAGAGACTTCGGAGATGTTCTAGTTGGTCTTTTGAGATCCTTTATGTGAGTTAGTTTTCGTTGCTTTAATTTGGCACTTCCGCCCAGATTATAGATTATTCACCCCGTTTTCATGGTGTTGATTTTTGGCAAATACCTTCATGACTTTTTCACATGATTCAGCATAGACCATTGTTGTGGACTCGATCTTTTCGTTCACCGACAACCATGTGTGTTAATGGTTTAGCAGGTGAAGAAACTTCGGTCAAGGGTCTTGCCATCTGTGAAGAGTTTCTTGGACGTAGCTGTATAGTGAGGGGATCACTTGTGAAGCTGCGAGCGAGATTTGGGAGTTTTGTACTCTTCTCGTTGAAGGTATGCTTGGTGAAATTTTAAATTCGGGGACGAATTTTTATAAGGGGGGGAGATTGTAACGATCTAGAAATCGTTTTGTGCTTGTTTCTGTTTTTGGGTGAAATTCAGCGGTATTTTCAGTTTTATACCGATTGCGATCAAACGGCCATATCGAGTTACCAGCACCTAGTTTTGAGAAAATAAAGCTTGTGCGCATACTTTGAGAGTATATGGGACGTTTTGGTGCAATTTGAATTTTTCCCATTTTTAATGTTATTTTAATCCGGTTTGCACATTCTCGGAATTTTCTCTTTTCATCTCTTCTTAAAATTTCCTAAGTTAAACTTAACCACAAGTTTTAAATGTGTGGCCTAGGTTTAAAGGAAGAAAAGAAAAGAAAGGAAAAGAAAAGAAGAGAGAAGAAGGTGCATGTATGTGTGTGTGTGTTGACTTTGCATTAAATGCAAGGAATTGCTAGGAAATTCCCTCTCTCTCTCTCTTCCCTCCACATGGCCGAGCTCTCTCTCCCCTCTACTGCCCATATTCATTTCTTTCTCTCTTTTAATCATAAAATCCATCACAAACTCCATCTCTTTACACAAAAATCCCAAAATCTTCACTTCATCTCATTTTCTTCACTTGGAGCATACAAGCATGGATTCTTGGTGATCTTTTGTGTAGGTATAATTCCTTTACTGCTCTTTTATGTGTTTTTAGTGTAACTTAGCTTTTTAAATTCTGTTTGGAGTGTTAAATTAGGGTTTGATACGAAATATCGTATTTTGGTGTCGGATTGTAGTTTCTAGGATCTGCTTTGAACCAGGTAGATTACTGATGAATTCAACATAGTGTGTGTGTTGTACTAGAGGACCTGGAGCACCACCTGAGGCACGAGACCCATGCCACCGGCCAGGGCCGGCGAGGGCTTGAAGAGGGACCGGCGACGCCGGCCATAGTGAGGAGTTTGGGTGTGGGGTTTTGTCTGTAGGTGTCTGCTAGGGTTTGGGTTCCTCTGGTCTTGTTGAAATTGTTTAGTTTTCACAGTAGCAAAATCTGGGATCATTTGTGCAGTTTCTAGTGTTTCGTGTTCGTGCGATACGTGTTACGACACGCGTCGTGCCGTTTTTGTGGTTTCGCTCTTAAGTTGTTTTCGTCGTGTTGCTACTCTTGTTAGCCACGATACGAACACTTAAGGGGTGGTTGTGTGTTGTTGTGTCGGTTAGATATAGCTAGTTTGTATTTTCTTAGCTATTATTGATATATGTATGTTGTTGTTTATATGTTGCAGGTTCGCAGACGAGGACTACGGACACTGCCACAGGGGGATTCAGGTGGTAGATTTCATCTAGCTTGGAGTGTGGGTGAGTAGATTTAACATCTACAGGGGAATCGCCCGCATGGCGTTATGCGTCTGGGCTAGAAACCTTTACCTTTGTCGCATATTCTATATCATGTTTAGAATTGCGCATATACCTGACTGCTTAGTGATAGTTGTGATTGGATTAGTATCCTTAGGACACTGCACTATTATTGACGGCTCAGATTGCGAGAGCACTGATTGGATGCCACACACACCGTCAATAATTGCCATGTCATTCACGACCATATTTTAGAAATGCTATTGTATGGTTAGGAACATTGTGACTTTTGATACATATTTCCTATTGTTATATTAGACTTGACATGCTAGTTCCTATTTACCTATAGGATGTTGTATCGGTAGGGCTAGATACATATACACCTAGGGGCATGGATACAGGTGTACATGCTTTCCATACTTTACCTATACCTGATAGGTATATCATATCAGCATACAGGCAGGTTTACATGTATTTCATACTTATACCTGATGGGTGTATTACATTATCATATTGGCAGGTGTACTCGTATTTCATACCTATACCTGATAGGTATATTACATCATGACATTGATACTTTCATACTTTACTTATACCTGATAGGTATATCACATCAGTATACAGGAAGGTTACATGTATTTCATATTTATACCTGATAGGTATATCACATCATCATGTTATGGATAGATACCTATATTTCTGCTTTACGATTCATGTATTCATTTATTATCTGGTGAATGCTATGCTATTCATTTATACGCTTTCATTACAGTTTCATATTGCGTATATTTATTCATGGATTATCGCATTGTTATATGGATTTTTCATGATGTTTTCTGGATTTGGGAACCGTGGTGGTTCATGAAATTATGCATACATTGAACACCCGGCTTTCCTTGAGATGATATTATAGCATCCACCATGAGATTTATCGGTGCGGATATATATGTCCTATGCGAGGAGGCGTCGAGAGCCGCATGAGGATACATGGTGGGGCCCGGAGGTACCCCGAAGCTAGAATGTTGTCGGAGTGAGCCGACGTCGCACTGAGGCGATGAGGCCTAGGGGAGCCATACTTTCCGGTGACAGTACCAGTGACTCGGCGGATATCAGGGGGATACCGTTGGGAGTCATGTGCGTATCGATACGTCGAGAGGCGAGGGGCAGACAGAGGCACTCGAGCTCTCGTGATAGCGTATGATACGTACTTATCTGTTTTCTGTGTCGATGCTTGACACATTGGTTTTTATGATATTCCTAAATACTCTTGTATATAT
Organism: Agapanthus africanus; assembly: GCA_030015575.1. Taxonomy (NCBI): domain Eukaryota; kingdom Viridiplantae; phylum Streptophyta; class Magnoliopsida; order Asparagales; family Amaryllidaceae; genus Agapanthus; species Agapanthus africanus. Next base: position 77,135,288 of record JASDDO010000031.1, read on the forward strand.
AACAGGGGATTGAGCCGCTGTTATATATGCCTTTACACCAATATTAGTGGAATGGGACGCTAATATATGTGTACTGCCCTCATCATATTTATATATGTCATTATATTTAGGATGTTAGAACTGTGCTGGAGATTGATTTGAGACACATGAGATTCATTGGGATTGGATGATGATATCGTACACACTAGAGATGTGAGATTCACTTAGTGGTGTACATTTGATATATTGTGAGATATACTGAGATTGTACAGACGAGACATGTGGGATCCACTAGCTGTTGTACATGTGATATAGGTGAGAGATACCTGATATTGTACAGACGAGATATGTGGGATCCACTAGCTGTTGTACATGAGATATATGTGAGATAGACCAGATGTTGTATATACTAGATGTGTGAGATTTACTTGACTTATACATTCGACACTTATGTGAGATACATTTGATAGAGCGGATTTGAGGAGATGTGACACTTAGATGATATGAGAACTGATTTGGTGACTGATTGAGGCATTGGGATTTGACTTGTCTTACTGGATTATGATCCTACCACGATGTCAGGATTCCGTGGAAATGACATATTTCACTCCATACCTCATCATTATATACTTGTGCACTGTTTTATGTGTTAGGAGTACCTGTGAGAGTACCTTCCTGAGAGTTGCACATTTACTTTCTCATATCCCCAGAGCATGATTATTGCATACTGTTGTCACATTATTATAGGAGGATATATATTGGTGGTACTTGAGAGTGTACTTTCCATTATTACGTACTCATGATATGTTATTATTGAAATGGACATATATTAGATTCATGCTGTACGTACATTCTCGCGATTACCTGCATATGTTATTTACTATTCACGAGTTGGCAACTCACCCCCGTTGTGCCACAGGTTTTGCTGGAGTTTCCCCAAAGTAGTCAAGGCAAGCTATTCAGCTTTTCAGCTACACACTCATCTATCATCTTTTGGGTTGCGGATACCACTTCGCCTGTTAGTGTGCAGTTTTGCCAGGTGGGTTTTGTGGGTATTCAGAGATTGTATTGTATATTCGTTGTATATTGTACTCTCCATCTACTAGCAGTTATTTGTGACTTAGAGACTTGGTGAGGACGAGTTTGTATATATTGTGGATTTGCGATTTTATACAGTTCCTTTCTTTTGTCTCTGATTTCTTCGCTACGGCGTCGTACATCTGTTGTGGATTGTTTTCCGCCGTTGGGCGTGGATTTTGCTCCCATTTGGGATGATTTACTATATATATTCATGTTGTACCCTTTTTAGGGACTGGTTTTATAAAGAAGGTGCTGCCAAAATTTTACAGAAAAATGTGGACTATTTTAAAGAATTTGGGTTGTGATTTCAAATGTTTACAAAACTTTATATTATCTTTTCCGTATTTTTATGGTTTAGATTTCTGGGTTTTGGCTTTCTTTTACTGCGTTACGTCTGGAGGCTTTGCGTAGTATTAGGGCCATCACGTACCATATTTGGGTCGTGACCATGTGTTTCTTTTAGCATATCGCTGATATACATATTAGTAGAGCCCTTAGGATCTTTGCTTGATTACCAGCGTTGTGATGGCGCTCGCACTCGTGGGAGCTGGGTAATCTATAAGCACATCCTTATACAGGTCCCTGGTCGTTGGACTATCGAGACAGGGCATCGATACTCCGGAGTAGACTAGCGTATGCTCTTCACATCCCAATGTGGGGGACGATCTGTCCCACAGCCGTCAGTACGTCGTACTTGAGATAGTATATGGGTGCCCGTTAGGTTACGAGTACACTGGACAGGACTCGTCGAGGACTGTTGGTTGGTATTATACCTATCGTCAGTTATCAGTTCCCAGGTGACATGAGTACAGCTTAGTCCGCTAACTTGACACTGTCACTTCGCCTCGAGTGTGTTCCCACTGCACTTTGATTACTACCCTACCACGGCTCAAAGGAGTTATGCAAACAGGTAGTTTTTGGGTGCAGTCCCGAAGCACTTGGAGGCAGTGACGGTTAGACAGGATTCGTCTCTCCCGGTATTGGGGGTTGACATCGCGCTTTGTCCAGGAGAGCCATTACACAAGTAGTCCCTGGCCAGGGCAAGCGAGATATACTGGTAAGTTTCCAGTGTTATCCCAGGGTGTTCTGGGCTACACTCCGACACGACTTGTACCGCTATTAGGGGACTGACGTTCACCGACCCCTAGGCCCACCATGCGATGTATCAGACGAACAGACCGGACTGTACGGAGACTGTCACATACAGGCTCAGTAGGAGTTCAGATGGGGTTCACCTCGTCAGTCTTCTTATCGGCATCTACCTGGGGACCGTTACGTACAGCTAGTGCCGCTTGCGGTCTGTGGTTAAACCCACTGCCAGCGTAGTGTCGAGTCTTTAGAGTCCCACACAGAGAGCTATTCGCCTTTAGGCAAAATGAGTAGAGGTCGCATGGTTTTCCGACAGGGTTCGTTCGCATCCGCGCACTTGTGCACGTTTACTGTCCGGACAGCTTATACTAGTAGGCTTTGGTTTAAGCTGGATCCTAGTATATAATTTGGGATTGGTTTTTCTCGTTGTATTCGTGTTCCTCGGATCACGAATACGGGTGCGTATGCACAGTTGCTTGAGACAGAGGGAGAGGACTTTGATTAGGGTTAATGACTATTGTCATTTTATTAACCCTAATGCTTATTTGTGAATTATGGTTAATTAATATTAGTTTAATAATTGTGCATGGTTATGGTTGTTGACCATTTGACCTATCTTGACTTGTTGACCTTGTTGACACTTTGACCATCATCATTTCATTTGGAAGATGCTCTTTGATCCTTGCAATTTGCATTAAAAATGAAATGATAATGGTCATGTCTTGATTAAGCCATGACAATTATCTCACTAATTATCTAATTAAAATAATTCACACATATATGTGAGAATGGTTATTATTCTCTCATTCTAGCATTCCCTTTCTCTCTCTTGTTCTTCCTCTCCCTCATGCTCTCCCCTCTCATGTGTTGAGAAACACTTGAGCTTGAGAAAAACCCCTTCTTGATAATCTCTACTCTTATCTAGGGTTCAAGGATTAGCACTTCTTGCACCCTAGTTACTTCTAGCTTGGAGTTGAAGCCAAAGGTTGAGGCTTTCGGGTGGATCCTTCTGCGACGTGAGAAGACGACCACGGTGACATCTTTATACTACTCCAAGGAGCAAGGAGAGAAGGACATAAAGCCCTAGGTATAACCTTTTTAACACTTAGCTAGTTTCTAGTTAGCTTTAGCTTGTTTTTGTTTAGCAAAGATCCTTCTTTGTCTAGTCCATGCTGCCTAAGTTGATAAAAATTTGATTTTTATTCTGTTTTCCGCCTCCCCGTAAGTACTGGGGTGGGCAATGTGGACTTACAGTGGTATCAGAGCCTAACTAAACATAAACTAGCTAGGTAGTGAAGTGTAACGAAGTTCGAATTTGAAAAATAGAAAAACCGAGTTTCCAAAACCCTAAGTTTCTGTTAAATTTTTTTCTGTTCAAAACAAAATAAATCATACTCCAAAAATCATCTCAGGGTTTTGTGAAGAAAGCCACCAAAAACGATCCAGAGATTCGACCAAAGAGCAGTGGTTCCGCGGCAATAGCAAGCTATTGCCGCGCAACCGCGGCCGTCTTGGCTCGTCTCTGGGTCGATTTTGGTGCAGTGTCTTTCTGGCTTAGTTTTACGATTTTTAAGATGGTTTATATGTGCCCAGATTTTCCAGAATAGAAATTTGTTTTTTGGGGCCTATAAATCCGTATTTTTTTTCGAACTTCACTACACTTTGATTATAAGGGTTATATCTGTGATGTTTATATGTATTGAACGTCGGCTAATCGCTATATGTCGATTAGTCAGGGTTATCCATATCTGTGATCTGTGTTTGATGTTGGTATGTGTATATGAATGGGTTGGATTGTCGCGGGTGAATAGCCGGGGTGGATGTGAGATGACTGTTTCTTTTTCTTTCATTCATTGTAACATGTAAATTGATGTAATATTATTATTTCTTTGGCCGCACAACCGGGTCGGGGTTGTATCCATCATTGTATAATTCTTTTTACTGTTTTTGCTCCTAGGATAGACCTTTGGAGGGGTGCACAAATTACCGGGTATCTCGAAGTGCCGAGTGGCCTACCCACGGAGTTGAGGGAGGTTGCTTCGCTTCGGGTACTTGGCGGGTAGTTTGCCGCACCCGTAGGGGTCTTGGGTGGGGTATTGGCTATTCACCGCGACCGTGTAATCCGCTTTTCCTTGCAGGCTCGAACGGATTGCGGATTCCTAGTATATCCAATGTATTCATCTGTGATCTGTAATGTCTATCATTGCTATATATTTATATATGATAACTATTTAGGCGTTGCTTATGTTTTACAGCCGCGCTAGCCCAGCCCCCGCTCTGTCGTTAGTTAAGTAACCTAACGGGTGATGATGGGGCCCCGTGGCGAATGCGAATGGCATAAGCGTACGTCATATTTTGGTTGTTTTCTGCAATGGTAGGATTAAATGATGGGACGCATTAAAAGAACTAATGCAAGAAAATAAACCAAGTAAAAGTCGATTGGAACACTTTGAAAACCACTCGGTTCTTTTCAAAACTAAACTTTTAAACGCGGAGCTTGAACCACTCCTTTTAAAAGCTATCTCGTTCCATCGATTATATCAAGTTCACTACGTTCACGGTTTCGCCAAAACCATCTGTAGCCCTCCATCATATCAGTTAAATATTCGGTAGTATTCAAGCTATGTATTTTGACCTCACGCCAAGGCATAGTGGTTGGTAGCTGCCGGATATTTATCTGTTGCATAGATAGAATGCGTTGGTTTGAGACAGTCGTACTGCCATTTTGGCCTACGTCAAGGGTAGGTACGGGTAGGTTTAAATTAACCGGGATAATGATGGAAAGAACTTGACATGTGACTTATGACATTTTGACCTCACGCCAAGGTCATAAGAGCATGGGGCAAAAATCCACATCGGGAGTTTCATAAGTACTGAAACTTGCTAGCGCAGCATACCATTTGGAGCGTGATGATTCTGGTAGGATTCCTTCGGTTTTATCACGCGATGATATTTTGATCCCGATCCTACTGTGAGTATATGCTACTCCTCAGGAAAACTCTCACTTAACGATCAATGCTATAAACTTAGTAGGTGTCTAGAAAGGTTTTAACGGGGCTACGCCCCCAGGGAAAAGAGGTTCTTAAATTAAGGAACTTCGCGAAAGCGTTGGAAAACCTCCCTCGAAGTACCGACACTGGCCTGGCTGAACGGTTAAGCAAGTATTGTACGGTGAGATTGATCCTGACTAATCCTTTCTTTACGGTTTGAGAAGGGATTCGAGAGACAGTGGGAGCCATCCAGTTTAGACAAATTAAAAACCACTCTAAACTTGCAAGAGCATCATGCTAAAGTGTTTCTTTTCTCTCTCCTAATTGCAGCGACCATTCAACATGACCGGACTTAAGTTATTACTAGATTAAAACATATTGACAGGGCCAAACTACAAAGATTGGCTCAGGAATGTCAAGATGGCAATCACTTACGACAAGTTGGGGTATGTACTTACCACCAAAGCTCCCCCTGTCCCAGGTCCCACCTCCAGCGTCGCGGATAAGGAAATCCGTAAGACATGGGAGATAGATTGCGCGAAGGCCAAATGCCTCGTACTTGCCTCGATGGACAACGAACATCAGAGGAGGCACGAGAATATGGACCTAGAGTCCATATTTCTCCATACAAAAGAACTGTATGGAGAGCAGTCTTGTATCGCAAGATACGAAGTGTCGAAGAAGCTATTTTCGGCAAGATTGGCCGTCGGATCATCGGTAGCGGAACACGTGCTTAAGATGATTGGCTACATTGAGGAGCTCGCGGACCTTGGGACTACGTTGGAGAATGAACTCTATACTGATTTGATTCTCCAGTCCCTTCCTTCCACTTACGCCCAGTTTATCCTTAACTTCAACATGCAAGGAAAGGAGGTTGAACTTTCTGAACATGTTGAGGAGTGTTGAGGGCACCCTACAGAAAGGTAGGGAGACATCCACTTTGTTTGTAGGAGGATCTTCCTCTTCTAGATCCAGGGCAAAAGCCAAGGGTAAGAAGAAGAAAGCCCCCGCCAAACCAAGAGGCGGTGTCAGTAAAGTGGATACGAAGGGAAAAGGAAAAGCAACAAAGGTAGCGGGAAAGCTGGTGGGGAAGGAAGAATGCTTCTATTGTCATAAAAGTGTTCACTGGAAACAGGATTGCAAGGCTTGGAAGGCCAGAACACAGGATTTGAAGCGAGTTGCGGCTTCAGCTTCAGGCGTGTATGTTATTGAAAACTGTCTATCAATAAACTCTACATCCTGGGTATTGGATACCGGATCAGGATCTCATATCTGTAATTCTTTACAGGCGTTGAGAAAGCGTAGAGTTTTGAAGGCAAGTGACATGACCCTCAGAGTTGCAAACGGTGTTAGCATGGATGCTGAGGCCGTGGGGGACTATCACCTGGGATTGTCGGATGGACATTTTTTGGTTTTGCGTAGTTGTTATTATGTACCAAATGCAACCTCTAATATCATTTCTGTATTTTTATTATCTAAAGAAGGTTATGAATTTGCATTTGTAAGTAATGTAGTGAACATTCACCTTAATCAAGTTTTGATTGGGTCAGGTACATTGAACAACGATATATACGTATTAAACCAACCACAGATTTTCAATGTCCAGAATACACACAAAAGAAAGTCTCCAGAAATCAATAAAACTTTCTTATGGCATTGTAGACTGGGTCACATCAATGAGAGAAGGTTGACTAAGTTACATGCAGAAGGATATTTGGACCCGTTCGAATATCAATCGTATGCAACTTGTCAATCCTATCTCAAAGGAAAGATGACAAAGATTCCGTACAATGGACAGGGAGAAAGAGCGAGCGAGCTCTTGGGACTCGTACACAGCGACGTGTGCGGTCCAATATCTACACATGCACGAAGCGGTTATTCTTACTTCATTACTTTTACGGATGATTTCTCAAGGTTCGGACATGTCTTCTTGATGAAGCATAAATCCGAAGCTTTTGAAAAGTTCCAGGAATATAAGAATGAAGTAGAAAAACAAACAGGCAAAAGAACAAAGACACTAAGATCTGATCGAGGTGGTGAATACTTGAGTGCCGAGTCCCTGGGTTACTTAAAAGAGAATGGAATTCTCTCTCAGCTTACTCTCCATACACTCCGCAGCATAACGATGTATCGGAGAGACGGAACCGAACCCTATTGGATATGGTACGGTCCATGATGAGTAACGCTGAGTTGCCGCGATCGTTCTGGGGATATACGCTAGAATATGCTGCATACCTTTTGAACCGAGTTCCCACTAAGACTGTGCCTACCACACCATATGAATTATGGAGTGGGAAGAAACCCTATCTTCAATACCTGAAGATTTGGGGATGTCCAGCTTATGTCAAAAAGCAGCATGCGGACAAACTAGAGGCACGCTCAGTACTGTACAAGTTTGTGGTATACCCAAAGAACTCCAGGGGGTATCTTCTCTATTATGCAGAGGAACAAAAAGTCCTTGTTTCTCGAAAAGCCCATTTTCTGGAACATCAGTTCTTAGAAAAAGAATTAAGTGGGACCGCAAGAGAACTGGAAGAAATTCCAGAACCACAAGCTATTACTGAAAGCTTAGTAGGACCAGAGGGTTCGAAAGATCTGGACATTCCCACGCCACTCCGCAGGAGTAGTAGGCAGTCTCATCCACCCGAGAGATACTACGGTTTTCTCATTGACGGGGATAGAGAGGATTGCATCATAGATTGTGATGAGCCTACTTGCTTCCAGCAAGCCATTCAGAGCGTCGACTCGGTAAAATGGCTGGATGCAATGCGGACCGAGATGGAGTCCATGTACACCAACAAAGTATGGACGTTGGACATTGCTCTAGATAGGGTAAAACCCATAGGAGGCAAGTGGATCTTCAAAAGGAAGATTGGTGTAGATGGACAGGTTGAGACCTATAAAGCTAGACTGGTAGCAAAGGGTTTTCCTCAGCGACCTGGTTTGGACTATGACGAAACCTTTTCTCCAGTAGCTATGCTGAAATCCATTCGGATCCTTCTTGCCATTGCTGCCTTCCACGATTATGAGATTTGGCAGATGGACGTAAAGACAGCTTTTCTAAATGGTCATTTAGAGGAGTGTGTCTATATGGACCAGCCAGAGGGTTTCATTCAGAGTGGGAGCAGCGGAAAGGTGTGCAAGTTGCTTAAGTCCATTTATGGATTAAAGCAGGCATCGCGGAGTTGGAACATATGTTTTGATGAGATGGTCAAGGAATTTGGCTTTATCAAAATCCAGATGAACCATGCATCTATTGTAGATTTGTAGCGAGAACTGTAGTATTCCTCGTTTTATACGTGGATGACATTCTCTTAATAGGAAATGACATTCCTATGCTCCAATCTGTCAAGGGGTTCTTGTCACACAGGTTCTCCATGAAAGACCTGGGTGATGCCTCATACATTCTGGGTATCCGGATCTACCGTGACAGATCCAAAAGGATATTAGGACTTTCACAGTCCAGGTACATCGACACTATACTGAAGAGATTCAGTATGGAAGATTCCAAGCGCGGTAATCTACCGGCTTGTCACGGGATCACCCTCTCCAAAGAGATGTCTCCCAAGACTGATTTGGAGAGGGATCGCATGTCTATTATACCCTACGCTTCTGCGGTAGGCTATATAATGTATGCGATGTTGTGTACCAGACCGGATGTATCTTATGCACTGAGTGTGGTATGCAGGTATCAGTCAAAACCTGGGGAGAAACATTGGATAGCAGTAAAGAACATTCTCAAGTACCTGAGAAGGACTAAGGAGATGTTCTTGGTGTATGGAGGAAAAGACCTGCAGATTGAGGCCTTTGCTGACTCCAGCTTCCAGAGTGACAAGGATGATTCCAAGTCCATGTCGGGTTTTGTCTTCACCCTCAATGGAGGGGCGGTGTGTTGGAAGAGTCAAGAAACCGTTGCGGACTCGACTATGGAAGCGGAATACATCGCTGCATCTGATGCCGTAAAAGAAGCTGTCTGGATGAGGAAGTTCTTGAAAGAACATCAGGTGGTTCCGTCCATTGTTGACCCAATACCTCTGTATTGCGACAACAACGGGGCTATAGCTTTAGCGAAGGATCCCAGGTCCCATCAGAAATCCAGACACATCTTGAGGCGGTATCACCTGATCAGGGAGATCGTGGATCGCCAGGAGATCGAGGTCCGGAGGGTTGCTTCAGAAGATAACACAGCAGATCCATTCGCCAAGGCCTTTCCCCAGACTCCGTTCGAGCGGCTGATCGAGATGATAGTTCTTCGATACGCCAGCACATGGCCTTAGTGCAAGTGGGAGATTCTTAGTGTATATGCCCTAGAGGCCATTACTGTATCATACTAGTTTGTATATTACTTGATGGAAGCTTAGGATATTCACAATTGTATATACAATCTTGCTCGAAATGGTAGTATGCTACTTGGTTTGTCTCTACTTCAATATGTGCATGTGTTTCTTTTAGCATATCGCTGATATACATATTAGTAGAGCCCTTAGGATCTTTGCTTGATTAGCAGCGTTGTGATGGCGCTCGCACTCGTGGGAGCTGGGTAATCTATAAGCACATCCTTATACAGGTCCCTGGTCATTGGACTATCGAGACAGGGCATCGATACTCCGGAGTAGACTAGCATATGCGCTTCTCATCCCAGTGTGGGGGACGGTGTGTCCCACAGCCGTCAATACGTCGTACTTGAGATAGTATAGGGTGCTCGTTAGGTTACGAGTACACTGGACAGGACTCCTCGGGGACTGTTGGTTGGTATTATACCTATCGTCAGTTATCAGTTCCCAGGTGACATGAGTACAGCTTAGTCCACTGACTTGACACTGTCACTTCGCCTCGAGTGTGTTCCCACGGCACTTTGATTACTACCCTACCACGGCTCAAAGGAGTTGTGCAAACAGGTAGTTTTTGGGTGCAGTCCCGAAGCACTTGGAGGCAGTGACGGTTAGATAGGATTCTTCTCTCCAGGTATTGGGGGTTGACATCGCGCTGGGTCCAGGAGAGCTATTACACAAGTAGTCCCTGGCCAGGGCAAGCGAGATATACCGGTAGGTTTCCAGTGTTATCCCAGGGTGTTCTGGGCTACACTCCGACATGACTTGTACCGCTATTAGGGGACTGACGTTCACCGCCCCCTAGTCCCGCCATGCGATGTATCAGACGAACAGACCGGACTGTATTGAGACTGTCACATACAGGCTCAGTAGGAGTTCAGATGGGGTTCACCTCGTCAGTCTTCTTATCGGCATCTACCTGGGGACCGTTACGTACAGCTAGTGCCGCTTGCGGTCTGTGGTTAAACCCACTGCCAGCGTAGTGTCGAGTCTTTAGAGTCCCACACAGAGAGCTATTCGCCTTTAGGCAAAATGAGTAGAGGTCGCATGGTTTTGCGACAGGGTTCGTTCGCATCCGCGCACTTGTGCACGTTTGCTGTCCGGACAGCTTATACTATTGGGTTTTGGTTTAAGCTGGATCCTAGTATATGATTTGGGATTGGTTTTTCTCATTGTATTCGTGTTCCTCGGATCACGAATACGGGTGCGTATGCACAGTTGCTTGAGACAGAGGGAGAGGACTTTGATTAGGGTTAATGACTATTGTCATTTTATTAACCCTAATGCTTATGTGTGAATTATGGTTAATTAATATTAGTTTAATAATTGTTCATGGTTATGGTTGTTGACCATTTGACCTATCTTGACTTGTTGACCTTATTGACACTTTGACCATCATCATTTTATTTGGAAGATGCTCTTTGATCCTTGCAATTTGCATTAAAAATGAAATGACAATGGTCATGTCTTGATTAAGCCATGACAATTATCTCACTAATTATCTAATTAAAATAATTCACACATATATGTGAGAATGGTTATTATTCTCTCATTCTATCATTCCCTTTCTCTCTCTTGTTCTTCCTCTCCCTCAAGCTCTCCCCTCTCATGTGTTGAGAAACACTTGAGCTTAAGAAAAACCCCTTCTTGATAATCTCTACTCTCATCTAGGGTTCAAGGATTAGCACTTCTTGCACCCTAGTTACTTCTAACTTGGAGTTGAAGCCAAAGGTTAAGGCTTTCGGGTGGATCCTTCTTCGACCTGAGAAGACGACCAAGGTGACATCTTTCTACTACTCCAAGGAGAAAGGGGAGAAGGACATAAAGCCCTAGGTATAACCTTTTTAACACTTAGCTAGTTTCTAGTTAGCTTTAGCTTGTTTTTGTTTAGCAAAGATCCTTCTTTGTCTAGTCCATATTGCCTAAGTTGATAAAAATTTGATTTTTATTTCGTTTTCCGTCTCCCCGTAAGTACCGGGGTGGGAAACGTGGACTTACATGAGATACGCCAATAATTGGCCTTAGTGTAAGTGGGAGATTGCTGGATATATGTATGCCCTATAGGCCATTATATGATAGTGTATGTACCGGTATGTGTGTGTGTATTCAGAGGACATTCTTGCTCGACATGATAATATGCTATCTGGTTGTACTTTATCTTGACATGTTCATTTGATCATGCATCTTACTCATTTGGTATATGTTGATAAAGCCCTTAGGATATTTGCTTGACTACTGGGATTATGATGCGGATCATACTAGCGGGACAAGTGTAGTTTATAAGCATATCCTTGAAATGTTCCTAGTCGTGGGTGTATCGACACGGGGCATCGATATTCCACAGTAGACTAGCGTATACATACTTGACCCATATGATGGGCGATGGATGATCCCATATCCATTGGTCTGGTGACACCAAAGACTGTATACGGGTGCTCAGTGAGACTGGGTACACTGAACGGACTCACCGAGAACTCCTATGTGGTATTATATCCATCGTCGAATATCAGTTCTCAGGTGACACCGGTACATGTTAGTCTATAGTGTTAGTTATATGTATGCCCTAGAGGCCATTACTTTACATTGGATGTATATTGTAGTGGATGCTGGGACATATATAGGTAGGACTTTCTTGCTCGACATGATTGTACGCTATCTGGTTGCTCTTTATCTTAACATGTATACTTTCTGTCTCTCTGATTACATGTTTATAAAACCCTTAGGATGTGTGCTCGACTTCCAGGACTATGATGTAGATCATACTAGTGGGGCCTGGGTAGTCCATGAGTACATCCTTCAATGTTCCTAGTCGTATTCCAGAATAGACTAGCGTATATCTTCTCGACCCATGTGATGGGCGATGGATGATCCCAGATCCATTGGTGTTTGACATCAGAGATGGTATGCGGGTGCTCAGTGGAGACTGGGTACACTGAACGGACTCGCCGAGAACTCCTAGATGGTATTATACCTCACGTCAGATGACAGTTCTCTGGTGACACTGGTACAGCTTAGTCTGTTGACCCGAGATCGTCATCGAGTCTTGTGTGTCTCCCTCTGTGCTTTGATTTCCACCCTACCACGGCTCTACTGAGTCGTGCAAACAGGTGGTTTTTTGGTACAGTCCCGAATCACATGGAGGCAATGAGCGATAGGAGGGGATTCGTCTCTCCCGGTATTGGGGGTTGATGTTGCGCTATGCACGACTGGCCATAACAGGAAATCCCTGGCCATGGTTGCAGTGATATACTGGTAAGAGTTATCAGTAGTTTCACACATGTTATGGACCTTACGTCGGCATGACTTATCAAGCTATTGGGGTCTGACGTTTACTACCCCTAGGCGAGATATACGACATATCAGACGAGCATACCGGACTGTACGGTAAGTGTTGCTGGTTGGATTCACAGGAGTGTGAGCGGGCTTGCTCGTTGTTCTTCTGATCGCTCAATACCCGGGTGGCCGTTACGTTTAGCAGACCGCTTGTGGCTTATGGGTGTTTGATATGATCATCACCTGCTGCCGGCGTATTGACGAGTCTTTAGAGTCCTACACAGGCTCAAGCGAAACGAAATAGGAGCACATATGAGATATGTGCGGGACCGAGAATAATGCGTGTATGTGATACCGTATTCTATTCTCACGATGAATGTATCGATTGGTTTTATGCGATATAACCTAGTTATCGAATCGAAGATTGATTCGATAAGTCAATACATTGGATACTAGTCGGTTATATGCGACATGACCGGATCATTGAATCAAGTGTTGATTTAATGATTTAATGTATAATTATATATTTGATATATTACTTTATATTAACTAGTATTGGTTCACTCAAGATTGACTTTCTCACTTGAAATGCATAAGCTGTATATGTGATATATTTTTGTGCACTTGTTTCTATCATGTTTGATGATACATGCAAACTTGGGTTTGTGTAAGACTTAAACCATGTTTAGTGAATGGTTAGGGTTTCATTTCACTTATTTATTTATATATTTATTTTGGTTAAAAGAAAAAGGAAAACAAAATGGTTTCTTTCATACAAGAAGCTTCTTGATGCTTCATGCATCTTTGACTAAGTGACCATTTTTGTCTTCATCTCCTCACCCTAACCATTCAACTAAACCCTAGTTAATTCTCTACACTAAACCATGGTTGCAAATATGATAAGTATCATATTATTTTCTATTTTTAATTTACTTATCATATTCTTTTTCTTCTTCTTCTTCTTCAACATGAAGAAAGCTTGCTACCATTAATGGCAACATGAGAAAAAGAGTGAGAAATCTAATTCTAAAGTGAACCCACTTCCTATTTCTTCATCCTCTACCACTTGCCAAGTAGTATAGGGTGTTTTCTTCACAAGTTTCATGACTTGGTGAAGTTGGAGCTTGATCTTGAGTTGCCTCGACGTAGATCATCTTCGGCATCGAAGTCGACGACCTAGCCCGATCATTTCTCCGACGAAACCTTCGCCAGAGTCCGGATTCCGATAGGTACAGCGGAGGGACGTCATCATGGAGCCTAGGAAGTGGAGGACCAGATCTACAAAGGTTGTAGACACTTTCCTTTAGTAATAAGGTCGTTTACTTGCTTGCATCGCCTTATCATCTAGTTAACGATCCGTATTAGGGTTTGTAGGCACATGAAAAATTTGAATTGGGCATGTTTGATCTGTTTTGAAACCTTATTAGTGTGCCTAGGGACCCTACAGTGGTATCAGAGCCTAGCTAGAGCCTTAGGCGATGCGTAGACGAAGCTAGAAACCCGATCGAACCCTGAAACCCTAGATTTCAACCCTCTCTAGACATTTTTTCAAAACTGGGTTTTTTCCAAATTAAAAATTCAGAAAAAATTCAGCAGGAAGTTTTAAGAATTACAGTGCAAAACGAGCTCCTGAATCATCTAAACCGCCGCGGAACCGCGGCAGGAGCCTGGCTCCAGCGGCGGTTCCGCGGCCGTACGGTCGCATCATCCATAAATATCTGCACAGTAATTCCTATATTTTTGTGCTGTATTTTCTGGGAATTTTTAAATATCACTCAAGAGTTGAGTTTTCTGGGTTGTATTGGGAGTTCGTAGATTCGATCGGATTATCAAAATTTGTCTATGTGTTTTTCCGGGTAATTTTAGAATATGTTAAAAAGTTCGACCGGATATAAATACCCACTTTTTCCCCTGCCGGGAAATTTCCAATTGTTGGATATTTCCGTAGTTTAATCACGTTCTAAGTAGTGCAAGTAACGCGATGGTCCCTCTAGAAGACAACAAACCTTAACTCGATTATGTGACCGTCTTGAACTGCCCTTTGAACCTTAGGGTTTGGGGCAGTACGGCGTGCCACATGTGAGGCGTTGACTTGACCCTTCTATGGCTGGACCGTTGGTACTGAGGCATGAGCTGGATGTTTTTAAACTTATTTCATGTGTTGAGCTGTTTCGGGAAAACTTGGATGTTTGAATGTTCGATCGGAAAGTTTAACATTTTCTATTTATCTAGAATGGGATACAGTAATTGGAATTCACAAGTGGTTATGAGATAACTGAATGAATATTATAAACATAGCAGTTTAGTCTCACTTGATCGATTGCCACGGAATTTTGATGTGATCAAAATGTAGGGATCCTAGGCACACTAATGAGGTCTCACAAGTGATCAAACATGGGTAATTCAAAAATTTCCATGTGCCTACAAACCCTAATACGGAACGTTAACTAGAAAACAAGGCGATGCAAGCAAGTAAATGAATTTATAGCTAAAGGAAAGTGGCTACAACCTTTGTAGATCCGGTCCTCCACCTCCTAGGCTCCGTGATGAAGTCCCCTCGTTGTCCAAATCGTATCTTGGACTCTAGCATCGGCTTCATCGAAGAAATGGGCAGGCTTGGTCGTCGGCTTCGATGCCGAAGATGATCTACGTCGAGACATCACTAGATCAAGCTCCCACTTCACCAAGTCATGAAACTTGTGAAGAAAACACCCTATACTACTTGGCAAGAGGTAGAGGATGAAGAAATAGGAAGTGGGTTCACTTTAGAATTGGATTTCTCACTCATTTTCACTAGTTGCCATTGATGGTAGCTAGGTTTTCTTCATGTTGAAGATGAAGAAGAAGAAGAAGAAAAGATATGATAAGTGTTATTAAAAATAGAAAATAAAATCAACACTTATCATTTTCTAACCTTGGTTAGGTGTAGAGAATGTATTAAGGTTAAGTGGAATGGTTAGGGTTAAGTATGAGACAAAATGGTCACTATAGTCAAAGCTTCAAGAAGCTTCAAAGAAAAAACAAAACTAGCAACCATTTCATTTCTTATCTTTTCAAAATAAATAAATAAATAAAAAAGTGAGAAAAAGAAAACCCTAATCATTAACTTAACCATGGTTTAATTCTTTACACAAACCCAAGTGAGCAAGTATCATCAAACATGATACAAACAAATGCACAAAAGTATATCACATATACAACTTGTGCATATCAAGTGAGAAAATCCATTTAAAGTGAACCAATACTAGATAATGCAAAGTAATATAAATTATACATTAAATCATTAAATCAACACTTGATTTAACGATCCGGTCATATCGCATATAACCGACTAGTATCCTATGTATCGGCTTATCGAATCAATCCTTGATTCGATAACTAGGTTATATCGCATATAACCAATCGATACATTCATTGCGAGAATGGAATACGGTATAACATACACGAATTATTCTCGATCCCGCACATATCTCATATGCGCTCCTATTTCGTTTCGCTTGAGCTAGGAAACCTCTGTGTAGGACTCTAAAGACTCGTCAATACGCCGGCAGCAGATGATGATCATATCAAACACCCACAAGCCGCAAGCGGTCTGCTAAACGTAACGGCCACCCGGGTATTGAGCGATCAGAAGATCGACGAGCAAGCCCGCTCATACTCCTGTGAATCCAACCAGTAACACTTACCATACAGTCCGGTCTGTTCGTCTGATATGTCGCATATCTCGCCTAGGGGTGGTAAACGTCAGACCCCAATAGCTTGATAAGCCATGCCGACGTTGTAGGGTTCCTAGGCACACTAATGAAGTCTCAGAAGGCATCAAACATGGCTAGTTCAAATTTTACAAGTGCCTACAAACCCTAATACGGATCGTTAACTAGATATATAGGCGATGCAAGCATGTAAACGAATTTAACTAAAAGGAAAGAAGCTACAACCTTTGTAGATCCGGTCCTCCACCTCCTACGATCCGTGATGAAGTCCCCTCGCTGTCAAAATCATATCTTGGACTCTAGCATCGGCTTCATCGAAGAAATGGGCGGGCTTGGTCGTCAGTTCGATGCCGAAGATGATCTACGTCGAGGCATCACAAGATCAAGCTCCAACTTCACCAAGCCTTGAAAACTTATGAAGGAAACACCCTATACTACTTGGCAAGAGGTAGAGGATGAAGAAATAGGAGGTGGGTTCACTTTAGAATTGGATTTCTCACTTTTTTTCATCACTTGCCATTGATGTAGCAAGCATTTCTTCATGTTGAAGAAAAGAAGAAGAAGAAGAAGATGATATGATAAGTTATTTAAAAATAGATAATAAAATGAATACTTATCATAATCTTAACCTTAGTTAAGTGTAGATAATTGACTAAGGTTAGGTTGATTGGTTAGGGTTAAGGATGAGAACAAAAAGGTCATTTAGTCAAAGCTTCAACTAAAAACAAATGAAGCCACCATTCATTTATCTTTCAATTTATTCAAAATGAATAAATAAATAAGATAAATGAATAAGTAAAACCCCAATCAACAACTTAACCATGGTTTAATTCTTTACACTTAACCAAATAAGCATGTATAATCAAACATGATACAATCAAGTGCACAAAAATATATCACATATACAACTTGCACAAATCAAGTGAGAAAATCTACTTAAAGTGAACCAATACTAGTTAATGCAAAGTAATATATCAAATATATAATTATGCATTAAATCATTAAATCAACACTTGATTTAACGATCCGGTCATATCGTATATAACCGACTAGTATCCAATGTATCGACTTATCGAATCAATCCTTGATTCGATAACTAGGTTGTATCGCATATAACCATTCGATACATTCATCGCGAGAATGGAATACGATATCACATACACGCATTATTCTCGGTCCTGCACATATCTCATATGCGCTCCTATTTCGTTTCGCTTGAGCCAGGAAACCTTTGTGTTGGACTCTAAAGACTCGTCAATACGCCGGCAGCAGATGATGATCATATCAAGCACCCATAAGCCGCAAGCAGTCTGCTAAACGTAACGGCCACCCGGGTATTGAGCGATCAGAAGATCGACGAGCAAGCCCGCTCACACTCCTGTGAATCCAACCAGTAACACTTACCGTACAGTCCGGTCTGTTCCTCTGATATGTCGCATATCTCGCCTAGGGGTGGTAAACGTCAGACCCCAATAGCTTGTTAAGTCATGCCGACGTAAGGTCCATGACATGTGTGAAACTACTAATAACACTTACCAGTAGGTCACTGCAACCCTGGCCAGGGATTTCTAGTTATGGCCAGTCGTGCATAGCGCAACATCAACCCCTAAAACCGGGAGAGACGAATCCCCTCCTATCACTCATTGCCTCCATGTGAATCGGGACTGTACCCAAAAACCACCTGTTTGATCGTCAACAGACTAAGCTGTACCAGTGACACCAGAGAACTGCCATCTGACATGAGATATAATACCATCTGGGAGTTCTCGGCGAGTCCGTTCAGTGTACCCAGTCTCCACTGAGCACCCGTATACCATCTCTGATGTCAAACACCAATGGATATGGGATCATCCATCGCCCATCGCATGGGTCGAGAAGATATACGCTAGTCTACTCTGGAATATCGATGCCCCGTCTCGATATTCCCTCGACTAGGAACATTGAAGGATGTACTCATGGACTATTCAGGCCCCACTAGTATGATCTACATCACAGTCCTGGAAGTCGAGTACACATCCTAAGGGCTTTATCAACATGTAACATGGAGACAGAAAGTATACACGTTAGGATAAAGAGCAACCAGATAGCGTACTATCATGTCGAGCAAGAATGTCCTTCCTATATATGTCCCAGCATCCACTACACTATACATCCAATGTACAGTAATGGCCTCTAGGGCATACATATAACTAACAATCTCCCACTTGCACTAGGGCCATCTGCAGCAGTGGTTGCAGTATCACATACTCAACCATCCCCTAAAAGTTTCTCTTTGGGAAAAGGCCTTCGTGAGTGGATCCGCCGTGTTGTCCTCTGAGTCTACTCTCCTAACCTCGATCAACCTGGAGATCAACTATCTCCATGATCAGGTGATGCTGCCTCAGAATTTGTCTGGGTCACTGATGGGACAAGGGTTCCAGTGCCGAAGCCACACTTCCATTGTCATACAATGGCAGGAACCTAGTTCATCTTATGAACCAATATACACCCAAACTTCCTCTTTGGTAGTATCTTCAATAGCGATGTTACCAGCCTTTATCGTCTAGCTTGCCACAGTATCTAGCTTGGAACTCTTCCAACATACCATCCCTTTACTGAGGGTAAAGACAGTGCCTGTGACTAACATTCAGTCGTCTTTATCACCCTGGAACTCTTCCAGTGATTCTCCCCAGGATCGATTGATACCATCTCACTACATCTAGTGAGAATCCTAGCATCCAATTACATCTATCTCATAGATGAAAACTCAGGATTTAGGAGGTATCACTTTGATCCTATTTGGAGAAACCTTTAACAAGTCTAGCTTTTGTAGGGTTGCTAGGCACGCGCACAAGGGTCTACGAGGCATCAACCATGCCCGAATAAAAATTTAGCCGTGCCGAACAACCCGAATACGGAACTTTAAACTAGAGATTAGGCGATAACTTGCATGCTAAACACTTTAACACTAAGTGAGAGGGATTACAACCTTTGTAGATCCGGTCCTTCACTTCATATGCTCCGTGTTGTGGTCCCTTCGCTGCGATCATCGGGTTCCGGACTCTCGAGAGGTTCCACGAAGAGAAAGACGCAACCTTTGCTTCCGATCTTCGATACTAAGATGATCTACCTCGAAGTTTCTTTAACACAATCTAACACTCATGAAATGATATGAACACCCTCATCTAAATGGCAAGGGAAGATGAGGATGATGAAGTAGGAATTTTGCTCTATTTATTTATCTTTTTCTCATATTTATTCATCACCTTTGAAAAATCTAGTGAGCTTTTTCATGGAAGAATGAAGGAGGAAGAAGAAGATCAATATCATTATCCTTTTGTGATGAATAGAAGAAGTAATAATATGATAGATTATGCAACCATGGTTCACTTAACCAATGTAGAGAATTAACTAGGGTTAGGGTTTGGGTTTGGTTAAAGCATGACTCATTTCAAAATATCTTTCAAATGACAAAAAGAAAACCTTCTAGAAACATCTAGAAAGTTTAACCCTAATCCAAACCCTAATCAAGTTTAAACTCCACTAAACAAGTTGCATTATTTATCATATCATGTTACAATATCATATATCACATATATAATATTTATCGTAACAAAATAAAATAATACAATTAACATATATCGCATATATATCAATGTATTATCCGAGTGAGAAAAAGAATCTTTTAGTGAGCAAATATTAGTTAATGCAATTTAATATATCACATATATTATTATACATTAAATTATCGAATCAACACTTGATCCGACAATCCGGCTATATCGCATATAACCGGCTAATATTTATCCGTACCGATTCATCGAATCAACACTTGATCCGATGACCCGGCTGATATCAAATATCGCGAGAATATAATACGGTATCACATATCGCATTATCCTCGGTCCCGCACATATCACATACGTGCTCCTACTCCGTTTTGCCTGAGTCAAGAAACCTCTGTGTAGGACTCTAAAGAATCGTCAATACGCCGGCAGTAGGTGATGATCATATCAAACACCCACAAGCTGCAAGCGGTCAGCTAAACGTAACAGCTACCCAGGTATTGAGCGCTCAGAAGATCATCAAGCAAGCCTGTACTTTCTCCTGTGGATCCAAACAGTAACACTCCCGTACAGTCCGGTCTCGTCGTCTGATATGTTGCATATCTCGCCTAGGGGTGGTAAACGTCAGACCCCAGTAGCTCGATAAGTCGTGTCGATATGAGGTCTATAACAGTTCGAGAAACTACTGATAACACTTACCAGTAAATCTCAGCAACCCTGGCCAGGGATTTCCGGTTATAGCCAATCGAACACAGCACAACATCAACTCCCTATACCGGGAAAGACGAATCCCCTCCTATCGCTCATTGCCTCCATGTGATTCGGGACTGTACCCAAAAGCCACCTTTTTGCACGCCCTCTTGGACGTGGTATGATGGAAATCAAAGAACAGTGGGAACCACACAAGACTCTATGACGATCTCGGGTCAACAGACTACTCTGTACCAGTGTCACTGGAGAACTGCCATCTGACGTATGGTATAATACCATCTGGGAGTTCTCGGCGAGTCCGTCCAGTGTACCCAGTCTCTACTGAGCACCCGTACACCATCCTTGATGTCAAACACCGATGGATATGGGATCATCCATCGCCCATCATATGGTTCAAGATGCGTATACGCTAGTCTACTCTGGTGCATCGATGCCCTGTCTCGACACACCCTCGACTAGGAACAGTTATAGGATGTACTCGTCGACTACCGTGGCCCCACTAGTATGATCTCATCATAGTCCCAGTTGTCGAGTACATATCCTAAGGGTTTTATCAACATGTAATATAGAGACAATCAGAGTACATGTTAAGATAAAGTACAACCAGATAGCATACTATCATGTCGAGCAAGAATGTCCTCCCTATATATGTCCTAGCATCCACTACAATATACATCGTATGTACAGTAATGGCCTCTAGGGCAAACATATAACTAACAATCTCCCACTTGCACTAGGGCCATCTGTTATGGTATCGCATACCCAACAATTAGCTGCGGTTGAAGTATCTCATACTCAACCATCCCATAAAAGTCTCTTCTGGGAAAAAGGCCTTTGTGAGTGGATCCGCGCTGTTGTCCTCTGTGTCTACTCTCCTAACCTCGATCTCCCTGGAGATCAACCATCTCCATGATCAGGTCATACTGCCTAAGAATTATATCTGGATTTCTGATGGGACGGTAGTTCCTTGGCTAAAGCCACAACTCCATTGTCACACAATGGTAGGAACGAAGTTCATCTCATGAACTTATATATTTCCAGACTGCCTCTTTGGTAGCATCCTTGGTAATGATGTATCTTGCCTTTAATCGTCTAGTTTGTCACGGTATCTAGCTTGGAACTCTTCCAACATACCGTCCCTTCACTGAGGGTATAGACAATGCCTGCGACTGACATTCAGTCGTCCTTATCAGCCTGGAACCTTTCCAGTGATTCTCCCCAGGATCGATTGATACCATCTCACTACAACTAGTGAGTATCCTAACATCCAATTAGATCTATCTCATAGATCCAAAACCTAGGATTTAGTAGGTATCACTTTGATCCTATATGGAGAATCCTTGTGATAAGCGGAGATTAACCGAGCGTAGCATAGGAAACTCCTTCCCTATCAAGAGTATGGCATCCACGTACTCTACGAGGATCACCACCATACTCCCTACTACCTTTTTGTATATACAAGGTTCATCTACCATTTTGATGAAGTCAAACTCTTTGACTACCACATCAAAACAGATGTTCCAACTCCGCGATGCCTGTTTTATCATATAAAACATCTCGCACACGTTTCCGCTGTTCCCACTGTCTACGAAGCCCTCTGGCTGTGTACTTATAGACGCTCTTTCCTAAAACATCATTTAGAAAAGCAGTCATGACACCCAACCACCAGATATCGTAGTCATGGTATGTAGCCGTGGCAAGTAGGATCTGGATGGACTTAAGCATAGATCCTTAGAAAAGGTTTCAACACAATCCATACCTGGTCTATGATGCAAACCTTTAACAAGTCTAGCTTTGAAAGTCTCAACTTTTCCATGTACACCAAGTAATCTTCTCAAGATATACTTGCTCCTGATGGGGATTTAACCCTTCAGATAAAGCAACCAAAGTCCATACTTTGTTGGTGTATAAGGATTCCATCTCAGATTGATAAGCATCCAGCCATTCTTACAGAGTCCTACTCCTGATGGCCTGCTCGAAACTAGTTGGGTCATCATCTCATGATGCAATCCTCGCTCCCACTGTTATAGAGAAACCGAAGTATCTCTCAGGTGGGTGAGGAACCCTACTAGATCGGAGGAGAGGCTGAGGTTCGTTGGAAACTATTGAATCCTTTGGTTCTACCAAATCATCAGCTGCATTTTGTATAGCTGGAACATTTCCAGTTATACATAACAGACCTTGCCTCGAGCTTGTCCGGATTTTGCTTTTAGACATAGGCCGGACAACCCCAAATCTTAACAAGCTTAAGATATGGGCTTTTCCCTTTCCATATCACATATGAAGTGGTAGGCAACTGATTTGATTCGAACCCTATTCAATAGGTATGCAGCTTCTCAAGTGCATAACTCCCAAAAGGAAATAGGCAACTCAGTAGTACTCATCATAGAGCACACCATATCACATAGGGTGCTATTGCTCCGCCCCGATACACCGACGTGCTGTGGTGTATACGGAGGAGTAATGCTGAGAGAGAATCTCATTCTCCTTTAGAATAGTCCAGGAATTCCGTGCTCAAGTATTCTCCTCCTTGATCACATCAAAGGACATAATACTTATACCCGTATCTTGGTTCTCTACTTCTAACTTATATTCTGTGAATATCTCAAAAGCTTCGGACTTATATTTCAACAGGAACACATGTCTGAATCTTAAGAGATTATCAAAGAATGTAATGAAGTATAAAGAACCAATCTTGGCATGTGTAGACAGGGGATTTTCATACATCAGCATGTATCAGTCCCAAAAGTTCACTAACTCTTTCTCTGTTTCCAATAAACAGAGCTGTGGTCATCTTATCTTTGTGACATGACTGGCAAGTTTCACAAGATGTATATTCAAACTAATTTAAATATGCATCTTTATGTAACTTCAGCCAGTCGGGTCGCATTGATATGACCTAGTCTACAATGCCTCAAGAAGGATTCGTTCATTTCTGAACTATTCCTCTTGTGTGTGTTCTGTATACTAAGAACTGTAGTTTGATTTAGAACGTCAATGCTTTTAGATAACGTGCCTGAACCGATCAACTCTTGATATAGGAAATGTTCAAAACATTATCCAATCAATACAAAATTATATCATTTCTTTACTAATAAAGAGACTGATATGATTTTGTATATCAGGTTCGGTATCTAATAACATTTGTTCAGAATCAATGTATTCAGGTAATACAGGGTGACAGTGACCAACAGACTTGGCTGCAACACTTGCACCGTTTTCTGTCTCATGAAACTTATCACCCGTTCTCAGTTCTTTACCTATCTGTAGCCAATGTAACAAATTACATATGCGGGATCCTGTTCCGGTATCACATACCCAGGACGTAAAGGATACTGAGAAACAGTTCTGTGTAACGAACACACCCGAAGATGATGCATCAACATGCACTTTCTTCGTTTGGGCGGCACGGGAAATCTGGTATTCCCCAATTTCCTGCTCTGTCTTATAACAATTATAAGTTGGAGCGGGACCAACGTTCCCCAGCTCAGTATAACAAGCGGGTTCGGTCAATATATCCGTTTTATTATCTTGATTAAGGCGTGATATGGTCGCTATTTGGAGAGAGAGAGAAGAAAACACTCAGCGTATGCTCTTGCAAGATCAGATTGGTTATCTAATATATCTAATCAGGATGTCTCCCACTGTTTTTAGTCAAATCTTCCTTCAAACCCTAAAGGAAAGACTAGCCGGATTAATTACACGCTACAAGTTCGCCAATCTTTCAGCCAGGCCAGTGTCGGTACTTTGAGGGAGGTCCCCCGTGCTTTCGCACGAACCTAATTACAGTAAACCTCGTTTTCCCAGAGGCGTAACCCCGTTAACACCTTTCTAGACACCTACTTGATCGGCTAATTGTAATGTATAAATTCTACCAGGAGTAACTCTTACTCGTAGCGGGTATCGGGATCCAACTATCTCATAGAAGGTATGCAATCTCATTGCAAATTTCAACACTTGAAATTCCCAATAATATTTTGCCCCTAACGTGCTATGACCTTGACGAAAGCCAACAAACCATAGCCCGCTAGTCAAGTTCAACCCGTACATTTCTTGATTGAATTAAATCCACCCGCACGACCCTTGACGAAAGCCAACAAAGCCGCATGACTACCCTAATCCAATCTCATCGTATGCTTGCAGATAAGGAGCATATAGCTACCGAACACTGCACCTTGACGAAAGCCAACAAATGCAGCACGAATACTATATACAACTTATCTGAAATGACGGAGAGCTACGACAGGTTTTTCAGAAAACCTATTGCGTAATGAACTTGATATCGTTGTAGAATCGAGTGATTTTAAATGGAGTGTTTTTGAGGCTTTTCTAGTTTTGCTAAAGGGGTCACTCCCGGTGAAGGGATCGTCGGCCCTTTCCTCATCGAATAAGGTGCAGGATATATCATATACCACTATGCAAAGCAGAAACTATAGAAGCAATCAAAAGAAAAACCGAGTTTGTAGCATCTGCCAGTTATCGCTAAAGGAGTCACTCCCGGTGAAGGGATCTCGGTCCATTCTTATCGAATAAGGTGCTGGATGTTCTACAAGGAACACCGCTATGCAAAGCAAGAACTAGAGCTACCAGTTTTTAAACAAGTTTCTACAACATCTTAGGTTTCTGTTATTTCATTAATCTCATTAATGAAGTCCCATTTTAATTATGCTTCGTAAGCATCTCTTTTGAAACGAAATCTGCAATATAACATATATCTCATATATATAATATATAAACATTCGTCTCAGGCAAGTAATATGATCTCATCACAGAACATTGCAGCAGAAGAACATATATGAAATATTGGATATACTAGGACGTCCGTGTTTTCAATACGAGCCTGTATAAAACACGGATTCCACGGTCGCGATGAATAGCCAAACCCACATCCCTAGACCCCTACGAGAGCGGCAAGTAACACTGCCAATTCTAGGGTTAGGAGACCCGGTCTCGACTCCTCGAGATGGTCTCCCACTGGACCCTAGAACCCGGTTACTTGTGCTCCCCGCCTTGGGTCTACCTAATGCGGAAAAGTAAATAATATACAACGGTGACATCTTCCGCTACCTGGAAGTGCCCCAATAAAAGAATATTACATACAAATGAATTTTACATGAAAGAAAAAGAAAAACTCTCATCTCACATAAAACCCCCGGCTATTCAAACGCGACGATCCAATACAACATATCACAGCAACACATAATATCTCATATCATCAACGTAAGCAAGTATGCGTATCCCGATTGTCGTTGATGTATAGCAACGAAGCCGGCGATACTCCACATACTACGCTTACGGTCACAGAAAAGAAAGTGTAAAACTACAACAGTTGGAATCCACAACCTCCTTAGACATCACATGCCTAACCAAATGAATTCCTTAGACATCACATGCCTAACAATTATAAACTCCGCATTTTAGTCTCATTATCGAAAACTCTTTTCAATACCAAGTCGGCCAATTCAACAAGATTCCCGACGTCCTGATCGAATGCTCGTCGCAAACTTTAGTAGACGGCCGCACCCCCGATACCGTCGACGAAGTGCACCAAGGCGGAACACCGCTACCGGGAGCACCCGAACGGATGCTTTCGGCGACGGGGTTCTCCTACAGTCACTTGGTCGGGGCTATGGAGTGAGGCTGTCTATTAAGTTTACCCGGCGAGTATCCGCGTACACTACGTGATTGCGACGGACTTTTGATCACATCAAAATTCCGTAGCAACCGATCAACTGAGACTAAACTGCTATGTTTATAATATTCAAATCTGTTATCTCATAACTACCTGTGGATTCCAAATATTGTATCACATTCCAGATAAATAGAAAAAGTTAAACTTTCCGATCGAATCGTCAAGCACCCAAGATTTCCCCAATATATCTCAACACTTGAAATCAGTTTAAAAACGTCCATCACATGCCACAGTACCAATGGTCCAGCCATAGAAGGGTCAAGCCAACGCCTCACATGTGGCACGCCGTACCGCCCCAAACCCTAAGGTTCAAAGAGCAGTTCAAGACGGTCACATAATCGAGTTAAGGTTTGTTGTCTTCTAGAGGGTCCATCGAGTTACTTGCACGACTTAGAACATTCTTAAACACGAGGAAAAATCCAACTTTTGAAAAATTTTCCAACAGGGGAAAAAGTGAGTTATTGATATCCGTTCGAACTTTTTAACAGTTTCTAAAAGTTATCCGGAAAACACACATAGATAAAATCTAATACTCTGATCGAAACATCGAATAACCAAAACAACTCCAGAAAACTCAACTGTAGAATAAACATTAAAAATTCCCAGAGAACTCAGCACTGAATAAAAGAAATTACTGTGCAAAAAGGAGTCAACAATTCAACAGTGTCGCCGCGGAACCGCCGCGCCACGTGGGCTTTGGCCGCGGTTCCGCGCCGTTATGACGGTATTAGAGCTCCGTTTTTCACAGTTTTTCATAAAAAACCCTGCTTGTTTTTCTGAATATTTTTAATATTGAAAAATCACAGTTTTGGAAAAATTTCCAGAAAAGGGGTTTGTTCGGGTTTTCCGGGTTCGATCGGACTTCAAACTTCGTCTAGACTTCGCCTAAAGCTCTAGCTTGGCTCTGATACCACTGTAGGGTTGCTAGGCACGCGCACAAGGGTCTCGAGGCATCAACCATGCCCGAATAAAAATTTAGCCGTGCCGAACAACCCGAATACGGAACTTTAAACTAGAGATTAGGCGATAACTTGCATGCTAAACACTTTAACACTAAGTGAGAGGGATTACAACCTTTGTAGATCCGGTCCTTCACTTCATATGCTCCGTGTTGTGGTCCTTCGCTGCGATCATCAGGTTCCGGACTCTCGAGAGGTTCCACGAAGAGAAAGACGCAACCTTTGCTTCCGATCTTCGATACTAAGATGATCTACCTCGAAGTTTCTTTAACACAATCTAACACTCATGAAATGATGTGAACAACCTCATCTAAATGGCAAGGGAAGATGAGGATGATGAAGTAGGAATTTTGCTCTATTTATTTATCTTTTTCTCATATTTATTCATCACCTTTGAAAAATCTAGTGAGCTTTTTCATGGAAGAATGAAGGAGGAAGAAGAAGATCAATATCATTATCCTTTTGTGATGAATAGAAGAAGTAATAATATGATAGATTATGCAACCATGGTTCACTTAACCAATGTAGAGAATTAACTAGGGTTAGGGTTTGGGTTTGGTTAAAGCATGACTCATTTCAAAATATCTTTCAAATGACAAAAAGAAAACCTTCTAGAAACATCTAGAAAGTTTAACCCTAATCCAAACCCGAATCAAGTTTAAACTCCACTAAACAAGTTGCATTATTTATCATATCATGTTACAATATCATATATCACATATATAATATTTATCGTAACAAAATAAAATAATACAATTAACATATATCGCATATATATCAATGTATTATCCGAGTGAGAAAAAGAATCTTTTAGTGAGCAAATATTAGTTAATGCAATTTAATATATCACATATATTATTATACATTAAATTATCGAATCAACACTTGATCCGACAATCCGGCTATATCGCATATAACCGGCTAATATTTATCCGTACCGATTCATCGAATCAACACTTGATCCGATGACCCGGCTGATATCAAATATCGCGAGAATATAATACGGTATCACATATCGCATTATCCTCGGTCCCGCACATATCACATACGTGCTCCTACTCCGTTTTGCCTGAGTCAAGAAACCTCTGTGTAGGACTCTAAAGAATCGTCAATACGCCGGCAGTAGGTGATGATCATATCAAACACCCACAAGCTGCAAGCGGGTCAGCTAAACATAACAGCTACCCAGGTATTGAGCGCTCAGAAGATCAACAAGCAAGCCTGTACTTTCTCCTATGGATCCAAACAGTAACACTCCCGTACAGTCTGGTCTCGTCGTCTGATATGTTGCATATCTCGCCTAGGGGTGGTAAACGTCAGACCCCAGTAGCTCGATAAGTCGTGTCGATATGAGGTCTATAACAGTTCGAGAAACTAATGATAACACTTACCAGTAAATCTCAACAACCCTGGCCAGGGATTTCCGGTTATAGCCAATCGAACACAGCACAACATCAACTCCCTATACCGGGAGAGACGAATCCCCTCCTATCGCTCATTGCCTCCATGTGATTCGGGACTGTACCCAAAAGCCACCTTTTTGCACGCCCTCTTGGACGTGGTATGATGGAAATCAAAGAACAGTGGGAACCACACAAGACTCTATGACGATCTCGGGTCAACAGACTACTCTGTACCAGTGTCACCGGAGAACTGCCATCTGACGTATGGTATAATACCATCTGGGAGTTCTCGGCGAGTCCGTCCAGTGTACCCAGTCTCTACTGAGCACCCGTACACCATCCTTGATGTCAAACACCGATGGATATGGGATCATCCATCGCCCATCATATGGGTCAAGATGCGTATACGCTAGTCTACTCTGGTGCATCGATGCCCTATCTCGACACACCCTCGACTAGGAACAGTATAGGATGTACTCGTCGACTACCGTGGCCCCACTAGTATGATCTCATCATAGTCCCAGTAGTCGAGTACATATCCTAAGGGCTTTATCAACATGTAATATAGAGACAATCAGAGTACATGTTAAGATAAAGTACAACCAGATAGCATACTATCATGTCGAGCAAGAATGTCCTCCCTATATATGTCCTAGCATTCACTACAATATACATCGTATGTACAGTAATGGCCTCTAGGGCAAACATATAACTAACAGCTTTGAAAGTCTCAACTTTTCCATCTATACCAAGTAATTTTTTCAAGATATACTTGCTCCTGATGGGGATTTAACCCTTCAGATATAGCAACCAAAGTCCATACTTTGTTGGTGTATATGGATTCCATCTCAGATCGCTAAGAATCCAGCCATTCTTACAGAGTCCCTACACTTGATGGCCTGCTCGAATCTAGTTGGGTCATCATCTCATCATGCATTCCTTGCTCCCACTGTCATCGAGAAACCGAGGTATCTCTCAGGCGGATGAGGAACCCTACCAGATCGGCGGAGAGGCTGAGGTTCGTCGGGAACTATTGAATCCCTTGGTTCTGTCAAATCATCAGCTGCAGTTTTGTATAGCTGGAACCTTTCCAGTTGCTACATAACTGACCTCGCCTCGATTTTTTTTCGGATTTTGCTTTTGACATAGGCCGGACAATCCCAAATCTTAACTTATTTAAGAGATAGGCTCTTCCCATACCATATCTCATATGAAATGGTAGGCAGTGATCTGATTCAAACCTAATTCAATAGGTATGCATCTTCTCAAGTGCATAACCCCAAAAAGGAAATAGGTAACTCAGTAATACTCATCATAGAGCACACGATATCTAATATTGTGTGATTGCTCCGCCCTGATACACCGTTGTGCTGTGGTGTATTTAGAGGAGTAGTACGGAGAGAGAATCTCATTCTCCTTTAGAATGGACCAGGAATGCCATGCACAAGTATTCTCCTCCCTGATCTCATCATAGGACATAATACTTATACCCGTTTATTGGTTCTCTACTTCAAACTTATATTCTGTGAATACCTCAAAAGGTTCGTACTTATGTTTCAACAGGAACATATGACTGAATCTTGAGAGATTATCAGAGAATATAATGAAGTATAAAGAACCAGTCCTGGCATGTGCAGACAGGAGACTTTACGTACATCATCATGCATCAGTCCCAAGAGTTTACTAACTCTTTCTCTGTTTTCAGTAAACGGAGCTATGGTCATCTAATCTTTGTGACATGACTGGCAAGTTTCACAAGATGTAAATTCAAACTAATTTAAATATGCATCTAAAATGTTACTTCAGCCAGTCGGGTCGCATTGACGTGACCTAGTCTACAATATCTAAAGAAGGATCCGTTCATTTCTGAACTCTTCCTCTTGTGTATGTTCTGTATACTAAAGAACTGTAATTTGATTTAGAACGTCAATACTTTTAGATAACGTGCCTGAACCGATCAACTTTTGATATAGGAAATGTTCAAAACATTATCCATCAATACAAAATTTTATCATTTCTTTACTAATAAAGAGACTGATATGATTTTGTATATCAGGTTCGGTATCTAATAGCATTTGTTCAGAATCAATGTATTGGTAATACAGGGTGACAGTGACCAACAGACTTGGCTGCAACACTTGCCCCGTTTTCTGTCTCATGAAACTTATCACCCATTCTTAGTTTTTCTACCTTTTTGTAGCCCTATGTAACAGATTACATATCTGGGATCCTGATCCGGTATCCAATTACTCAGGATGCAGAGAATACTGAGAAACAGTTCTTTGTAATGAACATACCCGAAGGAGATGCATCATATGCACTTTCTTCGTTTGGGCGGCATAGGAATTCTGGTATTCCCTATTTCCTGCTCTGTCTTATAACAATTATAAGCTGGAGCGGGACCAACTTTCCCCAGCTCGTATAACAAGGGGTTCGGTCAATTCATCCATATTATTATCTTGATTAAGGCATGATATGGTCGCTACCTGGACGAGAGAGAGAAGAAAACACTCTGCGTGCGCTCTTGCAAGATAGATTGGTTATTTATTTTATCTAATCAGGATAGCTCCCACTGTTTTTATCAAATCTTCCTTCAAACCTTAAAAGGAAAGACTAGCCGGGATTAATTACACTCTACAAGTTCACTAATCTTTCAGCCAGGCCAGTGTCGGTATTTTGAGGGAGGTTCCCCGTGCTTTCGCACGGACCTAATTACTGTAAACCTCGTTTTCCCAGAGGCGTAACCCCGTTGACACCTTTCTAGACACCTACTTGATCGGCTAATTGTAAAGTGCAAAACTCTCCCAGGAGTAACAATTACTCGCAGTGGGTATCGGGATCCAACTATCACATAGAAGGTATGCAATCTCATTGCAAATTTCAACGCTTGAAACTCCCGATAAAGGTTTTTACCCCTAGCACCTATGACCTTAACTATGGTCAACAAATCATAAGCACTAATCAAGTTCTACCCGTCATTTCGTGATTAATTAGACCCACCCACATGACCCTTAACTAAGGTCAACAAAGTCATACGACTGTCCTAACTAATCGCATCATATGCGGTGTAGGAAGACATCACTTAGCTACCGTACACTATGCCTTGACTATGACACAGCACGAATACTAAGTACTCTACTTCCTAAAATGACGGAGGGTTGCGAATTGTTTTTATGAAAACCTTTAACGCTTTGAACTTGATCTCGTTGCGGAATCAAATGGTTTTTAAATGGAATGTTTTTGAGGCTTTTCTAGTTTTGCTAAAGGGGTCACTCCCGGTGAAGGGATCGTCGGCCCTTTCCTCATCGAATGAGGTGCCGGATATATCCTATATATCACTGTGCAAAGAGGAAACTATAGAAGCGATCAAAAGACAAACCGAGTGATGTAGCATCTGCCAGTTATTGCTAAAGGAGTCACTCCCGGTGAAGGGATCTCTGTCCTTTCCCTATCGAATAAGGTGCGGGATGTTCTACAAGGAACACCGCGATGCAAAGCAAGAACTGTAGCTACCTGTTTTTATTTTGAAATTAGATTCCACAACATCAATTAGGTTTATTTTCTTTCATTAATCTCATTAATGAATATCCCATCATTTAAGTCCACCTAACCATCACAGATAAATATAACGTACGCTTATGCCATCCGCATTCGCCTCGATGTCCCGTCTGCACCGTTAGGTTAGGTAACTAACGCCAGAGCGAGGCAGGGCTAGCGCGGGTGTAAAACATAAGCAACGTCTATATAATATATCATATATACTATATATAATATCTGTCACAAAACATCACATGATCACATCACATATAAATCACAGCAGAAGAAACATATGAAATATTGGATATACTGGGACGTCCATGTTTTCAATACGACCAAGTATAAAACACGGATTCCACGGTCGTGATGAATAGCCAATCCCACACCCCAAGACCCCTACGAGAGCGGCAAGCAACACTACCAATTCTAGGGTTAGGAGACCTGGACTCGACTCCTCGAGATGGTCTCCCTCTGGACCCCAGAACCCGGTTACTTGTGCTTCCCTCCTTGGGTCTATCCTAATGCGGAAAAGTAAATAATATACAAAGGGTGACATCTTCCGCAACCTGGAAGTGCCCCAATAAAAGAATATTACATACAAGTTTGTACATGAATGAAAATGAAAAACACTCATCCCACATAAAACCCCCCGGCTATTCAAACACGACGATCCAATATAACATATCCAGCAACACATAACATCTCATATCATCAACGTAAGTAAATATGCGCATCCCAATTCTCGTTGACATATAGAAACGAAACCGGCGACATCACATATTACACTTACGGTCACAGAAAAGAATGTGTAAAACTACAACAGTTGGAATCCGCAACCACCTCAGACATCGCATGCCTGACCAATGAATTCCTTAGACATCACATGCCTAACAATTATAAACCCCGCATTTTAGTCTCGTTATCGAAAACACTTTTCAATATCAAGTCGGGCAATTCAAAAAGATTCCCGAAAAAACTGATCGAATGCTCGTCGCAAACTTTAGTAGGCGGCTGCACCCCTGATGCCGCCGACGAAGTGCACCAAGGAGGAACACCGCTGCCGCGAGCACCCGAACGGATGCTTTCGGCGACGGGGTTCTCCTACAGTCACTTGGTCGGGGCTATGAAGTGAGGCTGTCTACTAAGTTTACCCGGCGAGTATCCGCGTACGCTACGTGATTGCGACGGACTTTTGATCACATCAAAATTCCGTGGCAACCGATCAAGTGAGACTAAACTGCTATGTTTATAACATTCATTCAGTTATCTCATAACTAACTTGTGAATTCCAATTGTTGTATCACATTCCGGATAAACAGAAAATGTTAAACTTTCCGATCGAACAGTCAAACACCCAAGTTTTCCCGATACAGCTCAACACATGAAATAAGTCTAACAACATTCAGTTCGTGCCTCAGTACCAACGGTCCAGCCGTAGAAGGGTCAAGACAACGCCTCACATGTGGCACGCCGTACTGCCCCAAACCCGAAGGTTCAAAGGGCAGTTCAAGACGGTCACATAATCGAGTTAAGGTTTGTTGTCTTCTAGAGGGACCATCGCGTTACTTGAACTACTTAGAACGTCGTTAAACTACGGAAAAATCCAACAATTGGAAATTTCCCGGCAGGGGAAAAAGTGCGTATTTATATCCGGTCGAACATTTTAACATATTCTAAAAATACCCGGAAAAACACACTGACAAAATTAGACAATCCGATCGATACACCGAGTCCCCAATACAATCCAGAAAATTCAACTCTTGAAAAAATATTAAAAATTCCCAGGAAAAACAGCACTGCAAACTAGGAATTACTATGCAAAATTTATTTCAAGAGGAGACAAAAGGGCCGCGGAACCGCCGCATTAGCATCCTAATGCCGCGGTTCCGCCGCGCTTTGATGGATTCAGGGGCCCCGTTTTATACAGTAATTCTTAGAATCTTCTACTGAGTTTTCTGCATATTTTTAATTCTCAAAAATCCAGGATTTTCAAAAATGTACAGAGAGCAATATTAGGGTTACGGTTTCGGTTCGATCGGATTTCTAACTTCGTCGACGCATCGCCTAAGGCTCAAGCTAGGCTCTGATACCACTGTGGGGTTCCTAGGCACACTAATGAAGTCTCACAAGGCATCAAACATGGCTAGTTCAAATTTTACAAGTGCCTACAAACCCTAATACGGATCGTTAACTAGATATATAGGCGATGCAAGCAAGTAAACGAATTTAACTAAAAGGAAAGAAGATACAACCTTTGTAGATCCGGTCCTCCACCTCCTAGGCTCCGTGATGAAGTCCCCTCGCTGTCCAAATTATTTCATGGACTCTAGCATCGGCTTCATCGAAGAAATGGGCGGGCTTGGTCGTCGGTTCGATGCCGAAGATGATCTACGTCGAGGCATCACAAGATCAAGCTCCAACTTCACCAAGCCTTGAAAACTTGTGAAGGAAACACCCTATACTACTTGGCAAGAGGTAGAGGATGAAGAAATAGGAGGTGGGTTCACTTTAGAATTGGATTTCTCACTTGTTTTCATCACTTACCATTGATGTAGCAAGCATTTCTTCATGTTGAAGAAAAGAAGAAGAAGAAGATGATATGATAAGTTATTTAAAAATAGCTAATAAAATGAATACTTATCATATTCTTAACCTTAGTTAACTGTAGAGAATTGACTAAGGTTAGGTTGAATGGTTAGGGTTAAGGATGAGAACAAAAAGGTCATTTAGTCAAAGTTTCATGAAGCTTCAACTAAAAACAAATGAAGCCACCATTCATTTATCTTTCAATTTATTCAAAATGAATAAATAAATAAGATAAATGAATAAGTAAAACCCCAATCAACAACTTAACCATGGTTTAATTCTTTACACTTAACCAAATAAGCATGTATCATCAAACATGATACAATCAAGTGCACAAAAGTATATCGCATATACAACTTGCACAAATCAAGTGAGAAAATCTACTTAAAGTGAACCAATACTAGTTAATGCAAAGTAATATATCAAATATATAATTATGCATTAAATCATTAAATCAACACTAGATTAAACGATCTGGTCATATCGTATATAACCGACTAGTATCCAATGTATCGGCTTATCGAATCAATCCTTGATTCGATAACTAGGTTGTATCGCATATAACCATTCGATACATTCATCGCGAGAATGGAATACGATATCACATATATGCATTATTCTCGGTCCTGCACATATCACATATGCGCTCCTATTTCGTTTCGCTTGAGCCAGGAAACCTCTGTGTAGGACTCTAAAGACTCATCAATACGCCGGCAGCAGATGATGATCATATCAAGCACCCATAAGCCGCAAGCGGTCTGCTAAACGTAACGACCACCCGGGTATTGAGAGATCAGAAGATCGACGAGCAAGCCCGCTCACACTCCTGTGAATCCAACCAGTAACACTTACCGTACAGTCCGGTCTGTTCGTCTGATATGTCGCATATCTCGCCTAGGGCTGGTAAATGTCAGACCCCAATAGCTTGATAAGTCATGCCGACGTAAGGTCCATGACATGTGTGAAACTACTGATAACACTTACCAGTACGTCACTGGAACCCTGGCCAGGGATTTCCAGTTATGGCCAGTCGTGCATAGCGCAACATCAACCCCCAATACCGGGAGAGACGAATCCCCTCCTATCGCTCATTGCCTCCATGTGAATCGGGACTGTGCCCAAAAACCACCTGTTTGCATGATTCAGTAGAGCCGTGGTAGGGTGGAAATCAAAGCACAGTGGGAGACACACAAGACTCTATGATGATCTCAGGTCAACAGACTAAGCTGTACCAGTGTCACCAGAGAACTGCCATCTGACGTGAGGTATAATACCATCTGGGAGTTCTCGGCGAGTCCGTTTAGTGTACCCAGTCTCCACTGAGCACCCGTATACCATCTCTGATTTCAAACACCAATGGATATGGGATCATCCATCGCCCATCGCATGGGTCGAGAAGATATACGCTAGTCTACTCTGGAATATCGATGCCCCGTCTCGATATTCCCTCGACTAGGAACATTGAAGGATGTACTCATGGACTATTCAGGCCCCACTAGTATGATCAACATCACAGTCCTGGAAGTCGAGTACACATCCTAAGGGCTTTATCAACATGTAACATGGAGACAGAAAGTATACACGTTAAGATAAAGAGCAACCAGATAGTGTACTATCATGTCGAGCAAGAAAGTCCTTCCTATATATGTCCCAGCATCCACTACACTATACATCCAATGTACAGTAATGGCCTCTAGGGCATACATATAACTAACAGACGTAGGGTCCATAACTATCGTGAAACTACTGATAACTCTTACCAGTATATCACTGCAACCCTGGCCAGGGATTTCCTGTTATGGCCAGTCGTGCATAGCGCAACATCGACCCCCAATACCGGGAGAGACGAATCCTCTCCTATCGCTCATTGCCTCCATGTGAATCGGGACTGTACCCAAAAACCACCTATTTGCACGACTCAGTAGAGCCGTGGTAGGGTGGAAATCAAAGCACAGTGGGAGACACACAAGACTCTATGACGATCTCGGGTCTACAGACTAAGTTGCACCAGTGTCACCAGAGAACTGCCATCTGTCGTGAGGTATAATACCATCTGGGAGTTCTCGGTGAGTCCGTTCAGTGTACCCAGTCTGCACTGAGCACCCTCATACCATCTCTGATGTCAAACACCAATGGATATGTGATCATCCATCGCCCATCACATGGGTCGAGAAGATATACGCTAGTCTACTCTGGAATATCGATGCCCCGTCTCGATATTCCCACGACTAGGAACATTGAAGGATGTACTCATGGACTACCCAGACCCCACTAGTATGATCTGCATCATAGTTCTGGAAGTCGAGTACACATCCTAAGGGCTTTATCAACATGTAATCAGAGAGACAGAAAGTATACATGTTAAGATAAAGAGCAACCAGATAGCGTACTATCATGTCGAGCAAGACAGTCCTACCTATATATGTCCCAGCATCTACTACAATATACATCCAATGTACAGTAATGGCCTCTAGGTCATACATATAACTAACACAAAAGTCCGTCGAAATCACGTAGCGTACGCGGATACTCGCTGGGTAACTTAATAGACAGCTACACCCCATAGCCCCGACCAAGTGACTGTAGGAGAACCCCGTCGCCGAAAGCATCCATTCGGGTGCTCGCGGCAGCGGTGTTCCGCCTTAGTGCACTTTGTCGACGGTATCGAGGGTGCGGCAGTCCACTAAAGTTTGCGATGTGCATTCGATCAGAATTTCGGGAATCCTGTTGAATTTCCCGACTTGATATTGAAAAGTGTTTTCGATATAGAGACTAAAATGCGGGGTTTATAATTGTTAGGCATGCGATGTCTAAGGAATTCATGTGATTAGGCATGCGATGTCTTTGCAGGTTGCGGATTCCAACTGTTGTAGTTTTACACTTTCTTTTCTGTGACCGTAAGTGTAATATGTGATATCGCCGGTTTCGTTGCTATATGTCAACGACAATTGGGATGCGCATATTTACTTACGTTGATGACATGTGATGTTATGTGTTGCTGGATATGTTATATTGGATCGTCGTGTTTGAATAGCCGGGGGTTTTTTATGTGAGACGAGTGTTTTTCATTTTCATTCATGTAAAACTTGTATGTAATATTCTTTTTATTGGGGCACTTCCAGGTTGCGGATGATGTCACCATTTGTATATTATTTACTTTTCCGCATTAGGATAAACCCAAGAAGGGGAGCACAAGTAACCGGGTTCTAGGGTCCAGTGGGAGACCATCTTGAGGAGTCGAGTCCGGGTCTCCTAACCCTAGAATTGGTAGGTTGTTTTTCGCTCTCGTAGGGGTCTAGGGGTGTGGGATTGGCTATTCATCACGACCGTGGAATTCGTGTTTTATACTGGCTCGTATTGAAAACACGAACGTCCTAGTATATCCAATATTTCATATGATACTTTCTGCTGCGTTATCTGTGATGTGATCATGTGAATTGTTCAGATTGATATAGTATATAGTATATATGATATATTATATAAACGTTGCTTATGTTTTACACCAGCGCTAGCCCTGCCTCGTTCTGGCGTTAGTTACCTAACCTAACGGTGCACACGGGACATCGAGGCGAATGCGGATGGCATAAGCGTTATATTTATCTGTGATGTTTAGGTGGACTTAAATGATGGGACATTCATTAATGAGATTAATGAAAGAAAATAAACCTAATTGATGTTGTGGAATCGAATTTCAAAATAAAACAGGTAGCTACAGTTCTTGCTTTGCATCGCGGTGTTCCTTGTAGAACATCCTGCACCTTATTCGATGAGGAAAGGACCGAGATCCCTTCACCGGGAGTGACTCCTTTAGTAATAACTGGCAGATGCTACACACTCGGTTTGTCTTTTGATTGCTTCTATAGTTTCTGCTTTGCACAGTGATATATATGATATATCCCTTACCTCATTCGACGAGGAAAGGACCGACGATCCCTTCACCGGGAGTGACCCTTTAGCAAAACTAGAAAAGCCTCAAAAACATTCCATTTAAAAACCATTTGATTCTGCAACGAGATCAAGTTCAAAGCGTTAAAGGTTTTCATAAAAAACCATCCGCAACCCTCCGTCATTTTAGGAAGAAGAGTACTTAGTATTCGTGCTACATTTGTCGACCATAGCCGAGGCGTAGTGTACGGTAGCTAAGTGATGTCTTCCTATACCGCATATGATGCGATTAGTTAGGACAGTCATGTGGCTTTGTTGACCTTAGCCAAGGGTCATGTGGGTGGGTCTAATTAATCACGAAATGACGGGTAGAACTTGACTAGTACCTATGATTTGTTGACCTTAGCCAAGGTCATAGGTGCTAGGGGTAAAAACCATTATCGGGAGTTTCAATTGTTCAAACTTGCAAAGAGATTGCATACCTTCTATATGATAGTTGGATCCCGATGCCCACTGCGAGTAATTGTTACTCCCGGGAGAGTTTTGCACTTTACAATTAGCCGATCAAGTAGGTGTCTACAAAGGTGTCAACGAGGTTACGCCTCTGGGAAAACGAGGTTTATTGTGATTAGGTCCGTGCGAAAGCACGGGGAACCTCCTTCAAAGTACCGATACTGGCCTGGCTGAAAGATTGGCGAACTTGTAGAGTGTAATTAATCCCAGCTAGTTTTTCCTTTTAAGGTTTGAAGGATGATTTGGTAAAAACAGTGGAAGCCATCCTGATTAGATAAAATATATAACCAATCTAATCTTGCAAGAGCGCACGCAGAGTGTTTTTTTCTCTCTCTCTCCAAGTAGCGACCATATCACGCCTTAATCAAGATAATAATATGGATGTATTGACCGGACCCGCTTGTTATACTGAGCTGGGGAACGTTGGTCCCGCTCCAACTTATAATTGTTATAAGACAGAGCAGGAAATAGGGGAATACCAGAATTCCTATGCTACCCAAACGAAGAAAGTGCATATGATTCATCTTCTTCGGGTGTGTTCGTTACAAAGAACTATTTCTCAGTATCCTCTGTATCCTGGGTATTTGATACCGGATCAGGATCCCAGATATGTAATCTGTTACATAGGGCTACAAAAGGGTAGAGAACTGAGAACGGGTGATAAGTTTCATGAGACAGAAAATGGGGCAAGTGTTGCAGCCAAGTCTGTTGGTCACTGTCACCCTGTATGACCAGTACATTGATTCTGAATGAATGTTATTAGATACCGAACCTGATATACAAAATCATATCAGTCTCTTTATTAGTAAAGAAAGGATATAATTTTGTATTGTTGGATAATGTTTTGAACATTTCCTATATCAAAAGTTGATCGGTTCAGGCACGTTATCTAAAAGCATTGATGTTCTAAATCAAACTACAGTTCCTAATATACAGAACACACACAAGAGGAAGAGTTCAGAAATGAACAAATCATTCTTGAGGAATTGTAGACTAGGTCATATCAATGCGACCCGACTGGCTGAAGTTACATTTTAGATGCATATTTAAATCAGTTTGAATTTTCATCTTGTGAAACTTGCCAGTCATGTCACAAAGATTAGATGACCATAGCTCCGTTTACTGGAAACAGAGAAAGAGTTAGTAAACTCTTGGGACTGATACATGATGATATATGTAAGGTCCCCTGTCTACACATGCCAGGACCGGTTCTTTGTACTTCATTATATTCTCTGATAATCTCTCAAGATTCAGTCATATGTTCCTGTTGAAACATAAGTCCGAAGCTTTTGAGATATTCACAGAATATAAGTCGATAGTAGAGAACCAAAATACGGGTATAAGTATTATGTCCCATGATAAGATCAGGGAGGAGAATACTTGTGCATAGAATTCCAGGGAATGAGATTCTCTCTCCGTACTACTCCTCTGAATACACCACAACACAACGGTGTATCGGGGCGGAGCAATCACACCCTATATGATAAGGTGTGCTCTATGATGAGTACTACCGAGTTACCTATTTCCTTTTGGGAGTTATGCGCTTGAGAAACTGCATACCTATTGAATAGGGTTCCAATCAAATCAGTTGCCTACCACTTCATATGTGATATGGAAAGGGAAGAGCCCATATCTTAAGTTTGTTAAGATTTGGGGTTGTCCGGCCTATGTCTAAAGCAAAATCCGGACAAGATCGAGACAAGGTCAGTTCTGTAGAATTGAAAAGGTTCCAGCTATACAAAACCGCAACTGATGATTTGAAAGAACCAAAGTATTCAATAGTCCCCGACGAACCTCAGCCTCTCCGCCGAACTAGCAGGGTTCCTCATCCGCTTGAGAGATACTTCCGTTACTCGATGACAGTGGGAGCGAGAAATGCATCATGAGATGATGACCCAACTAGTTTCGAGCAGGCCATCGAGAGTGAGGACTCTGTAAGAATGGCTGGATGCTTAGCGATCTGAGATGAAATCCATGTACACCAGCAAATTATGGACTTTGGCTGCTATATCTAAAGGGTTAAATCCCCATCAGGAGCAAGTATATCTTGAGAAGATTACTTGGTGTAGATGGAAAAGTTGAGACTTTCAAAGCTAGACTTGTTAAAGGTTTTCGTCATCAACCAGGCATTGATAATGATGAAACCTTTTCCAGGGACTATGCTTAAGTCTATCCAGATCCTACTTGCCATTGCTACATACCATGACTACGATATCTGGTGGTTGGGTGCCATGACTGCTTTTCTAAAATTATGATTTAGAAGAGAACGTCTATAAGAACACAGCCAGAGAGCTTCGTAAACAGTGGGAGCAGCGGAAACGTGTGCAAGTTGCTTTACAGAATAAAGCAGGTATCGCGGAGTTGGAACGTCTGTTTTGATGTGGTAGTCGAAGTGTTTGACTTCATCAAAATGGTAGATGAACCTTGTATGTACAAAAAGGTAGAAGAGAGTAAGGTGGGCATCCTCGTATTATACGTAGACAACATACTCTTGATAGGAAAAGAGTTTCATATACTACGATCGGTCGATCTCCTCTTATCACATGGATTCTCTAATAGGATAATGATGATACCTCCTAAATCCTGAGATTTGGATCTATGAGATAGATCTAAAGGGATGTTAGGGTTCTCACTAGGTATAGTGAGATTGTATCAATCGATCCTGGGGAGAATCACTGGAAACGTTCCAGGGTGATAAGGACGACTGAGTGTCAGTCGCAGGCATTGTCTTTGCCCTCAGTAAAGGGACGGTATGTTGGAAGAGTTCCAAGCTAGATACCGTGGCAAACTAGACGATAAAGGCCGGTAACAACGCTATTAAAGATACTACCAAAGAGGCAGTTTGGGTGTATATTGGTTCATAAGATGAACTAGGTTCCTATCATTGTATGACAATGAAAGTGTGGCTTTGGCCCAGGAGCCCTGCTCCCATCAGTGACCCAGACATATTCTGAGGCAGCATCACCTGATCATGGAGATAGTTGATCTCCAGCGTGATCGAGGTTAGGAGAGTAGACTCAGAAGACAACACTGCGGATCCACTCACAAAGGCTTTTTCCCAGAGAGAGACTTATATGGGATGGTTGAGTATGTGATACTGCAACTACTGCTACAAATGGCCCTAGTGCAAGTGGGAGATTGTTAGTTATATGTATGCCCTAGAGGCCATTACTGTACATTGGATGTATATTGTAGTGGATTCTGGGACATATATAGGTAGGACTTTCTTGCTCGACATGATTGTACGCTATCTGGTTGCTCTTTATCTTAATATGTATACTTTCTGTCTCTCTGATTACATGTTGATAAAGCCCTTAGGATGTGTGCTCGACTTCCAGGACTATGATTTAGATCATACTAGTGGGGCCTGTGTAGTCCATGAGTACATCCTTCAATGTTCCTAGTCGTGGGAATATCGAGACGGGGCATCGATATTCCAGAGTAGACTAGCGTATATCTTCTCGACCCATGTGATGGGCAATGGATGATCCCATATCCATTGGTGTTTGACATCAGAGATGGTATGCGGGTGCTCAGTGGAGACTGGGTACACTGAACGGACTCGCCGAGAACTCCCAGATGGTATTATACCTCACGTCAGATGGCAGTTTTCTGGTGACACTGGTACAGCTTAGTCTGTTGACCCGGGATCGTCATAGAGTCTTGTGTGTCTCCCACTGTGGTTTGATTTCCACCCTACCACGGCTCTACTGATTCATGCAAATAGGTGGTTTTTGGGTACAGTCCCGAATCACATGGAGGCAATGAGCGATAGGAGGGGATTCGTCTCTCCCGGTATTGGAGGTTGATGTTGCGCTATGCACGACTGGCCATAACAGGAAATCCCTGGCCAGGGTTGCAGTGATATACTGGTAAGAGTTATCACTAGTTTCACACATGTTATGGACCTTACGTCAGCATGACATATCAAGCTATTGGGGTCTGACGTTTACCACCCCTAGGCGAGATATGCGATATATCAGA
Source organism: Agapanthus africanus (assembly GCA_030015575.1). Lineage (NCBI taxonomy): Eukaryota > Viridiplantae > Streptophyta > Magnoliopsida > Asparagales > Amaryllidaceae > Agapanthus > Agapanthus africanus. Next base: position 77,178,558 of record JASDDO010000031.1, read on the forward strand.
CGAACAGACCGGACTGTACGGTAAGTGTTGCTTGTTGGATTCACAGGAGTGTGAGCGGGCTTGCTCGTCGATCTTCTAATCGCTTAATACCCGGGTGGCCGTTACGTTTAGCAGACCGCTTGCGGCTTGTGTGTGTTTGATATGATCATCACCTGCTGCCGGCGTATTGACGAGTCTTTAGAGTCCTACACAGAGGTTTCCTGGCTCAAGCGAAACGAAATAAGAGCGCATATGAGATATGTGCGGGACCGAGAATAATGCGTGTATGTGATACCGTATTCTAATCTCGCGATGAATGTATCGATTGGTTTTATGCGATATAACCTAGTTATCGAATCGAAGATTGATTCGATAAGTCGATACATTGGATACTAGTCGGTTATATGCGACATGACCGGATCATTGAATCAAGTGTTGATTTAATGATTTAATGTATAATTATATATTTGATATATTACATTACATTAACTAGTATTGGTTCACTCAAGATTGACTTTCTCACTTGAAATGCACAAGTTGTATATGTGATATATTTTTGTGCACTTGTTTGTATGATGTTTGATGATACATGCAAACTTGGGTTTGTGTAAGACTTAAACCATGTTTAGTGAATGGTTAGGGTTTCATTTCACTTATTTATTTATCTATTTATTTTGGTTAAAAGAAAAAGGAAAACAAAATGGTTGCTTTCATACAAGAAGCTTCTTGATGCTTCATGCATTTTTGAATAAGTGACCATTTTTGTCTTCATCTCCTAACCCTGACCATTCAACTAAACCCTAGTTAATTCTCTACACTAAACCATGGTTTCAAATATGATAAGTATCATATTATTTTCTATTTTTAATATACTTATCATATTCTTTTTCTTCTTCTTCTTCTTCAACATGAAGAAATCTTGCTACCATTAATGGCAACATGAGAAAAAGAGTGAGAAATCCAATTCTAAAGTGAGCCCACTTCCTATTTCTTCATCCTCTACCACTTTCCAAGTAGTATAGAGTGTTTTCTTCACAAGTTTCATGACTTGGTGAAGTTAGAGCTTGATCTTGAGTTGCTTCGACGTAGATCATCTTCGGCATCGAAGTCGACGACCTAGCCCGATCATTTCTCCGACGAAACCTTCGCCAGAGTCCAGATTCCGATAGGTACAGCGGAGGGACGTCATCACGGAGCCTAGGAAGTGGAGGACTGGATCTACAAAGGTTGTAGTCACTTTCCTTTAGTAATAAAGTCGTTTACTTGCTTGCATCGCCTTATCATCTAGTTAACGATCCGTATTAGGGTTTGTAGGCACATGAAAAATTTGAATTGGGCATTTTTGATATGTTATGGGACCTCATTAGTGTGCCTAGGAACCCTACATATAGACCCGAGATCGTCATAGAGTCTTGTATGTCCTCCCACTGTACTTTGATCTCCACCCTACACGGCGCTACCGAGTCGTGCAAAGAGTTGGATTTTGGGTACAGTCCCGAGGCACATGGAGTGATGAGATTTACGGATAAGTTTTTTCAGTAGTTTCTCGATCTGTTATGAGCCATATACCGGCATAACTTATTGAGTTATTGGGGTCGACGATTCCATCCCTAGACTCCATATGCAGCACATTTGATGAAGAGACCTGACTGTACAGTAAGTGTTGCCAGTTGGCTCGACGGGAGTTTTGACAGGTTCACTTTTGTTTCTTCTGATCGCTCAATACCTGAGAGTCGTTACGTACAGCTTGTGCCACTGACGGTTTATGGGTATGTGATGTGATCACTGCCTACTGCTAGCGTATTGACGAGTCTTAGAGTCCCACAAAGGGGTCTCCTAGCTCAGGTGAAAAGACTTGGGGTGCATATGAGATATGCAAGGGAGCTCGATTAAATGCGTGTATTTGATACCGTATTTTAATTGGGTGTTTACTATTAGACAGGTCGTATGTGATATGACCGGGTTATTAAATCAAGTGTTGATTTAATATTAAGTCCATTAGCTCATTTATTAAAACCTATTACTTTATGATGCATGCATGAGTGTATGTTGCTGGGTACCATAGGTAGGCAGCGAGGTTTCGGGAGGCATCGTCCATGACAAATAAAAAAAATTCCATGCCAAATAACCCTAAGCTAAGGATGTTTAACTAGAGAATCATACGAAACAACAATTGTAAACACTTTACATCTAAGTGAATGAGAAATACAACCTTTGTAGACCGTTCCTTCACTTCTAAAGCTCCGTGTAGTAGTCCCTTCGCCGGAAGTAGTGAACACCTGGACTCTAGTAAGGTTTCACGTGAAGAAATGAACAACCTTGCTCAATGTCTTCGAGACCGAAGATGATCTACGTCGAGGAGACTCAAGCCCATGCTACCTCTTCACTAATAAGTGAATTAGTGAAGAAAACATCATAAACTAATCGACTAATAGTAGAGGATGATGAAGTAGGAATTTTGCTCACTTTAGATTTATTTTTCTCACAATATTTCATCACTTTCTCAAGATCAAGAAAGCTAGAATGAGATGAAGAAGAAGATGATCAAGTGATGAAGATAATAAATCACATGAGGTTAGAAATGCAACCATGGTGAGTATATGACATACATTAACCCTTGTAGAGACTAAACCATGGCTATGTGTTAATGTTGGGTTAATAAATGTCTTAAGCTAGAAAAAACAAGTGGACTTAGTCAATGGTTCTACTAGCTTCTTCATGCTTTAACCATTAAACCAATTTCCATTAATTTTGATTAAATAAATAAAACCCTTCATAACATCTAGCATGGTGTGAGTCTCTTACATTCTTGTTGCATGTATAACCTAGCATGACACATGAATATATATCACATATATATTTTGTGCAAAAAGAAAACAATACAATTAATATATATCACATATATGTTAAGTGTATTATAAGTGAGAAAAATGAATACTTAAGTGAGCTAATATTAGTTAATGTAATGTAATATATCAAATATATAATTATACATTAAATTATTAAATCAACACTTGATTTAATAATCCGACTATATCGTATATAACCGACTAATATCAAATGTAACAACTTATCGAATCAACATTTGATCCGATAATCCGGCTATATCACTTATAACTGACCTATGTCACAAATCACGAGAATAGAATGCAGTATCACATACGTGCATTAATCTCGATCCTGTACATATCACATATGTGCTCCTACTTCGTTTTGCATGAACCAGAAAACCTCTGTATAGGACTCTAAAGACTCGTCAATACGCCGGCAACAGGTGATGATCATATCAAACACCCACAAGACGTAAGCAGTCTGCTAAACTAATTGGTATATTGTAAATCTAGTATTTTAGTCTTGTTTAATCGGTTGCCATGGAGTTTTGATTCGGACCAAAACTCTGTCGCAATCGCGTATTGTACGCGAAAATTCGCCGGGTAACTCTAGTAGATAGCCACGCCCTATAGCCCCGACCAAGTGACTGTAGGAGAACCCCGTTGCCAAATGCACCCACTTGGGTGCTTACGGCCATGGTGTTCCGCCTTAGTGCACTTCGTCGACAGCATCGGAGGTGTGGCCATCTACTAAAGTTTTCGACGAGCATTCGATAACGAAGTCGGGAATCTTGTTGAATTACCCGACTAAATAATTGAAAAGTGTTTTCAATTTGAGACTAAAGTACAAGGTTTATAGGTTAGGCATGAAATATGGAATATGAGATATTCCGGGTTTATGATGTCTAAGGATTTGCGGATTCTAATTATTTTATTTTTTCATTTCTTTTCTGCGACCGTAAGTGTAATATGTGGGGTATCCCGATCTCGTTGCTATATGTCAATGAAATTCGGGATACACGTATTTACTTACGTTGATGACATGAGATGTTATGTGATGTTGTGATATGTTTATTGGATCGTTGTGATTGAATAGCCAGGTGTTTTATGTGAGATAAGAGTTTTTATTTTCATTCATGTAAAATCTGTATGTAATATTCTTTTATTGGGACACTTCCGGGTTGAGGATGATGTCACCATTCATGTATATTATTTTCTTTTCCGCATTAGGATAGACCCAAGGCGGGGAGTACAAGTAACCGGGTTCTAGAGTCTAGTGTAAGTCCATCTCAAGGAGTTGAGACCGGGTCTCCTAGCTCTAGAATTGGTAGGGTTACTTGCCGCTCTCGTAGGGGGTCTAGGGATGTGTGTTTGGCTATTCATCACCACCGTGGAATCCGTGTTTTTCATTATTGGCTTGATCTAAAACACAGACATCCTAGTATATCCTATATTTCATATGATGCTTCATCTGCTTAGTTCTATGATGTGATCATATAACTGTGTGAGACGAATTCTATATATGCTATATATATAAAATAAACGTTGTTTATGTTTTGCACCCGCGCTAGTCCAGCCTCCGCTTTGCCTTTAGTTAAGTAACCTAACGGTGCATGACGGGGCCCCGTGGCGAATGCGGATGGCATAAGTGTACGTTCTATTTTCGTTTCTTTTTTTGTGATGTTTAGGGAAATATTAAATGATGGGACTTCATTAATGTGATTAATGGAAAGAAAAGAAACCTAAAGATGTTGTAGAATCGAAAGTTTAAAAAGGTAACTCTAGTTTTTTTCTTTGCATAGTGGTATTTCTTGATGAATATCCAGCACTTCATTCGATGAGGAAAGAGCCGAGATCCCTTCACCGGGAGAAACCTCTTTAGAAAAACTAGCAGATGCTATAACCCACTAGGTTTTATTTTTATAGTTTCTCTAGTTCTTGCTTTGCATAGTGGTATTCCTTGATGAATATTCAGCACCTCATTCAATGATGAAAGAGCCGAGATCCTATTACTGGGAGTGAACTCTTTAGCAAAACTAGCAAAACCTAAAAAAACACTCCTTTTCAAATCACTAGATTCTACAACGATATCAAGTTCATTACGTTAAAGGTTTTCTTAAAAACTAGCTGTAGCCCTTCGTCATTTCAGATAAGTACTATTTAGTATTTGTGCTGCTTTTGTTGACCTCTGTCAAGGCGTAGTTTGCGGTAACTGATTAGTGTTTATCTGCCGCATATGATGCGATTGGATTAGGGTAGTCGCACAGCCTTGTTGACCTCTGTCAAGGATCATACGGGTGTGTTTAATTCAATCACGAAATGAACGGGTTGAACTTGACTAGCGGCCTATGGTTTGTTGACCTCCATCAAGGTCATAGGATGCTAGGGGTAAAAACAATTATCAGGAATTTCAAGTGTTGAAATTTGCAATAAGATTGCATACCTTCTATATGATAGTTGGATCCCGATACCCACTGCGAGTAAGAGTTACTCCTGGAAGAGTTTTGCACTTTACAATTAGCTAACCCAGTAGGTGTCTAGAAAGGTGTAAATAGAGTTAAGCCTCTATGGAAATGAGGTTTATTTTAATTAGGTTCATGTGAAAGCATGGGGAATCTCCCTCGGAGTACCGACACTGGCGTGGCTTACCGGTTAGCGAACTTGTAGAATGTAATTAATCACGGCTAACCTTACCTTTTATGGTTTGAAGGAAGATTTGATAAAAATAGTGGGAGACATCCTGATTAGATAAGATAATAACCAATCTAATCTTGCAAAGAGCGCATGCTAATGCATTTCCTTCTCTCTCTTTCCAGGTAGCGACCAATGACACGCGTTAATCAAGATAATAATATGGATGTATTGACTAAACCCACTTATAATACTGGGCTAGGTTCCGCTCTATCTTATGATTGTCATAAATCTGATCAAGGAATAAGGGAATACTCGGATTCACATGCCACCCGAATGAAGAAGGAGCATATTGATGCATCTTCTTCGGGTGTGTTCGTTACCGAGAACTGTTTCTCAGTTTGCTCTACATCCTGGGTATTGGATACCCGATCAGGATCCCACGTATGTAATTTGTTACATGGACTTAAGAGAGGTAGGAAACTAGGAAAAGATGATAAGTCTCTAGTAGTAGGGAATGGTGCTATTGTTGCAGCCAAAGCAGTTGGCGAATATCACTTAGTGTTACCAACTGGTAATACATTGATTCTGAATGATTGTTACTACGTACTAAAGATGATGTGCAATATTATATCAGTTTATTTGCTAACTAAAGAAAGATATAATTTCACATAGAGGATAATGTTATGAACATTTTCCATAATCAAGTGTTTATTGGATTTGATACGTTGAGAAACGGTATATACGTTCTGAATCAAACCACGGTTCAAAGCATACAGAACACAAACAAGAGGAAAAGTTCAGAAATGAATGAAGCCTACTTGTGTCATTGTAGACTAGGTCATATCAATGCTGAAAGTCTACCTTAACACCACCACGAGGTTCTAAAGGCATCGAGAATGCCAAATTTTAATTTTTATTAGGTGCTAAGTTAGACTAACAAGATCTTTACTAGAATATTTTGGGTTTCCGTTGTAATGTGATGAACTTAAGAGAAGAAAAGAGAATACAACCTTTGTAGTTCGAGTCCTTCTCTTCAATAGCTCCGGGTTGAAGTCTACGCGACTCTACTAGGCTCCTCTTCGAGTTGAACGAACCTCTTTCATGATCTTCGCACCAAAGACGATCCACCCGAAGTCCACAAGCTCAAGCTAACCCTTCACTAATCTCATTAGTGAAGGCAACACTCCACATCAAATTGCTAATCTAATGTGTGATGGTGAAGTAGGGGTTTAATTTGCTCACTAGTTTGTGTTCAAGCTTCATGGTTCACATCATATGTGAGGTTTGAAGCTTGAACCATGGGATTGAGGAGGAAGAAGAAGCTAGAGAGCAACTATGGGAGCAAAGCAAGCAAAAATGGCTAAGTGTTGAGAATGAGCTAGAATAAATAGCAACTCTTGACCCCTACTCATTCAAGCATGGAATTTTGCAATATAAAATTACAACCATGCTTGAATAGTGAGTCAAGATGAATAAACTATGAATAAAGCCCATGCTTGCAACCATGCTCTCATTTTCTACCTCTTTTATATTTTTCTCAAAAATAGAAATCATGCCATACTTCATTATATATATATATAATGAAGAATAATTAGTGAGCGAATGATATTAGTTAAGATACAATCATATCACATATAATGTATATTACATTATTAAATCAACACATGATTTAATAATCCGGTTATATCATATACGAACGACTAATATCATATATATCTGTATATCATATTATCAAATCAACACTTGATTCGACAATCTGGTTATATTACATATAACTGAACCGATAACAGATAACTGCCAGATTACAATACGGTATCACATACACGTATTTAATCAGGCCCACATACATATCACATATGTGTCCTACTTCGTTTTGCTTGAACCAGGAAACTTCTGTGTGGGACTCTAAAGACTCGTCAATACGCCAGCAGTAGGTGATGATCACATCAGTCACCCACAGGCCGTCAGCGGTACTAGCTGGACGTAACGGCTACCCGAGTATTGAGCGATATGAAGATCAACAAGCAAACCCGTCCATACTCTCCATGAAGCCTATCACTAACACTACCGTACAGTCCGGTCTCTTCGTCTGATATGTCGCATATCATGTCTAAGGGTGGTAAACGTCAGGCCCCAGTAACATGATAAGTCATGCTGGTGTCTGGCCTATAACGGTTTGAGAAACTACTGATAACTCTTTTCAGTAAATCTCAACGGCGGCCCTGGCCAGGGATTTCCAGTTATAGCCAATCGAGTATAGCGGAACATCAACCCCCAATACCGGAAGAGATGAAACCCCTCCTATCGCTTATTGCCTCCATGTGACTCAGGACTGTACCCAAAATCCACCTGTTTACACGAGTCCTTTGAGACGTGGTAGGGAGGAAATCAAAGCACAGTGGGAGCCACACAAGACTCCATGACGATCTCGGGTCTAAAGACTAACCTGTACCAGTGTCACCAGAGGACTGCTATCTGACGATAGGTATACTACCACATAAGAGTCCTTGGCGAGTCCTGTTCGGTGTACCCATTCTCCAATGAGCATCTGTGTACAATCTTTGATGTCACACACCAATGGTTGTGGGATCAACCATCGCTCTCTAAGGGACAAGAAACGTACACACTAGTTTACATCGGAATATCGATGCCCTAGTCTCGATATTCGCATGGCTAGGAACTGATTAAAGGGTGTACTTGTGGACCACCCTGGCCCCACTAGTATAATCTCATCATAATCCTGGTAGTCAAGTACATATCCTAAGGGCTTTATCAACATGTGAGAGCAAGACAGTAAAGAATACCAGTCAACATGTTAAGATAAAGAGTAACCTGATAGCATACCATCATGTAGAGAAAGAAAGTCCTCTCTCTCTCTCTATATATATATATGTATGTGTGTGTGTGTGTGTATGTCCAAGCATCCACTATAATATACATCACATGTACAATAATGACCTCTACGGCATACATATAACTAACAATCTCCCACTTGCACTAAGGCCATGTGTTGTAGTATCTTATACCCAACATTCCAAAAAGTCTCTTAAATTGTATCTGAGGGAGGGCCTTTGTGAGTGGATCCGCTACATTGTCCTTCGTGTCAACTCTCATGACCTCGATCTCCTGGCGATCTACTACCTCCCTGATCAGGTGATACCGCCTCAGAATATGTCTACATTTCTGATGGGACCTGGGTTCCTTGGCCAAAGCCACCGCTCCATTGTTATCACAATACACAGGTATTGGATTCTCATTGGATGGAACCACACCAAGCTCAGTAATGAACTTCTTCATCCAGACAGCTTCTTTAGCAACATCATTAGCAGCGATGTTTTCAGCCTCCATCATCGAGTCTACTACGGTGTCTTTCTTGGAACTCTTCCAACACACCGCCCCTCCATTGAGGGTGAAAACAAAACGCGAGACTGACTTATTGTCGTCCTTATAACTCTGGAAGCTCGAATCGTTAAAGGACTCCACCTGGAGTTCACCGTTACCATACATCAAGAATATTTCTTTAGTCCTTCTCAAGTACTTAAGAATGTTCTTCACAGTTGTCCAGTGGTTTTCGCCAGGATCTGATTAATACCTGCTCACTACACCTAGTGAGTAAGCTACATCCGATCTAGTGCATAACATCGCATACATGATAGAGCCTACTACCGATGCATAGGGTATCCCTTGCTTGCGAGCCCTTTACAAATCAGTCATGAGAAACATCTCTTTGGAGAAAGTGATTCCTAAACAAGCGGGTAGATTACCACGCTTGAAATCTTCTATACTAAGCCTCTTTAGTATGGTGTTAATGTACCTTGATTGGGACAATCCCAAAATCTGTTTAGATCTATCTCTATAGATCTTTATCTCAAGAATGTAGGAGGCATCACAAAGATCTTTCATGGAGAACTTGAGTGATAAGAAGTGCTTGACTGAGTGTAGCATAAGAACATTTTTTCCTATCAAGAGTATGTCATCCACGTACAACACGAGGAAGACCACCTACTCTCTACAGCCTTCTTATATATACAAGGTTCATCTATATTTTTGATGAAGTCAAACTCTTTGATAGCGTCATCAAAATAGATGTTCCAACTCCGCGACGCCTGCTTTAATCTATAGATGGATTTAACCGGCTTGCACACCTTTCCGCTGCTCCCACTGTCTACCAAGGCCTCTGGCTGTGTCATATACACGCTCTCTTCTATATCACCATTTAGAAAAGCGGTCTTGATGTCCATTTGCCAAATTTCGTAGCCATGGTATGCAGCAATGGCAAGTAGGATCCTGATGGACTTAAGTATAGCGTCAGGAGAAAAGGTTTCATCATAGTCGACGCCAGGTCGTTGAGGAAAACCTTTTGCTACAAGTCTAGCTTTGAAAGTCTCAACTTTTCCATCTACATATATCTTCTTTTTGAAGATCCACTTTCTCCCAATGGGTTTTACACCTTCAGGGGCAACTTCCAAAGTCCATACTTGGTTGGTGTATATGGATTCCATCTCGGATCTCATAGCATCCAGCCATTTCACAGAGTCTCCACTTATGATGGCCTGCTCGAAACTAGTTGGGTCATCATCTTCCATGATGCAATCCTTGCTCCCACTTTCTATGAGAAAATCGTCTCTAAGGTGGATGAGGAACCCTACTAGATCTACGGAGAGGCTGAGGTTCTTCGGGTACTATCGAATCCTCTGGTTCCACCAAATCTTATGTTGTAGTTTGTGCTGCTGGAACCTCTTCCAGTTCTACCTAAAGGCCACTAATTTCTTTCGCAAGAAATTCCTTTTCTAAAAATATGGCATGCCGAGAAACAAACACTTTTTGTTCCTCGGTGTGATAGAAGATATACCCTTATGAGTTTTTGGGATATCCCACGAACTTGCACAGAATAGACCTTGTTGGGTTACGGAAGCGCCACGGCCATCAATTCATGGCCAAATGCGGAACAAAAATTTTATAAACTGGCGCTACCACAACCCGATGCCCGGATCTACCCTAAACCCTATACTAGCAATATATAATAAGGAGTGAGATGGTTATACCAAGTTGATCCGTGTCCTTCGGTCTTTAACCATCATCCCAAGCTCTAAGAGGATCCTTGATCAAGTTTGATCTCCGGTCTCCCCCATCGAAGATGATCCATTTTGAGAGTGTGTAATACGGGCTCCCACCTCAAAACCAAGGCAACTCGAGTATTTAGTTTGCTATCCTAGATAGCCAAGATGAAGTAGAGAGTGTGTAGGATTACTTTGTCTCAAAACACCCAATGTTTCTCAATACATGAGACTTGATGGGTGGAGGAAGAAGATGAAGCCATGAGGATGAGAGAATGGAGTAAAAACCAAGTCAAGAAGATGGCTAAGTGTTGTAAGATATATGAAGTATGCTAGAGTCTAAAGAAAATCACCAAGTGAAGAAAATATCTCACAACCCTAACTAAATATCAAGCATGCTAGAATAGTGCACTATGACTCACCTCATGAGTCATCACAAAGCATTCCATCAATTTAATGCAAAACATGACTCATCCTTCACCTCATTAAATCATTTATCAAAAATGATTAAAACTAAAATGAGGTGGCATCTTCTATAAGTATCTTGTAATGAAATTACAAGAATACCCCTCATTCGTATATACATACCCGTATCCGTATTTCGAAAAATACGAATACAATGAGACAAAAATAATCCAATAATATAATACTAGAATCCGGCTTAAACCAAAGCCATTAGTATTATCCGTTAGAATCATGACATGTGCAAAAGTGCACGTATATGTTCAAACCCTGCCATAAAACCATACGACCTTTACAACGTTTCGCCCGAATCAGGAAAACCCTCTGTAAGTCCATGTCACGCACCCCACGAACTTGCGGGGAGGCGGAATATATGAAAAACGATTATCAAAGCTTCGTAACACGGACTCGAGCGCATGAATCGTATCTAAACCATTACTTGCAAACTACGAGAGGTTTAACTACTCGGATTCGAAGTAATACCTCACGTTACTTGTCCTTTGGGTGTTCATCGCTGTCCTCCACTCCTCGTAGGCTCCTTGGAACATCAAACACCTCAACGGCCTCCTCGATTCAAAGACGATCCACCCGAGAGCTTCTGCGCCAAGCTTGATCTCTAACTTGAGATAACTAGGTTGCTCAAAGTGCTAATCTAAGCTACCTAGAGGATATAGAGTGAGGTTATGGATGTATTAATCTATCTAATCCTTGATCTCAACACATGAGAGGGGAGGATTAGGGTTTCAAGAGAGAGCTTGAGGAGAGAGAAGGTGAGCATAGGTTATGAATGAAAAAGCTTCTCACTTCTAATATATTATGAAGCATAAGAAAATCAAAAAGAATAAATCAAAATGCATTATCATCATGCTTCATTAAATATATGCAATGAATCATCAAGTGAGTCATTAAGCAATAAATGCTTCATTAACTCACTTGAATGATTCATCTAAGTGAGTCACAAATTCATTAAATGTTAATGCCACCTTACCCTCCATGTCATCATCCATCTAGAAGCTTCCCGACAAATTACAAGAACGCCCCTCTTATCCATGAAAACACGAAAAAACTTTAGACTGTATAAATCCAATAACCTGATACTAGAATCTGGCTTAAACCAAAGCCGACTAGTAAAAACTGTCCGAACGTCGTACGTGCGTAAACACACGTATGCGTCCGAACCCTTGTCGTAAAACCATACGACCTCTATATTGTTTTGCCTGGAGCAGGGAAACTCTCTGTGTGGGACTCTAAAGACTCGACACTACGCTGTCAGTGGGTTTAACCACAGACCGCAAGCGGCACTAGTTGAACGTAACGGTCCCCAGGTATATGTCGATAAGAAGGCCAATGAGGAAACCCATCCGAACTCCTACTGAGCCTGATGTGACAATCTTCGTACAGTCCGGTATGTTCGTCTAAGACTATCGCATATCTAGTCTAGGGGGCGGCAAGCGTCAGTCCCCTAATAGCGGTATAAGTCGTGTCAGAGCGTAGCCCATTACACCCTGAGAAACTACTGGAACCTACCAGTAAATCTCGCTTTCCCTGGCCAGGGACTTTGCGTAATGTCTCTCTGACACAGAGCGATATCAACTCCCAATACCGGGAGAGACGAATCCTTTCTGACCGCCACTACCTCTAAGTGCTCGGGACAGCACCCAACTGCTACCTGTTTGCACGACTCCTTTGAGCCGTTGTAGGGTAGCAATCTAAGAACAGTGGGACACATTCGAGGCGAAGTAGCAGTGTCAAGTCTGCGGACTATTCTATACTCATGTCACCTGGGAACTGTTAACTGATGATTGGTATAATACCAACCAACAGTTCCCCTGCGAGTCCTGTCCGGTGTACCCGTAACCTAACGAGCACCTGTATACTATCTCCAGTACGACGTACTATCGCTGTAGGACAGACCATCTCCCCAACTGGGATGAGAAGCGTACACACTAGTCTACTCCGGAGTATTGATTCCCTGTCTCGATAATCCTATGGCTAGGGACAAGTATAGGATGTTTCTTATAGACTACCCAGCCCCCACTAGTGTGACTGCCATCACAACGCTGGTAATCATGCAAAGATCCTATGGGCTCTACTAATATGTATAACTGATACGTTATAAGAAACATATGCACATATTAAAGTAGACACAAACCAAGTAGCATACTACCATTTAAGCAAGGCTGTATATACAACTGTGAATATCCCAAGCTTCCATTAAGTAATATATATACAAGTATGATACAATAATGACCCTTAGGGCATATACACTAACAATCTCCCACTTGCACTAGGGCCATGAACTGGCATATCGTAGACCTATCATCTCGAATAGCCTCTCGATCTGCGTCTGAGGAATGGCCTTTGTGAATGGATCAGCAATGTTATTCTCTGTCTCTACTCTTTTCACCTCGATCTCCCGGCGATTTATGATCTCCCTGATCAGGTGGTACCGCCTTAAGATGTGTCTGGACTTCTGATGGGACCTGGGTTCTTTCGCTAAAGCTATAGTGCCGTTGTTGTCACAATACAGAGGTATTGGATCAACACTGGTAGGAACCATCTGAAGTTCGGTGAGGAACTTCTTCATCCAGACAGCTTCTTTTGCGGCATCGCAAGCAGCTATGTACTCCGCTTCCATTGTTGAGTCAGCAACGGTCTCCTGCTTGGAACTCTTCCAACAGACCGCCCCTCTATTAAGGGTAAAGACATAACCCGACATGGATTTGGAGTCATCCTTGTCACTCTGGAAGCCGGAGTCGGCAAAGGCCTCAATCTGGTGGTCTTTTCTGCTATACACCAAAAACATCTCCTTAGTCCTTCTCAGGTATTTGAGAATGTTCTTTAAGGCTATCCGGTGCTTCTCCCCTGGGTTTGCTTGATATCGGCTTACTACGCTCAATGTGTATCCTACATCTGGTCTGGTACATAACATCGCATACATTATAGAGCCTACCGCAGAAGCGTAGGGTATAATCGACATGCGATCCCTTTCCAAATCAGTCTTGGGAGACATCTCTTTGGAGAGGGTGATTCCGTGACAAGCCGGTAGGTTACCGTGCTTAGAATCATCTATACTGAATCTCTTCACTATGGTGTCTATGTACCTGGACTGTGAAAGTCCCAACATCCCTTTTGATCTATCACGATAGATCCGGATCCCCAGAATGTAGGTGGCATCACCCAGGTCTTTCATGGAGAATTTCTGTGATAAGAATATTTTGACTGACTGTAACATAGGAATATGATTTCCTATTAGGAGAATGTCATCTACGTACAAGACGTTGAATACTACAGCTCTCCCTACAATCTTACTGTATATGCAAGGTTCATCTGGATTTTTGATAAAGTCGAATTCTTTGACAGCATCATCAAAACAGATGTTCCAATTTCGCGATTCCTGGTTTAGTCCATAAATGGACTTAAGCAGCTTGCATACTTTACCGCTGCTCCCACTCTGAATGAATCCCTTTGGCTGATCCATATAGACGCTCTCTTCCAAATTTCCATTTAGAAAGGCCGTCTTTACGTCCATCTGCCAGATTTCATAATCATGGAAGGCAGCAATAGCAAGAAGGTCCCGAATGGATTTGAGCATAGCCACTGGAGAAAAGGTTTCATCATACTCCAAACCAGGTCTTTGACGGAAACCCTTTGCAATAAGTCTAGCCTTATAGGTTTCAACCTGTCTATCTACACCAATCTTCTTTTTGAAGTTCCATTTGGATCCTATGGGTTTTACCCCATCTAGAGCAATGTCCGAAATCCATACATTGTTAGTGTACATGGACTCCATTTCGGTCCGCATTGCATCCAGCCATTTTACCGAGTTGGCGCTCTGAATGGCTTGCTGGAAGCTAGTAGGGTCGTCATCATCAATGACGCAATCCTCTATATCCCCATCTATGAGAAAACCGTAGTATCTCTCAGGAGGATGAGACGGCCTACTACTCCTGCGGATGGGTGCGGGAATGTCCTGTTCTTATTGAACTACTGGTTCTACCATACTTTCAGTAACAGTTTATGGTTCTGGAATTTCTTCCAGTTCTATTTCGCTCCCATTTATTTCCTTTTCTAAAAACTGATGTTCTAGAAAATGGGCATTACGAGAAACAAAAATCTTTTGTTCCTCTGCGTAATAGAATTGATACCCCCTGGAGTTTTTTGGATATCCCACAAACATACACTGTACTGATCGTGCCTCGAGCTTGTCCGCATGCTGATTTTTAACAAAATCTGGACATCCCCAAATCTTCAGATACTGAAGATAGGGTTTCTTCCTACTCCACATCTGATATTGTGTGGTAGGCACAGTCTTGGTAGCAACTATTTCAAAAGAAATGCAGCTGATTCTAGTGCATATCCCCAGAATGATCGCGGTAACTCAGCCTTACTCATCATGGAACGAACCATATCCAATAGGGTTCGATTCCTCCTTTCTGATACACCGTTGTGTTGTGGTGTGTACGGAGGAGTAAGCTGAGAGAGAATACCATTCTCTTTTAAATAACCCAGGAACTCGGCACTCAAGTATTCACCACCTCGATTAGATCTCAGTGTCTTGATACTTTTGCCGGTTTGGTTTTCCACTTCATTCTTGTATTCTTGGAATTTCTCAAAGGCCTCGGATTTATGCTTCATTAAGAAGGCATATCTATACCTCGAGAAATCATCCGTAAAAGTAATGAAGTAGGAATAACCACTTCGCACATGTATAGATATAGGACCGCACACGTCACTGTGTACGAGTCTCAAGAGCTCACTTGCTCTTACTCCGTGTCCAGTAAACGGAGTTTTTGTCATCTTTCCTATGAGACAAGATTCACAAATAGCATAAGATTGATATTCGAACGGATTCAAATATCCTTCTTTTTGTAACTTAGTCAACCTTCTCTCATTGATGTGACCTAGTCTACAATGCCATAAGAAAGCCTGATTTAATTCCGGAGACTTTCTTTTAAGTGTGTTCTGGACATTGAAAACCTGAGCTTGACTTAATACGTATATGCCGTTATCTAAAGTACCGGACTCGATCAAAACTTGATTTAGGTGGATGTAACTACATCGCTTACGAATGTAAAATCATATCCCTCTCTTGAAAGTGAGGACACTGATATGATATTGAAAGTCATACTAGGTACATAGAGACAGTTACATAGAATCAATATCTGTCCATTTGTCAAACCTAGGCGATATTCTCCCACGGATTCAGCGTCTATGCTCATTTCGTTTGCAACTCTGAGAGACAAATCACCTACCTTCATAACTCTACGGTTTCTCAAAGAATGTAATGAATTACAGATATGAGATCCTGCTCCGGTATCTAGTACCCAGGAAGTAGAGTTAATTGACAAACAGTTCTTAATTACAAACACACTTGAAGCTGAAGCCACAACATACTTCGTATCCTGGCTACTGGCTTTTAAAGCCCAGCAATCTTTCTGCCAATGCCCAATCCCATAACAATAGGAACATTCCTCTTTTACTACATTCAGTCCCGAAACTTTTGCCCTTCTCTTTCTTTCTTCTTCCAAGTTTCCTTCAGGGCAGAAGGCAGAGACTGTAGAATCAAGTCAGTATCTGACTTGTTTCCCAACGTGGTCTCCAGGTCCTGAAGCTTATCAATATAGTTAGTCATTGTAAGGACGGTGTCCCCTATAAATGACCCGAAGGCCAACCTCGCTTGAATTAATTTGGTCGAGGTCTCATATCTTTCGATATGAGATTGCTCTCCATATAAACCTTTGTTATAGAGAAAGATGGAAACTGAGTCCATCTTCTCGTGCTGCTTCTGGTATACACCATCAACTGAAGCTAACACGAGGCACTTGGCTTTCGCTTTATCCTTTTCCCTTGTCTGACGGATATCAATATCAGTGACGGTGAAAACTGGACCTGGGACGGTGGGATCTTGAGTAGTAATAGGGTAGTCCAGCTTGTCATAGGCAATGGACATCTGGATAGACCTTTGCCAGTCATATAAGTCAGATTTAGTCAATTTGTTATTTAGATGTAACCTAGTCGTGGTCACAAGGTCGCTGCAATTAAGAGAGAGAAGAAAACACTTTTAGCATGATGCTCTTACAAGTTTAGAGTGGTTTTTAATTTATCTAAACAGGATGGCTCCCACTGTTTCTTGAATCCCTCCTCAAACCAAAAAGGAAGAACTAGCCAGGACAATTCTCACTGTACAATACTTGCTTAACCGTTCAGCCAGGTCAGTATCGATATTTCGAGGGAGGTTTTCCAACGCTTTCGCGAAGTTCCTTAATTAAAGAACCTCTTTTCTCTGGGAGCGTAGCCCTGCTAAAACCTTTCTAGGCACCTACTTGGTTTGTAACATTAATCGTTAAGTGATGTATCTCCTGATAAGTAGTATATACTCATAGTAGGATCGGGATCCAAAATATCATCGTATGATAATGTTGAAGGAATCCTACCAACATTCATCAAACTCCAAAATGGTATGCTCTGTCTGCAAATTTCAGTTTCTTTAGAAATTCCCGATATAAATTTTTGCCCCATGCTCTTATGACTTTGGCGTTAGGTCAAAATGTCAGAAGTCACATTTCAAGTTCTACCCATCATTATCCTTGTTAATTTGAACCCACCCGTACATATCCTTGACATTGACCAAAATGATAATACGACTGTCCCAAACTAACACATCTATCTATGCAACAAATGAAATACCCAGCAGCTACCAAACACTATGCCTTGGCGTTGGTCAAAATACATAGCTTGAATACTACTGAATACCCAAAAGAAATGACGGAGGGCTACAAATGGTTTTGGCAAAACCGTGAACGTAGTGAACTTGATATAATCGAAGGAACCTGATACTTTTTAAAAGGAGTGGTTAAAGCTCCGCAATTAAAAATTCTGATCTTTTAAAATAACCGAGTGGTTTCTTTTAAATTTGTTCCAATGATTAAACTTTGGTTTATTTTCTTTGCATTATAATAACGCGTCCCATCATTTATCCTATCATTGCAGAAAACAACGAAAATACCACGTCCTCTTATGCCATCCGCATTCGCCACGGTGTCCCGTCATCACCCGTTAGGTTACTTAACTAACAACAGAGCGGGGGTTGGGCTAGCGCGGGTGTAAAACATAAGTGACATCGAATAGCTATCATATATAGATATTGTACATTCGTCAGACGCAATAATAAGCATTCCAGATCACTGATGAACTTTATTGGATATACTAGCAATCCGCATTTGCTTTGAGCCTGCAATAAAAGAAGGATTACACAGTTGTGATGAATAGCTATTACCCCACCCTAGACCCCTACGGGTACGGCAAACTACCCGCCAAGTACCCGAAGTGAAGCGGTCTCCATCAACAAAGTGAGTAGGCCACTAAACACTTCAAAGTACCCGGTAGTTTGTGTACCCCGCCTTGGGTCTATCCTAGGAGCAAAAACAGTAAAAAGAAATAATACAACGGTGCTACAACCACAACCTGGATGCACCCCGCAAAATAATATTACATCATATTACATTTACATCGAATCAATGAATATTAAACCCATCTCAAACCCCGGCTAATCATCACAACACTCCAATCAAGTCCATATACACAAACAGTAAACATTACAGAAATGTGCAACCCCCTGCCAACCGACATACTAGCAGTTAGGGGAGGTTTACGAACACATTAAACATTACAGATAAAAACCCAATTAGAAAATAACTTAGAACATCAATCGACAACCTTTATCCATGTCTACCCCAAAAGCAAACCTGCACTGAAGTAACCTGGGTAGAAACAAAACATTCTGGAAAACAGAAAACCAAAAAATATGAATTACCGAGCAAATCCGAGTCAACTCGGAGTTGACTCGGCGGCGGATCCACAGCCAAAAGCACTATCTTGCCGCGGATCTGCGGCCGTATAACCGAGTTGAAGTCTCGTATTTTCCCAGAATTGTTATATTCCCCTTCTGTGAATTTTAAGGCATATCAAATATTTTTTTCAACACGTTTAAAATTAACAGAAACTGTTAGGGTTAGGTTTTCGTTTTTCACGTTTTTCCGTCGATCGAACTTCTAATTAGTTGCTAACAAGCTAGTAATGGTTTAGTTGGCTCTGATACCACTGTAAGTCCATGTCACGCACCCCACGAACTTGCGGGGAGGCGGAATATATGAAAAACGATTATCAAAGCTTCGTAACACGGACTTGAGCGCATGAATCGTATCTAAACCGTTACTAGCAAACTACGAGAGGTTTAACTACTCGGATTCGAAATTATACCTCACGTTACTTGTCCTTTGGGTCTTCATCGCTGTCCTGCACTCCTCGTAGGCTCCTTGGAACAACGACACCTCAACGGCCTCCTCGAGTCAAAGACGATCCACCCGAGAGCTCCTACGCCAAGCTTGATCTCTAACTTGAGATAACTAGGTTGCTTAAAGTTCTAATCTAAGCTACCTAGGGGATATAGAGTGAGGTTATGGATGTATTAATCTATCTAATCCTTGATCTCAACACATGAGAGGGGAGGATTAGGGTTTCAAGGGAGATCTTGAGGAGAGAGAAGGTGAGCATAAGTTATGAATGAAAAATCTTCTCACTTCTAATATATTATGAAGCATAAGAAAATCAAAAAGAATAAATCAAAATGCATTATCATCATGCTTCATTAAATATATGCAATGAATCATCAAGTGAGTCATTAAGCAATAAATGCTTCATTAACTCACTTGAATGATTCATCTAAGTGAGTCACAAATTCATTAAATGTTAATGCCACCTTACCCTCCATGTCATCATTTATCTAGAAGCTTCCCGACAAATTACGAGAACGCCCCTCCTGTCTGTGAAAACACGGAAAAACTATAGACTGTATAAATCCAATAACCTGATACTAGAATCTGGCTTAAACCAAAGCCGACTAGTAAAAACTGTCCGAACGTCGCACATGCGTAAAAACACGTATGCGTCCGAACCCTTGTCGTAAAACCATACGACCTCTATATCGTTTCGCCTAGAGTAGGGAAACTCTCTGTGTGGGACTCTAAAGACTCGACACTACGCTGGCAGTGGGTTTAACCATAGAACACAAGCGGCATTAGTTGTACGTAACAGTCCCCAGGTAGATGTCGATAAGAAGGCCGATGAGGAAACCCATCCGAACTCCTACTGAGCCTTATATGACAATCTCCGTACAGTCTGGTCTGTTCGTATAAGACTATCGCATATCTAGCCTAGGGGGCAGCAAGCGTCAGTCCCCTAATAGCGGTATAAGTCGTGTCGGAGCGTAGCCCATTACACCCTGAGAAACTACTGGAACCTACCAGTAAATCTCGCTTGCCCTGGCCAGGGACTTTGCGTAATGGCTCTCTGACACAGCGCGATATCAACTCCCAATACCGGGAGAGACGAATCCTTTCTAACCGCCACTGCCTCCAAGTGCTCGGGACTGCACCCAACTGCTACCTGTTTGCAAGACTCCATTGAGCCGTGGTAGGGTAGCAATCTAAGAACAGTGGGACACACTCTAGGGGAAGTAGCAGTGTCAAGTCTGCGGACTATGCTGTACTCATGTCACCTGGGAACTGTTAACTGAAGATTGGTATAATACCAACCAACAGTTCCCCTGCGAGTCCTGTCCGGTGTACCCGTAACCTAACGACCACCTGTATACTATCTCCAGTACGACGTACTGATGGCTGTGGGACAGACCATCTCCCCAACTGGGATGAGAAGCGTACACACTAGTCTACTCCGCAGTATCGATGCCCTGTCTCAATAATCCTACGACTAGGGACAAGTATAGGATGTTTCTTATAGACTACCCAGCCCCCACTAGTATGACTGCCATCACAACGCTGGTAATCAAGCAAAGACCCTATGGGCTCTACTAATATGTATAAGTGATACGTTACGAAAAACATATGCACATATTAAAGTAGACACAAACCAAGTAGCATAGTACCATTTTTAGCAAGACTGTATATTCAACTGTGAATATCCCAAGCTTCCATTAAGCAATATACATACACGTATGATACAATAATGGCCCCTAGGGCATATACACTAACACCCTCTGTGTGGGACTCTAAAGACTCATCAATACGCTGGTAGTGGGTTTAACCACAAGCACGTCAACGACACTAGCTGTACGTAACGGCTACCCAGGTATTGAGTGAAAAGGAGGCCAACGACTAAACTCATCCTGAACCCCTACTGAGCCTGACAGTGACAATGTCCATACAGTCCGGTCTGTTCATCTAAGAGTATCGCATATCGAGTCTAGGGGGATGGATAAAATCAAACCCCTAACAACGCGACATTTAGCGTCGGCATAAAACCCATCACCACCTGAGAAACTACTGATCCTAGATCAGTAATTCTCGACTACCTTGGCCATGGATTTCTGGTGATGGCCATCCGTGCACTGCGCGGCATCAACCCCTAATACCGGGAGAGACGAATCCCCGACGATACGCTCACTGCCTCCATGTGGCTCGGAACTGTACCCAACTAAAACTTGTTTGCACGACTTCTTTGAGCTATGGTATGGTAGTAATCAAAGCACAGTAGGAACTCACATGAGACAAATAACGATCTCAGGTCGACGGACTAACCTGTACACATGTCACCAGGGAATTGCTATCTAACAATAGGTATAGTACCAACTAGCAGGTTCCCGACGAGTCCGTCTAGTATACTATCTTAGGTGAACAAACTAACACCAATGGCTTGTGAGACCTAGTCACCGCCTCTCTTCGGAGTCTCGATCAGTATGCACTAGTCTACTCTGGAGTATCAATGCTCATGCTCGAAACTTCCACGACTACGGATATTTAAGGATTTGCTTATAGACCTCCCAACTCCCATGTATATGATCGCCATCATAAATCTGGTAGTCAAGCATAAATCCTATGGGCTCTATCAACTTGTAATAGTGATCTGTAATACCACATAAAGTATGTACATGATGATAAAGACAAACCAGATAGCATACTATCATCTCGAGTAAGACTGCTCTACTGGTATAGGTCCTCCCTCAATCATCATAATCACCTACCTGCGACTATGATAATTGCATTGAGGGCACTATAGCCAACAGACCTTGCCTCGAGTTTTTCCGGATTGTGCCTTTTGACATAGGCTGGAAAACCCCATATCTTACCATAATTAAGACATGGTCTCTTCCCTTTCCATATCTTATATGGAGTGGTAGGCACTGATTTGGTAGGAATCACACTCAATAGGTGCATGGCTGTCTCAAGTGCATACGCCTAAAAGGAAATAGGTAAATCACCGGTGCTCATCATAGAGCGCACCATATCCAATAGGGTGCGATTCCTCCGCTCCGATACACTATTGTACTATGGTGTATATGGAGGAGTAAGCTGAGAGATAATCCAATTCTATTTTAGATAGTCATGGAATTCTGTGCTCAAGTATTCTCCCCCCGATCGAATCGAAGGATTTTAATAGTTTTACCCGTCTGGTTCTCAACTTCATGCTTATATTCTTTGAATTTATCAAAAGCTTCAGACTTGTGTTTCAACAGGAACACATGTCCGCATCTTAAGAGATCGTTAGTGAATGTAATGAAGTACGAGGAACCATTCCTGGCATGTGTAGACATGGGACCGCATACATCACTATGTATCAGTCCCAAGAGTTCCGTAACTCTTTCTCCGTGTCCAGTAAACGGAGTTTTGGTCATCTTTCCTTTGAGACATGACTGGCAAGTTTCATAAGATGAAAATTCGAACGGATTCAAATATCCATCCTTATGTAACTTAGCTAGTCGTGTCGCATTGATATGACCTAGTCTACAATGCCACAAGAAGGATTCGTTCATTTCTGAACTCTTCCACTTATGTGTGTTCTGTACGTTAAGAACCGTATTTTGATTTAGAACGTATAAACCATTACATAATGTACCAAACCCAATCAACACTTGATTTAGGTAAATATTCATAACATTATTCTCTACTACAAAGTTATATCCTTCTTTATTTATTAAAGAAATTGATATTAAATTGCAAATCATAGAGGGCATGTAATAACAGTCATTCAAGATCAAAGTATTCCCATTTGGTAATACAAGGTGATATTCACCAACTGTTTTGGCTGCAACATTTGCACCATTCCCTACTTTCAGAGAATGATCACCTTTACCCAGTTCTCTACCTTTCCTTAGCCCATGCAACATATTACATAAGTGGGATCCCGATCCGGTATCTAATACTCAGGACGTAGAGTGTACTGAAAAACAGTTCTCGGCAACTAACACACCCGAAGAAGATGCATCAACATGCTTATTTTTCATTTGGGTGGCGTGGGAATCCGGATATTCCCCTATTTCCTGCTCGGAATTATAACAATTACAAGTAGGAGCGGAACCAACGTTCCTCAACTCAGTATAACAAGCGAGTTCGGTCAATACAACCATATTATTATCTTGATTAAGGCGTGACATTGGTTGCTGCCTGGAGAGAGAGAGAGAAGGAAAACACTTAGCGTATGCTCTTGCAAGATTAGATTGGTTATTATCTTATCTAATCAGGATGGCTCCCACCGTTTTTATCAAATCTTCCTTCAAACCCCAAAAGGTAAGACTAGCTGGGATTAATTACACCCTACAAGTTCACCAATCTTTCGTCCAGGCCAGTGTCGGCACTTTGAGGGAGGTTCCCCGTACTTTCACATGGAACTAATTAAAATAAACCTCGTTTTCCTAGGGGCATAACCACGTTAACACCTTTCTAGACACCTACTTGATTGGCTAATTGTGATGTGTAAAATTCTCCCAGGAGTAACTCTTACTCGCGGTGGGTATCGAGATCCAACTATCTCATAGAAGGTATGCAATCTCATTGAAAATTTCAACACTTGAAATTCCCGATAATATTTTTCCCCCAGTGTCTTATGACCTTGACGGAAGCCAAAAAACCATAGTCCGCTAGTCAAGTTCAATCCGTGCATTTCATGATTGAATTAAACCCACCCGCACGACCCTTGATGAAAGCCAATAAAGTCATACGACTACCCTAATCCAATCACATCATATGCAGATAAGCAGTAAGTAGATACCGCACACTACGCCTTGATGAAAGCCAACAAACGTAGCACGAATACTAAATACTACTTATCTAAAATGATGGAGGGCTACGACAGGTTTTTAAGAAAACCTTTTGCGTAATGAACTTGATATCGTTGCAGAATCGAGTGATTTTGAAAAGGAGTGTTTTTGAAGCTTTTTCTAGTTTTGCTAAAAAGGTCACACCCGGTGAATGGAACTCGGCTCTTTCCTCATCGAATGAGGTGCTGGATATTCATGAATACCATTATGCAAAGCAATAACTAGAGAAGCAATCAAAAGACAAAACCGAGTGGGCTTTAGTATCTGCTAGCTTTTGCTAAAGGGGTCACTCCCGGTGAAGGGATCTCGGCTCTTTCCTCATATAATGAGGTGCTGGATATTCATCAAGGAATACCACTATGCAAAACAAGAACTAGAGCTACCCCTTTTAAAGATTTGATTCTACAACATCTTTTGCTTTCTTTCTTTTCATTAATCTCATTAATGAAGTCCCATCAATGTTTCCTAAACATTACATAAAAGTGAAACGAAAATAGAACGTACACTTATGCCATCCGCATTCGCCATTGGGCCCCGTCATGCACCGTTAGGTTACATACCTACCGGCAGAGTGGGGGCTGGACTAGCGCGGGTACAAAACATAAGTAACGTTTATTATATATCAAATAATATAGTACATTCGTCTCACACGGTTATATGATCAACATCACATAATCAAGAAGCAGAAGCAACATATGAAATATTGGATATATTATGATGTCTGTGTTTTAAATTTAGCCAATAATGTAAAACACGGATTCCATAGTCGTGATGAATAGCCAAACCCACATCCCTAGACCCCTACAAGAGCGGCAAGTAACCCTGTCAATTCTAGAGTTAGGAGACCCAGTCTCAACTCCATGAGATGGTCTCCTACTGGACTCTAGAACCCGGTTACTTGTGCTCCCCGTCTTGGGTCTATCCTAATACGGTAAAGTAAATAATATACAACAGTGGTGACATCATCCTCAACCCAGAAGTGCCCCAATAAAAAATATTACATACAGATTTTACATGAATGAAAATAAAAACCCTCATCTCACATAAAAACTCTCGGCTATTCTTTCATGACGATCCAATAATTCATATCAATAGCAACACACGACATCACATATCATCAACGTAAGCAAATATGTGTATCCCTAAACCTCACTGACATATAGCAACGAGATTGGGATACCCTACATATTACACTTACGGTCATAGAAAAGAAAACAGAAAACTACAATAATTAGAATCCACAATATCCTTAGACATCATAAACCCGGAATATCTCATATTCTAGATTTCATGCCTAACTTATAAAACTTGCATTTTAGTCTCAAATTGAAAACTCTTTTCAATTAGTTGTTGGATAATTCAACAAGATACCTGACTTAGTGATCGTGTAAAATACGCAATTGCGACGGAGTTTTGATCCGAATCAAAACTTCGTGGCAATCGATCAATTGAGACTAAACGGCTAGGTTTATAATATTCTAACTAGTTTTCATAAAACTAATTAATCCAGATTCTAATAATTGTATCACACACATCACAAAGCTTTTAAATTAATCGTGACATTAGAATTCCGCATGCAATTAGCAAACTTAACCAATTTTTCCAAGACTTGAAACATCCAGTGAGCTAAAGTTCTAAAACTGATCGTTTTAAGCCAATCCGGGAGTCGAAACGAACTCGAAACCTGCTCGATTCTTCACGGGGATGAAGATACCAAAATTAAATATCGAATGGAGGACTTAGAAAGGGAACCCCACCCCTGAGGCCACGATGAGGTGGCCAGGGGGTGAGGCAGACCCGAAACTGCCTAAGGTCGGGCAATTTCGGGTCCCCACTGCCAAGACCACCTTGTGGTGGTCTTGGGGAGTGGGCCCATCCATTCGGTCCCCCCGGGGTGTCCCAGGAGTGTGCACGCTCTACCCCGCGGCTTCTCGGTTCAAACCATGAGCCCGCGGGGTGTGAAAACAACTCAAAACATCAATTTTGGAAACTGTTTTTATCGGCAGTTTTTGCACGATAAAAATGGCGGATTTCTAACGTCGATACAAGTTACCCTACTGTTCTATCTTAGATCCGATACCATGAAAGTCTACCTTAACACCACCATGAAATTCTAGAGGCATCGAGAATACTAAATTTTAATTTTTATTAGGTGCTAAGTTAGACTAACAAGATCTTTACTAGAATATTTTGGGTTTGCCTTTGTGATGTGATGAACTTAAGAGAAGAAAAGAGTATACAACCTTTGTAGTTCGAGTCCTCCTCTTCAATAGCTCCGGGTTGAAGTTCATGCGACTCTACCAGGCTCCTCTTCGAGTTGAACGAACCTCTTTCATGATCTTTGCGCCAAAGACGATCGACCCGAAGTCCACAAGCTCAAGCTAACCCTTCACTAGTCTCATTAGTGAAAGCAACACTCCACATCAAATTTCTAATCTAATGTGTGATGGTGAAGTAGGGGTTTAATTTGCTCACTAGTTTATGTTCAAGCTTCATGGTTCGTATCATATGTGAGGGTTGAAGCTTGAACCATGGGATTGAGGAAGAAGAAGAAGCTAGAGAGAAACCATGGGAGCAAAGCAAGCAAAAATGGCTAAGTGTTGAGAATGAGCTAGAATGAATGGCAATTCTTGACCCCCACTCATTCAAGCATGGAATTTTGCAATATAAAATTGCAACCATTCTTAAATAGTGAGTCAAGATGAATAAACTATGAATAAAGCCCATGCTTGCAACCATGCTCTCATTTTCCACCTCTTTTCTATTTTTCTCAAAAATAGAAATCATGCCATACCTCATTATTATATATATATATATATATATCATATATATATATATATATAATGAAGAATAATTAGTGAGCTAATGATATTAGTTAAGATATAATCATATCGCATATAATGTATATTACATTATTAAATCAACACTTGATTTAATAATCTGGTTATATCATATATGACCGACTAATATCATATATATCTGTATATTACATTATCAAATCAACACTTGATTCGATAATCTGGTTATATCACATATAACTAAACCGATAACAAATAACTGCCAGATTACAATTTGGTATCACATACACGTATTTAATCAGGCCCACACACAGATCACATATGTGTCCTATTTCGTTTCGCTTGAACCAGAAAACTTCTGTGTGGGACTCTAAAGACTCGTCAATACGCCAGCGGTAGGTGATGATCACATCAGTCACCCACAAGCCGTCAGCGATACTAGCTGGACGTAACGGCTACCCGGGTATTGAGCGATATGAAGATCAACAAGCAAGCTCTTCCATACTCTCCATGAAGCCTATCAGTAACACTACCGTACAGTCCGGTCTCTTCTTCTGATATGTTGAATATCATGTCTTGGGGTGGTAAAAGTTAGGCCCCAGTAACGTGATAAGTCATGCCGGTGTCTGGCCTATAACGGTTTGAGAAACTACTGATAGCTCTATTCAGTAAATCTCAGTAGCAGCCCTGACCAGGGACTTTCAGTTATCGCCAATCGAGCATAGCGCAACATCAACCCCAATACCGGGAGAGACAAAACCCCTCCTATGGCTTATTGCTTCCATGTGACTCGGGACTGTGCCCAAAATCCACCTGTTTGCACGACTCCTTTGAGCCGTGGTGAGGAGGAAATCAAAGCACAGTGAGAGCCACACAAGACTCCATGACGATCTTGGGTATACAGACTAACCTGTACCAGTGTTACCAGAGGACTGCTATCTGACGATAGTCCTGTTCGGTGTACCCATTCTCCAATGAGAACATGTGTACAATCTTTGATGTCACACACCAATGGTTGTGGGATCAACCATCGCCCTCCAAGGGATAAGAAACGTACACACTAGTCTATACTGGAATATCGATGCCCTGGTCTCGATATTCCCACGACTAGGAACTGGTTAAAGGATGTACTTGTGGACCACCCTGGCCACACTAGTATGATCTCATCATAATCCTGGTAGTCAAGTACATATCCTAAGGGCTTTATCAAATGTGAGAGTAAGACAGTAAAGAGTACTAGTCAACATATTAAGATAAAGAGTAACCAGATAGCAAACTATCATGTCGAGCAAGAAAGTCCTATCTATATATGTCCAAGCATCCACTATAATATACATCACATGTACAATAATGGCCTCTCGGGCATACATATAACTAACAAATACAACAAGATTAGCTAAGTTATATAAAGATGGATATTTGAATCTGTTCGAATTTACATCTTATGAAACTTACGAGTCATGTCTCAATAGTAAAATGACCAAAACTCCGTTTACTGGACACGGAGAAAGAGCTACTGAACTCTTGGGACTGATACATAGTAATATATGTGGTCCCGTGTCTACTCATGCCAGGAATGGTTCCTCATACTTTATTACATTCACCGATGATCTCTTTAGATTCGGATATATGTTCTTGTTGAATCAAAAGTCTGAAGCCTTTGAGAAATTGAAGGAATATAAGAACGAAGTAGAGAACCAGACGGATAAAAATATTAAAAGCCTTCGATCTGATCAGGGAGGAGAATACTTGAGCACGGAGTTCCAAGACTATTTAAAAATGAAGGGTTACCTACGACGGCAACAAGGTTTAGGGAGGCATCGTCCATGCCAAATTAAAATTTTGCCGATTTAGATAACCCAAACATAGATCGTCTATAGAAATAATACAGAAAACTAAAGCAAACACTTTGCAATATGTAGTGAGCAAGGAATACAACCTTTGTAGACCGGTCCTTCACTTCAAATAGCTCAGTGTAGTAGTCCCCTCCGCTGCGATCTCATGCTCCGAACTCTAGAGAGGCTCCGTATAAGAAATGAACGTGCTTGCTTCGAAGACTTCGAGGCCGAAGATGATCTACGTCGGAGAGACACTAACTCAAGCTATTCCTTCACTAGGTCATAAACTTTATGAAGAGAACACCTTATACTACATGGCAAGTAGTAGAGGATGATGAAGTAGGAAGTGGGATCACTTTATAAATGATTTTCTCACACTTTTTCTCATAGCACCATTAGAGCTAGAAAGCTTTTTCATAGAGCTAGAAGAAGAAGAAGTCTCATGAATAATTCATCCAAATGAATTATTGCACCCATGGTTGAGTTAAAGCTATCATGCTTAACTCATGTAAAGACTTTACTAGGGTTAGTATAATGGTTGGGTTGATAAAAATCTACAAGAGAAACAAAAAGGGAAGACTTTGGTCAAAGCATCCATAAGCTTCTACAAGATTCTTGCCTTGCCAAAATTGCATCCAATTTTGAATTACTTAGATAATTACAAACCCTAGATTATATCAACCATGGTATAAGTCTCATACACCCATGTATCATGTATCATCAAACATAATACAAAACTATGTACATTAATATATATCACATATATATACATGCACAAAACAAGTGAGAAAATAAATCTTAAGTAAGCTAATACGAGTTAATGTAATGTAATATATCAAATATATAATTATACATTAAATTATTAAATCAACTCTTGATTCAATAATCCAGCTATAACCGACTAATATTATGTGTAACAACTTATCGAATCAACACTTGATCCGATAACCCGGCTATATCGCATACAACCGATCAATGTCACAAATTGCGAGAATAGAATATGGTATCTCATATTGTATCAATCTCGGTCCCGCACATATCACATATGTGCTCCTACTCCGTTTCGCTTGAGCCAGGAAACCCCTGTGTAGGACTCTAAAGACTCGTCAATACGCCGGCAGTTGGTGATGATCATATCAAACACCCACACGCCGCAAGTGGTCTGCTAAACATAACGGCCACCCGGGTATTGTGCAATCAGAATATCAACAAGCAAGCCTGCTCACACTCCTGCGAATCTAATCAGTAACACTACCATACAGTCCGGTCTCTTCGTCTGATATGTCGCATATCTCATCTAGGGGTGGTAAACGTCAGACCCCAGTAACTCAATAAGTTGTGTCGATATGAGGCTCATAATGGGTCAAGAAACTACTGATAACACTTACCAGTATATCTCTGAGCTGCCTTGGCCAAGGACTTCCTGTTATAGCCAATCGAGCACAGCACAACATCAACTCCCTATACCGGGAGAGACGAAACCCCTCCTATCGCTCATTGCCTCCATGTGATTCAGGACTGTATTCAATAGCCACCATTTTGTATGCCCTCTTGGATGTGGTATGATGGAAATCAAAGCACAGTGAGAATCACACAAGACTCTATGACGATCTCGGGTCTACAGACTAACCTGTACCAGTGTCACCAGAGAACTGCCATCTGACGTGAGGTATAATACCATCTGGGAGTTCTCGGTGAGTCTGTCCAGTGTACCCAGTCTCCACTGAGCACCCGTATACTGTCTCTGATGTCAAACACCAATGGGTATGGGATCATCCATCACCCATCTGTATGAGTCGAGAACTAGTCTACTCTGGTATATCGATGCCCTGTCTCGATACACCTACGACTAGGAACATTTGAAGGATGTACTTAGCGACTACACTGTCCCCACTAGTATGATCTATATCATAGTCCTGATAGTCAAATACTCATCCTAAGGGCTTTATCAACATGTAACATATAGACAATCAGAGTACATGTTAAGATAAAGAGCAACCGGATAGTATACTATCATGTCGAGCAAGAAAGTCCTCCCTATATATGTCCAAGCATCCACTACAATATAAATCGTATGTACAGTAATGGCCTCTAGGGCATACATATCATTAACAATCTCCCACTTACACTAGGGCCATCTATTGTAGTATCTCATACCCAACAATCAGCAGTGGTTCATGTATCTCATACTCAACCATCCTATAAAAGTCTCTATTGGGAAATAAGCCTTTGTGAGTGGATCCGCGCCGTTGTCCTCTGTGTCTACTCTTCTAACCACGATCACCCTGGAGATCAACCATCTCCACTTATATGGTGATACTGCCTAAGAATATGTCTGGATCACTGATGGGACGGGGGTTCCTAGGCCAAAGCCACAACTCCATTATCACACAATGGTAGGAACAAAGTTCATCTCATGAACTTATATATATCCAGACTACTTCTTTGTTAGCATCATAGGTAGCAATGTATTAGCCTTTATCGTTTAGTATGCCTCGGTATCTAGCTTGGAACTCTTCCAACATACTGTAGGGTTGCTAGGCACGCGCACAAGGGTCTACGAGGCATCAACCATGCCCGATTAAAAATTTAGCCGTGCCGAACAACCCGAATACGGATCTTTAAACTAGAGATTAGGCGAAAACTAGCATGCTAAACACTTTAACACTAAGTGAGAGGGATTACAACCTTTGTAGATCCGGTCCTTCACTTCATATGCTCCGTGTTGTGGTCCCTTCGCTGCGATCATCGGGTTCCGGACTCTCGAGAGGTTCCACAAAGAGAAAGATGCAACATTTGCTTCCGATCTTCGATACTAAGATGATCTACCTTGAAGTTTCGTTAACACAAGCTAACACTCATCAAATGATGTGAACACCCTCATCTAAATGGCAAGGGAAGATGAGGATGATGAAGTAGGATTTTTTCTCTCTTTATTTATCTTTTTCTCATATTTATTCATCACTTTTATCAAAGCAAGAAAGCTTTTCAAGAAGAACTCAAGGAAGAAGAAGATGAATAATGTTAAGAATCCTTTTGTGATGAATAGGAAAAGAAATGATATGATGAATAATGTAACCATGGTCAAACTAACCCTTGTAGAGATTTGACTAAGGTTAAAGGTTTGGTTAGGTTAAGGAAATATCTAGCAAAATATCCTTTCCAAAACAAAAAAGGAAAGCTTCTAGAAACTTCTAGAAAACCTTAACCCTAATCAAACCCTAACCATGTTTAATCTCTACTAAACAAGTTGCATTAGTTATCATATCATGTTACAATATTATATATCACATATATAATATTTATCGTAACAAAATAAAATAATACATTTAACATATATCGCATATATATCAATGTATTACCCGAGCGAGAAAAAGAATCTTTTAGTGAGCAAATATTAGTTAATGTAATTTAATATATCATATATATTATTATACATTGAATTATCGAATCAACACTTGATCCGACAATCCGGCTATATCGCATATAACCGACTAATATTTATCCGTACCTTCATCGAATCAACACTTGATCCGATGACCCGGCTGATATCAAATATCGCGAGAATATAATACGGTATCACATATCGCATTATCCTCGGTCCCGCACATATCACATATGTGCTCCTACTCCGTTTTGCCTGAGCCAAGAAACCTCTGTGTAGGACTCTAAAGAATCGTCAATACGCCGGCAGTAGGTGATGATCATATCAAACACCCACAAGCTGCAAGCGGTCAGCTAAACGTAACAGCTACCCAGGTATTGAGCGCTCAGAAGATCAACAAGAAACCCTGTACATTCTCCTGTGAATCCAAACAGTAACACTCCCGTACAGTCCGGTCTCATCGTCTGATATGTCGCATATCTCGCCTAGGGGTGGTAAACGTCAGACCCCAGTAGCTCGATAAGTTGTGTCGATACAAGGTCTATAATAGTTCGAGAAACTACTGATAACACTTACCAGTAAATCTCAGCAACCCTGGCCAGGGATTTCCGGTTATAGCCAATCGAACACAGCACAACATGAACTCCCTATACCGGGAGAGACGAATCCCCTCCTATCGCTCATTGCCTCCATGTGATTCGGGACTGTACCCAAAAGCCACCTTTTTGCACGCCCTCTTGGACGTGGTATGATGGAAATCAAAGCACAGTGGGAATCACACAATACTCTATGACGATCTCGGGTCAACAGACTACTCTGTACCAGTGTCACCGGAGAACTGCCATCTGACGTATGGTATAATACCATCTGGGAGTTCTCGGTGAGTCCGTCCAGTGTACCCAGTCTCCACTGAGCACCCATACACCATCCTTGATGTCAAACACCGATGGATATGGGATCATCCATCACCCATCATATGGGTCAAGATGCGTATACGCTAGTCTACTCTGGTGCATCGATGCCCTGTCTCGATACACCCACGACTAGGAACAATTATAGGATGTACTCGTCGACTACCGTGGCCCCACTAGTATGATCTCATCATAGTCCCAGTAGTCAAGTACATATCCTAAGGGCTTTATCAACATGTAATATAGAGACAATCAGAGTACATGTTAAGATAAAGTACAACCAGATAGCATACTATCATGTGGAGCAAGAAAGTCCTCCCTATATATGTCCTGGCATCCACTACAATATACATCGTATGTACAGTAATGGCCTCTAGGGCATACATATAACTAACAATCTCCCACTTGCACTAGGGCCATCTTTTATGGTATCGCATACCCAACAATTAGCTGCGGTTGAAGTATCTCATACTCAACTATCCCATAAAAGTCTCTACTGGAAAAAAGGCCTTTGTGAATGGATCCGCGCTGTCGTCCTCTGTGTCTACTCTCCTAACCTCGATCTCCCTGGAGATCAACCATCTCCATGATCAGGTGATACTGCCTAAGAATTATATCTGGATTTCTGATGGGACGGTAGTTCCTTGGTTAAAGCCACAACTCCATTGTCACACAATGGTAGGAACGAAGTTCATCGCATGAACTTATAAATATCCAGACTGCCTCTTTTGTAGTATCCTTGGTAACGATGTATCTTTCCTTTAATCGTCTAGTATGTCACGATATCTAGCTTGGAACTCTTCCAACATACTGTCCCTCAACTGAGGGTAAAGACAATGCCGGCGACTGACATTCAGTCGTCCTTATCACCCTGGAACCTTTCCAGTGATTCACCCCAGGATCGATTGATACCATCTCACTACAACTAGTGAGTATCCTAACATCCAATTAGATCTATCTCATAGATCCAAGACCCAGGATTTAGGAGGTATCACTTTGATCCTATATGGAGAATCATTGTGATAAGCGGAGATTGACCGAGCGTAGCATAGAAAACTCCTTCCCTATCAAGAGTAAGTCATCCACGTACTTTAAGAGGATCACCACCATACTCTTTACTACCTTTTTTGTATATACAAGGTTCATCTACCATTTTTATGAAGTCAAACTCTTTGACTACCACATCGAAACAGATGTTCCAACTCCGCGATGCATGTTTTATCATATAAAACATCTTGCACACGTTTCCGCTGCTCCCACTGTCTACGAAGCCCTCTGGCTGTGTACTTATAGACGCTCTCTTCTTAAACATCATTTAGAAAAGCAGTCATGACACCCACCCGCCAGATATCGTAGTCATGGTATGTAGCTGTGGCAAGTAGGATCTGGATGGACTTAAGCATAGATCCTTAGAAAAGGTTTCAATATAATCCATACCTAGTCTATGATGCAAACCTTTAACAAGTCTAGCTTTGAAAGTCTCAACTTTTCCATGTACACCAAGTAATCTTCTCAAGATATACTTGCTCCTGATGTGGATTTAACCCTTCAGATAGAGCAACCAAAGTCCATACTTTGTTGGTGTATAAGGATTCCATCTCAGATCGCTAAGCATCCAGCCATTCTTACAGAGTCCCACTCCTGATGGCCAGCTCGAAACTAGTTAGGTCATCATCTCATGATGCAATCCTCGCTCCCACTGTCATAGAGAAACCGAAGTATCTCTCAGGTGGGTGAGGAACCCTACTAGATCGGCGGAGAGGCTGAGGTTCGTTGGAAACTATTGAATCCTTTGGTTCTACCAAATCATCAGCTGCATTTTGTATAGCTGGAACCTTTCCAGTTGTACATAACAGATCTTGCCTCGAGCTTGTCCGGATTTTGCTTTTAGACATAGGCCGGACAACCCAAATCTTAACCAACTTAAGATATGGGCTCTTCCCTTTCCATATCACATATGAAGTGGTAGGCAACTGATTTGATTTGAACCCTATTCAATAGGTATGCAGCTTCTTAAGTGCATAACTCCCAAAAGGAAATAGGAAACTCAGTAGTACTCATCATAGAGCACACCATATCACATAGGGTGCTATTGCTCCGCCCCGATACACCGACGTGTTGTGGTGTATTCGAAGGAGTAATGCTGAGAGAGAATCTCATTCTCCTTTAGAATAGTCCAGGAATTCCGTGCTCAAGTATTCTCCTCCTTGATCTCATCAAAGGACATAATACTTATACCCGTATTTGGTTCTCTACTTCTAACTTATATTCTGTGAATATCTCAAAAGGTTCGGACTTGTGTTTCAACTGGAACATATGTCTGAATCTTGAGAGATCATCAGAGAATGTAATGAAGTACAAAGAACCGGTCTTGGCATGTGTAGATAGGGGACCTTTCATACATCAACATGTATCAATCCCAAGAGTTCACTAACCCTTTCTCTGTTTCCTATAAACAGAGCTATGGTCATCCTATCTTTGTGACATGACCGGCAAGTTTCATAAGATATAAATTCAAACTAATTTAAATATGCATCTAAATGTAACTTCAGCCAGTCGGGTCGCATTGATATGACCTAGTCTACAATGCCTCAAGAAGGATTCATTCATTTCTGAACTCTTCCTCTTGTGTGTGTCCCTTATACTAAGAACTGTAGTTTGTTTTAGAACGTCAATGCTTTTAGATAACGTGCCTGAACCGATCAACACTTGATATAGGAAATGTTCAAAACATTATCCAACAATACAAAATTATATCCTTTCTTTACTAATAAAGAGACTGATATGATTTTGTATATCAGGTTCGGTATCTAATAACATTTGTTCAGAATCAATGTATTCTGGTAATACAGGGTGACAGTGACCAACAGACTTGGCTGCAACACTTGCACCATTTTCTGTCTCATGAAACTTATCACCCGTTCTCAGTTCTCTACCTATCTGTAGCCCATGTAACAGATTACATATACGGGATCCTGATCCGGTATCACATAACCAGGACGTAAAGGATACTGAGAAACAGTTCTGTGTAATGAACACACCCGAAGATGATGCATCAACATGCACTTTCTTCGTTTGGGCGGCACGGGAATTCTGGTAATCCCCAATTTCCTGCTCTGTCTTATAACAATTATAAGTTGGAGAGGGTCCAACGTTCCCCAGCTCATTATAACAAGCGGGTTCGGTCAATATATCCGTTTTATTATCTTGATTAAGGCGTGATATGGTCGCTACCTGGAGAGAGAGAGAGAAGAAAACACTCAGCGTATGCTCTTGCAAGATTAGAATGGTTATCTAATATATCTAATCAGGATGTCTCCCACTGTTTTAATCAAATCTTCCTTCAAACTCTAAAAGGAAAGACTAGCCGGGATTAATTACACGCTACAAGTTCGCCAATCTTTTAGCCAGGCCAGTGTCGGTACTTTGAGGGAGGTCCCCCGTGCTTTCGCACGAACCTAATTAAAGTAAACCTCGTTTTCCCAGAGGCGTAACCCCGTTAACACCTTTCTAGACACCTACTTGATCGGCTAATTGTAATGTGTAAAACTCTCCCAGGAGTAACTCTTACTCGCAGCGGGTATCGGGATCCAACTATCTTATAGAAGGTATACAATCTCATTGCAAATTTCAACACTTGAAATTGCCAATTATATTTTGCCCCAAGCGATCTATGACCTTGACAAGGTCAACAAACCATAGACCGCAAGTCAAGTTCAACCCGTCATTTCCTGATTGAATTAAACCCACCCGCACGACCCTTGACAAGGTCAACAAAGTCGCACGACTACCCTAATCCAATCACATCATATGCTTATGCAGATAAGCATAAATAGCTACCGCACACTACGCCTTAACAAGGTCAACAAACGCTGCACGAATACTATGAAGTACTTATCTGAAATGACGGAGGGCTACGACGGGTTTTTCAGAAAACCCATAGCGTAATGAACTTGATATCGTCGTAGAATCGAGTGATTTTAAATGGAGTGTTTTTGAAGCTTTTCTAGTTTTGCTAAAGGGGTCACACCCGGTGAAGGGATCGTCGGCCCTTTCCTCATCGATTAAGGTGCAGGATATTTCACAAATATCACTATGCAAAGCAAAAACTATAGAAGCAATCAAAAGACAAACCGAGTTTGTAGCATCTGCCAGTTATTGCTAAAGGAGTCACTCCCGGTGAAGGGATCTCGGTCCTTTCCTTATCGAATAAGGTGCTGGATGTTCTACAAGGAATACCTCTATGCAAAGCAAAGAACTAGAGCTACCAGTTTTTATAAACAAGTTTCTACAACATCTTAGGTTTCTTTTATTTCATTAATCTCATTAATGATGTCCCATTTTAATTATGCTTCGCAAGCATCTATTTTTGAAACGAAATCTGCAATATAACATATATCTCATATATATAATATAAACATTCGTCTCAGGCAGTAATATGATCTCATTACAGAACATTGCAGCAGAAGAACATATATGAAATATTGGATATACTAGGACGTCCGTGTTTTTAATACGAGCCTGTATAAAACACGGATTCCACGGTCGCGATGAATAGCCAAACCCACATCTCTAGACCCCTACGAGAGCGGCAAGTAACTCTGCCAATTCTAGGGTTAGGAGACCCGGTCTCGACTCCTCGAGATGGTCTCCCACTGGACCCTAGAACCCGGTTACTTGTGCTCCCCGCCTTGGGTCTACCTAATGCGGAAAAGTAAATAATATACAACGGTGACATCTTCCGCTACCTGGAAGTGCCCCAATAAAAGAATATTACATACAAATGAATTTTACATGAATGAAAAGGAAAAACTCTCATCACACATAAAATCCCCGGCTATTCAAACGCGACGATCCAATAGTACATATCACAGCAACACATAATATCTCATATCATCAACGTAAGCAAGTATGCGTATCCCGATTGTCGTTGATGTATAGCAACGAAGCCGGCGATACACCACATACTACGCTTACGGTCACAGAAAAGAAAGTGCAAAACTACAACAGTTGGAATCCGCAACCTTCTTAGACATCACATGCCTAAGCAAATGAATTCCTTTAGACATCGCATGCCTAACAATTATAAACCCCGCATTTTAGTCTCATTATCGAAAACTCTTTTCAATATCAAGTCGGGCAATTCAACAAGATTCCCGACGTCCTGATCGAATGCTCGTCGCAAACTTTAGTAGACGGCCGCACCCCCAGATGCCGTCGACGAAGTGCACTAAGGCGGAACACCGCTGCCGCGAGCACCCGAACGGATGCTTTCGGCGACGGGGTTCTCCTACAGTCACTTGGTCGGGGCTTTGGGGCGTAGCTATCTATTAAGTTTACCCGGCGAGTATCCGCGTACGCTACGTGATTGCGACGGACTTTTGATCACATCAAAATTCCGTGGCAACCGATCATCTGAGACTAAACTGCTATGTCTATAATATTCAAATCGGTTATCTCATAACTTTCTGTGGATTCCAAATATTGTATCACATTCCAGATAAATAGACAAAGTTAAACTTTCCGATCGAATCATCAAATACCCAAGATTTCCCCAATATATCTCAACACTTGAAATCAGTTTAAAAACATCCATCACATGCCACAGTACCAATGGTACAGCCGTAGAAGGGTCAAGCCAACGCCTCACATGTGGCACGCCGTACTGCCCCAAACCCTAAGGTTCAAAAGGCAGTTCAAGACGGTCACATAATCGAGTTAAGGTTTGTTGTCTTCTAGAGGGTCCACCGCGTTACTTGCACGACTTAGAACGTTCTTAAACACGAGGAAAAATCCAACTTTTGAAAAAATTTCCGACAGGGGAAAAAGTGAGTTATTGATATCCGTCCGAACTTTTTAACAGTTTCTAAAATTATCCGGACAAACTAAACAAAGTTAAATTATCTGATCGAATCAACGATTCCCCAATACAACCCTTAAAAACTCAACACTTGAGTGGAATTAAAATATTCACAGAAAAAAATAACAAGAAAGGGCCTAAAAATAATTACATGAAATTTTAGGGACTAAGTCAAATTTTGTCCGCGGAACCGCCGCACAACCCATGGTTTCGCCGCGGTTCCGCGGTCAAATTTTCGAGTTAGAGGTCCGTACTTCACAGTAATTCTTAGCTTTTCCTGCTTAATTTTCTAAGAATTTTTAATTCAGAAAAAACCTCATTTTTGAAAAATGTACAGAGAGGGTTCCGTGTCGGGGTTTCGGCGTTCGATCGGACTTTAAACTTCGTCTAGACTTCGCCTAAAGCTCTATCTTGGCTCTGATACCACTTTAGGGTTGCTAGGCACGCGCACAAGAGTCTACGAGGTATCAACCATGCCCGATTAAAAATTTAGCCGTGCCGAACAACCCGAATACGGATCTTTAAACTAGAGATTAGGCGAAAACTAGCATGCTAAACACTTTAACACTAAGTGAGAGGGATTACAACCTTTGTAGATCCGGTCCTTCACTTCATATGCTCCGTGTTGTGGTCCCTTCGCTACGATTATCGGGTTCCGGACTCTCGAGAGGTTCCACAAAGAGAAAGATGCAACATTTGCTTCCGATCTTCGATACTAAGATGATCTACCTTGAAGTTTCGTTAACACAAGCTAACACTCATCAAATGATGTGAACACCCTCATCTAAATGGCAAGGGAAGATGAGGATGATGAAGTAGGATTTTTGCTCTCTTTATTTATCTTTTTCTCATATTTATTCATCACTTTTATCAAAGCAAGAAAGCTTTTCAAGAAGAACTCAAGGAAGAAGAAGATGAATAATGTTAAGAATCCTTTTGTGATGAATAGGAAAAGAAATGATATGATGAATAATGTAACCATGGTCAAACTAACCCTTGTAGAGATTTGACTAAGGTTAAAGGTTTGGTTAGGTTAAGGAAATATCTAGCAAAATATCCTTTCCAAAACAAAAAAGGAAAGCTTCTAGAAACTTCTAGAAAACCTTAACCCTAATCAAACCCTAACCATGTTTAATCTCTACTAAACAAGTTGCATTAGTTATCATATCATGTTACAATATTATATATCACATATATAATATTTATCGTAACAAAATAAAATAATACATTTAACATATATCGCATATATATCAATGTATTACCCGAGTGAGAAAAAGAATCTTTTAGTGAGCAAATATTAGTTAATGTAATTTAATATATCATATATATTATTATACATTAAATTATCGAATCAACACTTGATCCGACAATCCGGCTATATCGCATATAACCGACTAATATTTATCCGTACCGATTCATCGAATCAACACTTGATCCGATGACCCAGCTGATATCAAATATCGCGAGAATATAATACGGTATCACATATCGCATTATCCTCGGTCCCGCACATATCACATATGTTCTCCTACTCCGTTTTGCCTGAGCTAAGAAACCTCTGTGTAGGACTCTAAAGAATCGTCAATACGCCGGCAGTAGGTGATGATCATATCAAACACCCACAAGCTGCAAGCGGTCAGCTAAACGTAACAGCTACCCAGGTATTGAGCGCTCAGAAGATCAACAAGCAAGCCTGTACATTCTCCTGTGAATCCAAACAGTAACACTCTCGTACATTCCGGTCTCGTCGTCTGATATGTCGCATATCTCGCCTAGGGGTGGTAAACGTCAGACCCCAGTAGCTCGATAAGTCGTGTCGATACGAGGTCTATAATAGTTCGAGAAACTACTGATAACACTTACCAGTAAATCTCAGCAACCCTGGCCAGGGATTTCCGGTTATAGCCAATCGAACACAGCACAACATGAACTCCCTATACCGGGAGAGACGAATCCCCTCCTATCGCTCATTGCCTCCATGTGATTCGGGACTGTACCCAAAAGCCACCTTTTTGCACGCCCTCTTGGACGTGGTATGATGGAAATCAAAGCACAGTGGGAATCACACAAGACTCTATAACGATCTCGGGTCAACAGACTACTCTGTACCAGTGTCACCGGAGAACTGCCATCTGACGTATGGTATAATACCATCTGGGAGTTCTCGGCGAGTCCGTCTAGTGTACCCAGTCTCCACTGAGCACCCGTACACCATCCTTGATGTCAAACACCGATGGATATGGGATCATCCATCGCCCATCATATGGGTCAAGATGCGTATACGCTAGTCTACTCTGGTGCATCGATGCCCTGTCTCGATACACCGACGACTAGGAACAATTATAGGATGTACTCGTCGACTACCGTGGCCCCACTAGTATGATCTCATCATAGTCCCAGTAGTCAAGTACATATCCTAAGGGCTTTATCAACATGTAATATAGAGACAATCAGAGTACATGTTAAGATAAAGTACAACCAAATAGCATACTATCATGTCGAGCAAGAAAGTCCTCCCTATATATGTCCTGGCATCCACTACAATATACATCGTATGTACAGTAATGGTCTCTAGGGCATACATATAACTAACACATATCGTCCCTCCACTGAGGGTAAAGACAATGCCTGTGACTGACATTCAGTCGTCCTTGCCACCCTGGAAGCTATCCAGTGATTCTCCCCAGGATCGATTGATACCATCTCACTACACCTAGTGAGAATCCTAACATCCAATTAGATCTATCTCATAGATCCAAAACCCAGGATTTAGGAGGTATCACCTTGATCCTATATGGAGAATTCTTGTGATAAGAGGAGATTGACCGAGCGTAGCATAGGAAAGACCTTTCCTATCAAGAGTATGCCATCCACGTACAATACGAGGATCACTACCATACTCCCTACTAACTTTTTGTATATACAAGGTTCATCTACCATTTTGATGAAGTCAAACTCTTTGACTACCATATCAAAACAGATGTTCCAACTCTGCGATGCCTGCTTTAACTCATAAAGCAACTTGCTGACGTTTCCGCTGCTCCTACTGTCTACGAAGACCTCTGGCTGTGAACTTATAGACGCTCTCTTCTAAATCACTATTTAGAAAAGTAGTCATGACACCCAACCGCCAGATATCGTAGTCATGGTATGTAGCAATTGCAAGTAGGATCTGGATGGACTTAAGCATAGCTTTGAAAGTCTCAACTTTTCCATGTACACCAAGTAATTTTCTCAAGATATACTTGCTTCTGATGGGGATTTAACCCTTCAGATAAAGCAACCAAAGTCCATACTTTGTTGGTGTATATGGATTCTATCTCAGATCGCTTAGCATCTAGCCATTCTTACAGAGTCCCCACACTTGATGGCCTGCTCGAATCTATTTGGGTCATCATCTCATGATGCAAT
The DNA here is from genome assembly GCA_030015575.1 of Agapanthus africanus. Taxonomy (NCBI): domain Eukaryota; kingdom Viridiplantae; phylum Streptophyta; class Magnoliopsida; order Asparagales; family Amaryllidaceae; genus Agapanthus; species Agapanthus africanus. The sequence continues at coordinate 77,220,838 of JASDDO010000031.1, forward strand.
CCTTGCTCCCACTGTCATAGAGAAAACCGAAGTATCTCTCAGGTGGGTGAGGAACCCTACTAGATCGGTGGAGAGGTTAAGGTTCGTTGGATGCTATTGAATCCTCCGGGTTTACCAAATCATCAGCTGCAGTTTGTATAGCTGGAACTCCTTCCAGTTCTACTTCATGGCCACTAATTTCTTCACAAAAAATTCCCTTTTTCAAAGGTGGCATGCTGAGAAACAAAACACCTTTTGCTCCTCAGTGTGGTAGAAGATATTCCCTTGCGAATGCTTGGGATATCCAATAAACTTCCACAGAACTGACCTTGCCTCGAGCTTGTCCGGATTTTGCTTTTGACATAGGCCAGACAACCCCAAATCTTAACATCCTTAAGAGATGGGCTCTTCCCATACTATATCACATATGGGGTGGTAGGCACCTAATTTGATTTGAACCCTATTCAATAGGTATGCAGCTTCACAAGTGCATAACCCCCAAAAGGAAATAGGCAACTCAATAGTACTCATCATAGAGCACACCATATCATATAGGGTGCGTTTCCTCCGCCCCGATACACCTACGTGCTGTGGTGTATATGGAGGAGTACTGCTGAGAGAGAATCTCATTCTCCTTTAGAATAGTCCAGGATCTCCGTGCTCAAGTATTCTCCTCCTCGATCACATCAAAGGACATAATACTTATACCAGTTTTGGTTATCTACTTCTATCTTATATTCTTTGAATATCTCAAAAGCTTCAGACTTGTGTTGAAGTACAAATAACCTTGAGAGATTATCAGTAAATGTAATGAAGTACAAAGAACCGGTCCTTGCATGTGTATACAGGGGACTTTCATACATCAGCATATATCAATCCAAAGAGTTCAGTAACTCTTTCTCTGTTTCCAATAAACGGAGCTATGGTCATCTTATCTTTGTGACATGACTGGAAAGTTTCACAAGATATAAATTTAAACTGATTTAAATATACATCTTTATGTAACTTAGCTAGTCGGGTCGCATCGATATGACCTAGTCTACAATGCCTCAAGAAGGATTCGTTCATTTCTGAACTCTTCCCCTTGGGTGTGTTCGTACGTTAAGAATTGTAGTTTGATTTAGAACGTATATGCTTATAGATAACGTGCCTGAACCGATCAACTTTTGATATATGAAATGTTCAAAACATTATGCAACAATACAAAATTATATCCTTCTTTAATAATAAAGAGACTGATAAGATGTTGTATATCAGGTTCGGTATCTAATAACATCCGTTCAGAATTAATTTATTTGGTAATACAGGGTGATAACTGCCAACATACTTGGCTTGTGACAATTGCACCGTTTCCAACTCTTGAAACTTATCACCCGTTCTCAGTTCTCTTCCTGTCTATAGCCTGTTGGATATATGTATGCCCTAGAGGCCATTATATGATAGTGTATGTACTGATGTGTGTGTGTATATATATTCAGAAGACAGTCTTGCTCGACATAATAGTATGCTATCTGGTTTCTCTTTATCATATGTTCACTTGATCATGTGTTTACTCATTTGGCACATGTTGATAAAGCCCTAAGGATATTGGCTTGACTACTGGGATTATGATGTGGATCATACTAGTGGGACACCTGTAGTTTATACGCATATCCTTGAAATGTTCCTAGTCGTAGGTATATCGAGACAGGGCATCGATATTCCAGTGTAGACTAGCGTATACCATTCTTCTTCCATATGATAGGCGATCGATGATCCCATATCCGTATGGTGTGGTGACACCAAAGATTATATACGGGTACTCAGTGAGACTGGGTACACTGAACGGACTCACCGAGAACTCCTATGTGGTATTATATCATACGTCGGATAGCAGTTCTCAGGTGACACTGGTACAGGTTAGTCTGTAAACCCGAGATCGCCATAGAGTCTTGTGTGTCCTCCAACTGTATTTTGATCTCCACCTTACAACGGCTCTGTTGAGTCATACAAACAAGTGGATTTTGGGTACGGTCCCGAGGAATATGGAGGCAATAAGCAATAGGAGGGGTTTCATCTCTCCCGGTATTGGGGGTTGATGTTACGCTGTGCACGATTGGCTATAACAGGAAGTCCCTGGCCAGGGCTGCTGAGATATTACTGATAAGTGTTATCAGTAGTTTCTCGATCTATTGTAGACCATATACCGGCATAACTTATTGAGTTATTGGGGTCCACGATTCCATCCCTAGACTCGATATGTAGCATATTTGATGAAGAGACCGGACTGTACGGTAAGTGTTGCCAGTTGGATTAACGGGAGTTTTGACAGGTTCGCTTATTCTTCTTCTGATCGCTCAATACCCGGGTGGCCGTTACGTTTAGCTGACAGCTTGCGGCTAGTAGGTGTTTGATGTGATCATTACCTACTGCCGACGTATTGACGAGTCTTAGAGTCCCACATAGGAGTTTCCTGGCTCAGGCAAAACGATGTGGTGTACATATGAGATATGTGCGGGAGCTCGATTAAATACGTGTATATGATGCCGTATTTTAATCGGGCGTTTTATATTGGTCGGGTCGTATGAGATATGACCGGTTTATTAAATCAATTGTTGATTTAATATTGACTTATCTCATTTAAATAAACCTTTTCTTTTATGATGGATGCATGCATGTATATGTACATGTTGATGTGCATACACACATACACACATGCATATGTATCATGGTTGATGAGACAACAAAGATTGCAATATAAGAAATACATGGAAAGTAAATATATTTATATATTTATTACAATGAGAAAAAGAAAATTGATTTTAAATCATTGTTGACTTTTCTTTACATTACCTTAATTAAACCATGGTTTTCTTTTCATTTGTTATTTTCTTCTCATTCTAAAATATCTAGATATTTTATTAATCATGGTTTCAAAAGAGATATTTATTCTTAATATTTATCCTTCTCTTATTATCTTTTATCTTTATCTTTTCATCCAAAAGAAAAAAGAGATTAAGGTTTCCATCTTCATCTTCCTCTCTCTAGCTCTCTATTGAGTTTTCAAAAGTGAGTGAGGTTAAAAGAAAGAAAGGGTTTTTATATGAGAACACAACCATATCTTCACACTATACATGTTTAGCCCCTTGGTGTAGTTTGTTTGCTTCATCATCTTTGTGATCTATTGGAGCAAGGAGCTTTGAGCAAAGGTACTCCGACTGGATCATCTTGGACGTGGAGGAGGTTCAAGCTATCTCGTTCAAACCCTAGGAGGTCTACAAAGGTTGTAGTCTCTCCACTTAGTCATAGATTAACTTTTGTATATGATACTATAAGTGTTACCCTATATTTCTAATTCGATTCCTAGTTATGTTTGGTTAGCACCTCTTAAAATTTAAATTTTGCCATGTGTGATGCTTTCAAACTCTATATGAGGTGATAAGGAAACCCTACAGTGGTATCAAAGCCAAGCTAGAGATTTAGAGTAATCTAGACGACGTTAAAAACCTCGAACGAACAAAATACGACACCCGGTGGGTGCTCTCTGGAAATTTTTCAAAAACGTGGATTTTTTCACATTAAAAATACTCAGAAAATCGTGCGGGGTATTTTATGGGCCCACAAGAAGAACGAAGCCCTAACTCGACTATACGACAGCGGAACCGCGGCCAAAATGGTCATTTTGTGGCAGTTCCGCGGCGCCGTTGGTGAGGCTTGGACTGTGCCTTCTTGTGCTGGCCCGTATGTACTTGTAGCAGTCTCTGGTAAATTTTAAAATTGCTCAAGTGTTGAGCATTTTGAGAAGTCTTTGGGTATTCAATCGTTCGATCGAATGTTTTAACTGCGCCTAGTTTATGGGTATGTGATACAATAATTGGAATCTAGAAATTTGTTTATTGCGTGTAAATCTAGCATTTCGGTCTCTGGTGTAATCAAAAATCTTGTTGAAATATCCGAATTATTTTGAAAAGGTGTTTTCATGGGTGAGACCTAAATGCGAGCTTTACATTGTCAGGCATGAAATCTTGGATATATGATATTTCGGATTTGTGTTGTCTAAAAGCAGTTACGATTCCAATTGTTGTAGTTTTTCATTTTATTTCTCTTTGACCGTAAGTGTAGTATGTGGTGTATCGCCGGTTTCGTTGCTATACATCAACTACAATCATGGTACGCATACTTACTTACGTTAATGATATGTGATATTATGTGTTGCTGAGATATGATGTGCAGGATTGTCGTGATTGAATAGCCGGGGGTTTTATGTGAGATGAGAGTTTTCTTTTCATTCGTGTAAAATTCAATTATATGTAATATTCTTTTATTCGGGGCACTTCCGGGTTGAGGATGATGTCACCATTGTTGTATATTATTTATTTTTCCGCATTAGGATAGACCCAAGAAGGGGCGCACAAGTGACCGGGTTCTAGGGTTCAGTGGGAGGCCATCTCGAGGAGTCGAGACCGGGTCTCCTAAACTCCAGAATTGATAGGGTCACTTGCCGCTCTCGTAGGGGTCTAGGGGTATGGGCTTGGCTATTCATCGCGACCGTGGAATCTGTATTTTTTATTGATGGCTAAATACAAAATATGGACCTCCTAGATATCCTATATTAAATGTGCTTCTGCTGCTTATATTCTGTGATGTGATCATTTAATATATCTGAGACGAATGGAATATTATATATGATATATAATAGACGTTGCTTATGTTTTGCACTCGCGCTAGCCCCGTCCCGGTATGCCGTTAATTAAGTAACCTAACGGTGCATAACGGGACACCGTGACGAATGCGAGTGGCATAAGCGTACGTTATATTTTCGTTTCTTTCTGTAATGGCTTTAGGACTTAAATGATGGGACTACATTAATGAGATTAATGTAAAGAAAAATGAACCTAAAAAGATGTTGTAGAATCGGATTTGAAACACACTCGGCCTTTTATGAAAAAGCAAGTTTTCAAAGTGCGGAGCTTAAGACATTCCTTTTAAACCCATTAGATTCTAAAACGATATCAAGTTCAAAGCGTTAAAAGTTTTCTTAAAAACTATCCGCGGCCCTCCGTCATTTTAGGAAATAGAGTACTTAGTATTCGTGCTGCGTATTTTGACTATAGTTAAGGCGCGGTGTACGGTAGCTAAGTGATGTCTTCCTACACTGCATATGATGCAGATTAGTTAGGACATTCATATGATTATGTTGACTTTAGTTAAGGGTCATGTGGGTGGGTCTAGTTAATCACGAAATGACGGGAAGAACTTGACTAGTACTTATGATATGTTGACTATAGTTAAGGTCATAAGTACTAGGGGTAAAAACAATATCGAGAATTTCAAGAGTTGAAATTTGCAATAAGATTGCATACCTTCTATATGATAGTAGGATCCCGATCACACTGTGAGCAAGAGTTGCTCCCGAGAGAGTTTTTCACTTTACAATTAGCTAACCCATTAGGTGTCTAGAAAGGTGTCAAACGGGGCTACGCCTTTGGGAAGACGAGGTTTATTTTAGTTAGGTCCGTGCGAAAGCACGGGGAACTTCCCTCAATGTACCGGCACTGGCCTGACTGAATGGTTAGCGAAGTTGTAGAATGTAATTAATCACGGCTGGTTTTCATTTTAAAAGGTTTTAAAGAAAATTTGATAAAAACAGTGGGAGACATCGATTAGACAAGATAATAACCAATCTGATCTTTGCAAGAGCTTTCGCTGAGTGTATTCTTGTATCTCTCTTAATGGCAGATACCAATGATAGGACTCAAGCTTCTATTAGATAAAAATAAACTGAATGTGACCAATTATAAAGTCTGTCTAAGGAATCTCAACATTGCCTTGACTTATGATAAGGTATCATATGCCCTTACGGCTCCAACCCCGCACATCCTAGGTCCTAAACCTTCAGTTGCGGATAGGGAAATCCACAAGACATGGGACGCTAACTGTGCTACGGCCAAATGCCTTGCGCTTGCATCGATTGATAACACACATCAGAAGCAGCACGAGAATATGGACGTCCAAGCCATATTCCTCCATACAAAAGAGTTGTATGGAGAGCAATCTCGCGTATTACGATACGAAGCATCCAGAAAGTTGTTCCAGATGCGAATGACCCCTGGCACACCAGTAGGAGACCATGTTCTGAAGATGATAGCTCTCATAGAAGAGCTTGAGGACTTTGGGTGGACAATGGACAATGAGCAATATGCGGATATTATTCTGCAGTCTCTCCCCTCCACCTTTGCTCAATTTATAGTTAACTTCAACATGCACAACATGGAAAAGGAACTACCTGAACTCCTTAATATGTTAAGGAGTGCAGAGAGCACGCTGAGGTCAGTGAAGACTCCCGTTTTGAGTGTTGTGCCATCTTCCTCCTCTCGCCCGGAGGCTAAGGCCAAGGGAAAGATGAAGAAGAAACCCACCAAACCTAAGGGTGGAGTCAAAAAGGTTAAGCGGAATGACAAGTCCAACGTTGGGGAATCGGGGAAAGCAGAATGTTTCCACTGCAAGAAGACGGGACACTGGACGCGGAACTGTACTGAGTACCTTGAACTCAAAAAGAAGCATGGTGATGTTTCAGCTTCAGGTGTGTTCGTAATTGAAACTGTTTTTCTATTAACTCTGCTTCCTGGGCATTAGATACCGGTTCAGGTTCTCATATTTGCAATTCTATGCAGGAGTTGAGAAATAGCAAAGTTTTGAAGACATGTGATCATACTCTCCAGGTTGGAAATGGTTCCAATGTAAATGCAGTTTCAGTGGGAGAGTATCACCTAGGGTTGCCGTAGGGTTGTATATTGGTTTCGAATCCATATTATTTTGTGCCAAGTATGCTTTGTAATATTATATCCGTTTCTTTGTTAGACAATGAAGGATATCATTTATTTATGCAACACAATGTTATGAACATTAGACTTAATCAAGAGTTGATTGGTTATGGTACACTTAATAACGGGATATACGTCCTTAATCAACACACAGTTTTCAACATTCAACACACAAGTAAAAGAAAATTTTCTGATATAAATGAATATTTTCTTTGGTATTGTAGACTTGGTCATATTAATGAAACAAGACTAAACAAGCTTCATAAAAATGGATATTTAAATTCTTTTGAGTATAAATCTCATGCAACTTGCTAGTCTTGTATCAAAGGTAAAATGACCAAAACTCCGTTTACTGGACACGGAGAAAGAGCTACTGAGCTCCTAGGCCTCATACATAGTGATGTATGTGGGCCAATGTCTACACATGCAAGAGGCGGTTTTTCTTACTTCATAACTTTTACTGATGATTTCTCAATATTTGATCATGTGTTTTTGATGAAGCATAGGTCTGAAGCTTTCGAGAAATTCAAGGAGTAAAAACTTGAAGTAGAAAACCAAAAAGGAATGAGAATCAAGATAGTTCGATCAGATCGAGGTGAAGAGTACTTAAGTATCGAGTTCTTGGACTTCCTAAAAGAGAATATGATTCTCTCTCAGCTCACTCCCCCTTACACACCACAACACAATGGTGTATCAGAGCGGTGGAATCGTACCCTATTAGATATGGTACAATCCATGATGAGTGATTCTGAGTTACCCCTCTCCTTTTGGGGGCATGCATTGGAAACTGCAGCTTTTCTGTTAAACAAAGTTCCAACCAAGACAGTGTCTACCACTTCATATAAGATATGGCATGGTAAGAGACCATCTCTTAAACGAGTTAAGATTTGGGGTTGTCCGGTTTTTGTCAAAAAGCAGAATCCAGATAAACTAGAGACATGATCGGTCAAATGTATATTTGTGGGATATCCAAAACATTCATTTGGGTATCTTTTCTACCACAAGGAGGAACAAAAGGTGTTTGTTTCTCAGTATGCCACATTTTTAGAAAATGATATTTTTCCAAATGATGCTGAAGGAAATGTGGTAGATCTAGAAGAGGTTCTAGAAACAAAAATTACAAATGACGACTTGGCTGAACCTGATGTTGCAACAGAATCTAATAAACCTCAGCCACTCCGTAGGTCTGGTAGGACTTCTCGCCCACCGGAGAGATACTACGGTTTTCTCATTGATGGTGATAGAGAAGATTACATCATGGATGATAATGACCCTGCCAGTTTTCTGCAAGCTATCATGAGTGGTGACTCTGTGAAGTGGCTGGATGCTATGAGATCCGAAATGGAGTCCATGTACACCAACACAGTATGGACTATGGAAGATGTACCCTCTGGGATAAAACCTGTAGGCTGCAAATGGATCTTTAAAAGAAAGATCGGTGTAGATGGACAGGTAGAGACCTATAAGGCAAGGTTGGTAGCGAAAGGCTTTTGTCAAAGACCAGGTTTAGACTATGACGAGACTTTCTCTCCGGTAGCCATGCTTAAATCCATTCGGATCCTACTTGCTATTGCTGCTCACTACGGCTATGAAATCTTGCAGATGGATGTTAAAACTGCAATTCTAAATGGTGATTTAAATGAATGTGTTTATATGGATCAGCCAGAGGGATTCATTATTAGTGGGAGCAGCGGGAAAGCATGTAAGTTTCTTAAATCCATTTATGGATTAAAGCAGGCATCACGGAGTTGGAACATCTGTTTTGATGATGTTATCAAAGAGTTTGATTTCATCAAAAATCCAGATGAACCTTGTTTTATAAGAAGACTGTAGGGAGAACTGCCGCATTCCTCGTATTGTACATGGATGACATTCTTCTGATAGGAAATGATATTCATATGCTAAAGTCTGTCAAATCATTCTTTTCACATAGGTTATCCATGAAGGACATGGGTGATGCCACGTACATATTGGGTATACGGATCTATAGGGATAAATCCAAACGGTTATTGGGATTGTCCCAAACCAAGTACATCAACACCATCCTAAAGAGATTTAGTATGGAAGTCTCCAAGCGGGGTGCCTTACCCGCTTGCCACAGAATCACTCTCTCTAAGAACGATTGCCCTAAGTCTGATAAAGAGAGAACTCGCATGAGCATTGTTCCCTATGCTTCGGCAGTAGGATCGATAATGTATGCGATGTTGTGTACATGCCTTGTTGTAGCTTATGCACTTAGTGTAATAAGCAGGTATCAGTCGAACCCAGGGGAGAATTGCTCTTGGTGTATGGTAACGGGGATCTCCAAATGGAGGCCTTTACCGATTCGAGCTTCCAGAGTGACAAGGATGACAACAAGTCTATTTCAGGGTTTGCATTTACCCTCAATGGAGGGACGGTAAGTTGGAAGAGTTTCAAACAGGATACCGTTGCAGACTAGATGATGGAAGCTGAGTACATTGCTGCAAATGATGCTTCTAAGGAAGCCGTCTGGATAAGGAAGTTCATCTCGGAGCTAGGAGTATTTCCAACCATTATTGATCCGATACCTTTGTATTGTGACAATAATGGGGCTATGGCATTGGCCAAAGAGCCCAGGTCCCATCAGAAGTCCAGACACATCCTGAGGCGATATCATGTGATCCGGGAGATAGTTGATCGCCACGAGATCGAGATTAAGAGAGTATATACAAAGGACAACACTGCGGATCAATTCACCAAGGCCTTCCCTCACCCGCAGCATGAGCGACTTTTTGAGATGTTGGGTATGAGATACGCCAATAATTGTCCTTAGTGCAAGTGGGAGATTGTTGGATATATGTATACCCTAGAGGCCATTATATGATAGTGTATGTACTGATGTGTATATATATATATATATATATATATATTTAGAGGATAGTCTTGCTCGAAATGATAGTATGCCATCTGGTTTCTCTTTATCATGTTTTTACTCATTTGGTACATGTTGATAAAGCCCTAAGGATATTAGCTTGACTACTGGGATTATGATGTGGATCATACAAGTGGGACACCTTTAGTTTATAAGCATATCCTTGAAATGTTCCTAGTAGTAGGTATATCGAGACAGGACATCGATATTTCAGTGTAGACTAGCGTATACCATTCTTGTTCCATATGATGGGCGATGGATGATCCTGTATCCGTTTGGTGTGGTGACACCAAAGATTGTATACGGGTGCTCAGTTAGACTGGGTACACTGAACGGACTCTCCGAGAACTCCTATGTGGTATTATATCATACGTCGGATAGCAGTTCTCAGGTGACACTGGTACAGGTTAGTCTGTAAACCCGAGATCGCCATAGATTCTTGTGTGTCCTCCCACTTTATTTTGATCTCCACCCTACTACGGCTCTGTTGAGTCGTACAAACAGGTGGATTTTGGGTACGGTCCCGAGGCATATGGAGGCAATGAGCGATAGGAGGGGTTTCGTCTCTCCCGGTATTGGGGGTTGATGTTGCGCTGTGCACGATTGGTTATAACAGGAAGTCCCTGGCCAGGGCTGTTGACATTTTACTGATAAGTGTTATCAGTAGTTTCTCAATCTGTTGTAGACCATATACCGACATGACTTATTGAGTTATTGGGGTCGACGATTCCATCCCTAGACTCAATATGCAGCATATTTGACGAAGAGACCGGACTGTACAATAAGTGTTACCAGTTGGATTAACGGGAGTTTTGACAGGTTCGTTTTTTCTTCTTCTGATCGCTCAATAACCGGGTGGCCGTTATGTTTAGCTGACCGCTTGCGGCTAGTAGGTGTTTGATGTAATCATCACCTACTGCCGGCGTATTGACGAGTCTTAGAGTCCCACATAGGAGTTTCCTGGCTCAAGCGAAACGATGTGGTGTACATATCAGATATGTGCGGGAGCTCGATTAAATACATGTATATGATGCCGTATTTTAATCGGGCAATTTATATTGGTCGGGTCGTATGAGATATGACCGGTTTATTAAATCAAGTGTTGATTTAATATTGACTTTTATCTCACTTAAATAAACCTTTTATTTATGATGCATACATGCATGTATATGTACATGTTCATGTGCATACACATATTCATACATGCATATGTATCATGGTTGATGATACAACAAAGATGGCAATATAAGAAATACATGGAAAGTAAATATAATTATATATATATTAGAATAAGGAAAAGAAAATTGATTTAAATCACTGTTGACTTTTCTTTACTTGACCTTAATTAAACCATGGTTTCTTTTTCATTTGTTATTTTCTTCTTATTCTGAAATATCTATATATTTTAATAACCATGGTTTCAAAAGAGATATTTATTTTTGATATTTATCCCTCTCTCATTATCTTTTATCTTTATCTTTTCATCCAAAAGAAAAAAGAGCTTAAGGTTGCCATCTTCATCTTCCTCTCTCTTGCTCTTTCTTGAGTTTTCAAAAGTGAGTAAGGTTAAAAGAAAGAAAGGGTTTTTATATGAGAATACAACCTTATCATCACACTACACATGTTTAGCCCCTTGGTGTAGTATTTTTGCTCCATCATCTTTGTGATCTATTGGAGCAAGGAGCTTTGAGCAAAGGTACTCCAGGCGGATCATCGTGGACGTGGAAGAGGTTCAAGCTAGCTCGTTCAAACCCTAAGAGGTCTACAAAGGTTGTAGTCTCTCCACTTAGTCATAGATTAACTTTTGTATGTGATACTATAAGTGTTACCCTATATTTCTAGTTCGATTCCTAGTTAAGTTTGCTTAGCACATCTTATAATTTAAATTGTGGTATGTGTGATGCTTCCAAACCCTATATGAGGTGATAAGGAAACCCTACATAGCCTATGTAACAGATTACAATAACGGGATCCTGATTCGGTATCACATCCCCAGGACGTAGAGGATACTGAAAACAGTTCTCGGTAATGAACATACCCGTAGAATATGTATCAACACACACTTTCTTCGTTTGGGCGGCACGGGAATCCTGGCAATCCCCAATTTCCTGGTCGGTCTTATAACAATTATAAGTTGGAGCAGGACCAACGTTCCCTAGCGCAGTATAACAAGCGAGTTCGATTAATACATCCGTATTATTATCTTGATTAATGCGTGACATGGTCGCTACCTGGGGAGAGAGAGAAGAAAACACTCAGCGTATACTCTTGCAAGATTAGATTGGTTATCAATATATCTAAACAGGATGGCTCCTACTGTTTTAGTCAAATCTTCCCTCAAACCCTAAAAGGAAAGACTAGCCGGGATTAATTACACCCTACAAGTTCACCAATCTTTCAGCCAGGCCAGTGCCGGTACTTTGAGGGAGGTTCCCCGTGCTTTCGCACGGACCTAATTAAAATAAACCTCGCTTTCCCAGAGGCGTAACCCCGTTGACACCTTTCTAGACACCTACTTGATCGGCTAATTGTAATGTGTAAAACTCTCCCAGGAGTAACTCTTACTCGCAGTGGGTATCGGGATCCAACTATCTCATAGGAGGTATGCAATCTCATTGCAAATTTCAACACTTGAAATTCCGGATAATATTTTACATCTAGCATCCTATGACCTTGACGAAAACCAACAAACCATAGGCTGCTAGTCAAGTTTAACCCATCATTTTCCGATTGAATTAAACCCTCCCGCACGACCCTTGATGAAAGCCAACAAAGTCGCAAGACTACCTTAACTCAATCACATCATATGTTTATGCAGATAAGCATAAATAGCTGCCGCAAACTACGCCTTGACGAAAGCCAACAAACGTAGCACGAATACTATGAAGTACTTATCTGAAATGACGGAGGGCTACGGCAGGTTTTTAAGAAAACCCTTTGCGTAATGAACTTGATCTCGTCGTAGAATCAAATGATTTAAATGGAGTACTTTTTAGGCCTTTACTAGTTTTGCTAAAGAGGTCACTTCCGGTGAAGGGATCGTCGGCTCTTTCCTCATCGAATGAGGTGGAGGATATTTCATAAATACTACTATGCAAAGCAAAAACTAGAAAAGTAATCAAAAGACAAAACTGAGGGTTGTAGCATCTGCCAGTTATTGCTAAAGAGGTCACTCCCGGTGAAGGGATCTCGGCTCTTTCCTTATCAAATAAGGTGCTGGATGTTCTACAAGGAACACTGCTATGCAAAACAACAACTAGAGCTACCTGTTTTTGAAAATTCGATTCCACAACATCTTTAGGTTTCTTTTATTTCATTAATCACATTAATGAAGTCCCATCAGATAAGTTACCTAAACATCACAGATAAGTAAAACGTACGCTTATGCCATCCGCATTCGCCTCGATGTCCCCTCGTGCACCGTTAGGTTAGGTAACTAACGGCAGAGTGGGGCAGTGCTAGCGCGGGTGTAAAACATAAGCAACGTCTATATAATATATCACATATATTATATCCTATATCCATCTCAACATATCAAATGATCACATCACATATAACACAGCAGAAGAACAACATATGAAATATTGAATATACTAGGATTTTCGTGTTTTATTTTAAGCCTTTATAAAACACGGATTCCACGATCGTGATGAATAGCCAATCCAACACCCCTAGACCCTTACGAGAGCGTCAAGCAACCCTACTAATTCTATAGTTAGGAGACCCGGTCTCGACTCCTCGAGATGGTCTCCCACTGGACTCCAGAACCCGGTTACTTGTGCTCCCCGCCTTGGGTCTATCCTAATGCGGAAAAGTAAATAATATACAATGGTGACATCATCCTCAACCCGGAAGTGCCCCAATAAAAGAATATTATATACAATGAATTTTACATGAATGAAAATAAAAACCCTCATCTCACATAAAATCCCCGGCTATTCAAACACGACGATCCAATATAACATATCCAAGCAACACATAACATCACATGTCATCAATGTAAGCAAATATGTGTATCCCAATTGTCATTGACATATAGCACCGAAACCGGCGATACACCACATATTACACTTACGGTCGCAGAAAAGAAAGTGAAAAACTACAACAGTTGGAATCCGCAACCACCTTAGACATCACATGCCTAGCCAAATGAATTCCTTAGACATCGCATGCCTAACAATTATAAACCCCACATTTTAGTCTCAATATCGAAAACTCTTTTCAATATCAAGTCGGGCAATTCAACAAGATTCCCGACATCCTGATTGAATTGTCATCGGAAACATTAGTAGATGGCCGCACCCCCGATGCCGTCGACTAAGTGCACTAAGGCGGAACACCGCTGCTGCGAGCACCCGAACGGATTCTTTCGGTGATGGGGTTCTCCTACAGTCACTTGGTTGGGGCTATGGGGCGTGGCTATCTATTAAGTTTACCCGGTGAGTATCCGCGTACGCTACGTGATTGCGATGGACTTTTGATCATATCAAAATCCCGTGGTAACTGATCATCTGAGACTAAACTGCTAGATTTATAACAATCAAATTAGTTATCTCATAACTACATGTTGATTCAAAATATTGTATCCCATCACATAATATCCAGATGGAGTTAAACCCTTCGATCGATTCATCAAAGTCCCACAATTTCCCGACAGCTCAACACTTTAGCACAGTTTTAGTAATACCCAGAAGATGCCAAAGTACCTATGAACCAGCCGTAGAAGGGTCAAACCAACGCCTCACATGTGAAACGCTAAACTATCACAAACCCTAGGGTTCAAGTGATGGTTTTGACGGCCACATAATCGAGCTAAGGTTTACGTTCTTCTAGAGGGTCCACAGAATCACTTGCATATTTTTTAGAATACGTTAAACTTGGAAAAATGGGTTTTTGACATTCGATCGAACTTTTTAACATTGTCTAGACAATATGTGAAACACCCGAAACAATGTTAAAACTACGAATACGAAATACTCCAAATTGCTTATAGTGTAAAATTACATCACATGCAAAATTAGCAAAAATAAACAACACCTGAAACATCAAAACCATGTCACTGGAACACAGGCAAAATTTCAGGGGAGGGGGCTCGGTTTTGGCCGATATGGGACCTATGGTGGACAGCCCATTTTTCACCAAATGTCCAAAATTTTGCCAGTGTTCATGATATATCCCATACAACACTCTGTACTTCTTTAAAAAAAAATTTGACAACTTTTAAAATCGACAGAAACTATGATTTTCTGTTTCAAGTTACGGAGTTGTTTTGGTTTCGTGATCTTAACAAAATCCGTATTTATTCCTAGCATGGATCTAATATCACTGAAGGGTTACCTACGACAGAAGAAAGGTTTCGGGAGGCATCGTCCATGTATAATTAAAAAAATTTCGATTTAGATAACCCTAACATAGATCGTCTACTAGAAATAATACGGAAAACTAAAGCAAACACTTTGCAATATGTAGTGAGCAAGGAATACAACCTTTGTAGACCGGTGCTTCACTTCAAATAGCTCCGTGTAGTAGTGCCCTCCGCTGCGATCTCATGCTCCAGACTCTATAGAGGCTCCGTAGAAGAAACGGACGTGCTTGCTTCGAAGACTTCGATGCCGAAGATGATCTACGTCGGGGAGACACTAACTCAAGATATTCTTTCACTAGGTCATGAACTTTGTGAATATAACACCCTATACTACATGGCAAGTAGTAGAGGATAATGAAGTAGGAAGTGGGCTCACTTTAGAATTGATTTTCTCACACTTTTTCTCATAGCACCATTAGAGCTAGATAGCTTTTTCATGGTGCTTGAAGAAGAAGAAGAAGTCTCATGAATAATTCATCCAAATGAATTATTGCACCCATGGTTGAGTTAAAGCTATCATGCTTAACTCATGTAGAGACTTTACTAGGGTTAGCATAATGGTTGGGTTGATAAAAATCTACAAGAGAAACAAAAAGGGAAGACTTTGGTCAAAGCATCCATAAGCTTCTATAAGCTTCTTGCCTTGCCAAAATTGCATCCAATTTTGAATTACTTAGATAATTAAAAACCCTAGATTATATCAACCATGGTTTAAGTCTCATACACCCATGTATCATGTATCATCAAACACGACACAAAACTATGTACATTAATATATATCGCATATATATACATGCACAAAATAAGTGAGAAAATAAATCTTAAGTGAGATAATACTAGTTAATGTAATGTAATATATCAAATATATAATTATACATTAAATTATTAAATCAACTCTTGATTTAATAATCCGGCTATAACCGACTAATATCATGTGTAACAACTTATCGAATCAACACTTGATCTGATAACCCGGCTATATCGCATACAACCGATTAATGTCACAAATCGTGAGAATAGAATACGGTATCTCATATCGTATCAATCTCGGTCCCACACGTATCACATATGTGCTCCTACTCCATTTCACTTGAGACAGGAAACCCCTGTGTAGGACTCTAAAGACTCGTCAATACACCGGCAGTAGGTGGTGATCATATCAAACACCCACAAGCCGCAAGCGGTCTGCTAAAAGTAACGGCCACCCGGGTATTGAGCGATCAGAAGATCGACAAGCAATCCTGCTCACACTCCTGCGAATCCAATCAGTAACACTACCGTACAGTCCGGTCTCTTCGTCTGATATGTCGCATATCTCGTCTAGGGGTGGTAAACGTCAGACCCCAGTAACTCGATAAGTCGTGTTGATATGAGGCTCATAATGGGTCTAGAAACTACTGATAACACTTACCAGTATATCTCTGAAGCTGCCTTAGCCAAGGACTTCCTGTTATAGCCAATCGAGCACAGCGCAACATCAACTCCCTATACTGGGAGAGAAGAAACCCCTCCTATCGCTCATTACCTCCATGTGATTCGGGACTGTACCCAAAAGCCACTATTTTGCACGCCCTCTTGGACGTGGTATGATGAAAATCAAAGCACAGTGGGAATTGTAGGGCTTGCCTAGCACCTCGTCAAGAGTTCGGTAGCATCACACATGCCATAATCAAAAATTTAGAGGTGTTAAGTTAACCCGACAAGAATCGAAACTAGAAGTTTTAGGGATTATACAACTAAACATCACATGCAATTGTAAAACTATCACTAAGAGGAAAGATTACAACCTTTGTAGATCTCCCTCGGTGACTCCTTGGCACTATGAGAGTTTGGAACGGATCGATGGTAGCCTTCCTTGTCCACGATGATCCACCCGAAGTCCCTTTGCCCAAAGCTCCTTACCTTACTTGTTTCGCAAACGAAGTAGAGTAAACACCCTACACAAATCGGCTAGAGGTGTGTAGTGTGATGATGTGGTTTATGTTCTTCAATTAAAATCCTTTCTTTTGTCAATCTTCACTCAAGAGAGAAATCTAGAGAGGAAGAAGAAGATAATGGTGGCTTGAGCTTTCTTTCATATCACATATGATAACTTGTATTTTTCACACCCTTGCACTCAATTTTTTTCCTTGTTGTGTGCTTCTTGTTTCATATCACATATGAAGCTATTTATAGTGATAATAAAGGAATAATCACCATTATTCAATTACCACCATAATTATGAGTGGAAATTCTTTTCCTAAAGAATTAAGCATGGTGGAAATTCTTTTTACTAAGTTAATTAAAGTTTACCCACTAAATAATAAAGGAGAATTAGTGGATATTCTTTATATTAACTTAAAATGATAAATACAAATTAAAAGCTTCAATATAAGTCTTATATTGCCATCATTCTTGTATCATCAACCATGATACTATGTATGCATGTATGTGTCCATGCACATCATCATGTGCATGCATGCATGCATACAAAAGGATTTACTTAAAGGATTAATCTAAATGTAATTAGTTAAATCAACACTTGATTTTACCAAACCGGTCATATCTCATACGATCGGACAAATAGAAAATGCCCGATTAATATACGTTATCACATAACCGTATTTAATCGGGTCCCGCGCATATCTCATATGCACACCACATCTTTTTGCCTGAGCCAGGAAACTTCATTGTGGGACTCTAAGACTTGTCAATACGCCAGCAGTAGATGATGATCATATCAAACATCTACAAGCCGCAAGAGGTCAGCTAAACATAACGGCCACCCGGGTATTGAAACGATCAGAAGAAAACCAGCGAAGCTGTAAAAACTCCCGTCGAGCCAACTGGCAACACTTACCGTACAGTCCGGTCTCTTCGTCAGATATGCTGCATATCAAGTCTAGGGATGGTATCGTCGACCCCAGTAACTCAATAAGTCATGCTGGTGTATGGCTCATAACAGATTGAGAAACTACTGATAACTCTTATCAGTAAATCTCAGCAGCCCTGGCCAGGGACTTCATGTTATAGCCAATCGAGCATAGCACAACATCAACCCCCAATACCGGGAGAGACGAAACCCCTCCTATCGCTCATTGCCTCCATGCACCTCGGGACTGTACCCAAAGACCACCTGTTTGCACGACTCAGTAGAGCCGTGGTAGGGTGGAGATCAAAGTATAGTGGGAGGACACACAAGACTCTATGACGATCTCGGGTCTACAGACTAACCTGTACCAGTGTTCCTTGAGAACTGCTATCCGACGATAGATATAATACCACATAGGAGTTCTCGGCGAGTCCGTTCAGTGTACCCAGTCTCCACTGAGCACCCGCATACAATCTTTGGTGTCTCCTCACCAGATGGATATGGGATCATCCATCGCCCATCATATGGGACAAGAATAGCATACGCTAGTCTACTCTGGAATATCGATGCCCTGTCTCGATACACCCTCGACTAGGAACAGTTCAAGGATATGCTTATAGACTACTTGTGCCCCACTAGTATGATCCGCATCATAATCACAATAGTCAAGCAAATATCCTTTGGGCTTTATCAACATGTGTAAATGATTAAATCTACATGTACAGATAAAGTAAACCAGATAGCGTACTATCATTTTGAGCAAGAAATTCATCTATCTCCATAGATAATATGTCCAAGTTTCCACTATCCATATAATGGCCTTTAGGGCATACAAATTACTAACAATCTCCCACTTGCACTAAGGCCAATTATTGGCGTATCTCATACCCAACATTTCAAACAGTCGCTCATGCTGAGGCTGTGGAAGTGCCTTGGTGAATGGATCCGCTGTGTTATCCTTTGTATCTACTCTCCGAATCTCGATCTCCTGGCGATCAATTATCTCCCGGATCAGATGATATCTTCTTAGGATGTGTCTAGATTTCTGATGGGACCTTGGTTCTTTAGCTAATGCTATAGCTCCATTATTATCGCAATACAATGGTATTGGATCAACAATGGTTGGAACTACTCCTAGTTCCGCAATGAACTTCTTCATCCAGACGGCTTCCTTAGCAGCATCACTTGCAGCAATATACTCAGCTTCCATCGTGGAGTCTGCAACGGTGTCCTGTTTGGAACTCTTCCAACTAACCGCTCCTCCATTTAGGGTAAATACAAACCCTGAGATTGATTTACTGTCATCCTTGTCACTTTGGAAGCTTGAATCGGTAAAGGCCTCCATCTGGAGATCCCCATTACCATACACCAAGAACAATTCTTTAGTCCTTCGTAAGTACTTAAGAATGTTCTTCACTGCTATCCAATGTTTCTCCCCTGGGTTGGATTGATACCTGCTTACTACAGCCAGTGCATAAGCCACATCAGGGCGGGTACACAACATCGCATACATTATAGATCCCACGGCTGAAGCGTAGGGTATAATGCTCATGCGAGCTCTCTCTTCATCAGTCTTCGGACAGTAATCCTTAGAGAGAGTGATTCCATGACTAGCAGGCAAGGCACCACGCTTGGAATCTTCCATACTAAACCTCTTTAGAATGGTGTCTATGTACTTTGATTGGGACAGTCCCAATAACCTCTTGGATCTATCTCTATAGATCCTAATGCCCAAAATGCGCGAGGCATCACCCAGGTCCTTCATGGAGAACCTTTGTGATAAGAATAGTTTGACCGATTGTAGCATAGGAACATCATTTCCTATCAGGAGAATGTCATCTACGTACAATACGAGGAATGTGACAGTACTCCCTACAATCTTCTTATAAATACATGGTTCATCTTCATTTCTGATAAAATCAAACTCTTTGATTGTATCATCAAAGCAGATGTTCCAGCTCCTTGAGGCCTGCTTTAATCCATAAATGGATTTAAGCAATCTACATGCTTTCCCGCTGCTCCCACTATCAATGAAGCCCTCTGGCTGATCCATAAAAACACATTCTTCTAAATCACCATTTAGAAATGCAGTTTTCACGTCCATCTGCCATATTTCATAATCATAGTGAGCAGCAATAGCAAGTAGGATCCTAATGGATTTAAGCATTGCTACCGGAGAGAAAGTTTCATCATAGTCCAAGCCTGGTCTTTGACGAAAACCTTTCGCTACAAGCCTTGCTTTATAGGTCTCCACCTGTCCATCTACACCAATCTTTCTCTTAAAGATCCATTTGCACCCAACGGGTTTTATCCCAGGAGGCGCAACGTCCAAAGTCCATACTTTGTTGGTGTACATTGACTCCATTTCGGATCTCATTGCTTCCAGCCATTTCACTGAGTCACCACTCGTGATAGCTTGCTGAAAACTAGTAGGGTCGTCATCATCCATGATGCAATCTTCTCTATCACCATCTATGAGAAACCCATAGTATCTCTCTGGTGGGTGAGAAGTTCTACTAGACCTCCTGAGCGGCTGAGGTTCTTGAAGTTCTACTGCAACATCAGTTTCAACCAATTCCTCCTGAGTAATTTGTGTCTCTAGAACCTCTTCTAGTTCTACCATATTGCCATTAGTACTTTCTGTAAAGAACTCATTTTCCAAAAATGTGGCATGCTGAGCAACAAACACCTTTTGTTCCTCTTTGTGGTAAAATAGATATCCATACGAATGTTTTGGATACCCCACAAATTTACAAATGACCGATCGTGTCTCGAGTTTGTCTGGATTCTGCTTTTTAACAAAAGCCGGACAACCCCAAATCCTAAACCTTTTAAGAGATGGTCTCTTTCCATTCCACATCTCATATGGAGTGGTAGACACGGTCTTGGTTGGCACCCTGTTCAATAGATACATTGCTGTCTCCAATGCATGTCCCCAAAAGGAAAGCGGTAACTCAGCATCACACATCATGGATCGTACCATATCCAATAGGGTACGATTCCTCCGTTCTGACACACCATTGTGCTGCGGTGTGTAAGGAGGAGTGAGCTGAGAGAGAATCCCATTCTCTTTTAAGAAGTCTAGAAACTCTGTACTTAAATACTCTCCACCTCGATCCGATCGAAGTTTCTTGATGCTCAAGCCTGTTTGCTTCTCTACTTCAAGTTTATACTCCTTGAATTTCTCAAAAGCTTCAGATTTGTGCTTTATCAAAAACACGTGTCCGAATCTTGAGAAATCATCAGTAAAAGTGATGAAGTATGAAAAACCACCTCTTGCAAGTGTAGACATTGGTCCGCATACATCACTATGTATGAGGCTTAAGAGTTCACCAGCTCTCTCTCCGTGTCCACTAAACGGAGTTTTGGTCATTTTACCTTTGATACAAGACTGGCAAGTCGCATAAGATTTATATTCAAACGGATTCAAATATCCATCTTTGTGTAGCTTGTTTAGTCTTGTTTCGTTAATATGACCAAGTCTACAATGCCAAAGAAAAGCTTCATTTATATCTGAAAACTTTCTTTTACTAGTATGTTGTATATTGAAAACTGTGTGTTGGTTCAGGATGTAAATACCGTTATTTAATATACCAAACCCAATCAACTCTTGATTCAGGTTAATGTTCATAACATTATTTTGCAACATAAAATGATATCCTTCATTGTCCAACAAAGAAACGGATATAATGTTACACAGCATACTTGGTACAAAATAACACGGGTTCAAAACCAAAATACTTCCTGAAGGCAACCCTAGATGATACTCTCCCACGGATACAGCATGTATATTGGAACCATTTCCAACCCGCAGAGTATGATCTCCAACTTTTAAAACTCTACTATTTCTCAATCCCTGCATACAATTGCAGATGTGAGAACCAGAACCGGTATCCAATACCCAGGATGCAGAGTTTAAAGAAAAACAGTTTTCAGTTACAAACACACCTGAAGTGGAAGCATCAGCATGCTTCTTCTTCTTGAGATCAGCAAGATATTCAGCACAGTTGCGTTTCCAATGTCCTGACTTTTTACAGTAAAAACATTCTCCTTTTCCACTTCCCATAGCCTCCACTTTGTCTTTCCCTTTCGCCTTTCTAACTCCACCTTTCTGTTTGATGGACTTCTTCTTCTTCTTTCCCTTGGCCTTAGCTTTTGGGAATGAAGAGGAAGATGGCCCAGCAACCAGAGCGGGAGTCCTTGCCGTTTTCAATGTGTTCTCTGCACTCCTCAACATATTGAGAAGTTCAGGCAATGATTTCTCCAAACCATTCATATTGAAATTTACTATGAACGGAGCAAAGGCAGGGGGGAGAGACTGAAGAACAATATCCGTATATTGCTCATTATCCATGGTCCATCCCAGACCCTCAAGTTCTTCAATAAGACCAATCATTTTCAAAACATGGTCTCCAACTGATGTACCAGCGGCCATTCGCATCTGAAACAGCTTTCTAGATGCCTCGTATCTCAAGGTACGAGTTTGCTCTTCATACAACTCCTTTGTATGAAGAAAGATGGATTGGACATCCATATTCTCGTGTTGCTTCTGATGGACATTGTCCATAGAAGCGAGCGCGAGGCACTTGGCCGTGTTGCAGTCAATTTCCCAAGTTTTACGGATCTCCCTATCCGCGACAGATGATTCAGGTCCTGGGACGGGTGGGGGTTCAGTATTGAGGACATATGATACCTTATCATATGAGAGTGCAATGTTCAAGTTCCTCAACCATTCTTTATAATTTGGTCCTGTAAGTTTATTTTTCTCAAGTAGAAGCTTAAGTCCTGACATCTGTAACTGCCATTTGGAGAGAGAAAAGGATACACTTAGCGAATTGCTCTTTCAAAGAATTAGATTGGTTATTATTTTATCTAATCAATGTCTCCCACTGCTTTTAATCAAATTTTCTTTCAAAACCTGAAAAGAAAACTAGCCAGGAAAGTTTTCCTGGAAGTAACACTTACTTACAGTGAGATCTAGATCCAACTATCATATAGATGGTATGCAATCTCATTGCAAATTTCAACTCTTGAAATTCCCGATATGGTTTTTACCCCTAGTCACTTATGACCTTGGCTATGGTCAACATATCATAAGTACTAGTCAAATTCTACCCGTCATTTCGTGATTAACTAGACCCACCCATATGACCCTTGACTATGATCAACATAATCACATGAATGTCCTAACTAATCGCATCATATGCTTTGTAGGAAGACATCACTTAGCTACCGTACACTACGCCTCGGCTATGGTCGACATACGTAGCACGAATACTAAGTACTCTGCTTCCTAAAATGACGGAGGGTTGCGGATGGTTTTTAAGAAAACCTTTAACGCTTTGAACTTGATCTCGTTGTAGAATCAAACGGTTAAGAAAAGGAGTGGCTTAAGCTCCGCATATTCTTGAAACTTGCATTTTTCATAAAAAGCCGAGTTTGTTTCAAATCCGATTCTACAACATCATTAGGTTTCTTTTCTTTACATTAATCTCATTAATGTGATCCCATCATTTAAGTTCCTAAGCCATCACAGAATAGAACGTATACTTATACCATCCGCATTCGCCACAGTGTCCCGTTATGCACCGTTAGGTTACTTAACTAACGGCATAGCGGGACGGGACTAGCGCGGGTGTAAAATATAAGCAACGTTTATTATATATCATATATATAATAATAATCCATTCGTCTCAGATACTAGGTAATCACATTACAGAATATCAACAGCAGAAGCATATAAAAGGATATCTAGGATGTCCGTATTTTGTATCGAGCCAACAATAGAAAATACGGATTCCACGGTCGTGATGAATAGCCAATCCCACACCCTTAGACCCCTACGAGAGCGGCAAGTGATCCTGCCAATTCTAGAGTTTAGGAGACCCGGTCTCGACTCCTCGAGATGGCCTCCCACTGAACCCTAGAACCCGATCACTTGTGCTCCCCTCCATGGGTCTATCCTAATGCGGAAAAGTAAATAATATACAATTGATTTTACATGAATGAAAAATAAAACTCTCATCTCACATAAAAACCCCGGGCTATTCAGTCACAACAATCCTGCTCATCATATCTCAGCAACACATAAT
Source organism: Agapanthus africanus (assembly GCA_030015575.1). Lineage (NCBI taxonomy): Eukaryota > Viridiplantae > Streptophyta > Magnoliopsida > Asparagales > Amaryllidaceae > Agapanthus > Agapanthus africanus. The sequence continues at coordinate 77,244,821 of JASDDO010000031.1, forward strand.
ATCTCATATCATCAACGTAAGTAAGTATGCGTGTCCCGATTGTCGTTGACGTATAGCAACGAAAACGGCGATACACCACATACTACACTTACGGTCACAGAAAATAAAATGAAAAACTACAACATTTGGAATCCACAATCACCTTAGACATCATAAATTCGAAATATCACATACTTCGTATTTCATGCCTAACTATATGAATTCCACATATTGTATCACATTTCAGATAAATAGAAAATGTTAAACTTTTCGATCGAATATACAAACACCCTAAATTTCCCAAACTGCACAACACTTGAGCCGAGTTCAAAAGTTTCTAGAACATGCCACAGCACCTTATGGACTAACCGTAGAAGGGCCAAACCAACGCCTCACATGTGGCAACGCTAAACTACCACAAACCCTAAGGTTCAGTGATAGTTTTGACGGTCACATAATCGAGTTATGGTTATGTTCTTCTAGAGTGTCCACAAATACGCTTGCATGTTTTTCGAAGATTTTGAACTAGGGAAAAATCCAACACTTGGAATTTTTCCAATACGGGAAAAACTGTGTTTGTAATATTCGTTCAAACATTTTAACAAGTTCTAAAAATCTAAAAATCTGAACGAAATTAAACCTTTCCAATCGAATCACCAAATTCAATTTATCTCCAGAAAACTCAACAGTTGAGTATGTTTTTAAATATTCCAGAGGCATGTACTAATTAAATCAGGTCTTTTGCAAAAAAAATTTTCTCATGATGCTACAGTACGGCCGCTAAAGCGCCGCCAAAACCCTGTTTTGGCCGCCCTTCCGCCGCGCTTTAGAGAGATCGTTCAAAAATTTTTTTATGGTAATTCTTAGTTTTGCCTGCTGATTGTTTTAGGACCTTTAAATTTGGAAAAATCCAATTTTCAAAAAATTTCCAGAGAGCTGTCAAAATTGATGTTTTGCAGTTCGATCGGACGTTTAATTTCGCCTACGCATCGCCTAATGCTCTAGCCTGGCTCTGATACCACTGTAGGGCTTGCCTAGCACCTCGTCAAGAGTTCGGTAGCATCACACATGCCATAATCAAAAATTTAGAGGTGTTAAGTTAACCCGACAAGAATCGAAACTAGAAGTTTTAGGGATTATACAACTAAACATCACATGCAATTGTAAAACTATCACTAAGAGGAAAGATTACAACCTTTGTAGATCTCCCTCGGTGACTCCTTGGCACTATGAGAGTTTGGAACGGATCGATGGTAGCCTTCCTTGTCCACGATGATCCACCCGAAGTCCCTTTGCCCAAAGCTCCTTACCTTACTTGTTTCGCAAACGAAGTAGAGTAAACACCCTACACAAATCGGCTAGAGGTGTGTAGTGTGATGATGTGGTTTATGTTCTTCAATTAAAATCCTTTCTTTTGTCAATCTTCACTCAAGAGAGAAATCTAGAGAGGAAGAAGAAGATAATGGTGGCTTGAGCTTTCTTTCATATCACATATGATAACTTGTATTTTTCACACCCTTGCACTCAATTTTTTTCCTTGTTGTGTGCTTCTTGTTTCATATCACATATGAAGCTATTTATAGTGATAATAAAGGAATAATCACCATTATTCAATTACCACCATAATTATGAGTGGAAATTCTTTTCCTAAAGAATTAAGCATGGTGGAAATTCTTTTTACTAAGTTAATTAAAGTTTACCCACTAAATAATAAAGGAGAATTAGTGGATATTCTTTATATTAACTTAAAATGATAAATACAAATTAAAAGCTTCAATATAAGTCTTATATTGCCATCATTCTTGTATCATCAACCATGATACTATGTATGCATGTATGTGTCCATGCACATCATCATGTGCATGCATGCATGCATACAAAAGGATTTACTTAAAGGATTAATCTAAATGTAATTAGTTAAATCAACACTTGATTTTACCAAACCGGTCATATCTCATACGATCGGATAAATAGAAAATGCCCGATTAATATACGTTATCACATAACCGTATTTAATCGGGTCCCGCGCATATCTCATATGCACACCACATCTTTTTGCCTGAGCCAGGAAACTTCATTGTGGGACTCTAAGACTTGTCAATACGCCAGCAGTAGATGATGATCATATCAAACATCTACAAGCCGCAAGAGGTCAGCTAAACATAACGGCCACCCGGGTATTGAAACGATCAGAAGAAAACCAGCGAAGCTGTAAAAACTCCCGTCGAGCCAACTGGCAACACTTACCATACAGTCCGGTCTCTTCGTCAGATATGCTGCATATCAAGTCTAGGGATGGTATCGTCGACCCCAGTAACTCAATAAGTCATGCTGGTGTATGGCTCATAACAGATTGAGAAACTACTGATAACTCTTATCAGTAAATCTCAGCAGCCCTGGCCAGGGACTTCATGTTATAGCCAATCGAGCATAGCACAACATCAACCCCCAATACCGGGAGAGACGAAACCCCTCCTATCGCTCATTGCCTCCATGCACCTCGGGACTGTACCCAAAGACCACCTGTTTGCACGACTCAGTAGAGCCGTGGTAGGGTGGAGATCAAAGTATAGTGGGAGGACACACAAGACTCTATGACGATCTCGGGTCTACAGACTAACCTGTACCAGTGTTCCTTGAGAACTGCTATCCGACGATAGATATAATACCACATAGGAGTTCTCGGCGAGTCCGTTCAGTGTACCCAGTCTCCACTGAGCACCCGCATACAATCTTTGGTGTCTCCTCACCAGATGGATATGGGATCATCCATCGCCCATCATATGGGACAGAAATAGCATACGCTAGTCTACTCTGGAATATCGATGCCCTGTCTCGATACACCCTCGACTAGGAACAGTTCAAGGATATGCTTATAGACTACTTGTGCCCCACTAGTATGATCCGCATCATAATCACAATAGTCAAGCAAATATCCTTTGGGCTTTATCAACATGTGTAAATGATTAAATCTACATGTACAGATAAAGTAAACCAGATAGCGTACTATCATTTTGAGCAAGAAATTCATCTATCTCCATAGATAATATGTCCAAGTTTCCACTATCCATATAATGGCCTTTAGGGCATACAAATTACTAACAGGAATCACACAAGACTCTATGACAATCTCGGGTCTACAGACTAACCTGTACCAGTGTCACCAGAGAACTGCCATCTGACGTGAGGTATAATACCATCTGGGAGTTCTCGACGAGTCCGTCCAGTGTACCTAGTCTCCACTGATCACCCGTATACTTTCTCTGATGTCAAACACCAATGGATATAGGATCATCCATCGCCCATCTGTATGGGTCGAGAAGCTATACGCTAGTCTACTCTGGTATATCGATGCCCTGTCTTGATACACCTACGACTAGGAACATTTGAAGGATGTACTTAGCGACTACACTGTCCCCACTAGTATGATCTACATGATAGTCCTGGTAGTCAAGTACTCATCCTATGGGCTTTATCAATATGTAACATAGAGACAATCAGAGTACATGTTAAGATAAAGAGCAACCAGATAGCATACTATCATGTCGATCAAGAAAGTTCTCCCTATATATGTCCAAGCATCCACTACAATATACATCGTATGTATAGTAATGGCCTCTAGGGCATACATATCACTAACAAAAAAAGAATGGGATTCTCTCTCAGTTTACTCCTCCGTATACACCACAACACAACAGTGTATCGGAGTGGAGAGATCGCACCCTATTGGATATGGTGTGCTTTATGATGAGTGTTGCTGAGTTACCGATTTCCCTTTGGGGTTATGCACTTGAGACAGCTGCATATCTATTGAATAGGGTTCCAACCAAATCAGTACCTACCACTCTATATGAGATATGGGAGGGGAAGAGAACATGTCTTAATTAAGATATGGGTTGTCCGTCTTATGTCAAAAAGAAAAATTCGGACAAGCTCAAGGTAAGTTCATTTCTGTGCAAGTTTGTAGGATATCCCAAACATTCGCGAGGGCATATCTTCTACCACCCTGAAGAAAAAAAGTGTTTGTTGCTCAACATGCCACCTTTTTAGAAAAGGAATTTCTTGTGAAAGAAATTAGTGGCAATGAGATAGAGCTGGAAGAAGTTCCAGCAACACAAACTATAACTGACGATTTGGTAAAACCGGAGGATTCAACAGTCCCCAATGAACCTCAGCCACTCCGCAAATCTTGTAGGGTTCCTCATCCATCTGAGAGATACTACAGTTATCTCATAAACGGTGGGAGCTAGGATTGCATCATGGAAGATGATGACCCAACTAATTTCGAGCAGGCCATCACAAGTGGAGACTCTGTGAAATGGCCGGATGCTATGCAATCTGAGATGGAATCCATGTACACCAACAAAGTATGGACTTTAGAAGCTGCTCCTGAAGGGGTAAAACCCATTAGGAGAAAGTGGATCTTTAAGAAGAAAATTGGAGTAGATGGAAAAGTTGAGACTTTCAAAGCTAGAATTGTAGCAAAAGGTTTTCGTCAACAACCAGGTGTGGACTATGACGAAACCTTTTCTCCAGTAGCTATGCTTAAGTCTATCAGGATACAGTAGGTAATGATCATATCAGTCACCTATAAGCCGTCAGCGGTACTAGCTGGACGTAATGGTTACCCAGGTATTGAGCGATCAGAAGATCAACAAGCAAGCTTGTCCATACTCCCATGAATCTAACTAGTAACACTACCTACAGTCCGGTCTCTTCTTCCGATATGTCGCATATCTAGTCTGGGTGTGGTAAATATCAGACCCCAATAACTTAATAAGTCATGCCGATATGAGGCTCATAACGGGTCGAGAAACTACTGATAACACTTACCAGTAAATCTCATAATCAGCCCTGGCCAGGGACTTCCTGTTATAGCCAATCGAGCACATTACAACATCAATCCCAAATAACGGGAGAGATGAAACCCCTCCTATCGCTTATTGCCTCCATGTAACTCAGGACTGTACCCAAAAACTACCTGTTTGCACGCTCTCTTGAACGTGTTAAGGTGGAAATCAAAGCACAGTGGGAATCACACAAGACTCTATGACGATCTCGGGTCTACAGACTAACCTGTACCAGTGTCACCAGAGAACCGGTATCTGGCGATAGGTATAATACCATCTAGGAGTTCTCTGTTAGTGTATATGCCCTAGAGGCCATTACTGTATCATACTAGTTTGTATATTACTTGATGGAAGCTTGGGATATTCACAGTTGTATATACAATCTTGCTCGAAATGGTAGTATGATACTTGGTTTGTCTTTACTTCAATATGTGCATGTGTTTCTTTTAGCATATCGCTGATATACATATTAGTAGAGCCCTTAGGATCTTTGCTTGATTACCAGCGTTGTGATGGCGCTCGCACTCGTGGGAGCTGGGTAATCTATAAGCACATCCTTATACAAGTCCCTAGTCGTTGGACTATCGAGACAGGGCATCGATACTCCGGAGTAGACTAGCGTATGCGCTTCTCATCCAAGTGTGGGAGACGGTCTATCCCACAGCCGTCAGTACATCGTACTTGAGATAGTATACGGGTGCTCGTTAGGTTACGAGTACACTGGACATGACTCGTCGGGAACTGTTGGTTGGTATTATACCTATCATCAGTTATCAGTTCCCAGGTGACATGAGTACAGCTTAATCCGTTGACTTGACACTGTCACTTCGCCTCGAGTGTGTTCCCACTGCACTTTGATTACTACCCTACCACGGCTCAAAAGAGTCATGCAAACAGGTAGTTTTTGGGTGCAGTCCCGAAGCACTTGGAGGCAGTGACGATTAGACAGGATTCTTCTCTCCCGGTATTGGGGGTTGACATCATGCTGTGTCCAGGAGAGCCATTACACGTGTAGTCCCTGGCCAAGGCAAGCGAGATATACTGGTAGGTTTTTAGTGTTATCTCAGGGTGTTCTGGGCTTCACTCCGACACGACTTGTACCGTAATTAGGGGACTGACGTTCACCGCCCCCTAGGCCCACCATGCGATGTATCAGACGAACAGACTGGACTGTACGGAGACTGTCACATACAGGCTCAGTAGGAGTTCAGATGGGGTCACCTCGTCAGTCTTCTTATCGACATCTACGTGGGGACCGTTACGTACAGCTAGTGCCGCTTGCGGTCTGTGGTTAAACCCACTGCCAGCGTAGTGTCGAGTCTTTAGAGTCCCACACAGAGAGCTATTCGCCTTTAGGCAAAATGAGTAGAGGTCGCATGGTTTTGCGACAGGGTTCGTTCACATCCGCGCACTTATGCATGTTTGCTGTCCGGACAGCTTATACTAGCGGGTTTTGGTTTAAGCCGGATCCTAGTATATGATTTGGGATTGGTTTTTTCTCATTGTGTTCGTGTTCCTCGGATCACGAATACGGGTGCATATGCACAGTTGCTTGAGACAGAGGGAGAGGACTTTGATTAGGGTTAATGACTATTGTCATTTTATTAACCCTAATGCTTATGTGTGTATTATAGTTAATTGATAATTAGTTTAATAATTGTGCATGGTTATGGTTGTTGACCATTTGACCTCCTTGACTTGTTGACCTAGGTTGACACTTTGACCATCATCAATTTTTTTGGAAGATGCTTTTTGAACCTTGCAAATTGAAATGATAATGGTCATGTCATGATTAACCATGACAATTATCTAGCTAATTATTTAATTAAAATAATATACACATATTAGTGAGAATGGTTCACATTATTCTCATTCTATCATTTCATTTCTCTCTCTTGTTCTTCCTCTCCCTCAAGCTCTCCCCTCTCATGTGTTGAGAAACACTTGAGCTTGAGAAAAACCCTCTCTTGATAATCTCTACTCTCATCTAGGATTCAAGAACTAGCACTTCTTGCACCCTAGTTACTTCTAGCTTGGAGTTGAAGCCAAAGGTTGAGGCTTTCGGGTGGATCTTTCTTTGACGGGAGAAGACGACAAGGTGACCTCCTTCCACTACTCCAAGGAGCAAGGAGAGAAGGATATAAAGCCCAAGGTATAACCTTTCTAGCACTTAGCTAGTTTCTAGTTAGCTTTAGCAAGTTTTTGTTTAGCAAAGATCCTTCATAGTCTAGTCCATGTTGCCTAAGCTCATAAAAATCCGTTTTTTATTCCGTTTTCCGCCTCCTCACAAGCACCGGGGTGGGCAACGTGGACTTTCAGTGGTATCAGAGCCTAACTAAACATAAACTAGCTAGGTAGTGAAGTGTGTCGAAGTTCGAAACGGAAAAATCGAAAAAACCAAAATATCAAAACCTTAGTTTTCTGTTAAAATTTTTTCTGGTCAAAACAAAATTTGTTATACTCCAAAAATCGTCTCAGGGTTTTGTGAAGAAAACCACCAAACCCGGTCCAGTGAGTCGTCTAAACCGCCGCGGTTCAGCGGCAATAGCAAGCTATTGCCGCAGAACCGCCGCCGTTTTGACTCTTCACTGAGTCGAGTTTGGTGCAGTTTTCTTATGACTTGGTTTTAGTATTTTTGAGATGGTTTATATGTGCCCAGATTTTACAGAATAGAAATTTGTTTTTGGGGGCCTATAAATCCGTATTTTTTTCCGAACTTCAATACATTTTGACTAAAAGGTTATACTGTGATGTTTGTATGTATTGAACGTCGGCTAATCGCTATATGTCGATTAGTCGGGGTTATACATATCTGTGATCTGTGTTTGATGTTGGTATGTGTATATGAATGGGTTGGATTGTCGCGGGTGAATAGCCGGGGTGGATGTGAGATGAGTGTTGTTTTTTCTTTCATTCATTGTAATATGTAAATTGATGTAATATTATTATTTGTATGGCCGCACAACCGGGTCGGGGTTGTAGCCGTCATTGTATAATTCTTTTTACTGTTTTTGCTCCTAGGATGGACCCATGGAAGGGTGCACAAACTACCGGGTATCTCGAAGTGCCGAGTGGCCTACTCACGGTGTTGAGGGAGGTTGCTTCGCTTCGGGTACTTGGCGAGTAGTTTGCCGCACCCGTAGGGGTCTTGGGTGGGGTATTTAGCTATTCACCGCGACCGTGTAATCCGCTTTTCGTTGCAGGCTCGAACGGATTGCGGATTCCTAGTATATCCAATGTATTCATCTGTGATCTATAATGTCTATCATTGCTATATATACTTATATATATGATAACTATTTAGGCGTTGCTTATGTTTTACAGCCGCGCTAGCCCAGCCCCCGCTCTGTCGTTAGTTAAGTAACCTAACGGGTGATGACGGGGCCCCGTGGCGAATGCGAATGGCATAAGCGTACGTCATATTTTGGTTGTTTTCTGCAATGGTAGGATTAAATGATGGGACGCATTAAAAGAACTAATGCAAGAAAACAAACCAAGTAAAAGTCGATTGGAACACTTTGAAAACCACTCGGTTCTTTTCAAAACTAAACTTTTAAACGCGGAGCTTGAACCACTCCTTTTTAAAAGCTATCTAATTCAATCGATTATATCAAGTTCACTACGTTCACGGTTTCGCCAAAACCATCCGTAGCCCTTCGTCGTTTCATATGAATATTCAACAGTATTCAAGCCGTGTTTGTTGGCCTTAGTCAAGGCACAGTGTTTGGTAGCTGGTGGGTATTCATATGTTGCATAGATAGAATGCGTTGGTTTGGGAAAGTAGTATTGCTTTGTTGGCCATAGTCAAGGGTATATACGGGTGGGTTCAAATTAACTTGGATAACGACGGGTAGAACTTGACATGTGACTTATGATTTGTTGGCCTTAGTCAAGGTCATAAGAGCATGGGGCAAAAATCCACATCGGGAGTTTCAAAAGTACTGAAACTTTCTAGCGCTGCATACCATTTGGAGTGTGATGATTCTGGTAGGATTCCTTCGGTTTTATCACGCGATGATATTTGGATCCCGATCCTACTGTGAGTATATGCTACTCCTCGGGAAAACTCTTACTTAACGATCAATGTTATAAACCTAGTAGGTGTCTAGAAAGGTGTTAGTGGGGCTACGCCCACAGGGAAAAGAGGTTCTTAATTAAGGAACTTCGCGAAAGCGTTGGAAAACCTCCCTCGAAGTACCGACACTGGCCTGGTTGAACGGTTAAGCAAGTATTGTACGGTGAGAAAGACCCCGACTAATTCTTCCTTTGTGGTTTGAGGAGGGATTCGAGAGACAGTGGGAGCCATCCTGTTTAGATAAATTAAAAACCAATCTAAACTTGCAAGAGCATCATGCAAAGTGTTTTCTTCTCTCTCTCTCTTAATTGCAGCGACCCAGTGACCGCACCTAGGTTACATCTAGATAATAAAATGACTGAATCTGACTTTTTTGACTGGCAAAGGTCTGTCCAGATGTCCATTGCCCAGGACAAGCTGGGACACCTCTTGACTGATCCAACATCTGCCGTCTCAGGTCCAGTTTCCCTTGTCATGGATATTGATATCCATAGGACATCGGAAGAAGACTGTGCGAAAGCCAAGTGCCTCGTGTCAGCCTCAGTTGATGGTATATACCAGAGGCAGCACGAGAAGATGGACTCAGCTTCTATCTTCCTCCATAACAAAGTTTTATATGTAGAGCAATCTCGTATCGCAAGATATGAGACCTCGAACGAATTGCTTCCAGCGAGGTTGGCTATCGGGTCATCTGTAAGGGGCAACGTCCTTACAGAGACCAGCTCTTTTGAGCTCTCGGACCTGGAGACCACGTTGAAGAACGAGTCAGATGCTGACTCAGTTCAACAGTCTCTACCTACTACCTTAAAAGGAACTAGGGAAGTAGAAAGAAAGGGAAGGGCAGAAGTTTTAGGAACAGATATAGTAAAAGAAGGATGTTCCTATTGTTACGGGAATGAACATGGGCAGAAGGATTGCAGGGCTTGTAAAGCCAGTAGCCAGAATTCGAAGCATGTTATGGCTTCGTCTTCGGGTGTGTTTGTGATAGAGAACTATATGTCAGTTAACCCTACTTCCTGGGTGTTGGATACCGGATCGGGATCTCATATCTGTAATTCGTTACAGGCTTTGAGAAACCGTAGGGTTATCAGGAAAGGTGATATGACTCTCAGGGTTGCTAACGGAATGAGCATGTATGATGTATCCGTAGGGGAATATCATCTAGGATTGACAACTGGGCAGATATTGATTCTGCGTGACTGTTTTTATGTACCAGGTGCGACTTGTAATATCATATCTGTATCCTTACTTTCTAAGGAAGGATATGATTTTACTTTTGTAAGCGATGTAGTGAACATCTACCTAAATCAAGTCCTGATTGGGTCAGGTACATTAAAATACGGTATATACGTTTTGAATCAAGCTCAGGTCTTCAGTGTCCAGAACACACTTAAAAGAAAGTCTCCGGAATTAAATCAGGCTTTCTAATGGCATTGTAGACTGGGTCACATTAATGAAACACGGTTGACAAAGTTACATAAAGAAGGATACTTGGATCCGTTCGAGTACCAGTCTTATGCCACTTGTGAATCATGTCTCATGGGAAAGATGACAAAGACTCCGTTCACTGTACACGGAGAAAGAGCGAGCGAGCTCTTGGGACTCATACACAGTGATGTGTGTGGTCCAATGTCTACATATACGCGAAGTGGTTATTCATACTTCATTACTTTCACAGATGATTTCTCTAAGTTTGGGCATGTCTTCTTGATGAAGCAAAAATCCGAGGCCTTTGAGAAATTTCAGGAATACAAGAATTAAGTTGAAAACCAAACAGGCAAAAGTATCAAGACACTGAGATCTGATCGAGGTGGCGAATACTTGAGTGCCGAGTTTCTGGGCTTCTTAAAAGAGAATGGAATTCTCTCTCAGCTTACTCCTCCATACACACCACAACACAATGGTGCATCGAAAAGAAGGAATCGAACCCTATTGGATATGGTTCGTTCCATGATGAGTAAGGCTGAGTTGCCGCGATCCTTCTGGAGTTATGCACTAGAAACAGCTGCATATCTTTTGAACCAAGTTCCTACTAAGTCAGTGCCTAACACACCATATCAGATGTAGAGTGGGAAGAAACCTAATCTTAAACACTTTAAGACATGGGGGTGTCCAGCTTTTGTAAAAAAGCAGCATGCGGACAAGCTCGAGGCACGTTCGGTACAGTGTAAGTTTGTGGGATACCCAAAGAACTCCAAGGGGTATCTTTTCTATTACGCAGAGGAACAAAAGGTTTTTGTTTCTCGCCATGCCCGCTTCTTGGAAACTGAATTTTTAGAAAATCAGATAAGTGGGAGCGCAATAGAACTGGAAGAAATTCCAGAACCACAAACTATTACTGAAAGCTTGGTAGAACCAGAGGGTTCGAAAGAACAAGACATCCCAGCGCCACTCCGCAGAAGTAGTAGGCAGTCTCATCCGCCCGAGAGATACTACGGCTTTCTCATTGACGGGGATAGAGAGGACTGCACTATGGATTATGGTGAGTCTACTAGCTTCCAGCAAGCCATCCAGAGCGGCGACTCGGTAAAATGGCTGGATGCAATGCGGGCCGAGATGGAGTCCATGTACACCAACAAAGTTTGGACTTTAGACTTTGCACCAGAAGGGGTAAAACCCATAGGCTGCAAATGGATCTTCAGAAAAAAGATTGGTGTAGATGGGCAGGTTGAGACCTATAAAATTAGACTTGTAGCAAAGGGTTTTCGTCAAAGACCTGGTTTGGACTATGACGAGACCTTTTCTCCAGTGGCTATGCTGAAATCCATTCGGATCCTTCTTGCCATTGCTGCCTTCCACGATTATGAAATCTAGCAGATGGACGTAAAGACGGCTTTCCTAAATGGAAATTTGGAAGAGTGCGTCTACATGGATCAGCCGGAGGGATTCATTCAGAGTGGGAGCAGCGGTAGAGTGTGCAAGTTGCTCAAGTCTATTTATGGACTTAAGCAGGCATCGCAGAGTTGGAACATCTGCTTTGATGATACTGTCAAAGAATTCGACTTTATCAAAAACCCAAATGAACCATGCATTTACAGTAAGATTGTAGGGAGAACTGTAGTATTCCTCGTCTTGTACATGGATGACATTCTCCTAATAGGAAATGATATTCCTATGCTACAGTCAGTCAAAGGATTCTTATCACAGAGATTCTCCTTGAAGGACCTGGGTGATGCCAACTACATTCTGGGGATCCAGATCTATCGTGATAGTGTTAGTTATATGTAAGCCCTAGAGGCCATTACTATACACAGGATGTATATTGTAATGGATGCTTGGACATATATAGGGAGGACTTTCTTGCTCGACATGATAGTATGCTATCTGGTTAATCTTTACCTTAACGTGTATACTGATTGTCTCTCTGTTACATGTTGGTAAAGCCCTTAGGATGTGTACTTGACTACCCGGACTATGATGCGGATCATACTAGTGGGGACATGGTAGTCCATAAGTTCATCCTTCAAGGTCTCTAGTCGTGCGTGTATCGAGACGGGACATCGATATACCAGAGTAGACTAGCGTATACCTTCTCGACCCATACAGATGGGCGATGGATAATCACATATCCATTGGTGTTTGACATCAGAGATGATATACGGGTGCTCAGTGGAGACTGGGTACACTGGACGGACTCGCCGAGAACTCCCAGATGGTATTATACCTTACGTCAGATGGCAGTTCTCTGGTGACACTGGTACAGAGTAGTCTGTTGACCCGAGATAGTCATAGAGTCTTGTGTGGTTCCCACTGTGCTTTGATTTCCACCTTACCACGTCCAAGAGGGCGTGCAAAATGGTGGTTTTTGGGTACCGTCCCGAATCACATGGAGGCAATGAGCGATAGGAGGGGATTCGTCTCTCCCGGTATAGAGAGTTGATGTTGCGCTGTGTTCGATTGGCTATAACCGGAAATCCCTGGCCAGGGTTGCTGAGATTTACTGGTAAGTGTTACCAGTAGTTTCTCGAACTATTATAGGCCTCATATCGACACGACTTATCGAGCTATTGGAGTCTGACGTTTACCACCCCTAGGCGAGATATGCGACATATCAGACGATCAGACCGGACTGTACGGTAAGTGTTGCTAGTTGGATTCACAGGAGTATGAGCGGGTTTGCTCGTCGATCTTTTAATCGCTCAATACCCGGGTGGCCGTTACGTTTAGCAGACCGCTTGCGGCTTGTGGGTGTTTGATATGATCATCACCTGCTGCCGGCGTATTGACGAGTCTTTAGAATCCTACATAGTGGTTTCCTGGCTCAAGCGAAACGAAATAGGAGCGCATATGAGATATGTGCGGGACCAAGAATAATGCGTGTATGTGATACCGTATTCTATTCTCGCGATGAATGTATCGATATGGTTGTATGCGATATAACCTAGTTATCGAATCAAGGATTGATTCGATAAGCCGATACATTGGATATTAGTCGGTCACATGTGATATGACCGGATCGTTAAATCAAGTGTTGATTTAATGATTTAATGTATAATTATATATTTGATATATTACTTTTCATTAACTAGTACGGTTCACTTTAAATGGATTTTCTCACTCGGCTGTGCACGTTGTATATGTGATATACTTTTGTGCACTTGATTATATCATGTTTGATGATACATGTTTACTTGGGTTTGTGTAAAGATTAAACCATGGTTATATGAATGGTTAGGGTTTTTTTTACTTATTCATTTATTTTTTTGTTTATTCTTTTTGGAAAATAAATGGCATAAAGAGAAAATGGTGGCTTTCTTTGTTTGCATCTTGAAGCTTCATGAAGCTTTGGCTAAGTGACCATTTTGTCTCATGCTTAACCCTAACCACTCCACTTAACCCTAGTTCATTCTCTACACTTGACCATAGTTGTATTATGATAAGTATTGATTTTCTTTTCTATTTCATAAGAACTTATCATAATATTATCATCTTCTTCTTCTTCTTCTACACAAGAAGAAAAGCTTGCTTCATCAATGGTGATTTGATGAAATCAAGTGAGAAATCCAATTCTAAAGAGAACCCACCTCCTATTTCTTCATCCTCTACCTCTTGCAAAGTAGTATAGGGTGTTTTCTTCATAAGTTTCATGACTTGGTGAAGTGGGAGCTTGATCTAGTGATGCCTCAACGTAGATCATCTTCGGCATCGTAGTCGATGACCTAGCCCGCCCATTTTTCCGATGAAGCCGACGCTAGAGCCCGGGATTCGATTTGTACAGCGAGGAGACTTCATTACGGAGCTATGGAGGTAGAGGACCGGATCTACAAAGGTTGTATTTCCGTTCTTTTAGTTAAGTTGTTAACTATTCGCATTTGTTTCACCTAAAATCTAGTTAACGATCTTGTCTAGGGTTTCTCGGCACCGTAAAATTTGAAATTGGCAGGGTTGATGCCTTGTGAGACCTCTTTAGTGTTCCTAGGAACCCTACAGTGGTATCAGAGCCTAGCTAGAGCCTTAGGCGATGCGTAAACGGAGTTAGAAATCCGATCGAACCGAAACCCTAACCCTAAACATGCTCTCTGGACAATTTTTTAAAATGTGGATTTTTCTATATTAAAAATATGCAGAAAAATCAGCAGGAGATTGTAAGGGTTACTGTAAAATTCGAGTCCATAATTCCTGTTGGAGATAGTGCCCTCAGAGTCAATTATTAGGTCACAGGTATGTGATTGCAATGATTGATGGAGGACCTATCCCGGTAGGACAGTCTTACTCGAAATGATAGTATGCTATCTGGTTTACCTTTATCATCGTGTACTGCTTTAGGTGACCTGACAAGTCGCTATTACACGTTGATAGAGCCCCTAGGATTCTTGCTTGACCACCAGCAGTATGAGGGCGATCATATACGTGGGAGCTGGCAGTCTATAAGCATATCCTTAAATGGTCCCTAGTTGTGAGAGTTTCGAGACAGGGCATCGATACTCTAGAGTAGACTAGTGTATACAGTCGAGACCCCGACGAGGGGCGGTGGCCGGTCTCACAAGCCACTGGTGTCAGTTGGTTCACCCAAGATGTATACAGGTGCTCATTGGGTTATGAGTACACCGGACAGGACTCGCCGGGACCATGCTAGTTGGTCATATACCAGACGTCAGATGGCAGTTCCCTGGTGACATGTGTACAGGTTAGTTCATCGACCTGGGGATCGTCATTTATCTCGTGTGAGTTCCCACTGTACTTTAATTACTACCCTACCATGGCTCAAAGGAGTCGTGCAAACAGGTTTTAGTTGGGTACAGTCCCGAGCCACATGGAGGCAGTGAGCGCATCTTCAGGGGTTCGTCTCTCCCGGTATTGGGGGTGAGGTCGTGCTGTGTCTAGGAGAGCCATTACATGAAGCCCTCGGCCGTGGCAAGGAGATTTACTGGTAGGTATTCCATTAGTATCTCAGGGTGTTCTGGGCTACACTCCGACACGACTTGTACCGCTTTTGGGGGTCTGACTTTTACCAACCCCCTAGGCCCGCCATGCGATGCTCATAGACGAACGGACCGGACTGTACGGCTATTGTCACTGACAGGCTCAGTAGGGTTGTCAGGCTGAGTTCGCTCACAGACGTCCCTTTTAGTCAATACCTGGTAGCCCGTTACGTATTGGCTTATACCTCTGACGTGCTAGTGGTTAAATCCACAACCAAGGTGTTGACGAGTCTTTAGAGTCCCCCACATTCAGTTACTCAGCTTTCGGGCGAAAGGTTGTAGAGGCCGTATGGAGATATGGCAAGCTCCGATCAGATACGTGCGGTATTGCACGGATCAGGATCGGACAGTTTGTACTATAGGCCGTATGGTTATATGGCAGGGTTCGATCAGATACGTGCGGTATTGCACGGATCAGGATCGAACAGATATTACTAGCCGGCTTTGGTTTAAGCCGGATCCTAGTATAGTACAGTGTAGACTTTGTCTCATTGCATTTGTATTTCGGTCGAAATACAGATGCGGGTGTGTATGCACAGTATCGGGGTTTTCCTGTAATTTATTACGGGTCCAGTTTTCTGGAGTTGCCAGTTTGCTTTCCGTTTCGGCCGATTTCCATTGTTCCGTTCATTGGCCGAAGATTGGTGGAGGAGGGCTTATTTGCATTGTTGCAAATAAGTGGTTGTGGAGGGGGTCTTTGCATTTTTGTTTTATCATGATGGTTTCATGATGGAGCCCATCCCTTGACCTTCCATGCTTCATGATGGCTTGACTTTTGCTTTCATGGTTGTTGATTGAGTGTTGGGTTTTTGTGGTGATCATTTGAATTTTCATCATCACACACTTTCCACCCACCCCCTTGTCTTTGTTCTTTCTCTCTCCAATCACACATGGGAGGGGGGCCATTCCTTGAGAATGGATGGGATTCATTTCATGAGGTGTGGGATTTTTGTATCTTGAGCTTTGAGAAATCCCTACAACTCCCTCTCCAAAAGTTCACTTCAATTCCACCACAAAAAGGCAACTCCATAATCCCAAATGAGACATGTAATCCACATTATATTCTACAGCAAATCTTGGGCACGTCGACTAGCCAGCTTCGTGCCCGAGTTGCCTCGGCATTGAGGTGGGAGCCCGTAAAAGAAGTAGGCGATGTGGTGCACTTCCGGCGACGAGGAGGAGACGTGACATTCCGCAGGAGATTGGGACGACGACGAGAAGACCGGAGGACTCGGATCTGTCGGTATATCTCTCTTCCCTTTCTTGTAGATAGCTAGGACTAGTTAGTGGTTCGATCCGGGTATTAGTGCGCGGCGGTTTGCCAGTTCAAGAAAAATTAAAGTTTATCACCGCTTCCGCATTTGGCCGTCGGATTGACGGCCGGGGCGCCGCCGTGCACTTACAGTGGTATCAGAGCCTCGCCATTAACTTAGTCTAGCTTGGTTTAATGTGTTTGCATTTCCAATCGATCAAAAAGTTCCAAAATCGTGTTTTTCCAATCGACAGTTTTCTGTTGAAATTTTTTGGTCTCCAAAAATTTTTCAGGTTGTATAAAATTGATGTACTAGAGATTATAAGAGGTCTGTAAAAATTCGATGAAGTGATTCCACTGTGGGAGTGCGGAACCGCCGCAAACACCCCCTTCTCGCCGCGGTTCCGCCGCACACTGTGGAGATCCCTGCACCAAATTTCTACAGTTCCTTTCTGGGATTAAAATTGGGGTTTTGGAATATTAATATTGGGCCCAGATTTTCTTGATGTGCTACAGTAGCGCTTGGGGCCCACTTATTATAATTTTGATTGATCGGATATTTTAAACACATTTTTCACAGTATTTACATTATATCTGCGACCGTGAATGTCACTTGATCGGTAAATCCGGTCTAACTGCTATAGCCCGGTTAGACGGATTTGCGAACGTGACTTTCACGTTGATGTTCTGTTTTTGCTGTGATGTTGCGGATTGGTCGTGGGGATAGCCTGGATGCAATACTAGTACAGTTGTGGTTGTATTATATACATTTGATATTGCGGGGCGAGCGTCCGACATGTGGACTGCCGTCACTGCTTGTTTGTATTATTATTTTGGGGCACGGCCAGGTTGCGGTCGATGTACCCGTTGTATGTATATTTTACTTTCTGTACTAAGATTACCCCGCGGAGGGGTGCACGGATAGTCCGGTTCTAGAAGGCAACAAGCCCGCATCTCATGGTATTGAGACGGAGGGGGCTTCACTCTAGGATTGGCGGGCTATTCGCCGCACTCGTAGGGGGTACAGGTTGACCCAGGAGGGGTGCCCAAGTTACCGGATTCCGTGAAGTGCTGGGTGGTCCATTCACGGTGCTAAAGGGGGCTGCCTCGCTTCAGGTTTTGGCGGGTAACTTGCCGCGCCCGTAGGGGTCTAGGATTTCATTGCACAGGCTATCCACACGACCAGGGGAACGTCGGGTTTCAGTAGTGGCTCTGTGAAACCCGGGGATCCCAGATATCTGTATTGTTCTGTGATGTTGTACATTTTCTGTGATGTTGCATTTTTTATCACGCCATGAGCGAATATAATATATTGGTATATATATTAGTAGATGTTGTATATGTTTTGCATCCGCGCTAGTCCAGTCCCCGCTCTGTCGTTAGTTAGCTAACCTAACGGGTAATGACGGGACCCAGTGGCGAATGCGGATGGCATATACGTACATCAGTATATTTTCGTTCTTTTTGGTGTGATCAATTGATGGGACTGCATTGATTCTGATCAATGCAAGTTTTAAAACAAACCTAATCTGATGTTGTTGGAACACTTTTCAAAAAGCTGTTATTGCAAGGACGTTCACTTTTGTTTTGCATTGTGGTATTCAATTGGAATATCCTGCTCCTCAGTCGACGAGGTAAGGGCCGAGATCCCTTCACCGGGAGTGACCCCTTGGACAGAAGTTTGCGTCAGGGCATTAACTTCACTATAGCCGATTACTTTTGCTCTGCATCGTGGTATTCATTTGGAATATCCTGCACCCCATTCTACGGGGAAAGAGCCGAGATCCCTTCACCGGGAGTAACCTCTTTAGCAAAGGTTTTCGTCACTATATATTTAAAAGCTATCTGTTCCTTCAACGATATCAAGTTCATTACGTTAAAGGTTTTTGCCAGAAACCATTCGTAGCCCTCCGTCGTTTCAGACGGGTAGCACGTAGTATTCATGCTATGTTTGTTGACCTTCGTCAAGGCATAGTGTATGGTAGCTGCTTGTTACCTTTCTGCTGCATAGATAGATGCGTTGGTTTGGGACAGTCGTATAGCCTTGTTGACCTTCGTCAAGGGCTTGTACGGGTGGATTCAAATTAACCTGGATAATGATGGGTAGAACTTGACATGTGACTTATGATTTGTTGACTTTCGCCAAGGTCATAAGAGCATGGGGCAAAAATCCACATCGGGGGTTTTCAAAAGAACTGAAACTTTCCAGATATGCGCATACCTTCTGGAGTGTGATGATGTGAGCGGATTCCGTCACGTTATCAGGCGATGATAGTTGGATCCCGATTCTCACTGATAAGTTAGTTTACTCCTCGGGTGACCCCGACTAATTCTTCTTTCAGGTTTGGGGAGAATTTGAGGAACAGTGGGACGTTTCCAGATTAGATAAATTGGTAACCATTCTGATCTAGGTTAGAGTGCACGCTGAGTGTTTCTTTTCTCTCTCTCTTTGGCAGCGACCATTGACCCGACCCTAGACTATGACTCAGTGACCAAGTTGACCGAACCTTCTTAACACTGGCTTTTGGATTGTCAGAGTTGCAAACCTCATTGCCACTCCTACTTTTACCCTTTTCTCCAGGACACCCCGTATTACTACGAACGTCCACTTCCATTGGACAAAACCATCGTATGGTTAGATACGAACTCGAAGGAATTCGGGGATGGTTTCCGGTTTTGGAGAAAACGGATAGGATTATTCAGTTGTCTTTTCCTTTTACCTTCTCTCAGGTTGCGAGTACTCCTTGGTTTAGGAGATAGTGCACCTATTACGCAAATTGGATAGTCTTCTTCCAAACCTTAGGCTGGTGCCGAACGGTGGGGAATGAAGAAAACCAATTAGCATAACGATGGTGTGCAGAAGATATTAGGTTAAGACAAAACAAGGGATTAGTAAGAGGGCAAAGTAAATTGCAACAGATATTCACGACCAAACCAAATATTCCTTCGCCAATCCTAAATTACCTTTGTATTTCTCCAGGACACTCCGTATCACCACGAAGATCCACAGTTTATTGGATACTCCATCGTATGGTTATATACGAACTCGAAAGGAACTTGTTCCAGTTCGGGGATGGATTCTGGTTCAGGAGAAATAGGAATAAGGTTTATTCGGTTGTCTTTTATCCTCACCTTCTCTCGCATTGCGAGTGCTCCTGGGATTAGGACAGTACACCCATTATGCTTATTGGATAGTCTTCTTCCAAACCATAGGCTGGTGCCGAACGGTAGGGAAGGAAGAAAACCTTTTGGCGTAAAGGGTGTGCAGAAGGTAATGACTAAAGACGTATGAAGGGATTTAGAGAGGTGGCAAACAATTATACGGTTACAGTCGTGAATCTGGGAGAGGCATTACTAGGAATACCAGGATACCCCATCGAAACATTTCAATGTTTCAGTTTCACTGTGTAATGTTAAAAGAAAACTGATTTCCCGATTAGATACTTACTCCAGGGTATGTATTTACCAGGTTTGATTCTCACATCTGTATGGTTTTACAGATGATGAGTGGGAGCAAGTTATTGGGAATTGGGTGATCATCCTCATTATATCGGGATTCGTGGTAATCGGTGATATTTGATGAAGTCACCTAGGTTGTTTGCCGGACGGCAAATATTTGGTTTTGAATATCCGCTGTTATGCACCAATTTCAAATCGATATATCTGTACGTCTATTTTCATAGAGTGAGATATACCTTTTTGAAATTATGTCTGTGACATTTACCTATATCAGTGGATAGTTAGGTAAGGAGCATTAAACATCGGTGTAATTCTTCTTAACCATAAGTACAGTTTTCAACCTACGACACACAGTGAATGAGTTATCAAACTCAAGGGACTTATACAGAGTATTGTATGTTGTCCAGGGTCCATCTGGACAGAGGGGTTGGTCCTCGTACTATATTCGGTTTACTTATGACTTCTCTAGTTTTTAGACAAGTGTTTCGTGGAAACACAGGGTCTGAATTTTGAGAAGTTATAGGTATTTGAATAGAGTAGAGAACCAGGTATAGAAAGTATCGGGATTCTTCAAAGTGATCGAAGATGTAGATACTTGTGTATGGTATTCAGTTGATAGTAATGATAAAGAGAAATTGCTTCTCTTTCAGGTTATTCATAATTGGAAGCATTCCTAAGTTGAGTAACGCTGATCGTCCTGCTTCCATTTAGTTGACATGCGCTGGAGACAGCTGCATGATTTGAATCTGGTTCAATTAAATCAGTGCCTCTGTTCCTATATAGGATATAGAACAGTTCGCATCTTAACGATGTTAAGGTACGGGGAGTTGTCCGATTTATGCTTAAAACCAGACACTGGACAACTCAAGGCACGTTTCTGTAATGGCTGTTTGTGGGTTGACCCAGGCTATGACGAGGGTTGACTTTCTACCATCTGGATGAACAATAGCAATATTGTTCTAGACTCGCCACAGTTTTATTAAAAATGGATTTTTTCAGAAAAATAGTAATGGGAGTATGGTAGAACTGGAAGTGATTCCAGAACCACAAACGATTACTGAAGATTTGATAAGGAACCTAAAGATTCAATCTGGATTGACATTCCATTGGCCACTCCGCAGATAAGGTGGGTAACTTCAGGCACCCGAGAGGTACCGGTAGCCTCAAGGACGGTGACAGGGAAGTTCTTGTTTACCCACAATTACCATTGCTGTTGTTCCAGGCTACGAGACCCGGCGGGAGGATGAGTATAGCGTCCTTCTAAACTAGTTTTAGAAGTGTACGTGTATATGACTCTGCCAGAGGGTTGTCGTAGTCAGTGGGAGCAGTGGAAGGATTGGTGGACAGGTAGCTTGTGTCTATTTAAAGACTAGAGCAGAAGTAGCGGAGATAGATCATCTATTTCTGACGTGACAGTCATAGGTTTGACTTCATCAGAATAGAGGATGGATCTGTTGAGAAGGTAGTAGGGTGTGATATCCTGGTATTTGGATGACATACACAGAGTAGGAAAAGAAACTCCTATACTACGATCGGTCATACTTTGTTCGTCACACAGTGGTTTCTCCACAAAGGAAATGGATTTTGTATCAGACATATTGGTTACTAGATCTATGGCTTTAGATCTAGATTTGGGTGGTTTCCCAATCAGGGTACTTTGACAGCATTCTAAGAGTATTTAGAATGGACGACTCCTGGCACGGTAGTGTACCTGCAGGTAATGGAGTCACCCTCTCTAAAGGTGTCTTACAGACTAAAGGGGAGAGGGACGTGCATGATTGGCAGATCACTTGCTCAGGCAATTGAGTCAATCATGTGATGTCAAGTACCACACCAGATGTTGTTCTTGCACTAGATGCAATAAGTTGACATTAATCCAATCCTGGAGAAACGGTCGGAAGCAGTTTTAGAACATAAGTGGATGTTCTAGGGATATGATAACGACAGCCTCATTCGGGAGACAGTTATCATTCTAGGCTTCCAAGGTGACATGGACGACAAGGAGGTTGTCAGAGTTATAGTTTTCCTTCTGACGAGGGGCAGTATTTTGGAGAGGTGGTCCAAGGCAATACTGAGGGAGGTATGGCGCAGGATACTGATTAAGTTCAGTTGACGATACAGTCTAAGAAGTTTGGATTTGGAGTTCATTTATGAGCTAGCTCCCATCATACATCCAGATATTCTAAGACAGGTATTGCTCATTTCGGGAGATGGCTTTCTCCGCGAACTTGAGATATAGAGAGACATAGAAAGAAACAACAAAGCGGATCCACTCACTGAGACTATTCCTCGAACGCAATAGTTTCGCAAACGAGATTTGTGAGGCTGACAAGTAGAGGAGTTGGGTGTTCGGTATCACACGGGCTGTGAGTATGCGACATCGCAATAATTAGCCTCGAGTGCAAGTGGGAGATTGTTGGAGATAGTGCCCTCAGAGTCAATTATTAGGTCACAGGTATGTGATTGCAATGATTGATGGAGGACCTATCCCGGTAGGACAGTCTTACTCGAAATGATAGTATGCTAGCTGGTTTACCTTTATCATCGTGTACTGCTTTAGGTGACCTGACAAGTCGCTATTACACGTTGATAGAGCCCCTAGGATTCTTGCTTGACCACCAGCAGTATGAGGGCGATCATATACGTGGGAGCTCGCAGTCTATAAGCATATCCTTAAATGGTCCCTAGTCGTGAGAGTTTCGAGACGGGGCATCGATACTCTAGAGTAGACTAGTGTATACAGTCGAGACCCCGACGAGGGGCGTTGGCCGGTCTCACAAGCCACTGGTGTCAGTTGGTTCACCCAAGATGTATACAGGTGATCATTGGGTTATGAGTACACCGGACAGGACTCGCCGGGAACATGCTAGTCGGTCATATACCAGACGTCAGATGGCAGTTCCCTGGTGACATGTGTACAGGTTAGTTCATCGACCTGGGGATCGTCATTTTTCTCGTGTGAGTTCCCACTATACTTTGATTACTACCCTACCACGGCTCAAAGGAGTCGTGCAAACAGGTTTTAGTTGGGTACAATCCCGAGCCACATGGAGGCAGTGAGCGCATCTTCATGGGTTCGTCTCTCCCGGTATTGGGGGTGAGGTCGTGCTGTGTCTAGGAGAGCCATTACACGAAGCCCTCGGCCGAGGCAAGGAGATTTACTGGTAGGTATTCCAGTAGTATCTCAGGGTGTTCTGGGCTACACTCCGACACGACTTGTACCGCTTTTGGGGGTCTGACTTTTACCAACCCCCTAGGCCCGCCATGCGATGCTCATAGACGAACGGACCGGACTGTACGGATATTGTTACTGACAGGCTCAGTAGGGTTGTCAGGCTGAGTTCGCTCACAGACGTCCCTTTTAGTCAATACCTGGTAGCCCGTTACGTATTGGCTTATACCTCTGACGTGCTAGTGGTTAAATCCACAACCAAGGTGTTGACGAGTCTTTAGAGTCCCCCACATTCAGTTACTCAGCTTTCGGGCGAAAGGTTGTAGAGGCCGTATGGAGATATGGCAAGGTCCGATCAGATACGTGCGGTATTGCACGGATCAGGATCGGACAGTTTGTACTATAGGCCGTATGGTTATATGGCAGGGTTCGATCAGATACGTGCGGTATTGCACGGATCAGGATCGAACTGATATTACTAGCCGGCTTTGGTTTAAGCCGGATCCTAGTATAGTACAGTGTAGACTTTGTCTCATTGCATTTGTATTTCGGTCGAAATACAGATGCGGGTGTGTATGCACAGTATCGGGGTTTTCCTGTAATTTATTACAGGACCAGTTTTCTGGAGTTGCCAGTTTGCTTTCCGTTTCAGCCGATATCCATTGTTCCGTTCATTGGCCGAAGATTGGTGGAGGAGGGCTTATTTGCATTGTTGCAAATAAGTGGTTGTGGAGGGGGTCTTTGCATTTTTGTTTTATCATGATGGTTTCATGATGGAGCCCATCCCTTGACCTTCCATGCTTCATGATGGCTTGACTTTTGCTTTCATGGTTGTTGATTGAGTGTTGGGTTTTTGTGGTGATCATTTGACTTTTCATCATCACTCACTTTCCACCCACCCCCTTGTCTTTGTTCTTTCTCTCTCCAATCACACATGGGGGGGCGGCCATTCCTTGAGAATGGATGGTATTCATTTCATGAGGTGTGGGATTTTTGTATCTTGAGCTTTGAGAAATCCCTACAACTCCCTCTCCAAAAGTTCACTTCAATTCCTCCACAAAAAGGCAACTCCATAATCCCAAATGAGACATGTAATCCATATTATATTCTACAGCAAATCTTGGGCACGTCGACTAGCCAGCTTCGTGCCCGAGTTGCCTCGGCATTGAGGTGGGAGCCCGTAAAAGAAGTAGGCGATGTGGTGCACTTCCGGCGACAAGGAGGAGACGGGACATTCCGCAGGAGATTGGGACGACGACGAGAAGACCGGAAGACTCGGATCTGTCGGTATATCTCTCTTCCCTTTCTTGTAGATAGCTAGGACTAGTTAGTGGTTCGATCCGGGTATTAGTGCACGGCGGTTTGCTAGTTCAAGAAAAATTAAAGTTTATCACCGCTTCCGCATTTGGCCGTCGGATTGACGGCCGGGGCGCCGCCGTGCACTTACAATTCCATCAATCTGCCGCGGTTCCGCGGCACGAGCATGCCTCGTGCGGCGGTTCCGCGGCCGTTTTGTCGTATTGTTCATCGAATTTTGTACAGTAATTAATAATTTTCAGTGCTGGTGTTCCTGGGAATTTTTTAATATTTATTCAAGAGTTGAATTTTTTGGGTTGTATTGGGGACTCGGTGTATCGATCGGATTGTCTATTTCTGTCTGTGTGCCTTTCCGGATAATTTTAGAATATGTTAAAAAGTTCGACCGGATATAGATACCCATTTTTTCCCCTACCGGAAAATTTCCAACTGTTGGATTTTTCCGAGGTTTAAGGACGTTTTGAGTAGTGTAAGTAACGCGATGGTCCCTCTAGAAGACAATAAACCTTAATTCGATTATGTGACCGTCTTGAACTGCCCTTTGAACCTTAGGGTTTGGGGCAGTACGGCGTGCCACATGTGAGGCGTTGGCTTGACCCTTCTACGGCTGGACCGTTGGTACTGAGGCATGAAGTGAACGTCTTTGAACTTATTTCATGTGTTGAACGGTTTTGGGAAAACTTGGGTGTTCGAATGTTCGATCGGAAAGTTTAATATTTTCTATTTATCCGGAATGGGATACAATAATTGGAATTCACAAACAGTTATGTGATAACTGAATGAATGTTATAAATCTAGCGGTTTAGTCTCACTTGATATTGAAAAGAGTTTTCGATAATGGGACTAAAATGCGGGGTTTATAATTGTTAGGCATGTGATGTCTAAGTATTTCATTTCATTAGGCATGTGATGTCTAAAGAGATAGCGGATTCCAACTGTTGTAGTTTTACACTTTCTTTTCTGTGACCGTAAGTGTAATATGTGATATCGCCGGTTTCGTTGCTATATGTCAACGACAATTGGGATGCGCATATTTACTTACGTTGATGACATGTGATGTTATGTGTTGCTGGATATGTTATATTGGATCGTCGTGTTTGAATAGCCGGGGGTTTTTATGTGAGATGAGTGTTTTTCATTTTCATTCTTGTAAAAACTTGTATGTAATATTCTTTTATTGGGGCACTTCCAGGTTGCGGAAGTTGTCACCGTTGTTGTATATTATTTACTTTTCCGCACTAGGATAGACCCAAGGAGGAGGGCACAAGTAACCGGGTTCTGGAGTCCAGTGGGAGACCAACTCGAGGAGTCGAGTCCGGGTCTCCTAACTCTAGAATTGGTAGGGTTGCTTGCCGCTCTCGTAGGGGTCTAAGGGTGTGGGTTTGGCTATTCATCGAGACCGTGGAATCCGTGTTTTATACTGGCTCGTATTGAAAACACGGACGTCCTAGTATATCCAATATTTCATATGATTCTTCTGCTGCGATATCTGTGATGTGATCATGTGATGTTCTGTGATAGATACAGTATATAGTATATATGATATATTATATAGACGTTACTTATGTTTTACACCCGCGCTAGCCCTGCCTCGCTCTGCCGTTAGTCACCTAACCTAACGGTGCACGAGGGGACATCGAGGCGAATGCGGATGACATAAGTGTACGTCGTATTTATCTGTGATGTTTAGGTGTACTTAAATGATGGGACTTCATGTTGGATATATGTATGCCCTAGAGGCCATTATGTGATAATTGATGTATCTATACATGTATATATATTCAGTTTACATTCTTGCTCGACATGATAGTATGCTATCTGGTTTCTCTTTATCTGACATGTTGATTTGATCATGCTTTTATTTCATTCATACATGCTGATAAAGCCCTAAGGATATCAGCTTGACTACTCTGATTATGATGCAGATCATACTAGTGGGACATCTGTAGTCTATAAGCATATCCTGAAATGTCCCTAGTCGGAGGTGTATCGAGACGGGGCATCGATATACCAGAGTAGACTAGCGTATATGATACTAGGCCCATGTGATGGGCGACGGATGTTCCCACATTCGTCGATGTTTGACATCAAGATCATATACGGGTGCTCAGTGGTGACTGGGTACACTGGACGGACTCGCCGAGAACTCCTATATGGTATTATATCTATCGTCGAATAGCAGTTCTCAGGTGACACTGGTACAGGTTAGTCTGTAGACCCGAGATCGTCATGGAGTCTTGTGTGTTCTCCCACTGTACTTTGATTGCCACCCTACCACGGCTCTACTGAGTCGTGCAAACAGGTGGCCATTGGGTACAGTCCCGAGACACATGAAGGCAATGAGCGATAGGAGGGGTTTCGTCTCTCCCGGTATTGGGAGTTGATGCTGTGCTGTGCTCGGCTGGTTATAACAGCAAGTCCCTGGCCAGGGCTGCTGAGATTTACTGATAAGTGTTATCAGTAGTTTCTCGATCTGTTATAGACCATTCACCGACATGACTTATTGAGTTATTGGGGTCGACGTGACCATCCCTAGGCTCGATATGCAGCATATCTGACGAAGAGACCGGACTGTACGGTAGTGTTGCCAGATGGCTCGATGGGAGTTGTAGCAGGTTCGCTTGTTGTCTTCTGATCGCTCAATACCCGGGTGGCCGTTACGTTTAGCTGACCTCTTGCGGCTTGAGGGCACTTGATATGATCATTACCCTCTGCCGGAGTATTGACGAGTCTTAGAGTCCCACAGAGGAGTTACCCAGTCCAGGCGAAACGTTGTGGTGCGCATATGCGATATGCGCATACACCCGATTGAAATGTGCGTATATGATACCGAACATTGATCGGGTGAATTGCTTTTGGTGGGGTCATATGAGATATGACCGGATTGATAAATCAAGTGTTGATTTATCATTTAACCATAAGTTGTCTCACTTGAAACCTTTCTAGGGTTTGATGGATGTATGCATGCATGAATGTGTTTCTATTTTTCTTTTCTAGTTTCATGCACATGTAGATGTGCATACATGTATACATACATACATCAAACCATCATGGTTGATTATATATGGAAATGGTGGCAATATAAGCTTCACACCATAGATTATACAATGGATAATTATTTAATTTTGGTTTTAAAAAGAAAATGAAAAGGAAAGGATAATTATACTAGTTTCTACATGCTTCTTTTTACCTAACCATGTTCACCTACCACTAAACCATGGTTATCCTTTCCTTTATCATTCTAAACCCAAGTTAAATTAATCATCCATCTTTTAATCATGGTTGGAGACATGAAGGATAAAATATATATTGTGATATTTATTTTCTTTTGCTAGTTAACCTTATGGTTATCTTTTATCTCTTGAAAGAAAAAGCCACCATTTTCATCCTCCTTCTTCTTCTTCTCTCTAGTTCTTTTCTAGTGAGTGATACACAACAAAAGAAAGGTTTTTGAAGTGAGATTCAAAGCCACAACAACATTCTACACAAGCTTAGCCGTTTTGTTTAGAGTGTTATCTTCGGTTTGACGAAGTAGTGAGCTTGGACGGATATCTCCGCGGTGGATCATCGTGGACACAAGAGGACACCAAGAGGACCTCGTCTCGACACCAAAGAGCCTAAGGAGCGAATCAAAAACGGGAGCTACAAAGGTTGTAGCATTCAAACCCTAACTTTTGTTAGCTAATGTTTAGTAAACCCTAACTTTCTAGGATCTTTCCTTTGCATGTTAGTTTAGCACCTTAAAAATTAAAACTTTGGGTCATGTGATGCTTCAAAACTCTTCATTGGGTGCTATACTAACCTTACATTGGTATCAGAGCCGACCTAGAACGTTAGGCGACCTTTTTGCGAAGTGAAAAGTCCGATCGAAACATAATACGGATTTATGGGATGCTTTCTGGAAATTTTTTAAAAAATGATCTTTTTCAGAATTAAAAATTCTCAAAAAATAAAGCAGGTAAAAATTAAGAGATCTGGAAAATTCGTACCCATGAACAGTAAAGTTGACCGCGGAAGCGCGGCACAAGCTTGCTTGTGCCGCGCTTCCGCGGCAAGATGAGGGGCTCTCTGGTAATTTTTTGCACAGTAATTTTCTTTACCTGCTACAGTACATTTTGAGAGTATTTAATCTGAATCTGATGTTGAAAATTCTGGAGGTAGTTTTGAATTCGTCGTTTCGATCGGAATTTTCATTTCGTATTTCTTTTCCGGGTAAACTAGAAAGTATTGAAATGTTTGAACGAACATCATTTACTCAATATTCACGGGGTTTAAATAGTTTGGAGATGTGTGCAAGTCTTTTTGCGGTGGTCCCTCTAGAAGACAACAAACCTTAACTCGATTATGTGACCGTCTCGAACTGCCCTTTGAACCTTAGGGTTTGGGGCAGTACGGCGTGCCACATGTGAGGCGTTGGCTTGACCCTTCTACGGCTGGACCGCCGCTACTGTGTCACACTCCGGATCTTTGAACCCTGCTCAAGTGTTGAGCTTTAGTGAATCTTGGGTGCTTGACAGTTCGTTCGAAAACTTTAATACTGTCTGTTTATCTGGAATGTGATACAATATGTGGAATTCAAATAGTGTAGACATGAAATACGAAATATGTGATATTTCGCATTTATGATGTCTAATGAGAATCTGGATTCCAAATATTGTAGTTTTACACTTTCTTTTCTGCGACCGTAAGTGTAGTATGTTAGATATCGCCGGTTTCGTTGCTATACATCAACGACAATCGGGGTACGCATACTTACTTACGTTGATGATATATGATATTATGTGTTGCTGAGATATGATGTGCAAGATTGTCGCGATCGAATAGCCGGGGGGTTTTTGTGAGATGAGAGTTTTATATTTTCATTCATGTAAATTCAAATGTAATGTAATATTCTTTTATTTGGGGCACTTCCAGGTTGCGGTTGTGTCACCAGTGTTGTATATTATTTACTTTTCCGCATTAGGATGGACCCAAGGAGGGGAGCACAGGTGACCGGGTTCTGGGGTTCAGTGGGAGGCCATCTCGAGGAGTCGAGACCGGGTCTCCTAAACTCCAGGATTGGTAGGGTCACTTGCTGCTCTCGTAGGGGTCCAGGGTGTGGGCTTGGCTATTCATCGCGACTGTGGAATCCGTATTTTCTATTCTGGCTAAATACTAAATACGGACGTCCTAGTATATCCCACGTTATATCTATATTTCTGCTGCCTGTGTTCTGTGATATCTGAGACGAATGACTTATTATATATATGATATATAGTAGACGTTGCTTATGTTTTTCACCCGCGCTAGTCCCGTTCCGGTATGCCGTTAGTTAAGTAACCTAACGGTGCATAACGGAACACTGCGGCGAATGCGGATGGCATAAGTGTACGTGTTATTTTCGTTTCTTTTCTGTGATTGGCTTAAGGACTTAAATGATGGGATTACATTAATGTGATTAATGTAAAGAAAATAAACCTAAAAGATGTTGTAGAATCGGATTTAAAAACTACTCGGCTATTTATGAAAAAGCTATATTTCAAAAACTGCGGAGCTTAAGCCACTCCTTTTGAAAACTGTTTGATTCTACAACGATATCAAGTTCAAAGCGTTAAAGATTTTCTTAAAAATCATTCGCAACCCTCCGTCATTTTAGGAAGTAGAGTACTTAGTATTCGTGCTACGTTTGTTGACTTTAGTTAAGGCGTAGTGTACGGTAGCTAAGTGATGTCTTCCTACAATGCATATGATGCAGATTAATTAGGACATTCATGCGACTTTGTTGACCATAGTTAAGGGTCAAATGGGTGGGTCTAATTGATCAAGAAATGACGGGTAGAACTTGACTGGTACTTATGATTTGTTGACCATAGTTAAGGTCATAAGTACTAGGGGTAAAAATTACATCGGGAATTTCAAGTGTTGAAATTTGCAATGAGATTGCATACCTTCCATGTGATGGTTGGATCCCGATCCCACTGTGGGCAATAGTTGCTCCTAGGAGAGTTTTACAGCTTACAATTAGCTAACTCATTAGGTGTCTAGAAAGGTGTTAACGGGGCTCCGCCTCTGGGAAAACGAGGTTTACTCTAATTAGGTCCGTGCGAAAGCACGGGGAACCTCCCTCAAAGTACCGACACTGGCCTGGCTGAACGGTTAGCGAAGTTGTAGACTGTAATTAATCCTGGCTAGTTTTTCTTTTTAAGGTTTGAAAGAAAAACTTGATAAAAAGCAGTGGGAAACATCGATTAGACAAGATAAATAACCAATCTAATCTGTGCAAGAGCTTTCGCTGAGTGTATTCTTTTCTCTCTCTTAATGGCAGATACCAAATGACTGGACTTAAGCTTCTATTAGATAAGAACAAACTGAATGGAACCAACTATAAAGACTGGCTAAGGAATCTGAAGATCGCCTTGACATATGATAAAGTATCATATGTCCTCACGGCTTCAGCCCCGCCCGTCCCAGGCCCAAAATCCTCAGTTGCGGACATTGAAGTCCGCAAGACATGGGACGCTGACTGTGCCATGGCAAAATGCCTCGCGCTTGCATCGATGGACAACATACATCAAAAGCAGCACGAGGACATGGACATTCACGGGATTTTACTCCATACAAAGGAGTTGTATGGGGAGCAGTCCCGCGTATTACGATACGAGGCATCAAAGAAACTGTTTCACATGCGGATGGCCCCTGGCACACCAGTAGCAGACCATGTTTTGAAGATGATAGCTCTTATAGAAGAGCTTGAGGACCTCGGATGGACTATGGACAATGAACAATATATCGATATTATTCTGCAGTCCCTCCCCTCCACCTTTGCTCAGTTCATAGTGAACTTCAACATGCATGGCATGGAGAAGGATCTCCCTGAACTCCTTAATATGTTAAGGAGTGCAGAGAGCACTATGAAGTCGGCAAAGACTCCCGTTATGACGATTGGACAATCTTCTTCTTCTCGCCCGAAAGCTAAGGCCAAGGGAAAGAAAAAGAAGAAACCCACTAATCCTAAGGGTGGAGTCAAAAAGGCGAAGGGAAAGGGAAAGTCCACGGCTGGAGACCCAGGGAAAGGCGAGTGTTTTCATTGCCACAAGACAGGACACTGGAAGCGCAACTGCACAGAGTACCTAAGTCTCAAGAAGAAGCATGGTGATGCTTCCGCTTCAGGTGCGTTTGTGACTGAAAACTGTTTTTCTATAAACTCTGCTTCCTGGGTATTGGATACCGGTTCAGGTTCTCACATTTGCAATTCTATGCAGGGGTTGAGAAATAGCAAGGTTTTGAAGACAGGTGACCATACTCTCCGCGTTGGAAATGGTTCCAATGTACATACAGTCGCAGTGGGAGAGTATCACTTGGGGTTGCCGTCTGGATATATTTTGATTTTGAATCCATGTTATTTTGTACCTGATATGTTGTGTAATATTATATCTGTTTCTTTGTTGGACAATGAAGGGTATAATTTTGTATTACAAAACAATGTTATGAACATTTACCTGAATCAAATGTTGGTTGGGTATGGTACACTTAATAACGGAATATATGTCCTAAATCAACACACAGTTTTCAGTATACAACACACTAATAAAAGAAAACTTTCAGAATTAAATGAAGCTTTTCTTTGGCATTGTAGACTTGGTCATATTAACGAAACAAGACTAAACAAGTTACACAAAGATGGATATTTAAATCCTTTTGAATATAAATCTTATGCGACTTGCCAGTCTTGTATCAAGGGTAAAATGACCAAAACTCCGTTTACTGGACACGGAGAGAGAGCTACTCAGCTCCTGGGCCTCATACATAGTGATGTATGTGGGCCAATGTCTACACAGGCTAGAGGCGGTTTTTCATACTTCATTACATTCACCGATGATTTCTCAAGATTCGGTCATGTATTTTTATTAAAGCATAAGTCCGACGCTTTCGAGAAGTTCGTTGAATATAAACAAGAAGTAGAAAAACAAACCGGCTTGAGTATTAAGATGCTTCGATCAGATCGAGGTGGTGAGTATCTCAGTACAGAATTTGCAAACTTCTTAAAAGAGAATGGGATTCTCTCTCAGCTCACTCCGCCTTACACACCACAGCACAACGGTGTGTCAGAACGACGGAATAGGACCCTATTAGATATGGTCCGGTCCATGATGAGTGACGCTGAGTTACCAGTCTCGTTTTGGGGACATGCGTTGGAGACTGCAGCGTTTCTGCTAAACAGGGTTCCGACCAAAGCTGTGTCTACCACGCCATATGAGATATGGAATGGGAAGAGACCATCTCTTAAGCGAATTAAGATTTGGGGTTGCCCGGCCCATGTTAAAAAGCAGAATCCGGACAAACTCGAGACACGGTCAGTCATGTGTAACTTTGTGGGATATCCAAAGAATTCTTATGGGTATCTGTTCTACCACAAAGAGGAACAAAAGGTGTTTGTTTCTCAGTATGCCACATTCTTGGAAAAAGAGTTTTTCACGGATAGAGATGATGGCAAGGTGGTAGATCTAGAAGAGGTTCTAGAGACACAAACTACGAATGACGATTTGGTCGAACCGGCTGTTGCAACAGAAACTGAAGAACCTCGGCCACTCCGGAGGTCTGGTAGGACTTCTCGCCCACCGGAGAGGTACTACGGTTTCCTCATTGATGGTGACAGAGAAGACTGTATCATAGATGATGATGATCCTACCAGTTTTCAGCAAGCTATCACGAGTGGTGACTCTGTGAAGTGGCTGGATGCCATGAGATCCGAAATGGAGTCTATGTACACCAACAAAGTATGGACTTTGGACGTTGTACCCCCTGGGGTAAAACCTGTAGGGTGCAAATGGATCTTTAAAAGAAAGATTGGTGTGGATGGGCAGGTAGAGACCTATAAGGCAAGACTTGTGGCGAAAGGTTTTCGTCAAAGACCAGGATTGGACTATGACGAAACTTTTTCGCCCGTAGCCATGCTTAAATCTATTCGGATCCTACTTGCTATTGCTGCTCACTACGACTATGAAATCTGGCAGATGGACGTAAAAACAGCATTTCTAAATGGAGATTTAGAAGAATGCGTTTATATGGATCAGCCAGAGGGCTTCATTGACAGTGGGAGCAGCGAGAAAGCATGTAGATTGCTTAAATCCATATATGGGTTAAAGCAGGCATCTCGGAGTTGGAACATCTGTTTCGATGATGTTATCAAAGAGTTTGATTTCATCAAAAATCCAGATGAACCTTGTGTTTATAGGAAGGCTGTAGGAAGAGCTGTCACATTCCTCGTATTGTACGTGGATGACATTCTTCTGATAGGAAATGATATTCCTATGCTACAGTCGGTCAAATCATTCTTATCACTAAGGTTCTCCATGAAGGACCTGGGTGATGCCACATACATCCTGGGCATAAAGATCTATAGAGATAGATCCAAAAAGTTATTGGGTTTGTCCCAAACCAGGTACATCAACACCATCCTAAAAAGGTTTAGTATGGAAGACTCCAAGCGGGGTGCCTTACCCGCTTGCCATGGAGTCACTCTCTCCAAGGATTCTTGTCCAAAGACTGATGAAGAGAGAGCTCGCATGACCATTATACCTTATGCTTCGGCAGTAGGGTCTATAATGTATGCGATGTTATGTACACGCCCAGATGTGGCTTATGCACTTAGTGTTGTAAGCAGGTATCAATCCAACCCAGGGGAGAACCACTGGACAGCTGTGAAGAACATTCTTAAGTACTTGCGAAGGACTAAAGAATTGTTCTTGGTGTATGGTAACAAGGATCTCCAAATGGAGGCCTTTACCGATTCCAGCTTCCAGAGCGATAAGGATGACAGCAAATCTATCTCAGGGTTTGTATTCACCCTCAATGGAGGGGCGGTAAGTTGGAAGAGTTCCAAACAAGATACCGTTGCAGACTCTACGATGGAAGCTGAGTACATTGCTGCAAATGATGCCGCCAAGGAAGCTGTCTGGATGAAGAAGTTCGTCTCGGAGCTAGGAGTAGTTCCAACCATTATTGATCCAATACCTTTGTATTGTGACAATAATGGGGCGATGGCATTAGCCAAGGAACCCAGATCCCATCAGCGATCCAGACACATCCTAAGGCGTTTTCATTTGATCCGGGAGATTGTAGATCGCCGCGAGATCAAGATTAAGAGAGTAGACACAAAGAACAACGCCGCGGATCCATTCACCAAGGCCCTCCCTCAGCCGCAGCATGAGCGACTCTTTGAGATGTTGGGTATGAGATACGCCAATAACTGGCCTTAGTGCAAGTGGGAGATTGTTGGATATATGTATGCCCTAGAGGCCATTATGTGATAATTGATGTATCTATACATGTATATATATTCAGTTTACATTCTTGCTCGACATGATAGTATGCTATCTGGTTTCTCTTTATCTGACATGTTGATTTGATCATGCTTTTATTTCATTCATACATGCTGATAAAGCCCTAAGGATATCAGCTTGACTACTCTGATTATGATGCAGATCATACTAGTGGGACATCTGTAGTCTATAAGCATATCCTGAAATGTCCCTAGTCGGAGGTGTATCGAGACGGGGCATCGATATACCAGAGTAGACTAGCGTATATGATACTAGGCCCATGTGATGGGCGACGGATGTTCCCACATTCGTCGATGTTTGACATCAAGATCATATACGGGTGCTCAGTGGTGACTGGGTACACTGGACGGACTCGCCGAGAACTCCTATATGGTATTATATCTATCGTCGAATAGCAGTTCTCAGGTGACACTGGTACAGGTTAGTCTGTAGACCCGAGATCGTCATGGAGTCTTGTGTGTTCTCCCACTGTACTTTGATTGCCACCCTACCACGGCTCTACTGAGTCGTGCAAACAGGTGGCCATTGGGTACAGTCCCGAGACACATGAAGGCAATGAGCGATAGGAGGGGTTTCGTCTCTCCCGGTATTGGGAGTTGATGCTGTGCTGTGCTCGGCTGGTTATAACAGCAAGTCCCTGGCCAGGGCTGCTGAGATTTACTGATAAGTGTTATCAGTAGTTTCTCGATCTGTTATAGACCATTCACCGACATGACTTATTGAGTTATTGGGGTCGA
Organism: Agapanthus africanus; assembly: GCA_030015575.1. NCBI lineage: Eukaryota > Viridiplantae > Streptophyta > Magnoliopsida > Asparagales > Amaryllidaceae > Agapanthus > Agapanthus africanus. The sequence continues at coordinate 77,280,406 of JASDDO010000031.1, forward strand.
CGTGACCATCCCTAGGCTCGATATGCAGCATATCTGACGAAGAGACCGGACTGTACGGTAGTGTTGCCAGATGGCTCGATGGGAGTTGTAGCAGGTTCGCTTGTTGTCTTCTGATCGCTCAATACCCGGGTGGCCGTTACGTTTAGCTGACCTCTTGCGGCTTGAGGGCACTTGATATGATCATTACCCTCTGCCGGAGTATTGACGAGTCTTAGAGTCCCACAGAGGAGTTACCCAGTCCAGGCGAAACGTTGTGGTGCGCATATGCGATATGCGCATACACCCGATTGAAATGTGCGTATATGATACCGAACATTGATCGGGTGAATTGCTTTTGGTGGGGTCATATGAGATATGACCGGATTGATAAATCAAGTGTTGATTTATCATTTAACCATAAGTTGTCTCACTTGAAACCTTTCTAGGGTTTGATGGATGTATGCATGCATGAATGTGTTTCTATTTTTCTTTTCTAGTTTCATGCACATGTAGATGTGCATACATGTATACATACATACATCAAACCATCATGGTTGATTATATATGGAAATGGTGGCAATATAAGCTTCACACCATAGATTATACAATGGATAATTATTTAATTTTGGTTTTAAAAAGAAAATGAAAAGGAAAGGATAATTATACTAGTTTCTACATGCTTCTTTTTACCTAACCATGTTCACCTACCACTAAACCATGGTTATCCTTTCCTTTATCATTCTAAACCCAAGTTAAATTAATCATCCATCTTTTAATCATGGTTGGAGACATGAAGGATAAAATATATATTGTGATATTTATTTTCTTTTGCTAGTTAACCTTATGGTTATCTTTTATCTCTTGAAAGAAAAAGCCACCATTTTCATCCTCCTTCTTCTTCTTCTCTCTAGTTCTTTTCTAGTGAGTGATACACAACAAAAGAAAGGTTTTTGAAGTGAGATTCAAAGCCACAACAACATTCTACACAAGCTTAGCCGTTTTGTTTAGAGTGTTATCTTCGGTTTGACGAAGTAGTGAGCTTGGACGGATATCTCCGCGGTGGATCATCGTGGACACAAGAGGACACCAAGAGGACCTCGTCTCGACACCAAAGAGCCTAAGGAGCGAATCAAAAACGGGAGCTACAAAGGTTGTAGCATTCAAACCCTAACTTTTGTTAGCTAATGTTTAGTAAACCCTAACTTTCTAGGATCTTTCCTTTGCATGTTAGTTTAGCACCTTAAAAATTAAAACTTTGGGTCATGTGATGCTTCAAAACTCTTCATTGGGTGCTATACTAACCTTACACTTCATTAATATGATTAATGAAAGAAAAGAAACCTAAGATGTTGTAGAATCGAATTTCAAAAATAAAACAGGTAGCTACAGTTCTTGCTTTGCATCGCGGTGTTCCTTGTAGAACATCCTGCACCTTATTCGATAAGGAAAGGACCGAGATCCCTTCACCGGGAGTGACTCCTTTAGCAATAACTGGCAGATGCTACAACTCTCGGTTTGTTTTTTGATTGCTTCTATAGTTTTTGCTTTGCACGGTGATATATATGATATATACCGCACCTCATTCGACGAGGAAAGGACCGACGATCTCTTCACCGGGAGTGACTCCTTTAGCAAAACTAGAAAAGCCTCAAAAACACTCCATTTCAAAATCATTTGATTCTACAACGATATCAAGTTCATTACGCAATAGGTTTTCAGAAAAACCTGTCGTAACCCTCCGTCATTTCAGATAAGTACTACTTAGTATTCGTGCTGCGGTAGTTTGGCATTCGTCAAAGCGTAGTGTACGGTAGCTAACTAGTATTTATCTGCTTATGCATATGATGCAGATTGGATTAGGGTATTCGTACGGCGTTGTTTGGCATTCGTCAAGGGTCGTGCGGGTGGGTTTAATTCAATCAAGAAATGTACGGGTTGAACTTGACTAGTGGACTATGGGTTGTTTGACATTCGTCAAGGTCATAGAACACTAGGGGTAAAATATTATCGGGAATTTCAAGTGTTGAAATTTGCAATGAGATTGCATACCTTCTATGAGATAGTTGGATCCCGATACCCACTGCGAGTAAGAGTTACTCCTGAGAGAGTTTTACACATTACAATTAGCCGATCAAGTAGGTGTCTAAAAAGGTGTTAATGAGGTTACGCCTCTGGGAAAACGAGGTTTACATTAATTAGATTCGTGTGAAAGCACGGGGGACCTCCCTCAAAGTACCGACACTGGACTGGCTGAAAGATTGGCGAACTTGTAGTGTGTAATTAATCCCGGCCACTCTTTCCTTTTAGGGTTTGAAGGAAGATTTGATAAAAACAGTGGGAGCCATCCTGATTAGATAAAATAATAACCAATCTATTCTTGTAAGGGCGCACGCTGAGTGTTTTCTTCTCTCTCTCTCCTGGTAGCAACCATGTCACGCCTTAATCAAGATAACAATACGGATTATTGACCGAACCCGCTTGTTATACTGAGCTGGGGAACGTTGGTCCCGCTCCAACTTATAAATGTTATAAGACAGAGCAGGAAATTGGGGAATACCAGAATTCCTATGCTGCCCAAACGAAGAGAGTGCATGTTGATGCATCATCTTCGGGTGTGTTCGTTACACAGAACTGTTTCTTAGTGTCCTCTGTATCCTGGGTATTTGATACCGGATCAGGATCCCAGATATGTAATCTGTTACATAGGGCTACAAAAAGGGTAGAAAACTGAGAACGGGTGATAAGTTTCATGAGACAGAAAACGGGGCAAGTGTTGCAGCCAAGTCTGTTGGTCACTGTCACCCTGTATTACCAATACATTGATTCTGAACAAATGCTATTAGATACCGAACCTGATATACAAAATCATATCAGTCTCTTTATTAGTAAAGAAATGATAAAATTTTGTGTTGATGGATAATGTTTTGAACATTTCCTATATCAAAAGTTGATCGGTTCAGGCACGTTATCTAAAAGCATTAATGTTCTAAATCAAACTACAGTTCCTGGTATACAGAACACACACAAGAGGAAGAGTTCAGAAATGAACGAATCATTCTTGAGGCATTGTAGACTAGGTCATATCAATGCGACCCGACTGGCTGAAGTTACATTTTAGATACATATTTAAATCGGTTTGAATTTACATCTTGTGAAACTTGCCAGTCATGTCATAAAGATTAGATGACCATAGCTCCGTTTACTGGAAACAGAGAAAGAGTTAATGAACTCTTGGGATTGATACATGTTGATGTATGTAAGGTCCCCTGTCTACACATGCCAGGACTGGTTCTTTATACTTCATTACGTTCTCTGATGATCTCTTTAGATTCAGACATATGTTCCTGTTGAAACACAAGTCCGAACCTTTTGAGATATTCATGGAATATAAGTTAGAAGTAGAGAACCAAAATACGGGTATAAGTATTATGTCCTATGATGAGATCAGGGAGGAGAATACTTATGCATGGAATTCCTGGACTATTCTAAAGGAGAATGGGATTCTCTCTCAGCATTACTCCTCCGTATACACCATAGCATGATGGTGTATCGGGGTGGAGCAATCACACCCTATACGATAAGGTGTTCTCTATGATGAGTACTACTGAGTCACCTATTTCCTTTTGGGAGTTATGCACTTATGAAGTTGCATACCTATTGAATAGGGTTCCGATCAAATCAGTTGCCTACCACTTCATATGTGATATGGAAAGGGAAGAGCCCATATCTTAAGTTAGTTAAGATTTGGGTTGTCCGGCCTATGTCTAAAAGCAAAATCCAGACAAGCTCGAGGCAAGGTCTGTTATGTAGAACTGGAAATGTTCCAGCTATACAAACTACAACAGTTGATTTGAAAGAACCAAAGGATTCAATAGTTACCAACGAACCTCAGCCTCTCCGCCGATCTAGTAGGGTTCCTCACCCACCTGAGAGTTACTTCGGTTTCTCTATGACAGTGGAAGCGAGGATTGCATCATGAGATGATGACCCAACTAGTTTCGAGCTGGCCATCAGGAGTGGGACTCCGTAAGAATGGCTGGATGCTTATCGATCTGAGATGGAATCCTTATACACCAACAAAGTATGGACTTTAGTTGCTATATCTGAAGGGTTAAATTCCCATCAGGAGCAAGTATATCTTGAGAAGATTACTTGGTGTAGATGGAAAAGTTGAGACTTTCAAAGCTAGACTGGTTAAAGGTTTTCGTCATCGACCAGGCGTGGATAATGATGAAACTTTTTTCCAGTGGCTATGCTTAAGTCCATCCAGATCCTACTTGCCACGGCTACATACCATGACTACGATATCTGGTGGTTGGGTGTCATGACAGCTTGTCTAGATGATGTTTCAGAAGAGAGAGTCTATAAGTACACAGCCAGAAGGCTTCGTAGACAGTGGGAGCAGCGGAAACGCGTGCAAGATGTTTTATTTGATAAAGCAGGCATCGCGGAGTTGGAACATCTGTTTTGATGGATTAGTCAAAGAGTTTGACATCATCAAAATGGTAGATGAACCTTGTAAAAACAAAAAGGGTAGTAGGGAGTATGGTAGCGATTCTCGTAGAGTACGTGGATGACATACTCTTGATAGGGAAAGAGTTTCCTATGCTACGCTCGATCAATCTCCGCTTATCACAATGATTCTCTATATAGGATCAAAGTGATACCTCCTAAATCCTGAGTTTTCATCTATGAGATAGATGCAATTGGATGTTAGGATTCTCACTAGATGTAGTGAGAAGGTATCAATCGATCCTGGGGAGAATCACTGGAAGAGTTCCAGGGTGATAAAGACGACTGAATGTCAGTCACAGGCATTGTCTTTACCCTCAGTAAAGGGACGGTATGTTGGAAGAGTTCCAAGCTAGATACCGTGGCTAACTAGACGATAAAGGCAGGATACATCGCTACTTAAGATGCTACCAAAGAGGATGTTTGGGTGTATATTGGTTCATGAGATGAACTAGGTCCCTACCATTGTGTGACAATGGAAGTGTGGCTTTGGCCCAGGAACCACGGTCCCATCAGTGACCCAGACATAATCTATGGCAGTATCACCTGATCATGGAGATGTTTGATCTCCAGGATGATCAAGGTTAGGAGAACAGACTCAGAGGACAACACGGCGGATCCACTCACGAAGGCCTTTTCTCAGAAAGAGACTTTTATGGGATGGTTGAGTATGAGATACTACAACCACTGCTACAGATGGCCCTAGTGCAAGTGGGAGATTGTTAGTTATATGTATGCCCTAGAGGCCATTACTATACACAGGATGTATATTGTAGTGGATGCTTGGACATATATAGGGAGGACTTTCTTGCTCGACATGATAGTATGCTATCTGGTTACTCTTTACCTTAACGTGTATACTGATTGTCTCTCTGTTACATGTTGGTAAAGCCCTTAGGATGTGTACTTGACTACCTGGACTATGATGCGGATCATACTAGTGGGGACATGGTAGTCCATAAGTGCATCCTTCAAGGTCCCTAGTCGTGGGTGTATCGAGACGGGGCATCGATATACCAGAGTAGACTAGCGTATACCTTCTCGACCCATACAGATGGGCGATGGATGATCCCATATCCATTGGTGTTTGACATCAGAGATGATATACGGGTGCTCAGTGGAGACTGGGTACACTGGACGGACTCGCCGAGAACTCCCAGATGGTATTATACCTTACGTCAGATAGCAGTTCTCTGGTGACACTGGTACAGAGTAGTCTGTTGACCCGAGATCGTCATAGAGTCTTGTGTGGTTCCCACTGTGCTTTGATTTCCACCTTACCACGTCCAAGAGGGCGTGCAAAACGGTGGTTTTTGGGTACAGTCCCGAATCACATGGAGGCAATGAGCGATAAGAGGGGATTCGTCTCTCCCGGTATAGGGAGTTGATGTTGCGCTGTGTTCGATTGGCTATAACCGGAAATCCCTGGCCAGGGTTGCTGAGATTTACTGGTAAGTGTTACCAGTAGTTTCTTGAACTGTTATAGGCCTCATATCGATACGACTTATCGAGCTATTGGGGTCTGACGTTTACCACCCCTAGGCGAGATATGCGACTTATCAGACGATCAGACCGGACTGTACGGTAAGTGTTGCTGGTTGGATTCACAGGAGTATGAGCGGACTTGCTCGTCATTCTTCTGATAGCTCAATACCCGGGTGGCCGTTACGTTTAGCAGACCGCTTGCGGCTTGTGGGTGTTTGATATGATCATCACCTGCTGCCGGCGTATTGACGAGTCTTTAGAGTCCTACACAGAGGTTTCCTGGCTCAAGGGAAACGAAATAGGAGCGCATATGAGATATGTGCGGGACTGAGAATAATGCGTGTATGTGATACCGTATTCTATTCTCGCGATGAATGTATCGATATGGTTGTATGCGATATAACCTAGTTATCGAATCAAGGATTGATTCGATAAGCCGATACATTGGATATTAGTCGGTCACATGCGATATGACCGGATCGTTAAATCAAGTGTTGATTTAATGATTTAATGTATAATTATATATTTGATATATTACTTTGCATTAACTAGTATCGGTTCACTTTAAATGGATTCTCTCACTCGGCTGTGCACATTGTATATGTGATATACTTTTGTGCACTTGATTGTATCATGTTTGATGATACATGTTTACTTGGGTTTGTGTAAAGATTAAACCATGGTTATATGAATGGTTAGGGTTTTGTTTTCTTATTCATTTATTTGTTTATTTATTCTTTTTGGAAAATAAATGGCATAAAGAGAAAATGGTGGCTTTCTTTGTTTGCATCTTGAAGTTTCATGAAGCTTTGACTAGATGACCATTTTGTCTCATGCTTAACCCTAACCACTCCACTTAACCCTAGTTCATTCTCTACACTTGACCATGGTTGTATTATGATAAGTATTGATTGTCTTTTCTATTTCATAAGAACTTATCATAATATTATCATCTTCTTCTTCTTCTTCTACACAAGAAGAAAAGCTTGCTTCATCAATGGTGATTTGATGAAATCAAGTGAGAAATCCAATTCTAAAGTGAACTCACCTCCTATTTCTTCATCCTCTACCTCTTGCCAAGTAGTATAGGGTGTTTTCTTCACTATTTTCATGACTTGGTGAAGTGGGAGCTTGATCTAGTGATGCCTCGACGTAGATCATCTTCGGCATCGTAGTCGATGACCTAGCCCGCCCATTTTTCCGATGAAGCCGACGCTAGAGCCCGGGATTCGATTTGGACTGCGAGGAGACTTCATTGCGGAGCTTTGGAGGTGGAGGACCGGATCTACAAAGGTTGTATTTCCGTTCTTTTAGTTAAGTTGTTAACTATTCGTATTTGTTTCGCCTAAAATCTAGTTAACAATCTAGTCTAGGGTTTTTCGGCACCGTAAAATTTGAAATTGGCATGGTTGATGCCTTGTGAGACCTCTTTAGTGTGCCTAGGAACCCTACAGATAGATCTAAGAGGATGTTGGGACTTTCACAGTCAAGGTACATCGACACCGTACTGAAAAGATTCAGTATGAAAGATTCCAAGCGCGGTAATTTACCGGTTTATCACGGGATCACCCTCTCCAAAGAGATGTCTCCAAAGACTGATTTGGAAAGGGATCGCATGTCTATTATACCCTACGCTTCTGCGGTAGGCTCTATAATGTATGCGATGTTGTGTACCAGACCAGATGTAGCATACGCATTGAGCGTTGTAAGCCGGTATCAGTCGAACCCAGGGGAGAAACACTTGATAGCGGTAAAGAACATTCTCAAGTACCTGAGAAGGACTAAGGAGATGTTCTTGGTGTATGGCGGAAAAGACCTCCAGCTTGAGGCCTTTGCTGACTCCAGCTTCCAGAGTGACAAGGATGACTCCAAGTCCATGTCGGGTTATGTCTTTACCCTCAATGGAGGGGCGGTTTGCTGGAAGAGTTCCAAGCAGGAGACCGTTGCTGACTCAACTATGGAAGCGGAGTACATAGCTGCTTGCGATGCCGCAAAGGAAGCTGTCTGGATGAAGAAGTTCCTCACGGAGCTTCAGGTGGCTCCTACCATTGTTGATCCAATACCGCTGTATTGCGACAACAACGGAGCTATAGCTTTAGCGAAGGAACCCAGGTCCCATCAGAAGTCCAGGCATATTTTGAGGCGGTATCACCTCATCAGGGAGATCGTAGATCGCCAGGAGATCGAGGCGAAGAGAGTAAATACGGAGAATAACACTGCAGATCCACTCACGAATGCCCTACCCCAGACTCAGTTCGAGCGGCTGATCGAGATGATAGGTCTTCGATACGCCAGTACATGGACTTAGTGCAAGTGGGAGATTGTTAGTGTATCTGCCCTAGAGGCCATTACTGTATCATAATAGTTTGTATATTACTTGATGGAAGCTTGGGATATTCACAGTTGTATATACAATCTTGCTCGAAATGGTAGTATGCTACTTGGTTTGTCTCTACTTCAATATGTGCATGTGCTTCTTTTAGCATATCGCTGATATACATATTAGTAGAGCCCTTAGGATCTTTGCTTGATTACCAACGTTGTGATGGAGCTCGCACTCGTGGGAGCTGGGTAATCTATAACCACATCCTTATACAGGTCCCTAGTCGTTGGACTATCGATACAGGGCATCGATACTCCGGAGTAGACTAGCGTATGTGCTTCTCATCCCAGTGTGGGAGACGGTCTGTCCCACAGCCGTCAGTACGTCGTACTTGAGATAGTATACGGGTGCTCGTTAGGTTACGAGTACACTGGACAGGACTCATCGGGAACTGTTGGTTGGTATTATACCTATCGTCAGTTATCAATTCCCAGATGACATGAGTACAGCTTAGTCCGTTGACTTGACACTGTCACTTCGCCTCGAGTGTGTTCCCACTTCACTTTGATTACTACCCTACCACGGCTCAAAGGAGTCGTGCAAACAGGTAGTTTTTGGGTGCAGTCCCGAAGCACTTGGAGGCAGTGACGGTTAGACAGGATTCATCTCTCCCGGTATTGGGGGTTGACATCGCGCTGTGTCCAGGAGAGCCATTACACGTGTAGTCCCTGGCCAGGGCAAGCGAGATATACTGGTAGGTTTCCAGTGTTATCTCAGGGTGTTCTGGGCTTCACTCTGACACGACTTGTACCGCTATTAGGGGACTGACATTCACCGCCCCCTAGGCCCGCCATGCGATGTATCAGACGAACAGACCGGACTGTACGGAGACTGTCACATACAGGCTCAGTAGGAGTTCAGATGGGGTTCACCTCGTCAGTCTTCTTATCGACATCTACCTGGGGACCGTTACGTACAGCTAGTGCCACTTGCGGTCTGTGGTTAAACCCACTGCCAGCGTAGTGTCGAGTCTTTATAGTCCCACACATAGAGCTATTCGCCTTTAGGCAAAATGAGTAGAGGTCGCATGGTTTTGCGACAGGGTTCGTTCACATCCGCGCACTTATGCACGTTTGCTGTCCGGACAGCTTATACTAGCGGGCTTTGGTTTAAGCCGGATCCTAGTATATGATTTGGGATTGGTTTTTTCTCATTGTGTTCGTGTTCCTCGGATCACGAATACAGGTGCGTATGCACAGTTGCTTGAGACAGAGGGAGAGGACTTTGATTAGGGTTAATGACTATTGTCATTTTATTAACCCTAATGCTTATGTGTGTATTATAGTTAATTGATAATTAGTTTAATAATTGTGCATGGTTATGGTTGTTGACCATTTGACCTCCTTGATTTGTTGACCTAGGTTGACACTTTGACCATCATCATTTCTTTTGGAAGATGTTTTTGATCCTTGCAAATTGAAATGATAATGGTCATGTCATGATTAACCATGACAATTATCTAGATAATTATTTAATTAAAATAATATACACATATTAGTGAGAATGGTTCACATTATTCTCATTCTATCATTTCATTTCTCTCTCTTGTTCTTCCTCTCCCTCAAGCTCTCCCCTCTCATGTATTGAGAAACACTTGAGCTTGAGAAAAACCCTCTCTTGATAATCTCTACTCTCATCTAGGGTTCAAGAACTAGCACTTCTTGCACCATAGTTACTTATAGCTTGGAGTTGAAGCCAAAGGTTGAGGCTTTCGGGTGGATCTTTCTTTGACGGGAGAAGACGAGAAGGTGACCTCCTTCCACTACTCCAAGGAGCAAGGAGAGAAGGACATAAAGCCCAAGGTATAACCTTTCTAGCACTTAGCTAGTTTCTAGTTAGCTTTAGCAAGTTTTTGTTTAGCAAAGATCCTTCATAGTCTAGTCCATGTTGCCTAAGCTCATAAAAATCCGTTTTTATTCCGTTTTCCGCCTCCCCACAAGCACCGGGGTGGGCAACGTGGACTTACATTCTCGACGAGTCCTTTTCGGTGTACCCAGTTTCCACTAAGCACCCGTATACAATCTTTGATGTCAAACACCAATGGATGTTGGATCATCCATCACTTATCAAATGGGTCAAGAAACGTATACGCTAGTCTACTCCAGAATATCGATGGCCTGTCTCGATACACCCACAACTAGGAACAATTAAAGGATGAACTTATGGACTACCCTAGCCCCACTAATATGATCTGCATCATAATCTTGGTAGTCAAGTATACATCTTAAGGGCTTTATCAACATGTGAGAGAAAAGACCGTATCACAATACGAGTCTACATGTTAAGATAAAGAGTAACCATATAGCATACTATCATGTCGAGCAAGAAAGTCCTCTCTATATATGTCCAAGCATCTACTATAATATACAATCATGTACAATAATGGCCTCTAGGGCACACATACAACTAACAGTTACCACCCCTAGACTCGATATGCGACATATCTGACGAAGAGACCAGACTGTACGGTAAGTGTTACTTATAGGCTTCATGGAGAGTATGGAAATGCTTGCTTGTTGATATTCTAATCTCTCAATACCAGGGTAGCCATTACGTCCAACTAGTACCGCTGACGGTTTGTGGGTGACTGATGAGATCATCTCCTACTGTTAGCGTATTGATGAGTTTTTAGAGTCCCACAAAGAAGTTTTCAAGTTCAAGCGAAACGAAGTAAGCCACATATGCTGATATGTGCGGGGGCCTGATTAAATACGAGTATATGATACCGTATTCTAATCGAGTAGTTTTCTGATATCAGTCAGGTTATATGACTGATATAACCGGATTATCGAATCAAGTTTTGATTTGATAATGTGATATACAGATAAATGATATTAGTCGGTTATATGTGATATAACCGGAATATTAAATTAAATTTTGATTTAATAATATGATATATTATATTTGATATAATTATATCTTAACTAATATTATTGCTCACTAATTATTTGCTTATCTTAATATATATATATATATATATATTTGATATATGTATGTGTGTGGTGTGTGTATTATATATATATAGCATGGTTGCATTTCTATTTTCTGGAAAATAGAAAATGAGGTGGAAAATGAAGAGGGATGGGAAACCATGGCTTTATCTAATATTTTATCTCTTTTGACTTACTATTGAAGCATGGCTCTATATTTTTATGTGTGGATATTGGATGCTTCAATGAGTGAGGGTTTTTAGAAGATCCATTCTTCTCTCATTCTAACACTTAGAGTTTTTTTCACTTAAGCTCTCTAGCTCTCTTCTTCATCTTCATCTTCATGTTTCAAGTCACAACCCCTCACATGTGATGTGAACCATGGGGTTTGAATAAAATCTAGTGAGCTAAAGAAAACCCCTAGTCTACCATCTTATACTTGATTAGCAATAAAGTATAGCGTGTTTCCTTCTCTAAAACGTTTAGTGAAGAGATGGATTGGATTGCGGAGCTTTGGGTGGATCATCTTCGGTACGAAGGTTTTCGAAGCAAGCTCGATCCAAAGTGGAGTCGCGTGGACTACAACCCGGAGCTTTAGAAGAGAAGGACACAATCATCAAATGTTGTAGCCTCCTTGCCTTCTATTAGTTTTGTGATATCATCATAAGAAACCCTAATTATTCTAGTTAAGATCTTGGTTAGTATTCGTTAACACCCGAAATTTTTAAAATTGCATGTGTGATGCCTGTTTAAACCCCGTCGCGGCGCTAGCAAACACTTTCAGAGTTATACCGATATTTGATTCTAAAAAATTTGAAAACTACAATTCTTCTTAAGAATCACTTGTTCATATGTATATACCTTGCTTGTTAATCATTAACTAATATTTAGAAACAAATTTCACTTTAAAATTCCATGTTAAATAATTTTAATTAAGCTTTTACATTTAAATACCATGAAGTTTACATATGTTATCTTTTAATAGTTTTGTTTAGATTACCTTTAAAAAATCTTCACGAGGTAATGACCTACCTCTTACATACACACATCTTGATATAGCACGATTCTCTTAAAACAATACTTTTGTGGCAAATACGATATTTCACTATAATACCATGAACTATATAAAAACCCGTTTTCTTGTAAATAGTAATATTTAATTCTTTGCGGTTATACCTTTACAACCCATTTTGGGGAACCCGCTATTAGATAGTGCAGATTATCACAGGTCCTCAGGCTAGTAGAGCGAGTGTAGACCTCCTCACGGAGCATACGATCTCGAAAGAATTTTAATACAATTTTTAAGAAAAACAAGATTTTCTACTTAAAAAATAAAATTAATTTTTAATAATTATATAAATATTATGAAACCATATATTTTTAATATATAACACAAATTCCATGTTTTCTAAACAAAACCAAAGAATGACAAGTTTCACCAAAATACCATCAAGAATCAATACAAGTCAATCTTTACACTTAAATACTTTGAAATATTCAAGCTATATAATATTCACTAATATATCTCATTCTTGAAAATCCACAACTATGAAAACCCTAAAGAATATAAATAATTTACTCGAGATTTATTTTGAAAGTATAAAATATATTTTTCATAAAACTCCCTCGAGTTATATTAAATTTTATTAAGGACCTTAGTAAATATGGGTTTAAGTAGGATCTCTTGAGGCTCACAGAGCCAGAGAAAGTGAGTGCTTGCCTATTTAAGGTAGAATAACTTAACAAGAGTTATCAATGGTAATTTTCTTGGAAAAAGACACAAATCATGTCGTACATATGCAACAGTTACCGATGACACCAAAACCTAATTCAGGATCCAAATCTATTTAAGTGTCTGACTCAATCTGAGTCTCAGTCTAATCTGAATCCAATCCAAACATGAATACAAATATAACTCCAATTCAACATGAATCCAAAATACCAAACATGAACACTTGAACCTGAACATGAATAACCAGAACAATATCAACATGACTTGACTTGACCGAACCATGGCTATATCTTGACTTGTTTATATGACTAATTGATATATCCTGAACCTGACTACATGAACAACTTAAATATGGTCTTGGAAAGTCTGATAACTACAAATCAATACAAAATACATTACGGGATTTTTAACTGGGTAGATTGGTACGGAATGTGTTAAAAGTGGCATGATGATGGTCACTAAAAGACACCTACATGAACATCCTGTGTCGTTGTCCCATGGGTTTTGACAGGGCCTCGTACCTACATGTTATCATAGTCCACGGGATAGTTGGACTCCTCTCGTATACACTGATACATTCTGTACCAAGCTACAAATAACTACATTAGAACAACAAACATATACTTGAACCTCTGTACTAGTTCTATTCACTTTACTTATCTATTACATTCTATCTTTTGGGACTTACCGAGCGCTAGTTCGCTGGTGACATTCATGTCTCTTCTTTCTTTGGAATGTTCATCAGGAGGACCCGACTCTGAGGAGAACGAGTCCACCCATGATGATTTGGAGCAGTTCACAGAGGAGCCAGAGTTCTAGGCTTTTACTTGTACTTATTTTCTTTTCAGTTCATATGCCACAGTTTAGGCATCACTTTCTATTATTGTACTTTTCTTTTCAGTTGTATGTAAAGAATGGATATTAATAAAAAGTTGTTGTTATATTACATCTCTTGTTATTCATGTGTTTTTCATTTATATTGCTTATTTACGCTTAGCGTGTTTACTTCTGAGTAAATACGTCGCGGCCCGCCACGTTTCCTTCCCCGTACACTGGGAAGCGGGGTGTGACAATAAATTTAGGAACTGAAGAAGTTCCTCGACCCACTTCGTCAGTGAGCTGCTTTCGGATGAGCAAGTGGCTGGTCTAAAGATAGTACTCATGAAGTACAAAGATTGCTTCACGTGGAATTACTCCGAGATGTCAAGTCTCGATCCAGATGTAACGGTTCACAAACTATCCATATTGCCGGGAATAAATCCTGACAAACAAGCTTCGAGGAGAATGCGTCTCGAACTAGAAATGAGTGTCAGCGCTGAAGTTAAGAAGCTTGTAGATTCCGGTTTCATCCAGGAAGTCCAATAACCCGACTGGATCACCAATATTAACCCCGTGATGAAGAAGAACATGACCGTCCGAAGCTGTATGGACTTTCGAGACCTCAACAAGGCGTGTCCGAAAGATGACTTCCCCGTACCGATCACCGAACTAATGATCGAAAACACCTCTACTCATGAGGTCTTCTCCTTCAAGGACGGATCATCAGGATACAATCAGATAATGATTCTTCCTGAAGATTAGAAGCATAAGGGCTTCAGCACACCCTTAGGCATATACCGTTACAAAGTTATTCCCTTCAGACTAAAGAATGCTGGGGCGAAAAAGTAATGTCCAAGATATTCGAAGACATGATACATGATATCGTTGAATGTTACATCGATGATTTAGTGGTCAAGAGCATGTCGTAGGAAGAGCACTTAGAGCATCTAAGGACAGTCTTCAAGCATCTTCAAAAATTCAACCTGAAGATGAATCTGCTGAAATGCGCTTTCGGAGTCTCCTTAGGAAATTTTCTTGGTTTCGCAACCGAAGGATCGAAATCGACCCTTCCAAGATCAGGGCAATTATGGAAATTCCCCTTTCAAGGAAAGCCCGCCTATATCCGATGGTTCATCGCCTACCTCTCTAGGAAGTGCCTTCCATACATCCATCTAATGAAGAAAGAGACTCCATTTATATGGGGACCAGAAATGTCAACAAGCGCTTAAAGAGATCAAGCAATATTTGCAGAATCCACCGATCTTAGCCGCTCCGGTTAAGAGAAAGCCCCTCATTTTCTATACAACCGCCCTTGAAGGTCTCTAGGCAGGCTGCGGGTATAAGAGAACGACCAAGGAAAGGAGAGGGTTCTATACTATCTATGTCAAGTCCTGCTAGAAGCAGAAAGCAATTACTCTCCTGTCGAAAAGCATTGCATGGCATTGATCTTTTCCGTCACAAAGCTCAGAAATTACACCTTGGCACATGTTCATCTCATATCGAAGGCGGATCCCTTTGAGTATCTCATCTATAAAGCCATGCTGACAGGAAAGATCACTAAATAGACGCTTCTGTTGATAGAGTTCACGATTATTTATCGCCCCCTCAATGCGGTAAAAGGGAAGGCCATCGCTGACTTCCTCGTGGAGCATCCGATTTTGGCCGAATCCCCATTAAATAGCAAGTTGCCGGATGAATATGCTTTCAACACAAGTGAAGAAATAGAAGAAATCGGAAAGTACCGTTGGGAACTATACTTCGACGGGTCATCTTCAATGAAGGCATGGAAGAGGAACACCCTGATAATCAAAGCCGTGGTAGGACCTATCTTTATACTCCATAACATGGGATACTTCGATATGCCTTCTCATTGACAGAACCAAGAACCAACAACGAAACTGAATATGAAGCTCTCATTGCCAGTATCGAAATCACAATCGATATGTGCATCAAGAATCTTATCATATACGGAGACTGGCAGTTAGTCGTCAATTAAGTGAACGTGACTACAATACATGCAAGCTCGAGCTAATAAGGTATAACAAAATGTTACATCAACTACTGACATAAATTCCCTTTTGTGTACTGGAAGGTGTGTCGCGAGCGGAAAACAGCAAAGCAGACGCATTAGCAAAACTTACCAAAGAAATGGCTGATGAAAATCTTAATGATGTAAGGATCGGTGTTCGAAGCCGCAAGATCCTATCGCCAGCCGAATTTTCTTCGGTGCTTCCTGTAGAGATGCCCGAAGAAGAAGAAGAAATAGATGGAAAGAAGGTTCTCTAAGCCTAAAAAGAAGAAAGAGATGAATATTGGAGGCAAGTCTTTATAGACTACTTCAAGTCCCAACGGATGGCTGAAGATGCATCGCAAAGGCACCAGATCATCAAACGAGCCTTACCTTTCGCCTTAACCGATGGAACTTTATACAAAAGGTCCTTTGATCATATATGGCTGAGGTGTTTAGGCTTGAAGGAAGCCAAAAAGTTTGTCCAAGAAATTCACGACGGTCTTTGTGGGTACCATCAAGTCGGTCCTAAGATGAAATTGAAAATCAAAAGGATGGGTTACTACTGGCCTACGATGATTCAAGATTGCATCGAGTATGCGAAGTGGTGCCATTCATGCCAAATACACGAGGACTTTATACATCAACACCCCAATCCGCTGCACCCGACCGTATCTAGTTGGTCGTTCGAAATGTAGGGGGCATATATCATCAGCCCTATTGAACCGGCGTCATCAAGAGGGCATCGATTCATCTTCGTGACAACCTAATTCTCCAAATAGGAAAAGGTGATACCGCTTAGAAAAGTGAAAACAGAGAATATCCTCCACTTCTTCAAAACTCATGTGATATACCGGTTCAGAGTTCCACAGCGTATAATCTCGGACAACGGACCAGCATATAGAAGCAACAAAATAAGCTGCTTCGCCAAGCAACACAATATAGACTGGAGATATTCCTTTGTTTATAACCCTCGACCCAACGATCTAACTGAAACCTTCAACAAGACGTTGATAAAGCTCATAAAAAGGATCGTGTCCAAGAATAAGAAGGACTGGCATGAAAGGCTGCATGAAGCTTTTTGGGCATACCGAACGACATTCAAGATGGCCACAAAGACAACATCTTATTGTTGCGCCACGGCAGCGCCCCGGCCTCTTGCTCGAGGCCAAAATGCGGAATAAAAAATTTTCCTTACTCGGAAACCGGCGCTACCGCGGACAATGAAAACCCGGATCGTTTACCATTAACCTAAAGCTAGCAAACAAGAGATAGGGTGAGAAGTATACCGACTGATCCGAGTCCTCCGGTCTTCATCTCCATCGTCCCGATCTCCCGCGGAAAGTGTTGCCTCCACATCGTCGCCTCCTCGCCGGAAAGGGCACCACATCGCCTTCTTCTTTTACGGGCTCCCGCCTCAATACCGAGGCAACTCGCGCATGAAGCCGGCAACTCGACATGCTCAAGATGTGCTGTAGAATGTGTAGTGTAGAGGGTATGTCTCTTTGGGGTTTGTTGCCATGGTGATGGAGGAATCAAGAATAGAAAAATGCTGCTTGCATTTTTCTAGCAAGAAAATGAGATCATGGATGAAAATCTCAAGATGAAGCTCTCTTCTTCTTCTTCTCTCTTTCTTTTTTCTCTCATGAAAAAACTTATCATTTTCATCAAGTGAGAATGAGAATGGTGGAGGATAGATTATGAAGCATGAAGGGAGGTGAGTGTAGGGTAAAGCAAGTGGTGACCACATCAAGACATAATCATCATAAAACTCACATCAACTCTAATCCACTTCTTATCAAGAATCAAATCCTTTCTCATCAACAAAAAGCAAATGATAAGAAAGGTATCAAAAGATGCTTTCATAATAAATCATCTTACAAATAAAACCTCCACCAAAAGTAATTTGCAAAACTGCAAATTACCCCCTCCATCAGAAAAGTCCGGCCGGGAAAGAACAAAGGAAAACCGGCCGGAACGGAATGCAAACTGGCAACTCCAGAAAACTGGTCCCGTAATAAATTACAGGAAAACCCCATACTGTGCATACACACCCGCATCTGAATTCCGACCGGATACAAATGCAATGAGACAAAATCTACACTGTACTAAACTAGTACCGGCTTAAACCAAAGCCGGCTAGTAAAATCCGTTCGATCCTGATCCGTGCAATACCGCACGTATCTGATCGAACCCTGCCATATAACTATACGGCCACTAGTACAAAACTGTCCGATCCTGATCCGCGCAATACCGCACGTATCTGATCGGACCCTGCCATATCTCCATACGGCCTCTACAGCGTTTCGCCCGAATCTTGAGTAGCTGAAAGTGTGGTGGACTCTAAAGACTCGTCAATACTATGGCTGTGGATTTAACCACTAGCACGTCAGAGGTATTAGCCAATACGTGACGGGCTACCAGCTATTGACCAAAAGGGACGTCGATGAGGAAGCTCACCCCGACACCCAACTGAGCCTGTCAGTGACAATATCCGTACAGTCCGGTCCGTTCGTCTATGAGTATCGCATGGCGGGCCTAGGGGGTTGGTAAAAGTCAGACCCCCAAAAGCGGTACAAGTCGTGTCGGAGTGTAGCCCAGAACGCCCTGAGATACTACTGGAATACCTACCAGTAAATCTCCTGCCTCGGCCGAGGGCTTTGCGTAATGGCTCTCCTAGACACAGCGCGACCTCACCCCCAATACCGGGAGAGACGAACCCCTGAAGATCCGCTCACTGCCTCCATGTGGCTCGGGACTGTACCCAACTAAAACCTGTTTGCACGACTCCTTTGAGCCGTGGTAGGGTAGTAATCAAAGCACAGTGGGAACTCACACGAGACAAATGACGATCTTAGGTCGATGAACTAACCTGTACACATGTCACCTGGGAACTGCTATCTGACATCTGGTATAAGACCAACTAGCAGGTTCCCGGCGAGTCCTGTCCGGTGTACTCATAACCCAATGAGCACCTGTATACATCTTAGGTGAACCAACTGACACCAGTGGCTTGTGAGACCAGCCACCGCCCCTCGGCGGGGTCTCGACTGTATACACTAGTCTACTCTGGAGAATCGATGCCCTGTCTCGAAACTCCCACGACTAGGGACCTTTTAAGGATGTGCTTATAGACTACCAGCTCCCACGTATATGATCGCCATCATACTGCTGGTGGTCAAGCAAGAATCCTAGGGGCTCTATCAACGTGTAATAGCGACATGTCAGGTCACCTAAAGCAGTACACGATGATAAAGATAAACCATATAGCATACTATCATCTCGAGTAAGACTGTCCTACCGGGATAGGTCCTCCCTCAATCATTGCAATCACGTGTCTGTGATCCAATAATTGACTTTGAGGGCACTATCTCCAACAATCTCCCACTTGCACTCAAGGCTAATTATTGCGATGTCGCATACTCACAGCCCGTGTGATACCGAACACCCAACTCCTCTACCAGTCAGTCTCACAAAGCTCGTTTGCGAAACTATTGCGTTCGAGGAATAGCCTCAGTGAGTGGATCCGCTGTGATGTTTCTTTCTATGTCTCTCTATATCTCAAGTTCGCAGAGAAAGCCATCTCCCGAAATGAGCAATACCTGTCTTAGAATGTCTGGATGTCTGATGGGACCTAGCTCATAAATGAACTCCAAATCCAAACTTCTTAGACTGTATCGTCAACTGAACTTAATCAGTATCCTGCGCCAGGCCACCCGCAGTATTGCCTTGGACCACCTGTCCAAAATACTGCCCCTCGTCAGAAGAAAAACTATAACTCTGACAACCTCCTTGTCGTCCATGTCACCTTGGAAGCCTGGAATGATAACTGTCTCCCTAATGAGGCTGTGTTTATCATATCCCTAGAACATCCACTTATGTTCTAAGACTGCTTCCGACTGTTTCTCCAGGATTGGATCAATATCAACTTATTGCATCTAGTGCAAGAACAACATCTGGTGTGGTACTCGACATCTCATGATTGACTCAATTGCCTAAGCAAGTGATCTGCCAATCATGAGTATCCCTCTCCCCTTTAGTCTATAAGACACCTTTAGAGAGGGTGACTCCATCAACTGCAGGTGCACTACCGTGTCAGGAGTCGTCCATTCTAAATACTCATAGAATGCTGTGAAGGTACCCAGATTGGGAAACCACCCAAATCTAGATCCAAAACCATAGATCTAGTAACCAGTATGTCTGATATAATATCCAAGTCCCTTGTGGAGAAACCACTGTGTGACGACCAAAGTATAACCGATCGTAGTATAGGAGTATCTTTTCCTATTCTGTGTATGTCATCCAAATACCAGGACATCACACTCTACTACCTTCTCAACAGATCCATCCCCTATTCTGATGAAGTCAGAAATAGATGATCTATCTCCGCTACATCTGCTTTGGTCTATAAATAGACATAAGCCTGATGTCCACCAATGCTTCCGCTGCTCCCACTGACTACGACAACCCTCTGGCAGAGTCATATAGACGTGCACTTCTAAAGCTAGTTTAGAACGACGCTATACTCATCCTCCTGCCGGGTCTCGCAGCCTGGAACAACAACAATGGCAAGTGTGGGTAAACAAGAACTTCCCTGTCACCGTCCTTGAGGCTACCGGAGTACCTCTCGGGTGCCTGAAGTTACCCACCGTATCTGCGGAGTGGCCAATGGAATGTCAAATCAGATTGAATCTTTAGGTTCCTTATCAAATCTTCGGTAATCGTTTGTGGTTCTGGAATCACTTCCAGTTCTACCATACTCCCACTACTGTTTTTGAAAAATCCATTTCTTTTAAAATTTGGCGAGTATAGAACAATATTGCTATTGTTCATCCAGATGGTAGAAAGTCAACACTCGTCATAGCCTGGGTCAACCCACAAACAGCCATTACAGAAACGTGCCTTGAGTTGTCCAGTGTCTGGTTTTAAGCATAAGCCGGACAACTCCCCGTACCTTAACAATGTCAAGATATGAACTGTTCTATATCCAATATAGAAACAGAGGCACTGATTTAATTTAACCAGATTCAAATCATGCAACTGTCACCAGTGCATGTCAACTAAATGGAAAGAGGCCGATCAGCGTTACTCAACTTAGGAATGTTTCCAATTATGAGTAACCTGAAAGAGAAGCTAGTTCTCTTAATCATTACTATCAACTGAACACCATACACAAGTATCTACATCTTCGATCACTTTGAAGAATCCCGATACTTGCTATACCTGGTTCTCTACTCTATTCAAATACCTATAACTCCTCAAAACTTAGACCCTGTGTTTCCACGAAACACATGTCTAAGAACTAGAGAAGTTAAAAGTAAACAGAATATAGTATGAGGACCAACCCCTTTGTCCTAATGGACACTGGACAACATACAATACTCTGTAGAAGTCCGCTGAGTCTAACAACTCTTTCACTGTGTGTCGTAGGTTGAAAACTGTACTTATGGTTAAGAAGAATTACACCGCTGTTTATTGCTCCTTACCTAACCATCCACTGATATTGGTAAATGTCATCGACATAATATCAAAAGGTATATCTCACTCTATGAAAATAGACGTACAGATATATCAATTTGAAATTGCTGCACAACCGCGGATATTCAAAACCAAATAATTGCCGACCGGCAAACAACCCAGGTGACTTCCTCAAATATCACCGATTACAACGAATCCCGATATAATGAGGATGATCACCCAATTCCCAATAACTTACTCCCACTCATCATCTTGTAAAAACATACAGATGTGAGAATCATACCTGGTAAATACATACCCTGGAGTAAGTGTCTAATCGGGAAATCAGTTTTCCATTAACAGTACACAGCGAAACTGAAACATTGAAATGTTTCGTCGGGGTATCCTGGTATTCCTAGTAATGCCTCTTCCATCATCCAGATTCACAACTGTAACCGTATAATTCTTTGCCACTTCTCCAAATCCCTTTATATGTCTTTAGTCATTACCTTCTGTACACCCCATTAGGCCAAATGGTTTTCTTCCTTCCCTACCGTTCGGCACCAGCCTATGGTTTGGAAGAAGACTATCCAATAAGCATAAAAGGTGTACTGTCCTAATCCTAGGAACACTCGCAATGCGAGAGAAGGTGAAGATAAAAGACACCTGAATGTACTTTATTCCTATTTCTCCTGAACCAGAATCCATCCCCGAACTGGAACAAGTTCCTTTCGAGTTCGTATATAACCATATGATGGAGTATCCAATAAACTGTGGATCTTCGTAGTGATACGGAGTGTCCTGGAGAAATACAAAGGTGATTTAGGATTGGCGAATAAATACTCGGTTTGGTCGTGAATATCAGTCGCAATTTACTTTGCCCTCCTACTAATCCCTTGCTTTGTCTTAATCTTAATACCTTCTGCACACCATCGTTATGCTAATTGGTTTTCTTCATTCCCCACCGTTCGGCACCAACCTAAGGTTTGGAAGAAGATTATCCAATTTGCGTAATAGGTGTACTATCTCCTAAACCAAGGAGTACTCGCAATGAGAGAAGGTTAAAAGAAAAGACAACTGAATAATCCTATCCGTTTTCTCCAGAACCAGAAACCATCCTCGAAGTCCTTCGAGTTCGTATATAACCATACGATGGTTTTGTCCAATGGAAGTGGACGTTCGTAGTAATACGGGGTGTCCTGGAGAAAAGGGTAAAAGTAGGAGTGGCAATGAGGTCTGCAACTCTGACAATCCAAAAGCCAGTGTTAAGAAGGTTCGGTCAACTTGGTCACTGAGTCAAAGTCCAGGGTCGGGTCAATGGTCGCTGCCAGAGAGAGAGAAAAGAAACACTCAGCGTGCACTCTAACCTAGATCAGAATGGTTATCACTCTATCTAATCAGGAAACCTCCCACTGTACCTCAAATTCTCCTCCAAACCTGAAAGAAGAATTAGTCGGGATCACCCGAGGAGTAAACCAACTCATCAGTGGGAATCGGGATCCATCTATCATCGCATGATAACTTGACAGAATCCACTCAAGTCACCACACTCCAGAAGGTATGCGCATGCCTGGCAAGTTTCAGTTCTTTTGAAACTCCCGATGTGTGTTTTTACCCCTAGGACCCAAGTGACCTTGACAATGCCAACAAATCAAAGAGTCCTAGTCATGTTCTACCCGTCATTATCTTGATTGCATTAAACCCACCCGTACGAGTCCTTGACAATGCCAACAAGACCGTACGACTGTCCTAACCAATCCACTTATCCTTGTGACAGAAAAGCATTACATAGCTACCGAACACTACGCCACGGCAATGCACGACAAACGCAGCACGAATACTAAGTAACACTAATCTGAAATGACGGAGGGCTACGACTGGTTTTTGGCGAAAAACCTTTAACGTAATGAACTTGATATCGTTGAAGGAACTGGATAACCTTTTAGAAAATATAGTGACGAAAACCTTTACTAAAGAGGTCACTCCCGGTGAAGGGATCTCGGCTCTTTCCCCGTAGAATGAGGTGCAGGATATTCCAACTGAATACCACGATGCAAAGCAAAAGTAATCGGCTATAGTGAAGTTAATGCCCTGACGCAAACTTCTGTCCAAGGGGTCACTCCCGGTGAAGGGATCTCGGCCCTTGCCTCGTCGACTGAGGAGCAGGATATTCCAAATGAATACCACGATGCAAAACAAAAGTGAACGTCCTTGCAATAATAGCTTTTTGAAAAATGTTCCAACAACATCAGAATAGGTTTGTTTATCTTGCATTGATCCGAATCAACGCAGTCCCATCAATTAATCACACCACAAAGAACGAAAATATACTGACGTACGTATATGCCATCCGCATTCGCCACTGGGTCCCGTCATCACCCGTTAGGTTAGCTAACTAACGGCAGAGCGGGGACTGGACTAGCGCGGATGTAAAACATATACAACATCTACTAATATATATACCAATATATTATATTTCGCTCAAGGCGTGATAAAATGCAACATCACAGAAATGTACAGCATCACAGAACAATACAGATATCTGGAAGCCCCGGGTTTCACAGAGCCGCTGCTGAAACCCGACGTTCCCCTGGTCGTGTGGATAGCCTGTGCAATGAAATCCTAGACCCCTACGGGCGCGGCAAGTCACCCGCCAAAACCTGAAGCGAGGCGGCCCCTTTCAGCTCCGTGAATGGACCACCCAGCACTTCACTGAATCCGGTAACTTGGGCACCCCTCCTGGGTCAACCTGTACCCCCTACGAGTGCGGCGAATAGCCCGCCAATCCTAGAGCGAAGCCCCCTCCGTCTCAATGCCATGAGATGCGGGCCCGTTGCCCTCTAGTACCCGGTTATCCGTGCACTCCACCGCGGGGTAATCCTAGTACAGAAAGTAAAATATACATACACCGGGTACATCGACCGCAACCAGGTCGTGCCCTAAAAGAATAATACAAACAGGCAGTGACGGCAGTCCACAAGTCGGACGCTCGCCCCGCAATATCAAATGTACATAATACACCAAAACTGTACTAGCATTGCATCCAGGCTATCCCCCACGACCGATCCGCAACATCACAGCATAAACATAGAACATCAACGTGAAAGTCACGTTCGCAAATCCGTCTAACCGGGCTATAGCAGTTAGACCGGATTTACCGATCGAGTGACATTCCCGGTCGCAGATATAATGTAAATACTGTGAAAAATGTGTTTAAAATTTTCCGATTGACCAAAAATTAACAAGTGGGCCTCCAATCAAAACTGTAGCACACACAGAAAACCTGGGCCCAATTTTAACATTCCAAAACCCCTAATTTAAGTCCACAAGCCCACTGCAAAAAATTTATCACACGACCCCACATTCCTGCGGCGGAAGCGCGGCCAAAAGGGGGTTTTGGCCGCCCTTCCGCGGTCGTACGGAGGAGTCATGTCACCAAATTTTTGCAGTATTCTTAGAACTCCCTGCACATCATTCTGAGACGACCTGAAAAATTTTTAGACTCCAAAAAATTTCGACAGAAACTGATGTGCTAGAAAATACGGTTTTTGGAAATTTCGGTCGATCGGAAACGCAAACACATCAAACGAAGCTAGGTAAGGTTAATGGCGTGGCTCTGATACCATGTTGCGCCACGGCAGCGCCCCGGCCTCTTGCTCGAGGCCAAAATGCGGAATAAAAAATTTTCCTTACTCGGAAACCGGCGCTACCGCGGACAATGAAAACCCGGATCGTTTACCATTAACCTAAAGCTAGCAAACAAGAGATAGGGTGAGAAGTATACCGACTGATCCGAGTCCTCCGGTCTTCATCTCCATCGTCCCGATCTCCCGCGGAAAGTGTTGCCTCCACATCGTCGCCTCCTCGCCGGAAAGGGCACCACATCGCCTTCTTCTTTTACGGGCTCCCGCCTCAATACCGAGGCAACTCGCGCATGAAGCCGGCAACTCGACATGCTCAAGATGTGCTGTAGAATGTGTATTGTAGAGGGTATGTCTCTTTGGGGTTTGTTGCCATGGTGATGGAGGAATCAAGAATAGAAAAATGCTGCTTGCATTTTTCTAGCAAGAAAATGAGATCATGGATGAAAATCTCAAGATGAAGCTCTCTTCTTCTTCTTCTCTCTTTCTTTTTTCTCTCATGAAAAAACTTATCATTTTCATCAAGTGAGAATGAGAATGGTGGAGGATAGATTATGAAGCATGAAGGGAGGTGAGTGTAGGGTAAAGCAAGTGGTGACCACATCAAGACATAATCATCATAAAACTCACATCAACTCTAATCCACTTCTTATCAAGAATCAAATCCTTTCTCATCAACAAAAAGCAAATGATAAGAAAGGTATCAAAAGATGCTTTCATAATAAATCATCTTACAAATAAAACCTCCACCAAAAGTAATTTGCAAAACTGCAAATTACCCCCTCCATCAGAAAAGTCCGGCCGGGAAAGAACAAAGGAAAACCGGCCGGAACGGAATGCAAACTGGCAACTCCAGAAAACTGGTCCCGTAATAAATTACAGGAAAACCCCATACTGTGCATACACACCCGCATCTGAATTCCGACCGGATACAAATGCAATGAGACAAAATCTACACTGTACTAAACTAGTACCGGCTTAAACCAAAGCCGGCTAGTAAAATCCGTTCGATCCTGATCCGTGCAATACCGCACGTATCTGATCGAACCCTGCCATATAACTATACGGCCACTAGTACAAAACTGTCCGATCCTGATCCGCGCAATACCGCACGTATCTGATCGGACCCTGCCATATCTCCATACGGCCTCTACAGCGTTTCGCCCGAATCTTGAGTAGCTGAAAGTGTGGTGGACTCTAAAGACTCGTCAATACTATGGCTGTGGATTTAACCACTAGCACGTCAGAGGTATTAGCCAATACGTGACGGGCTACCAGCTATTGACCAAAAGGGACGTCGATGAGGAAGCTCACCCAGACACCCAACTGAGCCTGTCAGTGACAATATCCGTACAGTCCGGTCCGTTCGTCTATGAGTATCGCATGGCGGGCCTAGGGGGTTGGTAAAAGTCAGACCCCCAAAAGCGGTACAAGTCGTGTCGGAGTGTAGCCCAGAACGCCCTGAGATACTACTGGAATACCTACCAGTAAATCTCCTGCCTCGGCCGAGGGCTTTGCGTAATGGCTCTCCTAGACACAGCGCGACCTCACCCCCAATACCGGGAGAGACGAACCCCTGAAGATCCGCTCACTGCCTCCATGTGGCTCGGGACTGTACCCAACTAAAACCTGTTTGCACGACTCCTTTGAGCCGTGGTAGGGTAGTAATCAAAGCACAGTGGGAACTCACACGAGACAAATGACGATCTTAGGTCGATGAACTAACCTGTACACATGTCACCTGGGAACTGCTATCTGACATCTGGTATAAGACCAACTAGCAGGTTCCCGGCGAGTCCTGTCCGGTGTACTCATAACCCAATGAGCACCTGTATACATCTTAGGTGAACCAACTGACACCAGTGGCTTGTGAGACCGGCCACCGCCCCTCGGCGGGGTCTCGATTGTTTACACTAGTCTACTCTGGAGAATCGATGCCCTGTCTCGAAACTCCCACGACTAGGGACCTTTTAAGGATGTGCTTGTAGACTACCAGCTCCCACGTATATGATCGCCATCATACTGCTGGTGGTCAAGCAAGAATCCTAGGGGCTCTATCAACGTGTAATAGCGACATGTCAGGTCACCTAAAGCAGTACACGATGATAAAGATAAACCAGATAGCATACTATCATCTCGAGTAAGACTGTCCTACCGGGATAGGTCCTCCCTCAATCATTGCAATCACGTGCCTGTGATCCAATAATTGACTCTAAGGGCACTATCTCCAACACTTATGCCTTGGTGTTTGGAGCCGAAGCAGTGCTCCCGCTGGAGATAGAACTTCCCTCACTAAGGATGGAAGTTGACCATGAGCTTACGGATGAAGATAACACTTTCCTCCGACTCGAAAAACTTGATGCACTTGACGAGACCTTTTTCGCAGCGCAGCAAAGCCTGGAAGTCTATCGAATGAGGATGACCCAAGCATATGAAATATTGACCATACTAAGGACATTCTGCTAAAGCGAATTCATACTGGTTGTCAAAACACCCATGATCCTTAAACGCGAAAACGCGGGAAGTTCGAGGCGAATTATGAGGGCCCGTATGTTATAGAGGAAGACTACCATGAAGGAGCTTACCAACTCATGGATATGCACGGAGAAAGAATATATTGACCAATAAACGGTCGATTTCTCAAGAAGTATTATGTTTGAAGGGTTGCGACTTAGGTCAATGATAAATGACGATGCTTATGTCTACTCATTATCTTCCTAAACCGTAACTCTAAGAGCTAACCACTTCGCTCCAAACACGGGGATGATGGATCATAACGTCCCTAAACTAATGTTAGACCACAATGTCCCTAAACTAATATTTGTTTCCCTATGGATAGTCTCCAAATTGACTACCGTATACAATCCATGGGCACAAATAATCCATATCTTCACCAAGTTCCACTGGCAAGGTCATACACCGAGTTCCTATCGGCAACATAGCTACCCCAGCAATGAAGTCACCCTCAATTCCTATCGGCAAACAGTTGGGTCACCTGTGGCGAAACTACTTCTGAGAATCCTGCCGACAAACGATGTTAAACCATCATCTACAGAGCTTCATAAAAAAAGTCCATAAGCAAAACAGGTGCGGATGAAAACCTGAAAGGGCTCCATGAGTAAAAACAACAGGACTACCGGCGAGCTTGTGAAAACCCGAAAGGGCGCAAACTCATTAAAAAAATACACTTGCAAAGTCCTCGCGGCTTGCAAGGAGAACACTTAAGTGAGATTGTTACGACTGACAAAGGTGAAAGACACTTGGAAATCCCGACGATTTCTAAATAGAATATACACTTATGAGATCTTCTCGACTCATAAGGAGAAAACACCTCTTTATAAGACTCTCACGGCTCATAGAATTCAAAAGGTTTAGATTACAGGGATCTAAACATCTTCCTAAGCCATCATATACCCCTCTAAGATAGCCCTATAGATAGTTCGATCTCAACTCTTGTATACAATCCATGAGCATAAATAAACATAAACAAACCCAAGTTCCACATAGTAGACGACACTTGTAAGTCATCTCGACTTGTAAGAAGAAAGTACTCTTGTAAGATCCTTATGATTTACAAGATTCACTTAGGAGTCCTCATGATTCCTAGGGAGAAAATGCACCTATGAGATCCTCTCGACAAATAGGGAGAAGATAACTTTATGAGACCTTCACGGCTTATAAACATTGAAAAGCCTTAATTAACGGGATCCTAACCCCATCTTCTAAGCCACCTTTGTCAAAATAGGCAAAGGAAAATGATGGATCGCTCCTGGCAATATCCCAGTTGTAGCAATACTCATGCCAAAATGAGTATCAGACTCAGAAAATGCATATAAAATAGCTGAAATGATAGGGCAACCCAAAATAAAAAGCAGCGAGTAAAAAAGAAAAAAATGGCCAAAATGATTGGGCATCACGAATAAATATCCGAAATGATTAGGCAATCACGACTTTCACGACAAGAAAAGATGAAATGATACAACATCACGGAGAATAAAAATAAAAAAATAAAAATGATAAAATAATTTTTCTCCCAGCGGGTGGTTCGAATCTCGACTTCTGTAGGCAGTGCATGGACGTCCGAATCACTCCATGAAGTACGATTACGACGTCATCAAGGACCCAAGGGTCGAAATAAAACGAAGTGATGGCATATTCCTAACTTCGGGTCTTGATAGCAATACATGCAAAGCCTAGAGACCATTAGATGTTAACCAACCTCGGACGGATGCGGATCTGACTTCCTTAGGACTCCTTAAAGAAGGGAGTCTGACCTTAAGATAAAGCGCTACGGTATCGCCTAACACTGAACCGTCTGACGGAAATACGGACGCATTGGCCTAGGAAGGTTACTTGAGACGTTGTATCCTGCAGTGGTAGAGTTGGATGATACACCAAGTATGCATCTACTCGAACCAGCGACCCGAGTGGATATGGATCGAGAAGAAACCTACTGACATAATAGTGCGGTGGACTAAATCCAGCACCACAAACCTAACGAACGCCTATATCGATAGGGGTTATGCATGTTTGACGCTCCGGAACGAGTGAATAAACTAATTTAAGTCATTTCAGCACAAAAAGAAAAGAGAAATCCAGATATAAAAGGAAAAGATGCTTTTCATTCATACTTCAGAAAGAGGAACTACATACTGTCAGCTGAGGACGACTATAAAGAAAACAAAGGACAAAATTAAAAGTAAGTGCAACTACATCATTCATAAGCTATAGTGGCAAAATGCTAAAATCGGGACATGGGTTCTCGAACTTAAAAGCAAGTTTGAGCAAAGCATTTTCAGCTTCAGCGACCATCTTGTCAGGCATCTTCTCTTGGATGCAAGCTTCGAGATCACTGCTGATATCCCCCATCCTCTGATACGAGAATATTATTGCTTTCTGTTGGAAGACGTGATGCAAGATAGTGATGAGATCATCTCTCCGTTTCTTCGAGATCGGGTCCATCAGATATACTAAATGCACCTTGTCTTCAGCATCATCGAGTCCATAGAGCAGAATAGACTTAAAAAGCCTAGGTAAAACTTCTTAGATTGATCCAGTGACAATCTTCAAAAGGGAAGAGCGGCGAAAGATTAATCGACCATTATGATCATGGAAGCGGTGTATCACATCAGCGCATTAAGCGGCAGTATACTCTTGACCTTGAAGGCGACCTAAAATGCGAATCTCATCGTAGGAGACAATTTCCTCAATGTCATAAAAACGATCAGCCATGGTACCTAAAAGGAAACCAGATAGAAAGTTAGCAAAATGTGCCGGAGTTATTAACTCTAAATCTAGCGGCCCTCACAAAATTAAAATGGAAGCTCATTAATAATGAAGCATGTGCACATTGAGAGAATCAAAAAGGATTCTCATTAAATGAGCATTTTGTGTTAAACTCCTAAGGTCCCAAAAAGTGGGTCCTTTAATAACAAAAAATTCAAATCTATGTAATACGGATTAAAACCCTAAAAACCTTTAAAAAGTAATAACATTCAAGAACAGTAAAAGGAAATTTAAATGGAATTAAATTCTTAAAAAAGGAAACTGCTCAAAAAATCAAATCAGAGTTAAGCTCTGTAAATGAGAAGATGATGATGGAATTAAATCCCATAGTTCCCACTTGGGAATCTTATGGGTTAAGCATCAAAACAATGAAATTAAATTCCAAAAATCCCCAAGAACATGAAATGTCAAGATTGACAACGGGGTAAAATCCCTAAAAAGAAAATCGGAGTTAAAATCCAAAAAATGTCCATCGATTAAGATCTTGGATCAAAACATTAAGATATGTAATCTACATTAAAAAATGTTTTTTAGGATCTCTAAAAGGGTGATGATTATGTCCAACATCAAGAGCTAAGCTCTATTAAATATGTTAACAGATTTAAAATCCGAAATCCTAAAAAAGGGGATAATGTCCAAAATATGTTTAGAGCTAAGCTCTTTCCATGATCCTTACCAAAAATTGGGCAGAGTCGGCCTTGTTCAAAAGGATTTTGAAGGCAGAGAACTAAGATCTGAAGGAGAATTAAATTTTCAAAAGAAAAGGAAAAAAACAAAGAAGATGAAGAAACAGTGGTCAATTCAGAGCTAAAGGCTCCATTTATAATGGGATGAAGGATCGGCTCGACTCCCCCATTTCCTTAGGTGATCCGATGGCTATAAGGATGGCACCGTTGCACTCACATGTAAGGTACGTAAGAGCAACGGTAGGGGTATTTGTTCCTTTATAAAAAAAAGTTGAAGGGTAGCCCCCACGTATTAAACACGTGAGTACTTACATGCAAACCATGTGAGTACCGGGATCAGATAGGATTAAATCCCATGACATCCCCCACGTGTTAGATACGTGATCACTCATATGCAAAGAATGTGAATACTGGCTTCAGATAGGATTAAATCTTATAAAAAACCCCACGTGTTAAACACATGAGCGCTTATATGCAAAGCATGTGAGTACTGGCTTCAGACAGGATTAAATCCTATAAAAGTACCCACGTGTTAAACACGTGAGGTTTCAAGTGCAAAGCATGTAAGCACCCTGGCCATAATTATATGGTAGCGTCCATGTGAAAGATATGTGAGCGTCGTTGCCATATATGTATATAGCAGTACCACGTGATATCCACATGAGAGCATCATCTTGAAGCGCCGGCTTCTGATAGAATTAAATTCTATATGATAGAATTAAATTCTATTTGGGAAATATTTTCCCTGATGACACGCCCCTCTTTCTAATATACTCAAATATGGGAACGTAACAAAGCCAACCATGCTACCTATAGGAGGGAAATATCATTCCATAGTTATATTACGGCTGTCGATCAGTAATCAAGAGCAACGTAATCATAAATATATCTATCACATGTCCAATAGCCTCAAGAAATATTAACAAGAAACAATAGCGGAAGCAATAACAATCCGAAGAAATAAAGGAAATAATAATTGATAGTTGTCCCTTATGAGATTACAATGATAAAACCGACAAGTTCAATACTAGAAAGGAACCTAAAGCATCAATAAAACTAAATCAGTGAACTGCTCTTCATTGCTCGACAATCCTATCGAAATACTCACGATCCTCCTGTGCTAAAAGTCGAAGGATCTGGGCCATGGAAACCTAGACGTCAGTGCGTCATAAATATCATAATAATAATAATAATAATAATAATAATAATAATAATAATATGAATAAAAGGTGATATAGTATGCCATGTGCAAGAACAGGATGTTATGAGTATAAACAATAAGCGATAACATTATATGTGATGCAACAAGCAAGATATCAGTATCAACCATATCATGTGTATCCTAAGTATTCATGTCTCTATGTTATTTATCCTAAAGTTATTTGAAACCAATCAATGTAATTCTCGATGTAACTCAATAGTATCCCGTACGTTCCCGGGACCACGGTCATGATTCTCGGGGCTAAATCCGAGACATGCTGCAAGGCAGTAAAACAATATCATGTATAGATGAATGATGTCAGCATCATCATTCAAGAACCCGAAACTTGTATCGACTGATGAGTCTCTAGCAATCAATAGCTATCGAGTTACAAGTCGGGTTTCGTTCTTGATTTCTCCCTTATCCCCGGGTTTTCATGTTCATGTCAAATTTAGGAGTAGTATCTACCTAATGCCAACACAGGAACGGGAATGTACATGTTACATCCATCAGGAAAATAGGTCTGGTCAATCAAATCTATAATAGGATTGTTGGCATTAGTAAACATTACATGGCAAGTATGTACTGGCATGATAATGATAACAGTACAGTAACAAAACATGATGGCAGTGATATATATCATAAATCGGTATACAAGCATGTCAGGAATAACATAATCATATCATATACAAGATCAAGATAATAGCATTAATAAGGATAGAATATTCAATCCGATTAATAACAATAAAAGTGATGTTGATTAACCATGCATAAGAAACTTCCATTCAGAAATTAAGCGTCACCCTGATTTGTAAAATAGCTTAAAAATAAAAAACGTCCTCTAAAAGGGACGTGTCATATACAGAAACAAATCTAATTCAATAAGATTTTCATTTTTATAAGTTAAAGTATCTCAGATTATTTTTCCAAAAAGTTATGAACGTTCAAAGTTGAAAATTTGCTGCTGAAATTTTCCTCGATAACAGTTCATAGGTACATTCAATTGCAGCATACGTTATTTAAATTTTTTATTTTGCAAATAAATCTTTCACCAGGTTTCAGTATTCTGAGTTGGCTTCGTAACGAACTAAAGAAAATGTGCTAATGATTTTTTTATGATATATAATGAATTTTATAAGGTAAGGTATACAGTAAATTCCAGATTTGTCATATCCGCTTAGCGACGATGTTTCATGTGTAAACTATAATATTTTCAAACTATATTTTGCAACAATGATTATTACATCTCATATAAACTAATGATCATAATATAAGTTTCAACAAGGGTTTCAATATTATGTACATTATTTCCCAAAAAGATTTGGGCTTAGTTTCAGGTTGCAACAGTTAGCAAAACGGGTTATATATATATATATATATATATATATATATATATTCAAATATTAAACTGTAGGCAATGTTAGTTAACAATTTGCAACAATCAATACCTATCAAAATAACATTATTAATTAAGCATGATTATTCTCTTAAGCATGTGCTAATTTTAACCATTATTGATAAATAATATTACGACGACTGTAATTGTCATCGTAGCTAGCATGTACGAGTAGTTGGGGCCCCAAAGGACTAAGTTCATTATCCTTATCCTAACGCACGAGTAAGCAAACGTTGTGTGTGTAAGTCCACGTTGCCCACCCCGGTGCTTGCGGGAAGGCGGAAAACGGAATAAAAATCAAATTTTTATCACTTTAGGCAACATGGACTAGACAAAGAAGGAACTTTGCTAAACAAAAACAAGCTAAAGCTAACTAGAAACTAGCTAAAGGTTAGAATGGTTATACCTAGGGCTTTATGTTCTTCTCTCCTTGCTCCTTAGAGTAGTAGAAAGGGATCACTTTTCTCGTCTTCTCACGTCGAAGAAGGATCCACCCGAAAGCCTCAACCTTTGGCTTCAACTCCAAGTTAGAAGTAACTAGGGTGCTAGAAGTGCTAATCCTAGAACCGTAGATGAGAGTAGAGATTATCAAGAAGAGGTTTTTCTCAAGCTGAAGTATTTCTCAACACATGAGAGGGGAGAGCTTGAGGGAGAGGAAGAACAAGAGAGAGAAAGTGAATGATAGAATGAGAGAATAAAAAACCTTTCTCACATATATGTGTGAATTATTATAAATTGATAATTAGCTAGATAATTGTCATGGTTAATCAAGACATGACCATTATCATTTCATATTC
This sequence comes from Agapanthus africanus, assembly GCA_030015575.1. Taxonomy (NCBI): domain Eukaryota; kingdom Viridiplantae; phylum Streptophyta; class Magnoliopsida; order Asparagales; family Amaryllidaceae; genus Agapanthus; species Agapanthus africanus. Next base: position 77,314,718 of record JASDDO010000031.1, read on the forward strand.
AATGCTAATTGTAAGGATCAAAGAGCATCTTTTATATGGAATGATGATGGTCAACATGTCAACTAAGGTCAACAAGTCAAGATAGTCAAATGGTCAACAACCATAACCATGCACAATTATATTAAACTAATATCAATTAACCATAATACACACATAAGCATTAGGTTAATAAAATAACAATGGTCATTAACCCTAATCAAAGTCCTCTCCCTCTGTCTCAAGCAACTGTGCATACGCACCCGTATTTGTGATTCGAGGAACACGAATACAAAGAGATAAAACACAACCCAAATCATATACTAGGATCCGGCTTAAACCAAAGCCCGCTAGTATAAGCTGTCTGGACAACAAACGTGCACAAGTGCGCGGATGTGAATGAACCCTTTCGCAAAACCATGCAACCTCTACTCATTTTGCCTAAAGGCGAATAGCTCTCTGTGTGGGACTCTAAAGACTCGACACTACGCTGGCAGTGGGTTTAACCACAGACCGCAAGTGTCACTAGCTGTATGTAACGGTCCCCAGGTAGATGCCGATAAGAAGACTGACAAGGTTAACCCCATCTGAACTCCTACTGAGCCTGTATGTGACAGTCTCCGTACAGTCCGGTCTGTTCATCTGATACATCGCATGGTGGGCCTAGGGGGCGGTGAACGTCAGTCCCCTAATAGCGGTACAAGTCGTGTCGGAGTGTAGCCCAGAACACCCTGAGTTAACACTGGAAACCTACCAGTATATCTCGCTTTCCCTGGCCAGGGACTACTTGTGTAATGGCTCTCCAGAACACAGCGCGATGTCAACCCCCAATACCGGGAGAGACGAATCCTGTCTAACCGTCACTGCCTCCAAGTGCTTCGGGACTGCACCCAAAAACTACCTGTTTGCACGACTCCTTTGAGCCGTGGTAGGGTAGTAATCAAAGTGCAGTGGGAACACACTCGAGGCGAAGTGACAGTGTCAAGTCAGCGGACTAAGCTGTACTCATGTCACCTGGGAACTGATAACTGACGATAGGTATAATACCAACCAACAGTCCCCGACGAGTCCTGTCCAGTGTACTCGTAACCTAACGAGCACCCGTATACTATCGCAAGTACGACGTACTGACGGATGTGGGACAGACCGTCTCCCACACTGGGATGAGAAGCGCATACGCTAGTCTACTCCGGAGTATCGATGCCCTGTCGCGATAGTCCAACGACCAGGGACCTGTATAAGGATGTGCTTATGGATTACCCAGCTCCCACGAGTGTGAGCGCCATCACAACGCTGGTAATCAAGCAAAGATCTTAAGGGCTCTACTAATATGTATATCAGCGATATGCTAAAAGAAACACATGCACATATTAAAGCAGAGACAAACCAAGTAGCATACTACCATTTCGAGCAAGATTGTATATACAACTGTGAATATCCCAAGCTTCCATCAAGTAATATACAAACTAGTATGATACAGTAATGGCCTCTAGGGCATATAGACTAACAATCTCCCACTTGCACTAAGGCCATGTACTGGCGTATCGAAGACCTATCATCTCGATCAGCCGCTCGAACTGAGTCTGGGGCAAGGCCTTGGTGAATGGATCTGTTGTGTTATCTTCTGAAGCAACCCTCCGAACCTCGATCTCCTGGCGATCCACGATCTCCCTGATCAGGTGATACCGCCTCAAGATGTGTCTGGATTTCTGATGGGACCTGGGTTCCTTCGCTAAAGCTATAGCCCTATTGTTGTCGCAATACAGAGGTATTGGGTCAACAATGGACGGAACCACCTGAAGTTCTTTCAAGAACTTCCTTATCCAGACAACTTCTTTTGCGACATCAGATGCAGCGATGTATTCCGCTTCTATAGTCGAGTCCGCAACGGTTTCCTGTTTGGAACTCTTCCAACACACCGCCCCTCCATTGAGGGTAAAGATAAAACCCGACATGGACTTGGAATCATCCTTGTCACTCTGGACGCTAGAGTCAGCAAAGGCCTCAATCTGGAAGTCTTTTCTGCCATACACCAAGAACATCTCCTTAGTCCTTCTCAGGTACTTGAGAATGTTCTTTACCGCTATCCAATGTTTCTCCTCAAGGGTTTGACTGATACCTGCATACCACACTCAGTGCATAAGCCACATCTGGTCTGGTACACAACATCGCATACATTATAGAGCCTACCGCAGAAGCGTAGGGCATAATAGACATGCGATCCCTCTCCAAATCAGTCATGGGAGACATCTCTTTGGAGAGGGTGATCCCGTGACAAGCAGGTAGATTACCGCGCTTGGAATCTTCCATACTGAATCTCTTCAGTATGGTGTCGATATACCTGGACTGTGAAAGTCCTAATATCCTCTTGGATCTGTCACGGTAGATCCGGATACCCTGAATGTATGAGGCATCACCCAGGTCTTTCCTGGAGAACCTGTGTGACAAGAACCCCTTGACAGATTGTAGCATAGGAATGTCATTTCCTATTAAGAGAATGTCATCTACGTATAAAACGAGGAATACTACAGTTCTCGCTACAAATCTACAATAGATACATGGTTCATCTGGATTTTTGATAAAGCCAAATTCCTTGACCGTCTCATCAAAATAGATGTTCCAACTCCGCGATGCCTGCTTCAGTCCATAAATGGACTTGAGCAACTTGCACACCTTTCCGCTGCTCCCACTCTGAATGAAACCCTCTGCTGGTCCATATAGACACACTCCTCTAAATGTCCATTTAGAAAAGCTGTCTTTACGTCCATCTGCCAAATCTCATAATCATGGAAGGCAGCAATGGCAAGAAGGATCCGAATGGATTTCAGCATAGCTACTGGAGAAAAGGTTTCGTCATAGTCCAAACCAGGTCGCTGACGAAAACCCTTTGCAACCAGTCCAGCTTTATAGGTCTCAACCTGTCCATCTACACCAATCTTCCTTTTGAAGATCCACTTGTATCCTACGGGTTTTACCCCATCTGGAGCAATGTCCAACGTCCATACTTTGTTGGTGTACATGGACTCCATTTCAGTCCGCATTGCATCCAGCCATTTTACCGAGTCGACGCTCTGAATGGCTTGCTGGAAAATAATAGGCTCATCATAATCTATGATGCAATCCTCTCTATCCCTGTCAATGAGAAAACCGTAGTATCTCTCGGGCGGATGAGACTGCCTACTACTCCTGTGGAGTGGCGTGGGAATGTTTTGATCTTTCAAACCCTCTGGTTCTACTAAGCTTTCAGTAATAGCTCGTGGTTCTGGAATTTCTTCCAGTTCTATTGCGCTCCCACTTAGTTCTTTTTCTATGAACTGGTGTTCTAGAAAGTGGGCATGGCGAGAAACAAAGACCTTTTGTTCCTCTTCGCAATAGAAGAAATATCCCTTGGAGTTCTTTGGATTTCCCACAAACTTGCACTGTACTGAGCGTGCCTCGAGCTTGTCCGCATGCTGCTTTTTTACAAAAGCTGGACATCCCCATGCCTTAATGTGATTAAGATAGGGTCTCTTCCCACACCACATCTGATATGGTGTAGTAGGCATAATCTTAGTTGGAACTCGGTTCAATAGGTATGCAGCTGATTCTAGCGCATATCCCCAGAACGATCGCGGCAACTCAGCGTTACTCATCATGGACCGTACCATATCCAATAGGGTTCGATTCCGTCTCTCCGATATACCGTTGTGTTTCGGAGTGTATGGAGGAGTAAGCTGAGAGAGAATTCCATTCTCTTTTAAGTAACCCAGGAAATCGGCACTCAAGTATTCACCACCTCGATCAGATCTCAGTGCCTTGATACTTTTGCCTGTTTGTTTTTCTACTTCATTCTTATATTCCTGGAATTTTTCAAAAGCCTCGGATTTATGTTTCATTAAGAAGACATAACCGTACCTTGAAAAGTCATCCGTAAAAGTAATGAAGTAAGAATAACCGCTTCGTGCATGTGTAGACATTGGACCGCACACGTCGCTGTGTACGAGTCCCAAGAGCTCGCTCGCTCTTACTCCGTATCCAGTGAACGGAGTCTTTGTCATCTTTCCTTTGAGAAAGGATTGACAAGTTGCATACGATTGATATTCGAACGGATCCAAATATCCTTCTGCATGTAACTTAGTCAACCTTCTCTCATTGATGTGACCCAGTCTACAATGCCATAAGAAAGTTTTATTTATTTCTGGAGACTTTCTTTTGTGTGTATTCTGGACATTGAAAATCTGTGGTTGGTTTAAAACGTATATACCGTTGTTCAATGTACCTGACCCAACCAAAACTTGATTTAGGTGAATATTCACTACATTACTTACAAATGCAAATTCATAACCTTCTTTGGATAATAAAGATACAGAAATGATATTACAGGTTGCATTTGGTACATAATAACAACTACGCAAAACCAAAAAGTGTCCGTCCGACAATCCTAGGTGATAGTCCCCCACGGTCTCAGCATCCATGCTAGCACTATTTGCAACTCTGAGGGTCATGTCACCTGCCTTCAAAACTCTACGGTTTCTCAACGCCTGCAAAGAATTACAGATATGAGATCCTGATCCGGTATCCAATACCCAGGATGTAGAGTTTATTGATAGACAGTTTTCAATAACATACACACCTGAAGCTGAAGCCGCAACTCGCTTCAAATCCTGTGTTCTAGCCTTCCAAGCCTTGCAATCCTGTTTCCAGTGACCACTTTTGTGACAATAGAAGCATTCTTCCTTCCCCACCAGCTTTCCCGCTACCTTTGTTGCTTTTCCTTTTCCCTTCGTATCCACTTTACTGAGACCGCCTCTTGGTTTGGCGGGGGCTTTCTTCTTCTTACCCTTGGCTTTCACCCTGGATCTAGAAGAGGAAGATCCTCCTACAAACAAAGTGGATGTCTCCCTACCTTTCTTTATGGTGCCCTCAGTATTCCTCAACATGTTCAGAAGTTCGGAAAGTTCAACCTTCTTTCCTTGCATGTTGAAGTTAAGGATAAACTGGGCGTAAGTGGAAGGAAGGGACTGGAGAATCAAATAAGTATAGAGTTCATTCTCCAACGTGGTCCCAAGGTCCGCGAGCTCCTCTATGTAGCCAATCATCTTAAGCACGTGTTCCGCTACCGATGATCCGACGGCCAATCTTACCGAAAATAGCTTCTTCGACACTTCGTATCTTGCGATACGAGACTGCTCTCCATACAGTTCTTTTGTATAGAGAAATATGGACTCTAGGTCCATATTCTCATGCCTCCTCTGATGTTCGTTGTCCATTGAGGCAAGCACGAGGCATTTGGACTTCGCGCAATCGATCTCCCATGTCTTACGGATTTCCTTATCCGCGACGCTGGAGGTGGGACCTGGGACAGGGGGAACTTTGGTGGTAAGGACATACCCCAACTTGTCGTAAGTGATTGCCATCTTGACAATCCTGAGCCAATCTTTGTAGTTTAGCCCTGTCAGTATGTTTTTATCTAGTAATAACTTAAGTCCGGTCATGTTGAATGGTTGCTGCAATTAGGAGAGAGAAAAGAAACACTTTAGCATGATGCCCTTGCAAGTTTACAGTTGTTTTTTGTTTGTCTAAACTGGATGGCTCCCACTGTCTCTCGAATCCCTTCTCAAACCGTAAAGAAAGGATTATTCGGGATCAATCTCACCGTACAATATTTGCTTAACCGTTCAGCCAGGCCAGTGTCGGTACTTCGAGGGAGGTTTTCCAACGCTTTCGCAAAGTTCCTTAATTTAAGAACCCCTTTTCCGTGGGGGCGTACCCCCGCTAACACCTTTCTAGACACCTACTAGGTTTATAGCATTGATCGTTAAGTGAGAGTTTTCCCGAGGAGTAGCATATACTCACAGTAGGATCGGGATCCAAATATCATCGCGTGATAAAACCGAAGGAATCCTACCAGAATCATCACACTCCAAATGGTATGCAGCGCTAGCAAGTTTCAGTACTTATGAAACTCCCGATGTGGATTTTTGCCCCATGCTCTTATGACCTTGACTTTGGCCAAAATATCATAAGTCACATGTCAAGTTCTACCCGTCATTCTCCTGGTTAATTTGGACCCACCCATACCTACCCTTGACTTTAGCCAAAATGGCAGCACGACTGTCCCAAACCTTCGCATCTATCTATGCTGCACATGAATACCCAATAGCTACCAATCACTATGCCTTGACTTTGTCCAAAATACATAGCTTGAATACTTTTGACCATTCATGTGGAATGACGGAGGGCTATGAATGGTTTTGGCGAAACCGTGAACGTAGTGAACTTGATATAATCGATGGAACGAGATAGCTTTTAAAAGGAGTGGTTCAAGCTCCGCGTTTAAAAGTTTAGTTTTGAAAAGAACCGAGTGGTTTTCAAAGTGTTCCAATCGACTTTTACTTGGTTTATTTTCTTGCATTAGTTCTTTTAATGTGTCCCATCATTTAATCCTACCATTGCAGAAAACAACCAAAATATGACGTACGCTTATGCCATTCGCATTCGCCACGGGGCCCCGTCATCACCCGTTAGGTTACTTAACTAACGACAGAGCGGGGGCTAGGCTAGCGCGGCTGTAAAACATAAGCAATGCCTAAATAGTTATCATATATAAATATATAGCAATGATAGACATTACAGATCACAGATGAATACATTGGATATACTAGGAATCCGCAATCCGTTCGAGCCTGCAACGAAAAGCGGATTACACGGTCGCGGTGAATAGCTAAATACCCCACCTAAGACCCTTACGGGTGCGGCAAACTACCCGCCAAGTACCCGAAGCGAAGCAACCTCCCTCAACACCGTGAGTAGGCCACTCAGCACTTCGAGATACCCGGTAGTTTGTGCACCCCCTCAACGGGTCTATCCTAGGAGCAAAAACAGTAAAAAGAATTATACAATGACGGCTTCAACCCCGACCATGTTGTGCGGCCAAACAAATAATAATATTGCATCAATTTACATGTTACAATGAATGAAAGAAAAAGAAACACTCATCTCACATCCACCCCGGCTATTCACCCGCGACAATCCAACACATTCATATACACATACCATCATCAAACACAGATCACAGATATGTATAACCCCGACTAATCGACATATAGCGATTAGCCGACATTCAATACATATAAACATCACAGATATAACATTTTAGTCAAAGTGCAGTGAAGTTCGATAAAAAATACGGATTTATAGGCCCCCAAAAACAAATTTCTTTTCTGGAAAACCTGGGCACATATAAACCATCTTAAAAATCCCAAAACCAAGCCAGAAGAACACTGCACCAAACTCGACCCAGAACCGAGTCAACTCGGCCGCGGTTGCGCGGCAATAGCTTGCTATTGCCGCGGAACCGCGGCGCTTTGATCGATTCACTGGACCGGGTTTGGTGGCTTTCTTCACAAAACCCTGAGATGATTTTTGGAGTATGATTTATTTTATTTTAAACAGGAAAAATTTTAACAGAAAGTTAGGGTTTTGATATTTTGGTTTTTCGATTTTTCCAATCAAACCTCCATACACTTTCACTACCTAGCTAGTTTATGTTTAGTTAGGCTCTGATACCACTGTAAGTCCACGTTGCCTACCCCGGTGCTTGCGGGGAGGCGGCAAACGGAATAAAAATCAAATTTTTATCACTTTCGGCAACATGGACTAGACAAAGAAGGATCTTTGCTAAACAAAAACAAGCTAAAGATAACTAGAAACTAGCAAAATGTTAGAATGGTTATACCTAGGGCTTTATGTCCTCTCCTTGCTCCTTGGAGTAGTAGAAAGGGATCACCTTTGTCGTCTTCTCACGTCGAAGAAGGATCCACCCGAAAGCCTCAACCTTTGGCTTCAACTTCAAGCTAGAAGTAACTAGGGTGCTAGAAGTGCTAATCCTAGAACCCTAGATGAGAGTAGAGATTATCAAGAAGAGGTTTTTCTCAAGCTCAAGTGTTTCTCAACACATGAGAGGGGAGAGCTTGAGGGAGAGGAAGAACAAGAGAGAGAAAGTGAATGATAGAATGAGAGAATAAAAAACCATTCTCACATATATGTGTGAATTATTATAAATTGATAATTATCTAGATAATTGTCATGGTTAATCAAGACATGACCATTATCATTTCATATTCAATGCTAATTGCAAGGATCAAAGAGCATCTTTTATATGTAATGATGATGGTCAACATGTCCACTAAGGTCAACAAGTCAAGATAGTCAAATGGTCAACAACCATAACCATGCACAATTATATTTAACTAATATCAATTAACCATAATACACACATAAGCATTAGGGTTAATAAAATGACAATAGTCATTAACCCTAATCAAAGTCCTCTCTCTCTGTCTCAAGCAACTGTGCATACGCACCCGTATTCGTGATCCGAGGAACACTAATACAAAGAGATTAAACCAATCCCAAATCATATACTAGGATCCGGCTTAAACCAAAGCCCGCTAGTATAAGCTGTCTGGACAACAAACGTGCACAAGTGCGCGGATGTGAACGAACCCTGTCGCAAAACCATGCGACCTCTACTCATTTTTCCAAAAGGCGAATGGCTCTCTGTGTGGGACTCTAAAAACTCGACACTACGCTGGCAGTGGGTTTAACCACAGACCGCAAGCGGCACTAGCTGTACGTAACGGTCCCCACGTAAATGCCGATAAGAAGACTGACGAGGTGAACCCCATCTGAACACCTACTGAGCCTGTATGTGACAGTCTCCGTACAGTCCGGTCTGTTCGTCTGATACATCGCATGGCGGGCCTAGGGGGGCGGTGAACGTCAGTCCCCTAATAGCGGTACAAGTCTTTTCGGAGTGTAGCCCAGAACACCCTGAGATAACACTGGAAACCTACCAGTATATCTCGCTTGCCCTGGCCAGGGACTACTTGTGCAATGGCTCTCCAGGACACAGCGCGATGTCAACCCCTAATACCGGGAGAGACGAATCCTGTCTAACCGTCACTGCCTCCAAGTGCTTCGGGACTGCACCCAAAAACTACCTGTTTGCACGACTCCTTTGAGCCGTGGTAGGGTAGTAATCAAAGTGCAGTGGGAACACACTCGAGGCGAAGTGACAGTGTCAAGTCAGCGGACTAAGCTGTACTCATGTCACCTGGGAACTGATAACTGACGATAGGTATAATACCAACCAACAGTCCCCGACGAGTCCTGTCCAGTGTACTCGTAACCTAACAAGCACCCGTATACTATCTCAAGTACGACGTACTGATGGCTGTGGGACAGACCGTCTCTCACACTGGGATGAGAAGCACATACGCTAGTCTACTCCGGAGTATCGATGCCCTGTCTCGATAGTCCAACAACCAGGGACCTGTATAAGGATGTGCTTATGGATTACCCAGCTCCCACGAGTGTGAGCGCCATCATAATGCTGGTAATCAAGCAAAGATCCTATGGGCTCTACTAATATGTATAGCAGCGATATGCTAAAAGAAAAACATACACATATTAAAGCAGAGACAAACCAAGTAGCATACTACCATTTCGAGCAAGATTGTATATACAACTGTGAATATCCCAAACTTCCATCAAGTAATATACAAACTAGTATGATACAGTAATGGCCTCTAGGGCATATACACTAACAGTGTGTATTAGATACTTTCCTCAGAGACGATGAAGATGGCTGCGATTAGGTATTGGGCCGACGGTGAGGTGCTAGGGTAATTATAAGATCTCATGTTGGGTTCAACTTGGGTTGCTCGGTGTTAGGGAGATGGGACCGAAGAAGAAGGTTGAAGGAGATGGGTTGTTGATTGATCATGAAAAAGTGTGTTTATGTGTGATGTAAATTACTGCAATCAATAATAATGTCACAATTGTATCACGACCCAAAATAGCACGTGACTGGCACTTGAATTATATGAAGTCGATAGGACCCCCATCTAATCAAAGTAAGCCAAAAGCCCAGAAATCTAAAACCATTTTTAGGGAGTAAATAAGGAAAACTAGTTTTAAGAAGTGAAGAAAACATGTTTTTAAAACAAGGTTTTTAAAATAAGTAAGCCGAATATGCATTTGTAAAATCCTCAATGTCTTTTATGAAAATTTCGACAGAGTTTCCTTTGTAAATACGGGCCCCGAACGGGGTACAACAAGAATAATATAATCACAATGATAAAAGGCATCCCCAAGCGGGAGCTAGCTCTTCGTCAATCGACGGTCACAACCATGCAAGTAATATAATATACAACACCGAAGGGCGAGGAACAAAATTCAAAAAGAAACTCAAAATCAACATGAAAACCGTAATACTACAACGCGCGACTCTAAGGTCAAAATAATACATAACTGGTTTTCTAAGTCTGAAACAATATAAAAGTTTTGGTTGATGGAATTACTAGATACAACTGAATAATACAGATACAATGGTGGTTCTAATGCAAAGGAACCCACCTACCAATGCAATCACCCAGAAAGGAAGCAGTGTGCCAGAAAAGCCGCAATGAAACCTGTACTGCAAGAAACTGTGGTACAACGGGGGTGAGTTGCCAACTCGTGGATAGAAAACATCACAGAGCAGAAATCGTATGTATGACACAATACTAGGTCAATACGATCAAATATATATAAACCTCCAATGAATAATTCTGAAGCATGATAAGGTGGCAATATAACATCTATACATGCGGGTAGTGCCAAGTGCTCGTACCAGTGCCTCAGGTAATAACATATCAGAAATATGAGGTATGATCAATGTCGACTATATCATGAAATCTATAAGTAAGTGGATATCATCCAACTATGTAATCAATGTCATCATGTATGTGGATCTCGTCCAACTATGTGATCAATGTCATCAATGTCAACTATATGTATGTGGATACCGTCCACGTGTCACCCAATGGCAATAAACATCATGCATGTAAATATCATAAAGCATATGCATGGAAATATGAGGATAAAAATCAACATGTATCGCTCGCGACATATCAAATCATGGAACCTGAGTGTCTAGCATCGACACTCGAAAACATCATGAAACCTGTGCCAAGCATCGGCACGTAAATCCTCATATATCGGGCTCCGTCAGTGCGGATCGGCCCATATCATCTCTCAACTCTGGTCGGTATCCTCCGGATATCCGCCGAGCTCAAATACAATCACCGGTAGGTAGTAGTCCCTCTGCCAGGCTCACCGTCTGTATACACAGCATACCTTTCTTGCCCCGGGGTACCATACCGGGCCCACCATGTACCCGCAATCGGCCTCACCGCCTCCTCGAATCGGGTTTCACATGTCGCTCTCAGCACCGAGAAAACACATAGTGGACGTACTGAAATATCATATCATGGGTAACCGAGTTTTTAAAACAATTATATAATCTCTTTTGAAATATCCACGGTTCCCAAATCCAGAAATATCATCGAGACAACATATCTCAATGCGTATAATCAAAAGCATGATGTATGCGACATGTAAAAGAAATGTAAGCATATCAGTATATCATGCAATATGGAATAGTAATATGCACACGTTGAGGGAAAACCGCTCTTTTAAAATGAATCAGTTTTAAAGAGTATCTTGCGGTTCCCAAATCTCCAAATCCAGCGAGAATCATCTATGTATGTGAGAATACGTATGTATGCATATATGGGTGTACAATAGGTATGTACACAAGTATGCCATGCAAGGGATCATATCCTGAATGCAACAGTACTACAGTGTAGTGACATGGCAATTATCGATGAAGAAATGTGTGAGCCGGCAAGCAAGTGTACGTAGAACATACGCATCATCGATAATGGTGCCGGTGTCCTAACAGCATCGGTTTAATATACAATAAACTCATTTACACATGCAATGAGATGCGAATAGCATGAATATGCGGAAATCGAATAATCAACGCAATAGTGAAGAATCTACAACAATATATAAATATCATGCAGTTTTGCCATTTGAAATAAGACGAATCGGGGTTTTTAGTAAAATAAGGGTTACGGTGTTTTTAAGAAAAGATGTGTCTTTTGAAAATATCCGTAGAACCCCTTTTTCCTATCATTGAAATACTCCCGATTCGTTAGTTTTGAAATAGGTATAACATCAGCCTAGTCTAACATCTACTAAGCAACTACAGATCGAGCAAATACGCTAACCGGGAGGGGTATGGAAACTACCTACATCTGAGTCGATATATATATATATATATAATAGTCGGTGATCCTGTCTCAATAGTATCTCGTACGATACTGTATATCATATGATGTCCTCGAGTCATGAGTGCGGATCTATCAACAAGATAAAGCTCGTACGGTAAATCATCGCACGGCATCCCAATAGCTGGGTACGGGTCAATATCACATTAATCTCATCAATTATCTGGTATCATTATCGTCATATCACATAATCTGGGGTACTGACCAAAGTCTGGTACAATCGATACCATCTATATAAATATGAATGCGTGTGTGAAACACACGTCCAAACGCCCGCTAAAAATCTCATGTCGTATCCCAAATACGAATCACATCATATCACCGATCTCATGGCACTATGCCCAATCTCATCGACTCATCTCCAAATATCGTCCACAATCCTCATCATCTAGGTATAACCATAACAAATAAGCATGTGTGTGCGTATGGGTGTAAACCTATTCTAGGGTTCGCAACTAGGAACTATACTACTTTACAACTAAACCCTATTCTATCCATAGTACACCTAATCTCATCTCAATTATCCATATCATACCTAATGCTATCAAACACATATATAGTATAAATATAGTATACTAAACCTCGAACTGCGGGGGTGCTATACACCATCCACATGACTTCCCCCGTAGATATAATCTACTCACCTTGTATCCTACGTGTCGGTGTCGATGTTGCCACTATCATCTTCATCGCCTCGGATCACCGTGGGGGCACCTACATATCACGCATATCGCATCGCATTAAAACCAAATCAAAACTAAAACGATATACGAAATCCAACATGATACGCTTAAAAGCTTATAGGTTAGAACCTATAGACTACGCTTCAAAACCATCGAATAATCTTCGATATCGTCGTACAAACGCCAAGTAATCGAGGTAAAACGCGAATATACAAATCCAGAATTCAAAATATGAAAAACGAAACACGAATCCAAAACAACATCTCAGGAAAAAGGTTCCAGATTTCACCCTAGGTCAAATTGAACAATTTTGCATATGCCAGGGGTCTAATCTACAGAATATGGAGCTACAGACCAAACACGAGCCCATTAGGAACAGGTCTGGCCGCAATTTGCGGCAAGAAAGACTTTATTTGCGGCCTGAAAGAGGGGGGTAGGGGCTAGGGTTTTGGGTGATGGTTCCTAGGTGCCTGCATGTATCACTGTCCATGCAAAATAATTTTCAGTGTCTCGGGGTGATAGCAGATTCCATATAACCCTCACAGATTCCTCAATTCTTCCGATATCGGTTTCTAAATCCGTATTCCGGGTATCTAATCTCTAGTTTGGGTCTTTATTCTAGCACTAGGGGGTTTGTGTGGCCTCTACTGAGTTCAATTTCACATCACAACTCTCAAATTCCCATAAACCCTAACTAGAATTTTCTAAGTCCACAAAACCACTCGATATCGGTTCTAATCTAACATGGCGGTATAGGTAATGCAAATACTAAGCTAGAGGTTCAGAAATTACCTTATTTGGCAACTCAAGAAAATTCTTGTGTTGCCCCAAGTGTCCAAAACCTTTCCTTTCTTGGTCCATTGTGCTTCCCTCGAGCTTGTGCATTTTTTTTGTGAAATGGGGTTTGGGTTTTGAGTTGATTTCCATGGAGTTTTGGGGGTTGAAGATGGAGGAGGAGGAAAGGGAAACAGCTGCAGCACAAGGGAAGAGGGAGAGGAAATGAGGTAAAATTTGAAGGAGGAATGGTTCAAAACAAGTCAAAGGTAAACCTCCCTTTCTCTCTCTCACCCATACCTATATATTTTAATCCCTTTTTCTTTTATTTTTATTTTCTTTTCTTCTCTCCTCAATAGTAAACCTACAACAAATAACCATGCACCCAGAACATGTAGGAAAATGCAACAAGTGTAGAAAAAGAAATGGTGCATGTTTTGCACAAAACAAGCTTAAACACGATTAGCGATTTTTAATCGCGATTAGCACTAAATTAGTATCAAACTAATCATAAAAACTTAAAATTTGCATAATTCACATAAAACACGCTCTTTTCGTAATTTCTATAATTTTCAAAAAAATTCCCCAATTTATCGGTATTTTAATTATACCGAAATATTAAAATATTCATTAAAATTAATATTAAATTATAAAAATTCCCAAAAATAATATTCTATTTTTTTGAAATGTTACAATCTTCCTCCCTTAAAGAAATTCGTTCCCCAAATTTAAATTTAAAACCCCTCGAATACTAAAACATTTCAGTAAAAGTCCAAGTCGTCGGGGTTCCAAAATCATCAATACATAAAACGCATCATAGCGCAATGCATGCGCTAGAACAATAAGCAGATAATTCAAAATCAAACCTCCATCAAGCATCCTGCAATCATCGGAATCATGGTAAAGACACAAATGTCAAATCCAAAATAAAATCAATATGATATAAATCAGAACTATACATGTAAGTAGCTGAAGTAAATGCATGCCAAATCTTTTTAAGTCGCTGTGCGATATGCATAACACTGCACAGTGGTGGACGTCTATTATAATAAAATAACCATGTACGTATATATCCTTTGTTTAATATGCACGTTCCTCCGTTTTGAAAACAATTTAGAAGGGTTTCCTTGTTTTAAACGTTTCGTGTCATATCAGACACGTAAGTAAATACTGAGACTATAGCTCCCTTTTTGGAAATCTCTTCGATAACTATCAATGCATGCAAAATATATTCAGGCACTGTCCTCTGACTAGTCCTGCTCAGTATAAAAACAAATAGCAAATATCATAAAAACGTACTTGTCCATAAGGAATAAATCCTAAAAATATGCATATAAATGATACGTGCTCTGGTGCGCACGGAAATCAAAATCCATATATGTGCCATACATGTGCACAGAAACATCATCTAGGTGCAACGGATGTGCACGAAACATCTGTCATAGGCAACGTGTGTGCCTGACAGCAAAATCAGGTGCATCCGACATGCACGAAGAATCTCTATTTAGTGCATCGGGCGTGCACCAAAATCATATCTCAAAACATGCGCTCAACACGCGCGAAAATCCAAATCAAATGCACAGAGTGCAAGAAATCAACATCAATGTCGGAATCAAAATCGACGGTATACAATACGGCTCAATAAAAATCAGGTATACCGCGGTATATATAAGCTTACAACCATGTGCACAAAATATAAATCCAGTGCAACAAATGCACGAAATATAAATCTGGTGCGACAAACGCACGAAACATAAAACCGGTGCGACAAATGCACGAAGTATAAAACTGGTGCATCCTGTGCACAAATATGAATACCCAGTAGGTGCAACCATGGTGCACAAAAACAGAAATAATGGAACTCAGCCATCAAGACCAAATCATGCGAATAGATCGCCCAAAATACCGAAATCCAAGGTGACGGATAGGTGATAATCGAATCACAAAATCACAAATCATAAATACCGACGTCGGTATATCCTCCTTCAAGGTCAAGAAGGTAGCGGCGCATCCAATGCTAGCGGCGCAAGACATTTACTTGCCTCTTGCTCACGGTCTGGCTCCTCTGTCTCTGGGTCCTTATATTCTCTGCGGATTACCTATCTCGCAATCAATCGGCTTATCGGCCCTGTCAGGTGTATTAACGGAGACGATTCTATTCTGGTACTTCTCTGATCATCTGCGTCCTCAGCACAGCATTTCCTCGAAAACTGGTCGCATCCCAACGCCTCTGCATGTGTATCGCATCTCTGATGCAGCGGAGTGGAGCGACATCTCGTCGAAATCTCGTGCGAACTCTTTACTCCACTTTGTTCCAATGTCGACTGATTCGGACTCGTCTTCTCGTGGCTGCATGGACTACGCTCCAACGGCTATACTCATATCCGGAGTCTCCCAAGCAATGTGTCCCATCACATGATATCCGAAAGATGTCGAACTTTTTGATCGATTCTCCAAAACCTCATAATCGCCCAAGAGATCAACATCTTGAGTACAGTTTAATAGTATCGAGTACATACCTCAGCATCGGTGGTCCAGCCATAGAAGGGCAAACCCAAGCCTCACTAATGGCGCCGCGGAACTGCCGCAAACCCTAAGGTTCAAAGGCTTTCACATGGTCATTATGTCGAGTTAGGGTTTCATTCTTCTAGAGGGTCTATAGAATCGCTTGCATGTCTTTCCGAATACTTTAAACTTGGAATCGGGTTCCTGACATTCGATTGTCTCTGTCGACACTCAACGAATCTGTGTGAAGTCGTCTCTAGCTGGAATCAATCAATCTAATGACCTCGCATCGGGGTAAGTGAATGAACCATATGTCCTAGTTGTCCATCCTTGGGTGACTAGCGACCTTCCATCATATCTCTAAGTATATACATATGCTGCAGTAGCTCCAACATCTGGGCGATATCTCGTCATTGCAGCAACAACTGGCTCATTCGTCTGTACGCTAAACAGCGCCTCAATCACCATGAATAAGCGATATATCAGTGGTCATCACATTCTGGCTGGCCTCTAACAGTAGCCTTGTAACGATCTAGAAATCGTTTTGTGCTTGTTTCTGTTTTTGGGTGAAATTCGTCGGTATTGTCAGCTTTTATACCGATTGCGATCAAACGGCCATATCGAGTTACCAGCACCTAGTTTTGAGAAAATAAAGCTTGTGCGCATACTTTGAGAGTATATGGGACGTTTTGGTGCAATTTGAATTTTTCCCATTTTTAATGTTATTTTAATCCGGTTTGCACATTTTCTGGAAATCTTCTCTTCTCACTTTTCTTAGAAAATTTCCTAAGTTAATCTTAACCATTGCATGAAGGATTGTGTGGCCTAGGATTAAAAGGGAATTAGAAAAGAAAAGAATAGATAAGAAGAGAAGAAGATGCATGAATGTGATAATTAGGTTTGACTTTGCATTTATTATAGGAATTTGCATAGGAAATTGCCTCTCTCTCTCTCCTCTTCACCTTGGCCGAGCTCTCTCTTTCCCCTACTGCCTTGTGCAATTCTTTTGCTCATTTCCTCATTATTCTTTCATAAAACACTCACAAATCCATATCTTTTCACAAAAATCACATATTTGTGCATGTTTTCTCACTTTCTTCACTTGGAGTGCTCTAAAGCTTTGATCTTGCTGTTCTTTTGGTTAGGTAAAATTCTCTTACTGTTATTTAGATGCTTTTTAGTGTAACATAGTTAATAGATTCTGTTTAGATTGTTTATATTAGGTTTTGATGCGAAATATCGTATTTTGGTGTCGGATTGTGACTTTTAGAACCTGCTTTGATCCGGGTTTGTTACTGATGAAATCAACATAGTGTGAGTGTTGTACTAGAGGACCTGGAGCACCACCAGAGAGACGGACCCCATCCCACCGGCCAGGGCCGGCGAGGGCTTAAGGAGGGGCCGGCGACGCCGGCCAGAGGGTTGAGTTTGGGTGTGGGGTTTTGACTGTAGGTGTCTGCTAGGGTTTGGTTTCCTCTGGTCTTGTTGAAATTGTTTAGTTTTCACAGTAGCAAAATCTGGGATCAAATGTGCAGTTTCTAGTGATATGTGTTCGTGCGATACGTGTTACGACACGCGTCGTGCCATTTTCGTAGTTTCGCTCTTAAGTTGTTTTCGTCGTGTTGCTACTCTCGTTAGCCACGATACGAACACTTAAGAGTTGGTTGTGTGTTGTTGTGTCGGCTAGATATAGCTAGTTTGTATTTCGTAGCTATTATTGATATATGTATATTGTTGTTGTTATTATGTTGCAGGTTCGCAGACGAGGACTACGGACACTGCCACAGGGGGATTCAGGTGGTAGATTCATCTAGCTTGGAGTGTGGGTGAGTAGATTTAACATCTACAGGGGAATCGCCCGCATGGCGTTATGCGTCTGGGCTAGAAACCTTTACCTTTGTCGCATATTCTATATCATGTTTAGAATTGCTCCTATACCTGACTGCTTAGTGATAGTTGTGATTGGATTAGTATCTTTAGGACACTGCACTATTATTGACGGCTCAGATTGCGAGAGCACTGATTTGATGCCACACACACCGTCAATAATTGCCATGTCATACACGACCATATTTTAGAAATGCTATTGTATGGTTAGGGACATTGTGACTTTTGATACATATTTCCTATTGTTATATTAGACTTGACATGCTAGTTCCTGTTTACCTATAGGATGTTGTATCAGTAGGGTTAGATACATATACACCTAGGGATATGGATACAGGTGTACATGCATTCCATACTTTATTTATACCTGATAGGTATATCATATCAGCATACAGGCAGGTTTACATGTATTTCATACTTATACCTGATGGGTGTACTACATTATCATATTGGCAGGTATACTCGTATTTCATACCTATACCTGATAGGTATATTACATCATGACATTGATACTTTCATACTTTACTTATACCTGATAGGTATACCACATCACCACATAGGTAGATACCTATATTACTGCTTTACGATTCATGTATTCATATTATCTGGTGAATGCTATGCTATTCATTTATACGCTTTCATTACAGTTTCATATTGCGTATATATTATTCATGGATTATCGCATTGTTATATGGATTTTTCATGATGTTTTCTGGATTTGGGAACCGTGGTAGTTCATGAAATTATGCATACATTGAACACCCGGCTTTCCTTGAGATGATATTATAGCATCCACCATGAGATTTATCGGTACGGATATATATATCCTATGCGAGGAGGCGTCGAGAGCCGCATGAGGATACATGGTGGGGCCCGGAGGTACCCCGAAGCTAGAATGTTGTCGGAGTGAGCCGATGTCGCACTGAGGCGATGAGGCCTAGGGGAGCCATACTTTCCGGTGACAGTACCAGAGACTCGGCGGATATCAGGGGGATACCGTTGGGAGTCATGTGCGTATCGATACGTCGAGAGGCGAGGGGCAGATTGAGGCACTCGAGCTCTCGTGATAGCGTATGATACGTACATATCAGTTTTCTGTGTCGATGCTTGACACATTGGTTTTTATGATATTCCTAAATACTCTTGTATATATAACAGGGGATTGAGCCGCTGTTATATATGCCTTTACACCAATATTAGTGGAATGGGACGCTAATATATGTGTACTGCCCTCATCATATTTATATATGTCTTTATATTTAGGATGTTAGAACTGTGCTGGAGATTTGACTTGGGATTCATGAGATTCATTGGGATTGGATGATGATATCGTACACACTAGAGACGTGAGATCCACTTAGTGTGGTACATATGATATATTATGAGATATACTGAGATTGTACAGACGAGATATGTGGGATCCACTAGCTGTTGTACATGTGATATAGGTGAGAGATACCTGATATTGTACAGACGAGATATGTGGGATCCACTAGCTGTTGTACATGAGATATATGGGAGATATACAGATATTGTACATACGAGAGATGTGGGATTCACTTACTATTGTACATGAGATATAGGTGAGATATACCTGATACTGTACATACGAGAGATGTGAGATCCACCTACTGTTGTACATTGAGATATGAGACATATTTGATATTGAGTAGTTTGAGGAGATGTGACACTTAGATGATATGAGAGCGGATTTGGTGATTGATTGAGGATTGGGATACTGATTTGTCTAGATGGATTGTGATCCTACCACGATGTCAGGATGCCGTGGAAATGACATATTTCACTCCATACCTCATCATTATATACTTGTGCACTATTCCATGTATTAGGAGTACCTGTGAGAGTACATTCCTGAGAGTTGCACATTTACTTTCTCATATCCCCAGAGCATGATTATTGCATACTGTTGTCACATTATTATTGCAGGATATATTGGTGGTACTTGAGAGTGTACTTTCCATTATTACGTACTCATGACATGTTATTATTGAAATGGACATATATTAGATTCATGCTGTACGTTCATTCTCGCGATTACCTGCATATGTTATTTACTATTCACGAGTTGGCAACTCACCCCCGTTGTGCCACAGGTTTTGCTGGAGTTTCCCAAAGTAGTCAAGGCAAGCTATTCAGCTTTTCAGCTACACACTCATCTATCATCTTTTGGTTGCGGATACCACTTCGCCTGTCAGTGTGCAGTTTTGCCAGGTGGGTTTTGTGGGTATTCAGAGATTGTATTGTATTCGTTGTATATTGTACTCTCCATCTACTTGCAGTTATTTGTGACTTAGAGACTTTGTGAGGACGGTTTTGTATATATTGTGGATTTGTGGATTTTATACAGTTCCTTTTCTTTTGTCTCTTATTTCTTCGCTACGGCGTCGTATATCTGTTGTGGTATTGTTTTCCGCCGTTGGGCGTGGATTTTGCTCCCGTTTGGGATGCTTTATATTATATCTATGTTGTACCCTTTTTAGGGGCTAGTTTTATAAAGGAGGTGCTGCCAAAATTTTACAGAAAATGTGGACTATTTTAAAGAATTTGGGTTGTGATTTCAAATGTTTACAAAACTTTATATTATCTTTTCCGTATTTTTATGGTTTAGATTTCTGGGTTTTGGCTTTCTTTTACTGCGTTACGTCTGGAGGCGTTGCGTAGTATTAGGGCCATCACGTACCTTTTTGGGTCGTGACAAAGTTGGTATCAGAGCGTGGTTTTACCTTTCGGAGTGTAGGATGACCTGGTATGATGGAGTAGGTAACCTAAGCGGAGTAACGTACTGTGGGTATGTCTGCAGCATACTTACGATGCAGTATTTCGCCTAAAGTGCCTAAGTACAATTTTCTTGAGATTCCTTCCTTGATGATTCATATCCTTGAGATTCGATTTCCTTGTTCTTATCGAATCCTATCTATAATTATAGCCTTGCCATCGATGACTACGGGGACTCAGAGTGATGCAGCGAGAGCCGAGGTCAGGGTTAGCTCGGGTGAGACGAGCACTGACCAGGAGGGCACTCGTGTTGCACAGTTGCAGATGGATCAGCCTTCGACTGATCAGTTAGCTAGGCTTGTGACAGAGATGCAGGATTTGCGCCAGACGATGAGATCATTAGTTGATGCCATTAGAGCGCAGCGACAGGAGGTTGTCACCCCAGTTGGACAGTTGTTCCTTGGGATCAGCGTGCAGCAGTCTGTTACTTACGTAGCACCAGTGGATGTAGCTCCAGTTGACGAGACACGTATTCCAGAGACATTGCGAGTTCCAGGACAGTGGAGGACCCGTACAGGTGTGCCAGTCCAGGGACAGAGGTTCAGTCGTCGTGACAGGTTTCGTGCACAGCATGGGAGTAACAGAGGTGTGAGACGAGGACAGTCGTCTAGCTCTTATTCCCAGGATGGTCAGCAGTTTTCTTCCGGATGTTATCGGTGCGGGAGTTTGGATCATCGGGTTAGAGTTTGTACTGAGCCACGTAGATGCGAGACAGCTTTACCACAGAGTGGAGGATATCAGCCAGTTGTGGGTAGGAGGCAGACACGAGGGTTTGTTTCTACTCAACCGGACGCTCGGACGTCCAATGCGGAGTTTTCAGGTATCCTTGTTCCTGTTCTTTGATGTACTTGTTGGTTTTTCGCACTTTGTGCTGTGGTTGGGACGAGGATCGTGTTAGATAGATCAGCCGTTTAGTTGTGTAATTCTGTCAGCGATTCTTTTGTTGCGCGACACGTATTTCAGTCGTATGCCAATTGGTGAGGAGATTTTGCCGTCATTGGATCCTTCTAGAGATGTTGGATTTGACGTTCTCCTGGGCATAGATTGGTTAGCTACGTGTTAGGCGTCTGTGGACTACCGTGTGGAAACAATCAGGATTTGTTTTCCCGGCGAGTCAGTTCTTGTTGTGCAGGTGGATAGTTGTACCGCCTTTCACAGCTTGAATTCAGCCTTTTCCGCTAGTCAGCTTTGGAGGAGATGTCGTGGATTCTTGGCATTCATTCGAGATACTGGAGCCACATTGGGATTGTTGGGCTGGGTAGTTATCGTGCAAGAGTTTTCCGACGATATTCCAGGAGAGCTAGCGAAATTCAGGGAGCTTAAGGATCTGCTGCAGAGTTGTTTGTTGGGAGGTTTGTGTGTCCGTGTGTTTCTCTTTTGGGAGCTCCTAATTCTGTTCGTTCAGGAGGATGACGACAGTTTGCGGTTGTGGATTGATGGATCGTCAATTGAACCGGCTTGTGGTGCGGTTAGGTATCTGTTACCTCGCTTTGACGATTTCTTTGATCAGCTCCAGAGTGCGAGACTTTTCCTAAGTTTGTTTGGAATCAGGTCATCATCGTTGCGGGTTCGGAGTGGTGGCATTCCGAATTCTGTTTTTGTGCGTGCTAGGGGCAGATTGTGTTTTGGCAGTGTCGTTGGACTTGCCAATGCCCTAGCGGCATTTGTGGGATATGATGTACCAGTTTTCTTCAGGCCGTTCCTCGACCAGTTATTGTTGTGTTTTGACGACATTCTGGTCTATTCTTTGTGTCTTGAGGAACAGGAGCAGCTTTTGAGAATTTGTTTTGCAGACATTGGTAGAGCCAGTTGTTGCTAGATTCTCGGAGTGTTCCTTCTGGCTTGTTTGTGTTGACTCCTAGGTCTTGTAGTTACGGGAGACGGTTTCGTATGGTTCCGAGGGAGATCGTGACCGTACAGCTTAGACCCAGACTTGTGTTCGGACAGAGTTCCTTTGATGTTGGGTTTAGCAGGTTTTTACCGCCGTTTCGTGCAGGATTACTAGAGTATTGTTGCACCGTTGATTGTAAAGACCTAGAAAGGAGGTTCTTTTCTGTGAACTGAGGCATGTGTGCAGAGTTTTCAGCAGTTGGAGGTTTGATTAGCAACTGCATCAGTTCTTGCTTTTGATTCGGAGACCTTGATTGTGACAAGGTTGTGCTAAGTTAGGGATGCGTTGATGTACCTGATGATTATCGGGTAGAGACGTGAAATCCTAGAGTAAGCACATCAGTCAATTCTCTATGTTCATTCAAGTTCCATCAGCTTAGACGTGACTTGTGAGATAGTTACGGGTGGACAGGAATGTAAAGAGAAATTTCAGGTTTCGTTTCAAGGTGTTTGTTTGGTTTGTTGTTTGCGGCAGTTGGGATCGTCACTCGCCATTGTTAGGATACTTTCTTGATAGTTGTTATCAGGAGATATTTCAATTGGCAACCTTTAGGTGTAGTCAGGTAGTGTCGATCACCAGTCTGTTTCTCTGACTCAGCATAGTAGGATTTTTGGACCTCAGCTTGTCTAGAGACTTTGGAGATGTTCTAGTTGGTCTTTGGAGATCCTTTATGTGAGTTAGTTTTCGTTGCTTTAATTGGCACTTCCGCCCAGATTATAGATTATTCACCCCGTTTTCATGGTGTTGAAATTTGGCAAATACCTTCATGACTTTTTCACATGATTCAGCATAGACCATTGGTTTGGACGCGATTTTTTCGTTCACCGGCAGCCATTGGTGTAATGGTTCGGCAGGTGAAGAAACTTCGGTCAAAGGTCTTGCCATCTGTGGAGAGTTTTCTTGGACGTAGCTGTATAGTGAGGGGATCACTTGGGAAGCTGCGAGCGAGATTTGGGAGTTTTGTACTCTTCTCTTTGAAGGTATGCTTGGTGAGAATTTTAAATTCGGGGACGAATTTTTATAAGGGGGGGAGATTGTAACGATCTAGAAATCGTTTTGTGCTTGTTTCTGTTTTTGGGTGAAATTCGTCGGTATTGTCAGCTTTTATACCGATTGCGATCAAACGGCCATATCGAGTTACCAGCACCTAGTTTTGAGAAAATAAAGCTTGTGCGCATACTTTGAGAGTATATGGGACGTTTTGGTGCAATTTGAATTTTTCCCATTTTTAATGTTATTTTAATCCGGTTTGCACATTTTCTGGAAATCTTCTCTTCTCACTTTTCTTAGAAAATTTCCTAAGTTAATCTTAACCATTGCATGAAGGATTGTGTGGCCTAGGATTAAAAGGGAATTAGAAAAGAAAACAATAGATAAGAAGAGAAGAAGATGCATGAATGTGATAATTAGGTTTGACTTTGCATTTATTATAGGAATTTGCATAGGAAATTGCCTCTCTCTCTCTCCTCTTCACCTTGGCCGAGCTCTCTCTTTCCCCTACTGCATTGTGCAATTCTTTTGCTCATTTCCTCATTATTCTTTCATAAAACACTCACAAATCCATATCTTTTCACAAAAATCACATATTTGTGCATGTTTTCTCACTTTCTTCACTTGGAGTGCTCTAAAGCTTTGATCTTGCTGTTCTTTTGGTTAGGTAAAATTCTCTTACTGTTATTTAGATGCTTTTTAGTGTAACATAGTTAATAGATTCTGTTTAGATTGTTTATATTAGGTTTTGATGCGAAATATCGTATTTTGGTGTCGGATTGTGACTTTTAGAACCTGCTTTGATCCGGGTTTGTTACTGATGAAATCAACATAGTGTGAGTGTTGTACTAGAGGACCTGGAGCACCACCAGAGAGACGGACCCCATCCCACCGGCCAGGGCCGGCGAGGGCTTAAGGAGGGGCCGGCGACGCCGGCCAGAGGGTTGAGTTTGGGTGTGGGGTTTTGACTGTAGGTGTCTGCTAGGGTTTGGTTTCCTCTGGTCTTGTTGAAATTGTTTAGTTTTCACAGTAGCAAAATCTGGGATCAAATGTGCAGTTTCTAGTGATATGTGTTCGTGCGATACGTGTTACGACACGCGTCGTGCCATTTTCGTAGTTTCGCTCTTAAGTTGTTTTCGTCGTGTTGCTACTCTCGTTAGCCACGATACGAACACTTAAGAGTTGGTTGTGTGTTGTTGTGTCGGCTAGATATAGCTAGTTTGTATTTCGTAGCTATTATTGATATATGTATATTGTTGTTGTTATTATGTTGCAGGTTCGCAGACGAAGACTACGGACACTGCCACAGGGGGATTCAGGTGGTAGATTCATCTAGCTTGGAGTGTGGGTGAGTAGATTTAACATCTACAGGGGAATCGCCCGCATGGCGTTATGCGTCTGGGCTAGAAACCTTTACCTTTGTCGCATATTCTATATCATGTTTAGAATTGCTCCTATACCTGACTGCTTAGTGATAGTTGTGATTGGATTAGTATCTTTAGGACACTGCACTATTATTGACGGCTCAGATTGCGAGAGCACTGATTTGATGCCACACACACCGTCAATAATTGCCATGTCATACACGACCATATTTTAGAAATGCTATTGTATGGTTAGGGACATTGTGACTTTTGATACATATTTCCTATTGTTATATTAGACTTGACATGCTAGTTCCTGTTTACCTATAGGATGTTGTATCAGTAGGGTTAGATACATATACACCTAGGGATATGGATACAGGTGTACATGCATTCCATACTTTATTTATACCTGATAGGTATATCATATCAGCATACAGGCAGGTTTACATGTATTTCATACTTATACCTGATGGGTGTACTACATTATCATATTGGCAGGTGTACTCGTATTTCATACCTATACCTGATAGGTATATTACATCATGACATTGATACTTTCATACTTTACTTATACCTGATAGGTATACCACATCACCACATAGGTAGATACCTATATTACTGCTTTACGATTCATGTATTCATATTATCTGGTGAATGCTATGCTATTCATTTATACGCTTTCATTACAGTTTCATATTGCGTATATATTATTCATGGATTATCGCATTGTTATATGGATTTTTCATGATGTTTTCTGGATTTGGGAACCGTGGTAGTTCATGAAATTATGCATACATTGAACACCCGGCTTTCCTTGAGATGATATTATAGCATCCACCATGAGATTTATCGGTACGGATATATATATCCTATGCGAGGAGGCGTCGAGAGCCGCATGAGGATACATGGTGGGGCCCGGAGGTACCCTGAAGCTAGAATGTTGTCGGAGTGAGCCGATGTCGCACTGAGGCGATGAGGCCTAGGGGAGCCATACTTTCCGGTGACAGTACCAGAGACTCGGCGGATATCAGGGGGATACCGTTGGGAGTCATGTGCGTATCGATACGTCGAGAGGCGAGGGGCAGATTGAGGCACTCGAGCTCTCGTGATAGCGTATGATACGTACATATCAGTTTTCTGTGTCGATGCTTGACACATTGGTTTTTATGATATTCCTAAATACTCTTGTATATATAACAGGGGATTGAGCCGCTGTTATATATGCCTTTACACCAATATTAGTGGAATGGGACGCTAATATATGTGTACTGCCCTCATCATATTTATATATGTCTTTATATTTAGGATGTTAGAACTGTGCTGGAGATTTGACTTGGGATTCATGAGATTCATTGGGATTGGATGATGATATCGTACACACTAGAGACGTGAGATCCACTTAGTGTGGTACATATGATATATTATGAGATATACTGAGATTGTACAGACGAGATATGTGGGATCCACTAGCTGTTGTACATGTGATATAGGTGAGAGATACCTGATATTGTACAGACGAGATATGTGGGATCCACTAGCTGTTGTACATGAGATATATGGGAGATATACAGATATTGTACATACGAGAGATGTGGGATTCACTTACTATTGTACATGAGATATAGGTGAGATATACCTGATACTGTACATACGAGAGATGTGAGATCCACCTACTGTTGTACATTGAGATATGAGACATATTTGATATTGAGTAGTTTGAGGAGATGTGACACTTAGATGATATGAGAGCGGATTTGGTGATTGATTGAGGATTGGGATACTGATTTGTCTAGATGGATTGTGATCCTACCACGATGTCAGGATGCCGTGGAAATGACATATTTCACTCCATACCTCATCATTATATACTTGTGCACTATTCCATGTATTAGGAGTACCTGTGAGAGTACATTCCTGAGAGTTGCACATTTACTTTCTCATATCCCCAGAGCATGATTATTGCATACTGTTGTCACATTATTATTGCAGGATATATTGGTGGTACTTGAGAGTGTACTTTCCATTATTACGTACTCATGACATGTTATTATTGAAATGGACATATATTAGATTCATGCTGTACGTTCATTCTCGCGATTACCTGCATATGTTATTTACTATTCACGAGTTGGCAACTCACCCCCGTTGTGCCACAGGTTTTGCTGGAGTTTCCCAAAGTAGTCAAGGCAAGCTATTCAGCTTTTCAGCTACACACTCATCTATCATCTTTTGGTTGCGGATACCACTTCGCCTGTCAGTGTGCAGTTTTGCCAGGTGGGTTTTGTGGGTATTCAGAGATTGTATTGTATTCGTTGTATATTGTACTCTCCATCTACTAGCAGTTATTTGTGACTTAGAGACTTTGTGAGGACGGTTTTGTATATATTGTGGATTTGTGGATTTTATACAGTTCCTTTTCTTTTGTCTCTTATTTCTTCGCTACGGCGTCGTATATCTGTTGTGGTATTGTTTTCCGCCGTTGGGCGTGGATTTTGCTCCCGTTTGGGATGCTTTATATTATATCTATGTTGTACCCTTTTTAGGGGCTAGTTTTATAAAGGAGGTGCTGCCAAAATTTTACAGAAAATGTGGACTATTTTAAAGAATTTGGGTTGTGATTTCAAATGTTTACAAAACTTTATATTATCTTTTCCGTATTTTTATGGTTTAGATTTCTGGGTTTTGGCTTTCTTTTACTGCGTTACGTCTGGAGGCGTTGCGTAGTATTAGGGCCATCACGTACCTTTTTGGGTCGTGACAAGCCTGATCCTCTGATGCCGATCAACACATCCGGGAAATCTCTTGACAGCGATCTGTCAAACGCTTAAAGCGCGAAAACACAATAAAACGACGCCTCTATACGCCATCGTACGCCTGTGGAATCACGCCCTGGTTAGTCCTCGTCCGTGACAAGCTCAAGATGACGCAACTCTAGCCGTAGCTCTCTCTTCCCGTGTGATCATGGCAGCAAAATCATAACCAGTATCGATAAGGATAGATCATAGGAATGAATATAATACTATGCAAGGAAATGTACATCCTAAGGTTTCTTAAGTGGAGTAGCATATCGTAAATATGCCGTGGAACATACGTACGGTACGTCACTCTACTTAATCTACCTACTCCATCAACCAAGGGTCATCCTACGCGACGAAAGTTCGGGTATAATACCCCCTCGACTAACTCTAAGTTCCGTAAGGTCAAGCCTAAGTTCTGTATATATATAAACGCTCTAGGCTCCGCATAGTTAAACTTAGACTCGAACCAAAGTTAACCTAGCGCTCTGATACCAACTTTGTCACGACCCAAATAGCACGTGACTGGCACTTGAATCATATAAAGTCGATAGGACCCCATCTAATCCAAGTAAGCCAAAAGCCCAGAATTCTAAAACCATTTTTAGGGAGTAAATAAGGAAAAATAGTTTTAAGAAGTGAAGAAAGCATGTTTTTAAAACAAGGTTTTTAAAATAAGTAAGCCGAATATGCATTTGTAAAATCCTCAATGTCTTCTCTGAAAATTTCGGCAGAGTTTCCTTTGTAAATATTAGCCCCGAACGGGGTACAACAAGAATAATATAATCACAATGATAAAAGGCATCCCCAAGCGGGAGCTAGCTCTTCGTCAATCGACGGTCATAACCACGTAAGCAATATAATATACAATACCGAAGGGCGAGGATCAAAACTCAAAAAGAAACTCAAAATCAACATGAAAACCGTAATACTACAACGCGCGACTCTAAGGTCGAAATAATACATAACTGGTTTTCTAAGTCTGAAACAATATACAAGTTTTGGTTGATGGAATTACTAGATACAACTGAATAATACATATACAATGGTGGTTCTGATGCAAAAGAACCCACCTACCAATGCAATCACCCAGAAAGGAAGCAGTGTGCCAGAAAAGCAGCAATGAAACCGGTACGGCAAAACCTGCAAGAAACTATGGCACAACGCGGGTGACTTGCCAACTCGTGAATAGAAAACATCACAGAGCAGAAATCGTATGTATGACACAATCCTAGGTCAATACGATCAAATATATATAAACCTCAAATGAATAAGTCTGAAGCATGATAAGGTGGCAATATAACATCTATACATGCGTGTAGTGCCAAGTGCTCGTGCCAGTGCCTCAGGTAATAACATATCATAAATATGTTGTATGATCAATGTCGACTATATCATGAAGTCTATAAGTATGTGGATATCATCCAACTATGTAATTAATGTCATCATGTATGTGGATCTCATCCAATTATGTGATCAATGTCATCAATGTCAACTATATGTATGTAGATACCGTCCACGTGTCACCCAATGGCAATAAACATCATGCATGTAAATATCATAAAGAATATGCATGGAAATATGAGGATATAAATCAACATGTGTCGCTCGCGACATATCAAATCATGGAACCTGAGTGTCTAGCATCGGCACTCGAAAACATCATGAAACCTGTGCCTAGCATCGGCACGTAAATCCTCATATATCGGGCTCCGTCAGTGCGGATCGGCCTATATCATCTCTCAACTCCGGTCGGTATCCTCCGGATATCCGTCGAGCTCAAATACAATCACCGGTAGGTAGTAGTCCCTCTGCCAGGCTCACTGTCTGTATACACAGCATCCCTTTCTTGCCCCGGGGTACCATACCGGGCCCACCATGTACCCGCAATCGGCCTAACCGCCTCCTCGAATCAGGTTTCACATGTCGCTCTCAGCACCGAGAATACACATGGTGGACGCACTAAAATACCATATCAAGGGTAACTGGGTTTTTTAAACAATTATATAATCTCTTTTGAAATATCCACGGTTCCCAAATCCAGAAATATCATGGAAACAACATATCTCAATGCATATAATCAAAAGCATGATGTATGCGACATGTAAAAGAAATGTAAGCATATCAGTATATCATGCAATATGGAATAGTAATATGCACACGTTGAGGGAAAACCGCTCTTTTAAAATGAATCAGTTTTAAAGAGTATCTTGCGGTTCCCAAATCTCCAAATCCAGCGAGAATCATCTATGTATATGCGAATACGTATGTATGCACGTATGGGTGTACAATGGGTATGTACACAAGTATGCCATACAAGGGATCATATCCTGAATGCAACAGTACTACAGTGTAGTGACATGGCAATTATCGATGATGAAGTGTTTGAGCCGACAAGCAAGTGTTCGTGGAACATACGCATCATCCATAATGGTGCGGTGTCCTAACATCATCGGTTTAATATACAATAAACTCATTTACAGATGCAATGCGATGCGAATAGCATGAATATGCGGAAATCGAATAATCAACGCAACAATGAAAAATCTACAACAATATATAAATGTCATGCAGTTTTGCCATTTGAAATAAGACGAATCGGGGTTTTTAGTAAAATAAGGGTTACGGTGTTTTTAATAATAGATGCGTCTTTTGAAAATATCCGTAGAACCCCTTTTGCCTATCATTGAAATACTCCCGATTCGTTAGTTTTGAAATAGGTATAATATCGGCCTAGTCTAACATCTACTAAGCAACTGCAGATCGAGTAAATACGCTAATCGGGAGGGGTATGGAAACCACCTACATCTGAGTCGATATATATATATATATATATATATATATATATATATATATATATAATAGTCGGTGATCCCGCCTCAATAGTATCACGTACGATACTGTATATGATATGATGTCCTCGAGTCATGAGTGCGGATCTATCATCAAGATAAAGCCCGTACGGTAAATCATCGCACGACATCCTAATTGTTGGGTACGGGTCAATATCACATTCATCTCATCAATTATCTTGTATCCTTATCGTCATATCACATAATCTGGGGTACTGATCTAAGTCTAGTACAATCGATACCATCTATATAAATATGAATGCGTGTGTGAAACACACATCCAAAGGCCCGCTAAAAATCTCATGTCGTATCCCAAATACGAATCACATCATATCACCGATCTCATGGCACTATGCCCAATCTCATCGACTCATCTCCAAATATCGTCCACAATCCTCATCATCTAGGTATAACCATAACAAATAAGCATGTGTATGCGTGTGGGTGTAAACCTATTCTAGGGTTCGCAACTAGGAACTATACTAGTTTACAACTAAACCCTATTCTATCCATAGTACACCTAATCTCATCTCAATTATCCATATCGCACCTAATGCTATCAAACACATATATAGTATAAATATAGTATACTAAACCTCGAACTGCGGGGGTGTTATACGCCATTGATCGCACGCTTTTGGCGTGTCGGATGTTCAAAGTTCTAAAGTATAACCGCGATCAGGACGGTGTCACTATGTAGCTAGCCGGTTGAGCACGGGTCGATCCACAGGGAGATGGTTGTATGTCCATTCTTGTCTTAGACGAGTCAATAAAGAATTTGTATGAGTTTGTTCAATCTAACCTATGTGTATTATTTGCAAGTATAAAGTTGTTAAGAAAAAGATACGAAATTGTAAGCTAAAGAAATCCGTACTCAAAACCTTTGAGCCGAGTCTTGACCAATTGAAGCAAGAGCAATCGGCAACAACGTGGATTAGGGGATTTAAGCGCAGTATTCGTGGAATCCGGCTTATTTACCCTTGTCCTTCCGTTCTTGTCTCTTGCTTTCGCCTCCGGCCAAACCGAACGCAACCGGTCGCGGTTAGGAATCACCGTTACCTTGTTAGGGTAGGGTGCCTGACGGAGCGCTTGCGTATCATTTGGTCGGAGTTCAATGGAAAATACGGGAAAAGGAAATGAGCAAGGAAATGCTAACTTATAAGATCGAATTTCTTCTTAACAATAATAATTACAACCATTCACAAAATGAACAAAAAAGAGAGAACGGAAAGAAAAGGGAAAAGAAAAGATTACACGTAAGTAAGTGCATGAATTTAAATTGCAAGAAAGTAGAGCAAGGTAATAAAAAGCAAGTAATAAAAAGCAAGAAAGAAAACTAGAAACTAGAACTCAAGATAAGCATGGGATCAATAGACAACCCTTAAACTTGCAAGCTTAATCAAGAGATTGCAAGATCAAGAGAAGGGTAAAGTACTCATGTGAAGTGAAGAACTAATTCCATACGAAAATACGACCCTTGAGATCAATAACAAACCCTTAAACTTTCAAGCTCAATGAAGAGGTTGAAAGATCAAGAGAAAGCAAGGATCTCAAGGGGAAACTAAACAAAAGAGAATGATACAAAAACCCTCATCTTCATTGATCTTCCACTCAAAAAGCTCTCACTGCAATTTTCATTGAGGAAAGAATGAAGAAGAAGAAGAAGAAGACTAAAACCTAACAAAAAGAGGCAAAAGAATTTTTTTTAACCCTTGGTTTGGCTCAGATCCGGGGTATTTATAGGAGGGTAATGGGGAACCTAGGGCAACAATCTGCCCATAAATAAAATGACCAAACAGCCCCCAAAAGATTACGGAGAGAGGACCCCACATGGCCGCGGATCCGCGGCCTAAACCCCATGTTGGCCGCGGATCCGCGGCTATATTGGTGAGTTGGGTCGTGGGGTTTTGTGGGTTTGCCTGGTTCCCTGTCCTGTGTTTTTCTACATATACCAAACTGTAATTTTCTTCCACAGTTGCTTCAGATTTGCAACGGTCCAAAGTGGCAACAAAAATAATACTTTTGACCTTTTCTCTCTCGAGCTCCGCGCACCCATTGATTCTTGTGCAGCCCTCCTCGTGCTCTGTGCTTGTCCGAGACACGAATGACCACTGTCATATGTGTTGTCTCTGGAACTGGTACTCGGCACTGGACGGATATGGATGACCGGAACCCGGCTTTTATCTGCTGTGACAGATGTTCTGTATTTGGTGTAACTGTGGAGATTTTGTCTTGATTTGCAATGTTTGGACTGGAAACCTGTAATCTGTAAATATGTAACAAACACGGATTAAAAGAACCTACCTATAAAAAACCGAGCGTAAGAATGGGCGGTATAAAATGCAATATTCTGGTATGAACAGCCATCCACCCGACTTCCCCCGTTGATATAATCTACTCACCTTGTATCCTGCGTGTCGGTGTCGATGTTGCCACCATCATCTTCATCTCCTCGGATCACCGTGGGGGTACCTACATATCACACGTATCACATCGCATTAAAACCAAATCAAAACCAAAACGAAATACGAAAACCAACACGATACGCATAAAAGCTTATAGGTTAGAACCTATAGACTACGTTTCAAAACCATCGAATAATCCTCGATATCATCGTACATTCGCAAAGTAATCGAGGTAAAACGCGAATATACAAATCCAGAATTCAAAATACGAAAAACGAAACACGAATCCAAAACATCATCTCAGGAAAAAGGTTCCAGATTTCACCCTAGGTCAAATTGAACAATTTTGCATATGCCAGGTGTCTAATCTACAGAATATGGAGCTACAGGCCAAACACGAGCCTATTTGGACCAGGTATGGCCGCAATTTGCGGCCAGAAAGACTTTATTTGCGGCCTGAAAGAGGGGGTAGGGGATAGGGTTTTGGGTGATGGTTCCTAGGTGCCTGCAATTATCATTGTCCATGCAAAATAATTTTCAGAGTCTCGGGATGATAGCAGATTCCATATAATCCTCACAGATTCCTCAATTCTTCCGATATTGGTTTCTAAATCCGTATTCCGGGTTTCTAATCTCTTGTTTGGGTATTTATTCTAGCACTAGGGGATTTGTGTGGCCTCTACTGAGTTCAATTTCACATCACAACTCTCAAATTCCCATAAACCCTAACTAGAATTTTTAAGTCCACAAAACCACTCGATATCAGTTATAATCTAACATGGGGGTACAAGTAATGCAAATACTAAGCTAAAGGTTCAGAATGTACCTTATTTGGCAACTCAAGAAAATTCTTGAGTTGCCCCAAGTTTCCAAAACCTTTCCTTTCTTGGTCCAATGTGCTTCCCTCGAGCTTGTGCATCCTTTTTGTGAAATGGGGTTTGGGTTTTGAGTTGATTTCCATGGAGTTTTGGGGGTTGAAGATGGAGGAGGAGGAAGGGGCAGCACCACCACCACCACAAAGGGAGAGGGAGAGGAAATGAGGTAAAGTTTGAAGGAGGAATGGTTCAAAATAAGTCAAAGGTAAACACTTCCCCCCTTCTCTCTCTCACCCATACCTATATATTTTAATCCCTTTTTCTGTTCCTTTTCTTTTCTTCTCTTCTCAATAGTAAACCCACAGCAAATAACCATGCACCCAGAACATGTAGGAAAATGCAACAAGTGTAGAAAAAGAAATGGTGCATGTTTTGCACAAAACAAGCTTAAACGCGATTAGTGATTTTTAATCGCGATTAGCACTAAATTAGTGTCAAACTAATCATAAAAACTTAAAATTTACATAATTCAAATAAAACACGCTCTTTTAGTAATTTCTATAATTTTCAAAAAATTTCCCCAATTTATTGGTATTTTAATTATACCGAAATATTAAAATATTCATTAAAATTAATATCACTACTACAAATAAGGGTTGCCCCTACGGATTTATCCGTAGGGGAAACCCACTGCCCCTACGGATATATACGTAGGGGCGAAAAATTACCCCGTAGGTGCAAAGGCCGCAGGTGCAAGTTGAAGCCCTGAACTTGCCCCTACGGGCAAATTCTTGCTCCTACGGATTTATGTGTAGGTCCTGTTGCCCCTACGGACTACGCCGTAGGGTAAAAAAATTTATAATATTTACGGATTTTTTTAATATATTAAGTGTACCTACGGACATGTCCGTAGGTCTAAGTTATACCCCCTACGGATAGCTACGTAGGTACCTATCCGCAGGGGCAAAATATCAGGAATCCTGATATTTTGCCCCTATGGATAGCTCCGTAGGGGATAGACAGTGGCCCCTACGGATATGTCCGTAGGGGCACTCCCAACCCCCTGGTACTGAGATCAGGGGGGAAATATCAGTTACTGCTGATATTTTGCCCCTACGGATATAGCCGTAGGAGCAACATGTGGCCCCTACGGATATGTCCGTAGGTGCACATTATCTGTATATTTTTTTTAAAAATGGGCTGCTTGATTTTTTCCCGCCCTGTGCACAATAATATATACATCAATCAAATATAAAAATAATCATCACACAACATATATCGCAGTATTCATAATCACATCTCACGCATATAATATACAAAAGAAATCCAAAAACTGAATATGATATAAATATAAACCAATATCGATATCGTTTCAAAATGTAGTACAATGTGTATGATATAAATAAATACATGTTTCAAAAAATAAGAACCAAAAAGCTACCCTAGTTCGGTCCAGCTCCACCTCTGAATAACGATAGAATAACGCGCGCCTGCTCCTCGGTTAATAAACTCTGCAATTCGGCGCGAGCGGGAGTCTGAGCGGCCTGTGGAGCTGGCGATGTGGTCTGCGCTACCGCCGTCGAGGTAGTCGCTTGCGGAGCCGCGGCTGCGGGAGTCTGAGTGGGCGGTAGAGCTACAGGAGCTGTCTGCGGAAGCGCGGCCGATGTAGTGGCCTGCGGAGCCGCAGCCGAAGGAGATGCATGTGGAGGCTCAACCGATGTACCCTGTCGTGTCTAGACCTAACGTGTGTAATAAGCGTGTAAGAACTGTGTATTATTCGAATTCGTATCATTATTAAGTTATTTCGAAACCCCGTTTGGATATCTAGTTTGTTGTTTATTTTAATTACATCTGTATGTATGATTAATCAAACTTAAGTATAAAACCAAATAAGCTCAAGCTACGTACTAATTATGGATATGTTGATATCTATATAATACGACATGATATTTTACTATAAAGCAGTATACATACCAGCATCTCCTTCAACTCTTGAACGGTGGCCCTTAAGCTCTCCAGTTCCTGATAGACACGTCGGTCACCGGAGACGGAGGAAGTAACCGTCGGGGTGGAGTCCAACCTCATATGGGCCCTGCTAAGGCCTAGTCCCCAGCCTCTCTCCTAACCTCCATGGTGCCCTCCGTGTGCGGTGTCCAGAACTGGGGTCAGCAGCCTCGGATCGCTCTATCCGGTAAAATCGATCCCCGAGGCCTGGGCCTGCTCAACCACCCGCTCCTACATCCACATTAAGTAGTAAAGTATAAGTATAAGATTTAAACTTGAACTTTCCAAAACTAAAATTTCAAATTTGGATAGAAAAAATATTAACACTTACGCAGTACTCCTGGGTAGCGACGTCGGGATATCGAAGCTCGCCCGTGGCGGGATCTGTCGAGGTGCCGTGGACGGCAAGATATGCGGACAGCACGCTCGGTGTACCACCTGACGCCACGGTCCGAGATGTCTGCAACATTAGAAAGTAACTCTTAATATTAGAAATATTAGAAAATAACTCTTAATATTGCAGAATATCATAAAAGTCGGTCTATTGTAATTTACCGATAACTCCATGGCTCGAGTAATGTTCCTCGAGCCACCTGTGTAAGTGGTGTGACCCCTCTTCGCCGACTTCCTGTTCTCTGTATTCTGAGCGGCCTGTTTCTGCACAACGCATTAACATTTAGTTTTCTAATTAAGAAACACAAAGAAATAAATTATATCATAAATAATGAATTACATTTAAAATACATACATGTTTGCGTTGGGAGTCGAAATAAGGGCACAATAGAGGCTATGTCTCTACGTTGACTCTCGCAAACACCGGAGTAGATAGGAGGGCCGCTCTCTCTGCCTCGGGGGTCGCCATCCATAGGGAGTAGCAGTCGGCCTTCAGCTCATTCCTGTTGTATCGGATCTTGGCCTTCATGTTCTTCATCAGGCCATTGTACAGAGCATGAAGGTCGAGCACCCTCCCCGGGTGATCAGGGTCGGCTACAGGCTGAAAATCGTAATCCAACTGAAAATACAAAAAAACATTGTTATTAGATTGCAAGTGTTAATAATAAATATATTGGATGGATCAAATGAAAATATATATTAATACATACCCGAGCCTGATCAAAGAAGAGGGAGAATGAGCGCTGGTGCTGCTCGCCCCACTCAACGTGAAGTGGATAGTTCTTCATGAGCCGGCTCTCGTCCCCCAAATACCGGCCGAACCACTCGGCATGAGGACCGGTATAGCGATAGTCAAGGGTAAAAAAAATGGGGGGAATGCTGCCTCACCCCTAGCTCTGTCAGGCCTCAGCCTATGGGACTGATTCGGGCCTCGAGTCCCCCTCTGGGGATAGGGAGGCCCTGCGTATGCACGAAATATCAAGACAATCAATAATAAGACAAAGTTGTATTAAGAAATCAAGGTTAAACGAAAATTCTAGTGTGATATATACCTCCGGTGACTATCGCACGAGCCTCGGCCCGGGCAGCAGCACGAGCGGGATGATAGTTCCTCCGGTGAGGGACAACCGGGGTCCCGGATGCGGACGCATCCCCTCCAACTAGAAAATAAACATCGACGCTAAATTTTCATGAAGTTTATATTTATTCTATAGAGCATATATAAAATGAGTAAATATTTTAAATTTATTCATACTAACCTGCAGACGATGCGGAGGGTATGGAAGCGTCAGGAGTGGCCCCTGCGGAAGATGTGGACGCACCACCTATAATTAGACAATTAAAAATAGATTATATAAGTAATTGCAAAAAGAATGTGTAGATCAATAATACAACGTTCTAAATCAATATGCATACACTATAGGATATATAAACATACCCGCAGGTGCGGAGGTGTCACCACCTACAGCTAGACAATAACAAAAATTGCTAAGTAAGAGCAAAAGGAATGTGTGTATTTATGATATAGCTTTCTAAATCAATATACGTGCACTATATGATATATAAACATACCTGGAGGAGCGGGAGTGGCCTCTGTCCCAGATGTGGACGCATCACCAACAACTAGACAATCTAACATTGACAATATAAGTAATTTTGACATAAACAGGTATGAATATCTGTAATATTACATTCAAAATGGATATGCGTGCAGTATACCTGGAGATGTGGCAAAATCCACACGGAAGGAGGCATCCGAAGGGGTCTCCGATCTGGGTGCAAGACCGGCCCTCTGAAGCTCCCTATAGAGCTCTCCGGGCGGCAGAACCGCTCTGCCTCTGCCTCTGCCTCTGCCTCTGCCGCGGCTGGAGCTCCTGCCGCCCCTTGCTGCTCCCGACATCGTCATCAAATATAGATAAACGGTTCGTGGACGCATTAGACAATCATTAAAAGTATTGACTATATATGTATAGCGCGTAAAATGTGAAGTAATAATATAACATTACTGATAACCTTTTTCGTTTCGTGGGTGCATCATACATATCTACTTGGATTTCATCGTCGATGTCATTTCTAACCCACGTAACTTCATGATCGGTCGAAGACAACCCGTCCTTCGAAACAGACGGTCGGAGCACTTTAAACCTTCTCTCTTCTTCATCCTCATCGCTGTCCTCGTATTCTGGGACATCGTAGACATCTCTGGGTTTCCATCGGCATACAACACTCCACCCCGGATGCTTCAAACACTGTGAATAGTATACTTGGAACGCTTGGTTCGGAAAGATAAACGGATCGTCCTGACCGTAAAATCGAAGTGTGTTCACACTGGTCAATCCATATTCATCTTTCCAAGTCCCAAGACTGCTTCTCCACCTGTCCGTATCGGTTCGCGGATCGTACCAAGTACACTGGAATATATAAAAGGCTTCTGATCGTCCGGGATAGTGGATGCCGAGTATACAATTTAAGTACCCATAGTAAATCACACCGTCCGATCCTACCGTCGCAATCCCACTATTCTGAGTGGTTCTAGATGTTTCTATGTCCTTAACTTCGAATTTGTATCCAAGGACACCAAATCTTTTGTAATATGCAACCTCCATACTAGGAAATTGAGCTAAACATCTTGAATCGCTCTCAAATGATGCAGACAAGTTCGGATCGTGGATCTAACAAAACAAATTTTATGATAAATACATAACGATACAAGTTTAGATTAAAACTGATAGCAATAAAATATAATTCGAATAACTTACATGCTCTGTGACCCAATCACAAAAATTATCCTGATGGTATTTTTCCAAACGTTCTTCGTTCCAATCAGGATGCCCCTCACGTACCTCGTTAAAATGAGTTCTGTTTTCGACAAATAATTGTGACATTAATATTATGTCATTTCATACACACACAAACATAGATATAACAATTAATCCAAAAGAAATTACTCTCTAATTTGTTCAAGACATGCGCAATTAAGCAAGATAAACCAGTATATCTTGTTGATAAACATAGTGTCTACCCTCTTATACTCGGCTTTACCATATGGCCTGTCTTGAATTCTTCGTGGTCGGTTAATCCTTGTCTCAATGTTCTCGTCCAGATAGCGGGAACAAAATGTGGTTGCTTCATCAAGAAGATAACCTTGCATGATAGAACCCTCTGGTCGATTTTTATTGCGTATATACTTCTTAAGAGTGTAAAGGTACCTAATGAGAATATGTTGAATAAATAAATACGGGTATACAGGACAACAATAAATTTATAAATTGCATGAACCGAAAAATTACACGTAACTCTCGACGGGATACATCCATCGATATTGTACCGGTCCGGCTAACTTCGCCTCAGTTGCAAGATGAATCGTCAAGTGTATTATGATATCGAAGAATGACGGTGGGAAAATACGCTCAAACTTCCAAAGTATCAACGCAATAGAAATTTCTAGTTTACCCAGCGTCGCAACCTCCAGTGTTTTAGCACACAACTCCCTGAAAAAACAACATAGGTCGTTGATTACTAGACCAACCGAGTCGGGGAGAGAAGTCCTGAGGCTAATGGAAGAAGGTGCTCCACGATAACATGGTGATCATGACTTTTCAGCCCATCGATCTTGCCCTTCATAATTTTTATTTTCTTACTGAATGATCCTGAGAAACCTATGGGGACTTTCAAATCATGCAACAGCTATAGGAATCTTTTCTTCTCCGGTTGTGACATATGATAAGCGGCATTGGGAAGTACAAACTTGTCCGGTTTACCCGCTACTGGTTTAGGGTGCAGTTCACTTCTTATTCCCCACTGTTGTAGATCCATCCGAGCATTCATGTTGTCTTTCGATTTCCCGTCTTTATAAAGAAGCAAGTTAAGTATGTGCTCTGATACTCCCTTCTCTATATGCATGACGTCCAGACAATGACGCACTGAATTTGTAGACCGGTACAGAAGCTCGAAGAAAATGCTTAACTTGTTCCAATATTGTGGTTTGACCTGTTTCGTTGGATCCATCCCGAAGGTCACGTTATTGTAACCATCCCATTTAGCAGTCACGTCCTCTCCG
This sequence comes from Agapanthus africanus, assembly GCA_030015575.1. Lineage (NCBI taxonomy): Eukaryota > Viridiplantae > Streptophyta > Magnoliopsida > Asparagales > Amaryllidaceae > Agapanthus > Agapanthus africanus. Next base: position 77,355,072 of record JASDDO010000031.1, read on the forward strand.
GACAATGGGGATGGAGGCCCAAGAAGCTCCTGATGACCATCAAAGTGAACCGTGTCTAACCTATAGGGGTAGTCTGGAGGCAGAAAACGTCGATGGCCGCAATAACAAACCTTCCTGCTAAAATTCAAAAATTTTGATGTTGTGTGTTCATGGCAATGAGGACATGCTTTGTGACCATGTACGGACCAACCTGATAGCATTCCATACGCAGGAAAGTCATTAATTGTCCACATTAAAGCCGCACACAGTATGAAGGTTGTATTTGTGTTTGAATCATATGTCTCTACACCATCAATGAACAAAGTTTTCAGCTCCTCGATCAGAGGTCGGAGATAGACGTCGATATTGTTCCCCAGTGAGTTTGGTCCGTCGATAAGAAGAGGCATCATAAAGTATGATTGGTCCATAGCTAACCAAGGCGACAGATTATAAATTATCATTACAACGGGCCATGTACTGAGACTTCCAGCCATATAGTTGAATGGGCAGAAGCCATCGGTAGCCTGTCCGAGCCGGACATTGCGAGGATCGCTACTGAATATTGCGTGCCTCCTATCGAAATCCTTCCATGCCGGTGAATCTCTTGGATGGCTCATTTTTCCATTTTCGCTTGGAGGAGCACGGTGATGCCAAATCATTGCCTCGGCTGTTTTCTTGCACCTGAATAGCCTCTGTAGCCTCTGTGTTATGGGAAAGTATCGTGCTATCTTCACAGGTATATCAGGCTTCTTATCAGAATCTTTCGGCTTATACCTGGCCTCTCCGTATGTTGGACACTCTTTCAAATCTGAATTCTCTTTCCAGTACAACACGCAATTTTTAGGACATTCTTGAATCTTCTCGCACTTTAGACGCAAATCAGACATCATCTTCTGGGCTTCGTGCCAGCTTTCGGGCACATTATTTCTCGGAGGCATAGAATCTTTCAAGAACGAAAGAAGCATTGTGAATGACTTGTTGCTCCATCCATTTAGGCACTTAATCTGGAAAAGTTGGACGAACCATGAGAGGGTGGAATACTTCGCATTCTCATAAATTGGTTTCCTAGCATCATTCATGAAATTTTCATATTTATCCGCACGCGGTCCTTAACCGGAAGGAATGTCATCTTTGGTACGAATAGATTCACCTAGGGCAGCCTCTACCATACCCTCTATTTCTTCTGATGGAAATAAATTTCCGTCTCCTGCCATATTACCAAATTCTTCTTCTTCTCCTGCCGCATTATCGTGTTCTCCTTCTTCTTCTACCGCAGTACTGCATTCTTCTCCTTCCCCGTGATATTTCCAAGTTGAATAAAGTCTAGTAATCCTATGTTTTACAATATGAAGCTCTGCCAATTCTACCTTCTGCCAGTACTTATTGCCACATCTATCGCACGGACAGAGAATCTTCTCTATTATGATCTTATTATGTGCGCGAGCAAATTCAAGGAAAGCAACAACTCCTGCGACAAACTTAGGTTGCATACATTGTTTCCAATCCACATTCATCCAGTCCTTAACTCTGACGTACTCATGGGCCATGTTAGACTGAATAACATATAAATTGTAAGTTATGCTGATTATATTGAGAAATATAAGAACGGGATAGTTACTGACAAAGGAGAAAATCCATGTATATGCTTTGTGTGTGCGTTTGTCGTTGAAAAGAATAAATTATCGCACGTATGTTAACCGATAGACGGGGACTAAGTGGCGCTTTTAGTTTCATATATGAGTATCGATGGGAATATGAAGGTTTCATATTATCATATATTGGTTTTAACCCGAACATCTCGAATTTCTCTCTAATTATGCGTTTGTATGTATATATTACGGCTATCGGGGGTAGGCTTCTATCCCATTAAGAATGTATAGAGCGAACGCCCATCACTTGTGCTTTCAACCGTTTCGAGTAAATTTCGGCAGCACCTCCTCGCTGTTCTCCGAGTACACTGTAATAGAATAGATAATCATTTCAAAGCTGTGAAACAACGTTGAAATGAACATCTAATCTATCTTTGTACATGGGGAACCAGCGGAAAGGTACCGACGAAATATCTCGAAACGGATGAAAACACAAGTGAATGAAGGCGTTTGCTTTATACATTCTTAACTTGTCCACACGGGAAAAATCTATGGGTTACCATACGATTGAATTTTCTCATCGCGTAGACTATACGACGGTTGTTAGTATCGAGTTATACTGTCCGATATTTAACAACCTTCGTATAGTTCTAGGTCACGACGAGCATCGCACGTATGTTAACCGATAGACGGGGACTAAGTGGCGCTTTTAGTTTCATATATGAGTATCGATGGGAATATGATGGTTTCATATTATCATCGAGTATCATATACTGGTTTTAACCCGAACATCTCGAATCGCTCTCTAATTATGCGTTTGTTGTGTATTCTTATTGTATGTGTGTGTTCCGGCTGTTGGGGGTAGGCTTCTATCCCATTAAGAATGTATAGAGCGAACGCCCATCACTTGTGCTTTCAACCGTTTCGAGTAAATTTCGGCAGCACCTCCCCGCTGTTCTCCGAGTACACTGTAATAGAATAGATAATCATTTCAAAGCTGTGAAACAACGTTGAAATGAACATCTAATCTATCTTTGTACACGGAGAACCAGCGGAAAGGTACCGACGAAATATCTCGAAACGGATGAAGACACAAGTGAATGAAGGCGTTTGCTTTATAAATTCTTAACTTGTCCACACGGGACAAATCTATGGGTTACCATACGATTGAATTTTCTCGTCGCGTAGACTATACGACGGTTGTTAGTATCGAGCTATACCGTCCGAGATTTAACAACCTTCGTATAGTTCTAGGTCACGACGAGCATCGCACGTATGTTAACTGATAGACGGGGACTAAGTGGCGCTTTTAGTTTCATATATGAGTATCGATGGGAATATGAAGGTTTCATATTATCATCGAGTATCATATATTGGCTTTAACCTGAATATCTCGAATCGCTCTCTAATTATGCTTTTGTTGTGCATTCGTGTTGTATGTGTAACATGATTTTAAACCATTGAGATCAAGATTGATAGAACTGATCATCCTACATTGCAATAGCATTCATCAACCAAAAACTATTATTGCAATGGTATTCATCTATAACAATCAACAATTAAAACTACAAATGTAGGATAATGATATCATAAAGCGTTATACGCAACATTGATAGAACTGATAAATAAAAAAATGAAACACAAACCGTATCAAGATTTAACAACTTTGATTATGTCATATACGCGGGCCGATATTTTCATATTAGCCAATAGGCAAAAATAGATTGCGGTCTGGATATGGCATATTGGCAGCTGTTACCTATATGCATACATGCATGTTTTCTTCCCATTTTTTCATAAATCAAACCAACTACATACATCAAACTAGTCCATGCCACCGATCGGAAACTCCACTATGTCTTTGAATTATTATTTTTCCAAATAGCATTGAGCTCCTATTGACATTGTCCCATCTAAAAAATTTGTTATGCTTGCCTCGACCTTCATCTAGATTTCACATGCCATATACATTAGAAGAGTAATATAGTTATAAATTATGGTATTTTGTTGTCATCAATCCACCTAACCCTAACCCCAACCTAACCCTAGCCCCAGCCCCAGCCCAGCCCAGCCCTGCCCCAACCTAACCCTA